>JAQQAC010009165.1:12149163-12186560 GCA_029783875.1 Phataginus tricuspis | reverse complement strand
GTACTGTACAGCTCAGAGAAGACAAGTAGCGATTCTCATCTCACTACGCTGATGGACAGTGACTGTGGTGGGGTTGGTGGGGGGGACCTTGTGATGGGGGGAGTTCAATCATCACGGTATTGCCCATGTAATTGTAGGTTAATGATACTAAAATAAAATAAATTATTATAAAAAAAAAAAAATTAAAAAAAAAAAAAGTACATTTTGCCATCTGCAACAATAAGGATGGAGCTTGAGGGCATTATGTTAAGTGAAGTAAGTCAGAGAAAGACTGACACTATATGATCTCAATTTTATGCAGAATCTAAAAAAGAAAAAAAATCACAGTAAAAGAGATCAGACATAGAGAGTAGGTGGAGGGTGAATTAGGCAAAGGTAGTCAAAAGATACAAATTTCCAGCTATAAGAAAAATAAGTACTAAGGTTGTAACATACAACATGATGACTATGGTTAACATTGCTGTATGGTATATATGAAAGCTGTTTGAGAGTATCTCCTACGAGTTATAATCACAAAGAAAAAAACACAATTTTTTATTTTCCTTTTTATTCCTTTATTTTGCATCTATGTGAGATGATGATTGTTAACTTACTGTGATAATCATTTCACAATATAAGCCTAATATTATGCTGTACCTCTTAAATTTATATAGTACTGTTTGTCAATTACATCTCAATAAAACTAGAAAAAATGAACAAAACCCAGGGATTCACCAAGGACCAACCGGAAAGGAAAAAAAAGAAGAAAGGCTCCCGAATGTGTTATGAAGTTGACAGTCACAATCACTAAAAATTTTGAAACTGGAAAATGTATGAACAATAATATTGAGACTGAGTGATTTATTTAGTATTCCAACTTTAATCCATTTACCATATCTCCCAACAAAGTTGCAGTTTTGGATTAGGAAAAAGAAAACCCTGAACTGAAAAATAACAGAAATTACAGAAGATCAGAATAAAAAAAAGGCCTAATATTCTTGTCATACTGATTCTGCTTTTACTAGAAAAGTCCATCATAAGTCAATCTGCTTTTAGATACTGCCACTTAAAATAGAAATTAAATTTGACCTAAATTTATGTAAAATAAATATTTATATTTAAATATTTATGCAAATGCCCCATTGAAAGGTTTTCTCATTTAGCCATGGCAAATCATACTCATTTATACTCAGAAATTAATATAAATTAAAGTTTTTGATGTAACTACCACTGAAAACACATCTTTAATCTTGACTGTTCATCTCTTAATATGAATTAATCCTTATTTATCTAGAACCAGGAAATAGGAATCACACTTAAACAGCCAAAATAAGTGTCATAGGTCTGCATTTAAGATCTCACATGCTTTACAGATATGGCCTAACTAACTAAAATATTCTAACTTTGGAGCTGGTGACAATATGGTAGGGAGGAATATTTTAGACTCCTTAAAAATAACTGTAGCAAAAATAATCATCATTTTACAGTAAGACACACTTTTAAGGCATTTGTTCTATTTGTTATCATTATTTCCCATGATATAAATTGATATTCAGTTGATAATGATATTAATAGTGGTGGTAGAATCATAAAATAGGACATCACCTCACTTTTAGAACCCTTACCCTCAAATCTATATCTTAGCAAGAATTTCAGTCACAATTGCTTTTAAAAACTATTTTTTAAGAGCTGAAATGAATCATTTGACTATAATTATTGTGGAACATAGTTTCTTTAACCAGTGGTTCTCAAACTTTTTTAAGACTCTATTAAAGTAGTAAAATATACAGAGGAACAAAACCTTTTATGTGATATCTATAGATATTTGCCATATTAGAAATAAAGACAGAGCTTTAAAAATACGTACTAATTAATTTAAAAGTGATAATAAGTCTATATATATATTAGTTCAGTGAATTTTTTGAAATAAACCATTTTTCAAAAGAAAAGTACTCAAAAGAGGCACTGTTTTAAATCTCTACAAATATTAACATTTGGCTTAATAGGAAATAGCTGGATTCTTATATCTGTTTGTGTCTTCAGTTTGTTGTAATATGTTGTTTTTATTGAAGTATACAAAAAAAAATACAGACCAGAGGGGTGTTTCCATAACTTTTTCAGATATAATTGTGGATGTTCCTCACATACACCCAAACTCAACAAGTGGGAGATTCAAAGCTTAATTGGAATGTAGTATCTAAAACTTTAAAATAAACTTCTCTTGTTCACTCTTACACTTTCACCCATTTTGCACTTTGAATGAATTTTTTCACTTATGCATAATTAGGTAACATCTCATTTGGAACATTTTTCTCACTGATCATTTTTTCCAAACACTGATACATTTCATTGTGCATTGTTGAAAAATCAAATTTTCCTATCAGTATCTATCTCATCCAGAAAATCTTTAAGTACTAGGAGCAGTCAAACTCTGTGGTGGTGAAGTATTTCCTAAATTCTGCTCAAAAGCTTTAATTTTATTATTGACAACAAATAATGTCAGTTGTTTTCTTGAAGTGAAAGTCTCCTTGTTATTTACAAAAATGCATCTGCCCAATACTCAAGTTCAAATAACCGTATCTTGTTTGTCAGCCGTGTTTTTAAAGTAAAATCTGTGTTCCGTGAAAGAGCTAATTCAGCTCAGAAATTTACCACCTAGGTGTTTTTTCTTCAAATAATCATCGTGCCCCAGTACACAGCAGAAATGCTTTACTACTACTTCCCAATGTATCACACAGAAAAATAAAATGATGCACACAGAAGGCTCAATAGTGAAATCAATAATTTGTACTACCTCACCAGGAGTATCATTTATGCAGTATTTTTGTTGTCTTTTTCGTTGTATTTCTACTTTTCCTTTTTTTTTTAACTATATATGTGGCAGTGAAGAAAACAATGACCACCAATAAGGTACAATGTCACCACCTTGATTTACCCACAGTTTTTAACCATCATCACTGTTGCCCTAGTATCAACACAATATAAAAGGCAAATAGTATCTTGAGATTGTTATGAAAATGTTTTTGAGCTTGCTGTCTCCTGCAATGATTTTGAGGGGAACCCTGGGGGAATCCATGGACCACACTTTAAGAACGACTCCTTAAAAACCAATGTATTGCTTGAGGCAGAAATGAGAAAATTCTTATAGTATCATTAAGCTGATTTTATTTGGAAATGTTATATATTTATCTCCATTTTTAGGTCTTAGAGAAAGTATAAATATTTCATGATTATGTGTATTGTAAAAGTAGTGTAGACGATATTTCTTATAATTGATAATTTTGTAATAACCTAAATCATAAATGAAACGTCTTCATTATTTCCATATCTTAGAACATACTTAGCAATTATTCCAAAATGCTACGGTGCTTTAAAGCACAGGTGCCAAAGTTTGACAGCCTGGGTGTGAATCCTGGCCCTACCACATTTGGGTATGTGACCTCATCAAGTTCTTTATAATGCCCTTTTTGTCAGTTCCTCCTCTGCAAAATTCAGCCTAACTCAAAGGATTGTAGTGAAAATTAAATGAAAAAATACATGGAAAGCACAGGTAAGTGTACACAGCATAATATAAAAGCAAACTAAATGTTAGGTTAATATAAACAAATAAATTTAGAGTAAAAAAAAATTATCATAATATTAGGATAGAGTTTCTGGGAGCCACAGCCACTGCACATGTCCAGAATTAAGATGTTCAGGTATTTGTACTTTAATACATTGAAGTAATTAGCACATTTATATGATTGAGGATTTGAGATATTAAATAAATATTGCATGAAAAAGGGGCCATTTTGCATTTAAATTTCTGATTATTGGATGAAAGTGTAATTCTAAGAAATACTATGTGACTGGGTCATATAGTACACATCTTATATATAATTTATCTTAGAGTTTAAAAAAATTTTTGGCCATTTAACTTGAGCAGATAAGTGACTAAAAAACCAAGTTTCACTGAATAATCTTTTAATGCATATTCAAGTTACAAACTTCTTAAAATTTGTATTTCTGAATGTGTGGAGCTCAGTCAAAGTTTATTTGGACTGAATTCCCAACCCAGAATATTTTATTTATTTTTTATTTATACACTATGCAAGTCTCCAGAAATATTTAAAGTGGCTTAAAAGGATTAAATAAAATATAAACATATGTATTAGACATAGGTATGAAAGAGCAAAGAGGAAACAAGGGACAAGATAAAGGCTGGAGCAAAAATGTTTCCCTGTGATTTCCCACACTTGCAATGAATAGCCCCTGTGAGAGCTCATGGAGTATCTCCAGGCCGTGTGTATCTGGGAACCTCAGGAGTGGTGGGGACTGAGTACGGAGGCAGCATGATGGTCTCTCAACACCCACACGGGCAATGCGGCTAGGTGTTCTGCCCACCTTTACTTTAACTGTGTGCTCAGACGATTAAGAATCACCATCACTAGAGTCTGGAAGTCAATTAGATGTGAACTGATGGAAAGATAGCATATTAGCAGAAAACAAGTCAGAATGAAGCATGGAGTAGAGATGTAGTGAAGAAAACTAAAATGTATGTTAAAAAGAAATATACAATGTTAGAGAAATATAATTAAAAAAAAAACCTTTAGCCCTGGAAACTTCTCCACAAAGGTATAAGGGAAAGAAACAATTTTATTATTGAATAAATATTAAACCAGAATGTGATGTGCATCCCAGGCATTCCACCAAAAAATTGAAAAGACAGAAAAAAACTCACCCTTTTATACACACAAGTGAATACAACACATTCCACCATGTTGTCAAGATAAACAATAACTAGTTCTTTAGTAACGGGCTTGCCAGTACCATCCTGAATTCATTTAATACTTGAAATGACCATGAGTGTCAGCAACTGGCCTTTTCCAAAGGAAAAATAAACTCTTCTTATCTTTAGGATGAGAGGTAGTTTCATGTTTGGAGCAAGGCACCAAACAAATTAGGTGCCTACCCTCCTACAGAAACCGGGAGATCATCATCTTCCTTGGTGATTACATTTCAAAGACATGGTTCCCACGTTCTTGAAAAAGACATTTAGGGTCATAATTCTGGCAAGAGTCTTACTTAGCTCTAAAATATTTGCACACATTTCAGTGAGAGAAAGAACTTATATTTGCTAATGTAATGCTCTAAGAAAATGGAGGGAGTTGTAGTCTTGTATTTTCAAGAGGGAAAATAAGCCTCTTAGTTTTAATATTTATTTGCTTTTACAACAGTTAACAGGATTTTGAATTATTTAATGTCAAATCTATAAGAGTTATATAGTACATGAGTCATTACTATAACCAAAGGTAATTATATAAAAGTAGTTTTAAAATTGGCTACAGTGCCGCCACACTTTAAGCATTATTTGGTGAAGGTTTTGCAGTGCTGTAATGCTGGAAGAGTCCATGCAGTCTGACCCATAATTGGTCTGTAAGGATTTGTGACAGAAGGTTTACCTGGAAATTTTCTGACACACACCTTTTGTTTTTTATGTTCTTAATTTTTCCCTAGAAATCAGATGGCATTTTTTTTTATTTGTGTTTATTTTGGAAGCTGTGGGTAAAATCACAATGTTTCCAGAATCTCTTGCTGGCCTTCATTCATCTTCACATCAATAGGTATTTCCAAGGGGTGGAGAGAAGTAGTCCATCTCCATATCAATAGGGGATTACAAGGGTGGGGGAGCAAGGGCATATCTGGACTGGAGAAGTTTGGAAGGGTCCCTGCCAGGTTGCAAGCGACGTGGACAAGCAGAAGTGGATGACTGCTTGTAAGCACTAAACAGGTTTCTCCAAAGTATTTCTCCCTTTGACTGATTTTGGCTTCAAAGGTCACTTGACCCAGGCTGGGAACATATTTCCCCCACCCCCAGTTACAGAAGCATTTTACCCTAGTAACAAAAATCAAAATCAGAAGTTCACATCTATCCCAAATAACAATCTTAACTTCTGAAAGTTAATTATAGGCTTATTATTTGTTGATATGAAAAGGTATGTGAATAAGAAGATAATAATGTATAGTCAATAAAAAATATACACTGACCTTTTAAAAGCTTTAAGGTTTCTTTTTAATTTACCAAGGACTTGTCCTCAAAGTCAGACCTGAGTCATGGATTTAAAAATTACAATTAGAGGATGATAAGTGAAAGTTCAGAATTTTACTAAAGATAGACACTGTTTTTGATTCTGTTAATTTAATGATACCAAACAAAACAGTGAGCTGTTAGTCTGTGCAGATAACAGCGAAGGCTGTCAGAAGTCATTCAAAATACAATGAGTATTTGTAGTAATAAAATGCATTAACTTTTAATTTTTGACCAGGCTAGACTAGAATTTTACTCTTAATTGAAGTAATGTATTTATTGTATTAAAGTTTTTTGTACAACTTGACCAGTATTTCCTGCCTTTACATTATTTTGATAGAATTATTTAAAAATTTTAAACTCTCACGTGACAACAGTAATACAAAGCCAGAATATGTAGCTAGCATGTAAAGAGATAAGAAGCAATATCTCGAACCTCAGAACTGTCCAAAAGGATAGGTAATGTCACAGATGCTAGGAAGTCGTGATAACATCTCCTACACATTTTCTGGTTTCTTGTTTAACTCATGATTCTGTTCAAGTACCTAAAAAGAAAACTACATGATGGATGTTTGGATTTAAGTTTTGCCCCTTTAAAGCTAAACAAATTATAAATTGTTCCATAGAAAGGAAGTAAATTTTACTTGCCTTGTAGAGTCTCCCTGGCTCTATTCCAAGGCTGTGGTTCACTTTATCAATGCTTCTTTAATCATTTGCTCATACCATCAAATTGACAAATTATTTTATTATCTATGTTGATCTTCTACACTTGAAATACAAGGAAGACTTTATTATGGAGAATTTCAAATGCAGATATCACATAGACCTAATGGCATAATGAAACCCCATCACTCCAATAACTTTCAACTCAAAAGCCTTCCTTGTACCACCTCTGTAATCATAAACTAAAACAAATCGTAGACATCATTACCACCTTATCTTTGAATATTTCAGCTTATATCACCAAAAGGACTTTTTCCAACATGACCATAAAATAATGGTCTCACCATGCATGTGTGCATACACAATTTAATATCAAATATTTTTATTTAGTGTGCCTAAGTGTAATTCCAATTCCAAAGGAAGTCTTTTCTTCATAGTTTGTTTAAATCAGTATATAAATTTCACAAATTATGATTGACATATCTTCTATTACTTAATCTATATTTTTACATCTATTTTTTTCTTGTAGTTAGTTTGCTAAAGAAATGATGTCATTTTCCTATAGGAAATCCCTTTGCGTAAATTTTTGCTAACTTTTTCTTTATGGTGTAATTTAGCACAATACCCTGTCTCCTGTATGTAAGACTCAAGTCTAACTTATTTTTTTATGCTGAGTTTTTCCATAAATATTCTGGTAATGATTTGTTACCTCTAAAAGACTTATTAAACTCTGTTATTGCTAAACAAATACACATGGCTTGAGTGGAACCACCAAAAAGATCGCCGATCTCTTTTAAAAGTAATAGGAATAAACACGTTTATGGAGGGCATTCAGTAAACTTCCAGATACTTTCCTTCTGAAATAAAGCATTAATAAGAGAATAACTGTGAGAATCAGAGTAAGAATGAGAGCCCATCCTTTGTTCATATAGTCTCCAGTTGGTATTTGCATCAAACTTTCTTCACCATTTTCTTCCCAATTGAATCAATTCATGCTTCCATAAAACCTCAGAATAAGCCATAAGAACAGCTGAACATAATTCTTTCTGGTTAGTAATCACAGTGTTCCCTAATGACTGATGACTATATTTCACCCCAGAACCTCACCTTAAAGCGGTTTGTAGTTTAGATGGATTACTCATAGCTGATTCCAAAAAGGAAGACAGCAGATAGAATCTCATTTTGTCAGGATAGTCTGCATTTGGTTCAAATCAACAAATAACATTGTTCTTTTGTTTTCTGTTCTATTTTTTTGAAATGTTTGTCTTGACCCAGTTTTGAGGCCATGGATGAAGGCTGATCATTTCCCCTTCAGAGAGCAACTAAGTCCACACCCCAACCACTTCCTTTATCAGGTTCTTACACTTAAGGGGCCATTTTTCACAAGCCGTACTTGCCCTAGGGCCAGGTTTCAGACAACGGGACAGCCCCATATGCCCAGGAGCCTGCAACAATATTCAGATCAGCCATCTGACAGAAAGCCCAGGAAACCTTGTTAACTGTACTTCTTACCTTATATAAGCTGCCTTCTAAAACTGCAGCTTGCTAATGTAACTCTGTCCCCAGTTCCAACCCTCTGCATGGCCCTGCCTGTCAGATTTCTGTTCTGTCTTTCATCTTTCTGAGTCTCAGTATGCTTTATCCTGCCATCCAAAGAATCCTTAACTCTTACAAAACATTCAGTCAGTTTCTATTTTTCTACTCTGATGCTTTCAGTTCTGTAAAAAAGTCTCATTTATCATATCATAAACTCTAATGTCTGATGAAAATTTAGAAAACAAAAGACATATAGCAAAAAAATATAAAAACTAGTGGATGGGAAGTATAACATCACTCTTGTCAGGTCACTATTGTAAAGAAACTAATTCGATATGCTTATTTGTATATTTATATTCATATAAATATTTTTCATATGTTTATATTCATATAACTTGGAGACATGCATAAATATGTACTTTTTTAAACAAATTTAAATGATGAATATATCTATCCCTTGCATATGGAAATACTTAAATTAAATAATAAAGATAAATGAATTATATTTCCACACATGTGAATATATTAAAAAGCCTGTCTCAATTATATTAATAAGGGAAATAGATAAGCTATAATGGTTATTCTTAATTAGTTTCCATGAGTTTTCAAAACTGGCTCAAAAGGAATATGCATTTGGTAACTGCAATCAATTTTCCCTCCAAAATACTTTACCAATTACATGTACACTAACTGGATATGAGAACGCACATTTATCTTACAATTTTAATGACACTGAATAATATTGTTTCTTCATTACTTTCTTAAGCCAGAACATTGTATTTTATGTAATTTTACTCTGGTAGCCTCTGATAACTAATAAATTTGAGCATATTTTCATTTATCAGATAATGCATTTAGAATCATATCCAATTCCTTACCCAGAACTTCTGAAGCCATTTTTTCAATTCCAGTCTTTATAACCAATTGCAACTCATGTCACTTTCCTTCCCATTCATCATCCTGCAACTCTCCAGCGACATCCAGCAGCTCTTAGCCTGCAGCAAGCAAGCACTCTCACCTGAGAGCACTTTCACTTGCTGTTCTCGACTACTCCATCTCCATAACCCAAGCCCTGACTCTTTGAATGCCATTCTTTCTGATACTTTCAATCTCTTTCCAGCCTATTATCGTCAATACAGCACTCTGTTCATTTCCTTCACAGCAGATTTCATCACATGTACTATTATTGCTTACTGTCTACATATGTAGCTAGTCTCTATGTACATGACACTTTTTAGATAATTCATTTGCACAGGCAGCTACCTGATTTATTTCTCCTCATCTGTCCAGGAGACGTCAACAGGAATAGAACTTTCCTAAATCACCTCTATATTGCAGCTTGATACATGCTTACATATACACGTCTCTTTGACAATGCTGAACTAACTTTTCTTCTAAACACTTCTCTAAAATATGAACATTCATTTGTTCATGCATTCACACATTTTCTTTACCTGGAAAGTCCTCACTACAGCCCTGATAATCCTTCATCAATTAGGTCAGCTTCAGTTGTATCTGTTTTCATCCTCTGCTTGCAGAAGACCAGTAGCCAGCACATTCTAATAGATCACTAGGTAGTGAACTCCTTCAAAGCAGGGTGTCTACGATTCTTATACGACAGACTAACAGTATACGTTGCATAGTAGGTGATCAGTAATTGTGTACCTAAGGAATCAGGAGAATTCTGAAACACTGATTGCATTCATTTCATATAAGAGAGACTTCTTGACAAGTATTACAAGCCTGAGTGAGCTGCTACTATTAAGAATTCTAGGAACTTGTTCATAAGTCACTAGATGTTTCACAGACTTGAGGAACATTCTCTGAGAGAGAGCAGTAGTATATGGTGAGAGAAATATAATAATTAGAATAGTGTGTGATTAAAAACAGCATGATATTTGAGTACTTTTTAAAATATCAAATATGAGACTCAGAGACTCATAATGTATAAGTGTTTTTCTTTCAATCCTCTCCCAACCCCACCATTCTGTTAACTTTCTGGATTGTACTATTTTGATAACAAACTTAAGAACTGCTGCCTGGACTTCAATTCTTAATTTATGTTATTTTTCTTTGAATTCACACATCTAGAAAATATTTTGCATATGCTTAATGTATTACAATAATATTATTCTACATACATAAGAGCAGGCAAAGAAGACCAAACCTGAGCAGACATTAACAGACAAGGTAGTTCTCCTAGGTGTAAATTTGGCTGAGGAATTTAATCAGTGGATTGGTAAGCACTCAAGTTTATTATAAAAACTGTAAAGAAACTAATAGATTTCATATATAATTTTCTTCTCAACTGATATTTAGTAAACCAATTATATCTGTTACTCCCTAGCATGAATTCGATTATTCTCAGGTAATTCATTTTTTACTTACAAATTTCTAAGTTAAACAAATGTGTCTTTATCCAAAATGACTGTAATAGTCAAGACTTTGTTCCCTTATCTAGACTTTTTCAGTCTTTGAAAAGAAAATGAAAGAGAGAGAAGTCCTCAATATTTAAGTAATCATTAGCACAGAGCATAAGTGATGTGTGAGTTTATTAGTGAATAATTCATCAAACAATTTAGAACCCGATTTTTAAAACTTACTGAACTGTTTGACTTAAAGATATTGTAATTTGTAAAATTTTATTAGCAGAAACACTTGGCTTTTACCTCAAAATTCAATATATTTCCTGATTTGCCTTTTGATATTTGAGTACTTTTTTAAATATCAAATATGAGACTCAGATACTCATAATGTATAAGTGTTTTTCTTTCATTCCTCTCCCAACCCCACCATTCTGTTAACTTTCGGGATTGTACTATTTTGATAACAAACTTAAGAACTGCTGTCTGAACTTCAATTCTTAATTTATGTTATTTTTCTTTGAATTCACACATCTAGAAAATATTTTACATATGCTTAATGTATTACAATGATATTATTGTACAAAACATTTTGATTTTGACAAAAATATTATGTGGCTTTAATATTATTGGTAATATATGAAGCTATTAGTAATGTATACTCACTATATAAATGGGATGTGTTTATCATAAACGAAATTTTGAGGCTGTAAAGTCTCAAATTAGTCTTAGTTTATAGGTCATAAGTAATGTCTTCATAATTTAATGTATGTAGGTTATTAAAAAGCTAAATATAAAAGGTAGTATGAAAATTTAGAATAAACATGAATAATTGCCTCATGATAAATTAGGCTTGATGGTACACCTAGTACCAAAAGTACCCTGGGTAAATCCCTTCATTAAGAGCCTATTAATTACTTCTTATAATAAAGTAGAAAGATATTCTAATAAATTGAACATAATAAAATGGCAAATTTTAGTGAATTTTCTTTTTCTTTCTCTACCTCTTAACTAAGTATGCTTCTGTTTTATGTCTGTTTCAAAAAGTTGTCATCGATTACATTCTCTAAATGAAATGCCTTTCTATTTTTAAATAACCTAGTATTCAATGAAACAGCCAAAAGGACTCCCACTAGAAATGTCATAAATTGAACAGATACAATTTGCTGAACTACACAGACCTATTGGTGTCATTGGTCAGCCTAAGTTGGTGTTCAGCCTGATAATGAGACTTAGAATCCCATGAGTAGCACACTCTTCTCAAGTGAACTGAGTTGCAATGATCCATAGAGTGTGATAGCTGTTTGCATTTTAATGCAACTTCTATAGAAAACATTCCTTGCATATTTCTTCCTGATTTTTCACATACATACATACACATATGGGTGTGTGGGTTTGTATATATATATATAAAAGTATATGTGTATATATATGTATACATGTATGAATATATACATTTACATATGTACAACAGCCAGGATCATGGCAGCATTGTATATAATAGCAAAGATTGAAAATCACTTTATGGGGGTTAGTATGGGAAAGTTTAATTAAATTAGAGTATTTCCATTTGATAGACTATTATGTGCAATTTGAAAAATCATGTTTGTGTAAATTCAGAAAGTACTTCTAGATGTATATTAAGTGAAAAAGTAGGTAAGAACAGTGTCTTATTTGTATTAAGGTACACTAAACTATTAGTAGTTACTTATGAGAGTGGGATTTCTGGAGGTATTTTATTTCAATCTCATTTTCTGGGCTTTTCAGATATTTTTGAATATTCATTCAAATGTTTACACATTCTATACACACATAAAAAATGGGAGTATGTCATTCCTGCTGAAGCTAGGGAAAGAGTAAACAACACATGTAGCAGTTACCATGGGCACAGTTTTAGTCAGAGTCATCTCATAACAACGTATAAGGTAGGTATTGTCACTGGCACCAATGAGAATAGTGAAATACAGAGGATTTAAGCTTCTAGCGGCAGACTCAGATTTCAGACTCAGGTAATCTGGACCTAGAGTCTACGATGGTATCACATGAGGGACTGCTTCTTATTATCTTATGAAATGATAAGGAAAAAAAAATCACAGTATAGCTGATTCAGAGTGATGAGGTCAGAGTATATGACAGGCAACTTCACAGTTTGGAATGTCATGCTGTGTGTCCATGCACCATAAATACAGGTAAAAATAAGGATATAGATACATATGTAGATAGATATGGGCATATAGATCTCCAGCTAAAAGGATCCTGGACTTTAGTTATTCCTAAATTAATCTTTGCCTGCTTTTTTTCTAATGCTAAAGCAGGATGAAGACTAATGATCGGACCCAGAAGTTCTTTCTCAGCAAAAGGACAAGATACTCCTGCCTCCACCACAAAAACACCAACTACACCAATAATGGAAAATGTGCAATCCATCATATTACTTCACAAATAGCAAGTACATCATACCAAAATACTGGGGGGGGGTTCAGATTAGATGACATATACACATTTCTGGAACTTTTATATGCTTTTAAATATTCAGTGAAATGAAAGAGAGAGATTTTTCTTTGGTGTCTTTCCAACTCCCTCAGTGGCACTAAAGCTGAATTATTCTTGTCCTTCTCTCAGTTAATTCTAAGCCGGAATCTATCTCTACATTGTTGTCAGAACCCCTTCTGCTTCTGTGCTTAATTCTAGGACTGTTGGCCTGACTTTTCATAGTTAACATTCTTATGTTACAGAAAAAGATTTGCACCCAATGAATTAAGTGTCAGTGCTACGAAAATAGAGACCACCAATGAATATATTCATTTTCATGGTAGACATTTTAACTGCCAATTAGATGGACTTAAAGAGTTGATGACATAGTGCTACAAGTTCTTGGTCTGGAGATTACAGTACTTTCTTCCCCTTACTAACATAAGAGTCAATTTAAATGTTCACCATTTGCACTATATGGCTAGACTCCTACGTGGAACTGTAATCTAATGCTGTGCAAATGGTACACTTTTGAAATATGAAGCTAACCCAAACTCATTGATATTAAACTGCCTGGCTATTTCATTTGTAAAAACTAGGTAGGTAAACTCACATAAACAAGGATTTGTATGAGAACTGTGAAATTACAGGAGACAGTTTCAGGAATCTGTATGTTAATATCCTTGTTAAATACAGAAAAACAAAGAAGAAAAAGGTCTTATGTAATTAAATTAGCAATTTCATTCCATAAATGAAAACACAGTTGTTTTTATGAAGTATGTTGTAATCAAGCTTTTAAATTTCTTCATCTGTTTGTCAGATAAAATTATACAAGATCGTACAGGCTAAAAATCTTGTCTTAGCAAGTAACAGAAAGCTGCTTTTATTTCTACAATTTTAGAAAACAGTTGAAAAAGCTGTACATTATGTGATCAACAAAAAGTAAATGACTGTAGTCATAGCTATGTTCCATTTCTATCTAAAATGTTTCTTTTGAAATGATCTAAGGAAAGAATTTCAAGTAAATAATGTGGAAATTGGAGCTTATGATTTCTTCATGCTTAAATTTCAATTATAGTAACCTGTCTATACTTAGAATCTCTCTGTACTGTGTGATTTTCTGGATATATTTCACATACATTTCCCATGTCCCTAAAGTCATTCCCACCACTCTTGTCCAAAATTACCAATGAGCTTAAATCCATTTATTTATTTAGATTTATTTTTATTGAATGCAAGACTAATGAAACCTAAGCGATAGGATTCAGGCACATTAAAAATATAGATTATAATTATAAACATTCCTGAAAATTATTATAATCTGTATTTTTAATGTGCCTGAATCATGTCATTTAGAATTTACAAATGAAAAGTTAGTCTTCAACAGAGTTAGTCACTTGCCCAATGTAATACTAATTTTTTAAAGATATCTTCATTGTTTAAGATATTTATTTACTTCTAACATATTAAGTAGTTAAAATAACAAACCATTTTTGGAAATTAAATCACACATAATTTATGGAAATCTCTAAAAGCATAATTACAAAGTTTGAAAACATTTTAAAGATAAAAACATCTATTTTTAAATATAAGGTAAAATATACCTTTGATACAGATATGACTTGGAGAAAAATGTCTTAGAAAACAATACTAAAGTTTTCTCTTCTCTACTTTTCTTTTATACCTATTCCCCAATTAGGCTTTAACTGATGATAAATGAGAAATGGCTAAAAATATAATACACAAGATAGGAAGAAAACCTACTTTTTTCAACTTAGCATTATTGATCTTTTTTTTTTAAATTAATTTGTGTATAACTGCTGTTACTGAATTTAGCGAAACAGGCTTTCTTAAGAAAGGACTTGGTATTACAGACAGATATATTGATGTTTTCCTACTCTTTCTAGCTACTTTATTACATAACATTGGGCATGTGGTTTATTCCCTTTGAGTCTCTAACTTCACATTTGTAAAATGGTGATATATATGATACAAAAGTACCAATTCACATTCCTGAGGATAATTATAGTCTTTATTTTTAAGGTGCCAAAATTCCTATCATTAGGAATTTCAGTAATTACCCCTTACTTGTAGTAAAACAGGAAAGACACAAATAACTGAGTTTGTCAGGTGTTTGAGGGACAAGTGGTGAGAAATATCTTAGAAACATGGGAAATGTATGTAGTATGACTTGAAAAATTCTAAGGAGTTCTTTGTATTTTACTCTAGAACAAAAGAAGGGAAAAAAAGGCAAAATCTTTTTCATGAAAACTGCATAATTGTATTACTTATGTTTGCACAATTCTGCCAGTAAATAAAAAGTGTTTAATTTGATTATACATTGTCAAAGAATCAAGGATTATTCTCATTAAATAATTACATCTGAGCCCACTGAAGTTTCCAAAGAGGTGGTTATAAGTGGCAGAGTTCCCTGTATCCAGAGAAGTGGATGTTACTTGAGGGCAAAATATGCTTCTAAATAATTAAAAAAAAAAACCCAGAAAAATCCCCAATGACCATATTTAAATGTTAAACCACTCTCAGAATAATGATCATATTTGTTTTACCTTTAGATGTGAAAAAAACAAAGTGAATTAAAAGATACATTTTTTCACAGTTTAAAAAGCAGGGATAGATAACAAATAATTTCAGCTGTTCGAGTTAATGAACATAAATACTGAATCAGCGCTATACTGTTTTGTTCACCAATTTTAGTGGAACTTGCCTTCTTGCATAATATAAATGTAAAGTCACAATGAAGACTTCAGTTCTTGGCAACCTGCCATCTAGTTATCCTGTCCAAAAATACAAAAAGTTAGAAAGCCCGAGGCCAAAAAGCACTGTGAATGGGGAAGAAACTGAGCAAGTATAGCTGGTGGCTGCCCAGGAACATGTATTATATCCCACTTGCCTAGATTTTCCTTTTTAACAAGACTTGGAAGAGGATACAAGACTAGGGCCTCACAGAACTCAGAAATGAGAACAAAGAATTTGCATAACGCTGGGTTCCCCCTGCAAAATTTATTCCAGGATATGTAGACCAGGAGAAAACTCACAGAAATGGGAGGAAGGTGAGGAAATGGGCCTATTTTGGCCATCATACTTGGAGGATAGAAATACATATGGAGAGACTCGCCTCAGAATCTATAACCAAAACCCAGTCTTCAAATGCACACCGGGGCAGAATTCCTCAGCCCTGTGTGACAGCTGAAGCGCCCCCCTCCCCTTCTACAAGCCAAGACTCCTCTAAACTGATCCTCATGGAAACAAATGCAAATCGTACATGAGAATGACTTTCAGTGCAGGCCTCATTACAGTTCTATGAAATACAAAAAACACAAATCTCTGTCTTCTCCCTCCACCCCTTTTCCCATACCGACACAGACATAAACTCACATGGAAACAAACTGCCATAAACAAAAATCAGTAGAAAAAATTAATAATCAGAATTAACAATTCAACAAATACTAAGGGTAGCAATTATAAACACTTTTTAAGATTTTAAAATCTAAGAAGAAAACGAGGAACTATAAATTAGAAGCTTAATGAATGTGTTGAACAGTGGACTAGATACAGAATGACATAGTCAACTGACAGATTGCTGGATGTCATAGAGATAAAAAGATTTCAAATGTGATTGGTTATGAGACAGCAAAACTACAGAGCAATTTCTGGAGGCATGCTAAAGCATGTTTGACTTCTGAAAAGAGATGGTATTTAACACAGAAGAGGCAATATTTGAAGGAATAAATGTAAAGACTCATTGAAAAAAATGAACCTTCAATTCATGAAATCCAATGTATGCCAACCATGCTTTAAAACATATTAAATCCATACCTAGACATATCATAGTGAAATTTTGGAATATTGAAAGATTAAGAGAAGCTCTCAATGGCAGCATAGCAGAAATGACAGCTTCAAAAATACTTTTAAAAAAGAAAAAGATATTTCACATAGGCAAACATGAGTTTACCATTAAGAGGCTCCTATCAGAACAGTATCTAAAGGATGTTAAGAAGGAACACGGTCAAGTTTCTGACACAAGAAAGAACAATGTGCACAAAGAAGTAAACATGCACATACAAACATAAAAAAAAAGTTTTTAGAAATGAAAAAGGAACCATGATTCTTAAATGCTCCCAAGGATTAAAAAAATACTGTGAGGCTCAATTCATTGCTTTAACATGGACTGATTTTATATTCATCATAAATCAGTAAGTCAGAAAGACAATGAGATTTCTTAACAGGCTTGCTGCCTCCATACACCAACAAATTCAAATTATGTTCTCAGGGATTTTATTGTATTTCATTTTAGAAATGACCCCAAAGTCCCACAATTCCTTTTTACAAAGAATAGGCAGTATTTTTCCAGTTAGTTTTCAAACTATGTAAAAGTCTGAAGAGGAAATTAAATAATCTGGAGAGTTTTGCATTTCAAACACTTGAATTCAGAAATTCACAATTTAAAGAGTTACCCAAAAAACCTTGCTTAGCATGCTATGGGAATAATCTTAGGGCCCAAACAACGTTAACTCAGTTAATCGCAAATACAGATGAAGTAATAAAGCACAACTTGACAAATTTGAAGGTTATCTATGAAATGTATTAACAAGCACATTTCTAACAAAGGTACCGTAAGGTAACATTCACTACATTCTAAAATAATTACACAGAACATTAAATGTTATAAAATTCTGACATTTTAAAAAACTGATACTAATTTAAATACTGATTATAAATCTCTTTTAAAAGATTTTGGCATAACATTTTAGCTCATTTTTAAATATTCTTCTAGAATTATTTTAAGAGCCTATAATCATCTCATTCTGATGAAGCACAAAGAATAATTAATGCATGTTCAGCTGCACAAAAACTCAGAATAAACTGTTTTCATTTTACATTTATAAAAATCTACCATCAACCTAGAATAATGGTATCTTAAAGAATTAAAAGCTCTGATACAGTCCTGTTGTTTTCTCTAAAAATAGTTCTAATAAAACAATTTTTAAGGATACCAGGGGTGATGTGTTCCACAATATAGTATATTTACAAAATGCTTCTATGGTTTTAAAGGAATTAAAAGTGTTTGCTTATCAAGAAGTTACATTCTAGTGTGGCCAACAGAGTATCAACCCTAAGTTACAATACAGGGTGATTGCCATGCATGACTTTTTCGAGGTATACAAAAAATGTGCACACATTTAATGTATAACGTCTTGATGAGTTTGACCAGATGCACACCCCATGATTTCATCACCACGATTAAGGTACTAAACACACACCTCCAAAAACTAAATTTTATGGGAAAAATATTAGGAAGGCGAGTTTAAACTATAAAGCAAGGTACACGATGGCATGTTACAAGACTTACTGAGGGTCACAACAATTATTCAGTGTTAAATTGGATAAAGACACTTGACTTTTGCCTTCTTATCCACGGTTCTGTTATGAGCGTTTCCACTCCAAAAAAGAGGAGGATTGAATCTTAAAGAAGTTGTGTAACAAACCTGGGAGAATTAGTGGAAAAAAAAAAACAGTTTATTGGAAGAGATGCCTTGGAAACTTTTTATTGGTGAGAGAGACTTTCAAAATAGTTCAGACTTCTGGCTTCATTTTTTTGTGCATGAGTAACGTCAAACTCGTAGCCCAGAACAGTGGACACAGAGACAGAAGTCCAAAGTGCCTTTACCCAGTTTAACACTGAATGATTGTTGTGACCCTCGGTGAGCTTTGTAACAGGCTGCTGTCTACTCTGCTTTAGAGTTTAAACTGCCATTCTTTATTTTTTCCATTAAATTGTTCTTCTACATAAATGAAACCGTTAGGGAGGTTAGTGAGCAATGCCTTCTTTCCCTGTGACACTTGTCCGAATTCTGCAGAGCTTCCTTCTTGTCATTGCCTGTCCAAAGGCGTGCCCCTGAGGCAATACAGCCCCAAACTGCCGCCTTTGTTCCCACACACTTTCCAAGTAGTTTTCTTTTTCTCTCCAAGAGCCTGTGCTGTGATCATCCAGAATTCAGACCGCTCACCCATAATTCCTAACTCAGATTGGCCTTTCTCTTTCTGGCGTGAACTCTTGTTGCTATGATCTGTGCCTCCTCTCTACAGACCTTAGTAGAGGGTCCTCTGTTGTGCTCAGTCCTAAACTAATTCTTTGAAAGGATGTAAGTTAGTTTAGAAACTTACTGTGTGACTTATTTCCCCATTCACTGCATGTGCTTTAAAGTTTGTGACACTCTGTCCTCGAGCTGTATGCATGTTTAAAGGAGGTGATGCTATATGTTCTCCTCGGTATTTATAGCTCATGAAAATGTGGCCCCTGTTTTTCTATAGGTATCAAAAAGTGATAGAATGAGCTTTTTGAAGTGTCCTGGCCAGTTATTATTTAAAGTGTCTATATTTTAGTGTCGTCTCCTTACACAGTTTACTTTGTTCCTCTCTCCTTTGTATTTCCTGAAATCTAGAAGTTAGATCTGGGTTTAAAAAAAGAAGTCATAGATGAGTCTGTTTATTTCATTTTTCATCATAACAGAATGTGAATAATATAAGGTGTCCCACTATTAAGAGAGCCAATTTACTCACACAGTCAATGACAGCCGGGTATCTTCATTGTAATGATACATTTTTTCCTTTGCAATTAGCAATTAATAGGAGGAAAAAAATTAAGTCAGAAACATAAAATATAATTTTGTGCATCTGAAAAGTTTATGTGAATATATAAAGAATAATCTCATCAAATGCTGTCATTGTTGATTTCAGCAAAATCTTACAATCTTTCCATTAAATGTACTCACTAAAATGCTGATGAAATAAAATGCTCAAAATATTAGATGGTTGAAAAATCATTTAGTTCATCTTACCTATACTTCTCATAATTTAAATAGACAAGTATTGATTAGTGCCTCCATACAATTTTTCCTGAGAACTCATTACATCAAATTTGTATTATTGCACTGCTAAAATAAGTACACAGTATATTTGAGAAGGCAAGCCAGAAAAATATCCCACAAAACAGAATGCAATTTATCAGAGAATATATAAGTGATAACCTTAAGAAAAAGGAAAAAATAATGCATACTACTGATTGATGAGAAAAGTATAAAAAGCCCAAGGAACTCCGTAAGATAGCCTATAAACTAGAGATTATATTTGATAAGAAATTACTCAAAAATTTAAATAATTTTAAAAGGAGAGGCAAAACATTCAATAATGAGAAAAAAACCATACTAATAGTTTAACATTTGTTTCTTAAATAGACACAGAGAAACAAATAAGGGGAGTGAAGCTCACCAGAGGATATCACTTAGGAGTGTTTGCCCTCTCACTCTTTCTCCCTCTCATTGTTCTTCACGGCCACTGGGAGTCATAGATAAGTAAATGAATTGGAACTGAAGGAAAGGAGATTTCTACTGGGAGACAAAGCGCAAGGAAGGTCACCTATCTTCTTGAAGCCATTCGTTATGAACAGTTAGATTTGCATGAAGGCACAATTCTAACTGAGATGATCTCAAAGGACTCTTTCAAGGTCTTTGATTCCATTACAGGTGCCATTCTGTGATGGAAGAACCAGGATTTAGAGTAAGGGACTGGAATTTGTGTTCCAACTTTCCCTCTATAATATTATGAGCAGGTCATTCAGTTTCTTTGTGTTGTCCTTACTCAATGAGGCAGGCGTACTCTAATAAACTCCCCAGGTTTCAATGAAGATATATATTTATGTCTGCATGTAGGCATATATATATATATATATATTTGAAATTATAATAATATTAGTATTAGTATGTTTGTTTGAATGAGGTACATATATATGTAGAAATTACTACAATACTAGTTATAATTCAGTATATAATGCATCCCTATGATATGGTATAACTTTATATTTGTTACATCATCCTTTTGTTTAAAATGTTTCTGGGTAATCATTTTTACAGAATAAAATGTGTTGAGATGAATCTGTAGCAGCTCTGTACTTACAGTACAGATGAGAAACCTGTGTTTTACCTATATGAACTATTTAGAGTTTTCTTCACACTCTATGGAATAAAGTCCTTTGCTAACAGACTTAATTCATCACAGAAGTCATATCTCTTACTGTGTCATTCACAATGGATTTTGAGAGTCTGTTCTGTTACTTGGGAATTCTGAAGTGAAGGTAATATATCAAAGAGACATTACTTTTCTCCTCCAAATTAAGTTGCTGTTTATTTCTCAATTTTAATGCACAGGAAATATAACAGTAAGTTTGACAAAAAGGAATAAAAATATGAATTAAAAAGATGGAAAGTAAACATTTTAATAACAGTACCCTTCACTACTATAGTTTAAACTCAACTTATGTTAATGCACCTCAACAATTCTTCATAATCCTATTTCTACATTCATGTTACACAGACTCCTTAATACTTATGATTCATATGAGTTTTCCTATATTTACTGTGGTAACTGATAATATGATTATGAATATGAATTTAGACTCACCCAAGAACAAAATAATAATAGTGATAATAATAATCGCTAATTTCCAAGTATTATAATAAAAATTCTTTAAAGTACAGTTTTAGCTCGCTATATTGAACAGCGAAAATTAAACCACCATCACAATTGTCTCCATTTTAGTATCTGATATATTTAAATTAAAATGTCATATTTTGTCTGCCTCATGGGAAAATAAGTTGAGTATGATCACAATAAAAGAATATTAGTTTTGTGGTAAGGTAACGGGAAAACCCTTCCACATCTCTCTCTGTCTCTCTCTCAGACACACACACATACACACACACACGAAATGGGTTCCCTAGATAAAGAAAAAAAGGGACACTGTGGTTACAGTAAGAACTATAAAGCAAGTAGCCAGTGTTTTACTGAATATGGGGGAAAAACATTCTTAGATAACACTTGATAAAAGCTATTTGATGTGAACGCATAAGAAAGTGCAAAAGAAAAATTCAACCCAAAATAAGGGTCTGAAGAAAAGGGACTGATAAAGAGAAGTTTAAGCTAAGAGCAAATAGAGCACTGGAAGGAGGATCAAAAGAGTGTATAAGAAATAAGTTGGGTTTATATGAGAAGAGGGGGCCTTCTCACAGTTAATGTTTATTTTAAGAGCTATCAAGGAGAAATGAAGTTCCACACATTTTTAGGGTTTGTGTACAAATATGCCCAAATAAAGTGAATAATAGAGTAAAACGCTTCTAGCTTTCATCTCAGAGAAGTAAACACAGAGAACTCAGCGAGTCCTCTTGCTCTGCTTCCTAAAGTTATGATTTAAGGAACTCGTCTCCATCATTTAAGAGGATTATATCTAACCTTGGTGGACACATCTAAATTACACTAGTCAGAATTCCAGTGTCCATATGGTTTTACTAACAGCCAGGTAGTAGAAGCAGGACTCAATTCAAACATAATTTTATTAAAAAGTGACATTTGCTTTTCATCGTTGGGTATCATAGGTTCTGCTAAGATTTCGTATCATTTATTTCATTTAATTCTTACAAATATACTGTATCACAGCTTAGCATAAAATTCATTTGACAGATGAAATAACAGGTTTGGAGAATAAAATGGGTTGTCTATAGTTCCACATTTTAAAATGGTGGGACTAGATTCAACTGATGCAATTTGCTACTAAAACCTGGAGTAATAAACGCTATTTTCTAATACTCTATCATGATTTATGTCTTTTATGTCTAGGATTTCTGATAAAGGAGGCGCAGCCAAAGGGACATAGTGATATGGGAATGGACACCCCACACAAGTGTGAGTCTCAGGACAGGAGCCAGGAAATGAACCTGCATTCTGGGGGTGCATTTGGGGGTACAGAAAGGCCTTCATAAAGGTCTCTGCAGTTGTGAGGTGCACTGCTTAAGTGGCTATCACCTTCTAGTAAAAAACTTATTCAGACAGTGCATGGAGTCTCCTACTAGCTACATTTTATGGCACTAGTGCACAGACATGACATCTATCTTCCCTGCACTGCTTTCCTTCTCGCCATCTGCTGCTTTACCAATATTTTAAATGAAATACATCTCCTGTTGCAAGAGTCACATGCTGGAGATGTCATTCCAAAAAGCTGTTTTCTGACCACACCTCCAAATTATTATTTTCAGTGACAAATTTCTCTGAATTGAAAACCTGTGGTAACTTACTTTTCTGGACCATTCCTTTACTTCCAAAGTACTTATTTCTTCTGCTAATCTCCTTAGTGGAATTCAAAATCAAACAAACAGCGTTTCAAGGTGCTATATGCCTTTATAAAATAAAGGCTAATTATGTTTGGATTGCTCTATCATATATAAAAATCCCACAGACATGTTTACAGCATGGGGATTATTTCCTTTAATATTTGTAATAATGCTACACCAGAATAAAACAGATTCAGTATTTTAAAATTCATTCTTATTTCATTTGGGAGTTAACATTTGTAAAAAACAACTGATTTTAATAAAGCATAGATCTTTTAAAGTGTGTTTCGTGAAAAATACCAGATGAAATAAGAGGAGTGGGCCAAGTGACTCTAATTAATTAATTTAAAATCTTTAAAAAATTTTTCTAAATATACTGTTTTTCTAATTTGCTGTTATTAAGAAGTATATTACTTGAAGAATTAAACAAATGCCCTTTTAAATTAAGTTCCTAGTTATATAGCATTAATTTATTTTTATTTGTATCAGCAGACCAAGTTTGCAAATTAACCATCAACTTTGCTATTTGTGTGAACCAATTGAAATAAAATATATTTTTTATGCATATTTATACTGTATAAAATATAACATTTATATTGCAACAAAGCATGCAATATGACGATGTTTTTTGTATATAATTTTGGTTATACTGAACTGGAGGAAATAGAACTCTCAAAACCACACACTAGTTCAGTTTGCTTGGAACACTTTTCTAAAGACTGTTTTGTTTCTATCCTTATTATTGTTCACTGACTTTTAAAATTATTTCTGTATTTACTGTTTGAGAAACAATTTGCCATCTGCCACGTCTAGATATGGAAACTAATTGCTAATGACGGTGGCTGAAGTCCACAGGACGATTGAGGATGCCTTGAAGTCTGAGCCTCTGTGTCAACCTCTTCTCCACACCCGTGACTGATTACCTGTGGCTGTGGTCACGTGTTGCTTCACCTGGTAACTGTGAAATGATAGAATTTTGCTTCCTAATTCATGAAATAGTTATGAAGCTAAACATTCCTGGACAAACAATGCTTCTGAAGAAAGTTCAAAGCCTCAACTTATTTAGAAAGAAACTTAAATCTGCACCAGAATTGCCCACCTGCATGCCAAGTGAGACTGATAAAACCTTGAAAAAGTTTAGATGCTTAAATATGGAACTTATCCATTAACTACAGATTCATTCCTCCTTGCCCTCACCAATAACTGGTATGCTAACAGTACACTCTGTGGGTTAAATTATGTTATTTGTTAATATTGTTGAAAAAAATTAACTAGTGAAGAATGCAAAATGTGAGAGCAACAGCAATTCTCTGCCTAATGCTGCAATTGTAGGAGGTAAGTCTTCTTTATTCTTTGGCAATTGCATACAGTGAATAAACTTAGATATAAATCTGATCCCAAAATGTTGAGTTACCTAAATACTAGAGGGTCATCTTTTCAGTTATTTTCCTAAAATGCAATTGCATTACTACATCACATTTTTGGTATATCCTTTGTGTTTATTGACTTAACCTACCAGTTATTTACTTCCACAAATAACTTACTCTTTTTAAAGCTTTCCATGATACCCAGTTACAATATTCTTTTCTGTGACCACTGGCACTTTGGGTCTCTTTTAAATAAACTCTTAAATCCTGATTTGTTTTATGCTTGCATATTTTATCTCCATTATAAGATTTTCTTAATGTATCTATAGATCAAAAACTAGAAAATATATCTATCATCTATCTGTCTTTTTCATTAAAATGAAATTAGCTGTAGTAGAAAAACTGGGATCTTTCTTTTAATTATCTTGGGTTTATATACTTTTCTAATAACTCCAATAGTTTCTCTCTGCTTTCTTAAGCAGAGAGAATTCCCTAACCCTTAAATTTTTGATTAGAAAATTGGAAACATTTATCAAAATAACTTATTGACAAAAGAGGCAGAGCAAACTCCTTAGCCAGACAGTATTGCCAGATAAGCACTTATTTTGATTTAAGGCACTCTCCATACTCGGATTTCTAAATCCAAAGCTGCAGTTCTGGGAACAATGTAACAGCATTTGCCACCACTCACAGTTTATTTTTCTCAAAGGAATAGTAACAGCAATACAATCATACATTCCTCTTCCACAAAACATTAAGACCAACATTTCCAGAGCTCCAACGATTCAGGTACCCTTTGTGTTCCTATTTCCAAAGGAAGGTCCCAGGTAGGAAATGAATAAAGTTTGTGTTAGTGAAAACTTTTCCTGAACTTAAACTTTATTTTCTCAGAATACAATTTAATTAAACTGTAAAAATACTAAGAAAATATGGAAAGTCTTATTTTAAAGGTTAACCTTTTAACAGGGTTACAGGTGGAATACTTTTAATATGTTCTCTCCACTAGCGATAGAGTTCCTTAGCACAATATATTTCATCAGGAATTGCTAAGTATCATGGTAGCTTCCTCATTAGTCTTGTATCTAAAGAAACAAAGAAGGGGAAAATATGACACAAAAGAATTAGGGAAAATCTATCAGATGAGGTAAAATGAAGACTTAGAATAACAAGTAGGTGTTATATAATTTTTTAATGAATGTTCAGGTCTTCAAATCCAGTGATGCATGTCTTTTTCTTAAAGTAATAGTAAAGTATTAGTCTAAGAAAAAATAAGCTCTGCCTCAGAATCTCAAATGCATACCGTTGCCACTATCTTATTAATTTATGAATCACTATTCCTTTCTTTCCATCTCCTATTGATGTTTGTTCTGTGGATGTTATTATTCAGACTAGAGAAAAGAAGCATACTTTAGTTTCTTTAATCCAAAGTTTGAGTATGTTCAGTTATTTGGGGAATATTTTTTAAATGCAGTATCTTGGCCTCATCTTGCACATACTGAATTGGAATCTCCATGGGTGAGGCGAAATGATCTTTTTACACCTCTGCATTTGGCTTAGAAGCCAGTGTAACAATTGGCAAATCAACGTGTCTTCAATAGCAAGGAGTACCAAATAGTATTGTAGGTGAATGAGACCATCATTTGAGGGGAGAATATAAGAGAGAAAATATATTGAAAACTGCTAAATGATGGCTGAATTCCTGTTTCAGCCATCTATCCATCTATCTTCAGCCAGGTACATGCATAGATGCTGCTTTCTTAATCAAAATTTTTTAAATGAAACAGGAGTATTGATGCCTAAGTTCTGTTGGCCTTGGCCACTCTATGTGTATTATATACCATTAACATTAATTAAAATTCCAAAAAGATCATTTGCATTTAAATTACAGTGATAGGCTCTTAGTTACTAACTACATTCCTCAAATTCATGTACCTAACAATTAGATCTCTCTTAATTAAAAGCATATGAATTCCATTTTATCATACGTTCTGTGATTGACCTTCGAAAAGGCAGACTTGGGAGGACTTCTGGGAAAATGGCAGCGTCAGCAGGGCGGCAGAAATCTCCTCCCAAAACCGTAAATATTTATGAAAATACAACAAATACAACTATTCCTAAAAGAGAGACCAGAAGATACAGGACAACAGCCAGGCTACAGGTACACCTGTAAGAACTCAGCGCCTCGCGAAACAGGTAAGATACAAAGCCGCGACCCGGTGGGACCTGAGCACTCCCCCACCCCAGCTCACCAGTGGTAGGAAAAGATTCAGAGTGGGGATGGAGTGGAAGCACAGGCCCACCAAATAACCAGTCCTGGTGATCTGTGCCAGGAGCACTAACACACATCACGTGGTGTATCTAATATTAGAGAAATAGAAGTGCAGGATCTGAGATGGAGGCCAGCAGGTCCTCTCAGCTGGCTCCCTGGGACAAAAGAAAAGTGGGCACTTTTTTAAAAGTCTTAAAGAGACCTGGGCCCAACAGCGGAACAAAATCATCCCAGCGCACTCAGCTGAGCAGGCTGGGAGTCTTGGGGAATGTCAGACCCCTTGGCTGGTGGCTGGGCAAAGCCACCGCGCCAAGGCTTCCCAGAGAGATCAGGAGCCTGCAATTCATTCCCTCCTGGGCCGTCGCCACAGACGGATCCACCACTGCTGCAGAACAGCAGAGGGGCGGCCCAGCCCACAGCAACATCAGAGAATCTACTCCCGGTGGGCACTTTTTAAAAAAGTCTTAAAAAGAACTGGGCCCAGTAGTGGAACAAAATCGTCCAAGTGCACTCAGCCCAGCAGGCTGGGAGTCTTGGGGAATTTTAGACTCCTTAGCTGGTGGCCGGGCAAAGCAGCTGCGTCAAGGCTTCCCACAGAGATCAGCAGCCCGCCATTCGTTCCCTCTCTAGCCAGTGCTGCAGATGGATCCACCACTGCTGCGGAACAGCGGAGGGGAGGCCCAGCCCACAGCAACCTCACAGGATCTACTCCCAGTGGGGGCGCAGCTAAGCGTGAAGAGCCCCAGAATCAGGTCCAGAAGGCACCAAGGCGACCAGAATGCACCCAGCATAACTGAAAACCCCCACAGTGCTATAGGCTAGGCTAAGGGCAGCCCCGCACACAGGCAGTTCAGGGGATTATCCCAGAGACTGCCTCCTGGTGTGCAGGAAAACAGCTCAGGCCCAGGAGAAGGGAAAGGAGAACAACAAGCAGGAAGGGACTTTGTTCTCCCAGCAGACACACGTGGCGACTATCAGCAACGACTTCTATCGCCACGAAAACACAGTGGAATATGGTCCAGACTAAGGTCAGCCAGACAACCCCTAAGAGGGGGCCTGATAGGATGGACATGCACAGTCTTCCTGAAAATGAATTCAGAATAAAAGTCATAACCATGCTGATGGATCTACAGAGAAAAATGCAAGAATTAAGGGAGGAAGTGATGGAAGACAATGCAGAATTCAGACAAGTGATCGATGGGCTTAGCAGCAGACTGGACGAGATGCAAGAGACTGATAATGGAATAGGAAACAGAGAACAGGAATAGAGAGAACCTGAGGCAGAGAGAGATAAAAGGATTTCTAGGAATGAAAGAATATTAACAGAACTGTGTGAATAATCCAAACAGAACAATATTCGCATGATAGGAGTACCAGAAGAAGAAGAGAGAGAAAAAGGGATAGAAAGTGTCTTTGAAGAAATAATTTCTGAAAACTTCCCCAAGCTGGGGAAGGAAATAGTCCCTTAGACCATGGAAGCCCACAGATCTCCCAACACAAAGGACCCAAGGAAGACAACACCAAGACACATAATAATTAAAATGGCAAAGATCAAAGATAAAGACAGAGTATTAAAGGCAGCTAGAGAGAGAAAAAAGATCACCTACAAAGGAGAACCCATCAGACGATCATCAGACTTCTCAACAGAAACCTTACAGGCCAGAAGAGAATGGCATGATATATTTAATGTAATGAAACAGAAAGGCCTCGAACCAAGAATATTCTATCAAGCAAGATTCTCATTTAAATTTGAGACAGATTAAACAATTATCAGACAAGCAAAAGTTGAGGGAGTTTGCCTCTCATAAACCACCTCTCCAGGATATCTTAAAGGGACTGCTCTAGATGGAAGCACTCCTAAGGCTAAAAAGATGTCACCAGAGAAAATAAAATCATAGCAAAGAAAGCAGACCATCCAAATACTAACTAAAGGCAAAGAATAAAACACCTAGTATATTAAATATTGGAGGAGGAAGAATAAGAAGGAAGAGAAATAATCATCAGACTGTGTTTACAATAACTTAACAAGAAAATTAAGTTAGACTTCTAGATAGTAAAGAAGCTACCCTTGAAACTTTGGTAACCACGAATCTAAAGCCAGCAATGGCAATAACTACATATCTATCGATAATCACCCTAAATGTAAATGGACTGAATGCACCAATCAAAAGACACAGAGTAATAGAATGGATAAAAAAGCAAGACCCATCTATACGGTCCTTACAAGAGACTCATCTCAAACCCAAAGATATACACAGACTAAAGGTGAAGGGATGGAAAAAGATATTTCATGCAAACATCAAGGAGAAAAAATCAGGTGTTACAGTACCTGTATCAGCCAAAATAGACTTCAAAACAAAGAAAGTAGCAAGAGATAAAGAAGGACATTACATAATGATAAAGGGGTCAGTCCAACAAGAGGATATAACCATTTTAAATATATATGCACCCAACATAGGAGCACCGACATATGTGAAACAAATACTAACAGAATTAAAGGAGGAAATAGAAAGCAATGCATTCATTTTAGGAGACTTCAACACACCACTCACTCCAAAGGACAGATCAACCAGGCACTGAACAACACACTAGAACAGATGGACCTAACAGAAATCTACAGAACTCCACACCCAAAAGTAGCAGGATACACATTCTTCTTAAGTGCACATGGAACATTTTCCATAATAGACCACATACTAGGCCACAAAAAGAACCTCAGTAAATTAAAAAATATTGAAATTCTACTAACCAACTTCTCAGATAACAAAGGTGTAAAACAAGAAATAAATAGTACAAAGAAAACAAAAAGGCTCACAAATATATGGAGGCTTAATGACATGCTCCTAAGTAATCAATGGATAAATGACCAAATAAAAACAGAGATCAAACAATATATGGAGACTAAGGACAACAATAACACAAAGCCGCAACATCTGTGGGACGCAGCAAAGGTAGTGCTAAGAGAAAAGTATATTGCAATCCAGGCCTATTTAAAGAAGGAAGAACAATCCCAAATGAATAGTCTAAAGACACAATTACAGAAATTGGAAAAAGAAGAACAAATGAGACCCAAAGTCACCAAAAGAAGGGACATAATAAAGATCAGAGAAGAAATAAATAATATTGAGAAGAATAAAACAATAGAAAAAAATCAATGAAACCAAGAGCTGGTACTTTGAAAAAATAAACAAAATAGATAAACACCTAGCCAGACTTATTAATAGAAAAAGAGAATCTACACACATAAAAAAAATCAGAAATGAGAAAGGAAAAATAATGACGGTCCCCACAGAAATAAAGAATTATAAGAGAATACAATGAGAATCTATATGCTAACAAGCTGGAAAACCTAGAAGAAATGGACAACTTCTTAGAAAAATACAACCTTCCAAGACAGACCAAGCAAGAAACAGAAAACCTAAACAGACCAATAACTAGCAACAAAATTGAATCAGTAATCAAAAGACTACCCATGAACAAAACCCCTGGTCCAGATGGATTCACCTCTGATTTCTACCAGACATATAGAGAGGAAATAATACCCAATATCTTTAAAGTTTTCCAAAAATTAGAAGAGGAGGGAATACTTCCAAACTCATTTTATGAAGCCAGCATCACTCTAATACCAAAACCGGGCAAAGACCTCACCAAAAAAGAAAATTACAGACCAATATCCCTGATGCACATAGATGCAAAAATACACAACAAAATATTAGCAAACCGTATTCAAAAATACATCAAGAGGATCATACACCACGATCAAGTGGGATTCATCTCAGAGATGCAAGGATGATACAACACTCGAAAATCCAACAACATCATCCACCACATCAACAAAAAGAAGAACAAAAACCACATGATCATCTCCATAGATGCTGAAAAAGCATTTGACAAAATTTAGCATCCATTCATGATTAAAACTCTCAACAAAATGGGTATAGATGGCAAGTACCTCAACATCATAAAGGCCATATATGACAAACCCACAGCTAACATCATACTTAACAGCGAGAAGCTGAAAGCTTTTCCTCTAAGATCAGGAACAAGGAAGGGATGCCCACTCTTTCCTCTGTTATTTAACATAGTATGGGAGGTCCTCGCCATGGCAATCAGACAAAACAAAGAAACACAAGGCATCCAGATTGGTAAAGAAGAAGTCAAATTGTCACTATTTGCAGATGGCATGATATTGTACATAAAAAACCCTAAAGACTTCACTCCAAAACTACTAGAACTAATATCTGAATTCAGCAAAGTTGCAGGATACAAAATTAACACACAGAAATCTGTTGCTTTCCTATGCACTAACAGTGAACTAGCAGGAAGAGAAACCAGGAAAACAATTCCATTCACAATTGCATCAAAAAGAATAAAATACCTAGGAATAAACCTAACGAAGGAAGTGAAGGACCTATACCCTGAAAACTACAAGACACCCCTAAGAGAAATTAAAGAGGACACTAACAAATGGAAAAGCATCCCATGCTCTTGGCTAGGAAGAATAAATATTGTCAAAATGGCTATACTACCTAAAGCAATCTACAGATTCAAAGCAATCCCTATCAAAATACCAATAGCATTCTTCAATGAACTGAAACAAATAGTTCTAAAATTCATATGGAACCACAAAAGACACCGAATAGCCAAAGCAATCATGAGAAGGAAGAATAAAACAGGGGGATTTATGCTCCTAGACTTCAAGTTCTACTACAAAGCTTCAGTAATCAAGACAATTTGGTATTGGCACAAAAACAGACCCACAGACCAGTGGAAGAGAAAAGAAAACCCAAAATTAACCCAAACATATACAGTCAATTAATATATGATAAAGATGACACCCTTTTCAGCAGCTGGTGTTGGCAAAACTGGACAGCTATATGTAAGAGAATGAAACTGGACTTCTGTCTAACCCCATACACAAAAGTAAACTCAGAATGGATCAAAGACCTGATAAGTCATGAAATCATAAAACTCTTGGAAAAAAAATAGGCAAAAATCTCTTGGACATAAACATGAGTGATTTCTTCATGAACATATCTCCCCGGCCAGGGAAACAAAAGCAAAAATGAACAAGTGGGACTATATCAAGCTGAAAAGTTTCTGTATAGCAAAGGACACCATCAATAGAACAAAAGGACATCCTACAGTATGGGAGAATATATTCATAAATGATATATCCAAAAAGGGGTTGACATGCAAAATATATAAAGAACTCATGCACCAAAACAAACAAAAAGCAAATAATCCAATTAAGAAATTGACAGAGGACATTAATAGACCCTTCTCCAAAGAAGAAGTTCAGATGACCAATAGGCACATGAAAAGATGCTCCACATCGCTAATCATCAGAGAAATGCAAATTAAAACCACAAGGAGATATCACTTCACACCAGTGAGGATGGCCAACATCCAAAACACAAGCAACAACAAATGTTGGCGAGGATGTGGAGAAAAGGGAACCCTCTTACACTGCTGGTGGGAATGCAATTTAGTTCAACCATTGTCGAAAGCAGTATGGAGGTTCCTCAAAAAACTCAAAATAGAAATACCATTCGACCCAGGAATCCCACTCCTAGGAATTTACCCTAAGAATGCAGCAGCCCAGTTTCAAAAAGACAGATGCACCCCTATGTTTATTGCACTATTTACAATAGCCAAGAAATGGAAGCAACCTAAGTGTCCATCAGTAGATGAATGGATAAAGAAGAGGCGATACATATACACAATGGAATATTATTCAGCCATAAGAAGAAAACAAATCCTACCATTTGCAGCAACATGGATGGAGCTAGAGGGTATTATGCTCAGTTAAATGAGCCAAGCGGAGAAAGACAAGTATCAAATGATTTCACTCATCTGTGGAGCATAAGAACAAAGAAAAAAACTGAAGGAACAAAACAGCAGCAGACTCACAGAACCCAAGAACGGACTAATAGTTACCAAATGGAAAGGGACTACGGAGGATGGGTGGGAAGGGAGGGACAAGGGGGAAAAAGGGGCATTACGATTAGTAGACGTAATGTTGCAGGGGTGCGGGGAGGGCTGTACAAGTCAGAGAAGACAAGTAGTGATTCTATAGCATCTCAGTACACTTATGGAAAGTGACTGTAATGGGGTTGGTGAGGGAGACATGATGAAGTGGGTATTTTGAAAACCACCATGTTGCACATATAATTGTAGATTAATGTTACCAAAATAAATTAAAAAAAAAGAAAAGAAAAGGCCGACCTGAAATGGAAGGTCTGATGTAGTTTTGTTAAAATTGTACCTTTCCTGTATGATTCAAGATGTCACTCATAATAGGAAACACTCTTCTCAGCTTAATCTGACCATTTAGGAATAACCAGTTGAAAAGTGCATGTGATAAGATTTTAGGGAAGAAAACGGAATCTGAAGTTTGCAGTCTGTAATTGCCAAAGAATGGAGGTCATGATTAGCCATGTATGTTTTCTAGATTTAATGGAAACATATAAACAAAAAGTAAATTCAAAAATAAGAAAATAAAACTTCAGAAATCTACAGCTATGTTTCTTTGGCATTTTCAGCCAACAAAATATTCTCAAAATAAAATATGGCCTTAGGGGGAGTTCCGGGAAGATGGCGGCGTGAACGGAACGAAAGAATTTTCCTCCCAACATTATATTTACCCACGAAAACACAGCAAATGCAACTGTTCCTAAAAGAGAGACCAGAACAAACAGGAAAGCGCACACAGTACAGACAAACCTGAGAGGACTTGGCAGCGGGCGAGGGGCGGGCTTAAAGAGACGGGAGTGCAGCAGGGAACCTCCATTCATTCTCATGCGGGCCACAGCTTTAAAGGGCCATGCAGAGCGTGTGACCACGGCTCTGGAATAGTGGAGCAACAGCGCCACCTACAGCATTCACACAGAAACCACCCCCGGAGGGCGTTTTTTTTTTTTCTTTTTTCTTTTAGGTGTTGCTGCTTTTTCTTTTACTCTCCTTTCTTTTCCTTCTTCTCTCTACACTTTTACTTTTTTTATTATTAGCAGAATTTTTTTCTTTTCTTTTCTCTCCTTTCTTCTCTTAACTTCTTAAAGTCATAAAGAGCCCAGCTGACATACGTGACAACTACCAACAACCAATTCTATAGTCATGAGAAGACAGAAGAATATGATACAGACAAAGCTTCAGACAAACACCACCCCAGAGAGAGAAACTGAAGGAATGGATATACACAGTCTTCCTGAAAAAGAATTCAGAATAAAAGTCATAGCCATGCTGACAGATCTACAGAAAAATGTGCAAGAGCTGAGGGAGGAAGTGAGAGAAGTGAGGAAAGACAATGCAGAAATGAACAAGCCATCGACGGGCTCAACAGCACATTGAATCAGGTTCAAGACACGATCAAGGAATTACAAGACAGGGAACAGGAATACAAAGAAGCTGAGGCAGAGAGAGATAAAAGGATCTCTATGAATGAAAGAATATTAAGAGAACTGTGTGACCAATCAAAACGGAGCAATATTCGCATTATAGGAGTACCAGAGGAAGAAGAGAGAGAAAAAGGGATAGAAAGTGTCTTTGAAGAAATAATTGCTGAAAACTTCCCCACGCTGGGGAAGGAAATAGTCTCACAGTCCACGGAAGCGCACAGATCTCCCAACACAAGGGACCCAAGGAAGATGACACCAAGACATGTAATAATTAAAATGGCAAAGATCAAAGATAAAGATAAAGATCAAAGATAAAGACAGAGTATTAAAGGCAGCTAGAGAGAGAAACAAGATCACCTATCAGATCACCAAACAAGAAAACCCATCAGACTATCATCAGACTTCTCAACAGAAACCTTACAGGCCAGAAGAGAATGGCATGATATATTTAATGTGATGAAACAAAAGGGCCTCGAACCAAGAATATTGTATCCAGCACGATTATCATTTAAATATGACGGAGGGAGTAAACAATTTCAAGACAAAAGAAAGTTGAGAGAGTTTACCTCCCATAAACCACCACTACAGGATATCTTAAACGGACTGCTCTAGAGGGAAATACCCCTAAGGCTAAAAAGATGTCACCAGAGAAAATAAAATCATAGCAAAGAAAGCAGACCATCCAAATACTAACTAAAGGCAAAGAATAAAACACCTAATATATAAAGAAAGGAGGAGGAAGAATAGGAAAGGAGAGATAAAGAAACATCAGATGGCATTCACAATAACTTAACAGGAAAGTTAAGTTAGATTCTTAGATAGTAAAGAAGCAACCCTTGAACCTTTGGTAACCACGAATCTAAAGCCAGCAATGGCAATAAGTACATATCTATCAATAATCACCCTAAATGTAAACGGACTGAATGCGCCAATCAAAAGACACAGAGTAACAGAATGGATAAAAGAGCAAGACCCATCTATATGCTGCTTACAAGAGACTCACCTCAAACCCAAAGATATACACAGACTAAAAGTGAAGGGATGGAAAAAGATATTTCATGCAAACAACAAAGATAAAAAAGTAGGTGTTGCAGTACTTGTATCAGATAAAATAGACTTCAAAACAAAGAAAGTAGCAAGTGATAAATACGGACATTACATAATGATAAAGGGGTCAGTCCAACAAGAAGATATAACCATTATAAATATATATGCACCCAACACAGGAGCATCAGCATATGGGAAACAAATACTAACAGAAGTGAAGGAGGAAATAGACAGCAATGCAATTATTTTAGGAGACTTTAACACGCCACTCACTCCAAAGGATAGATCAACCAGGCAGAGGTTAAGTAAAGACACAGAGGCACTGAACAACACACTAGAACAGATGGACCTAACAGGTATCTACAGAACTCTGCACCCAAAAGCAGCAGGATACACATTCTTCTCAAGTGCACATGGAACATTTTCCAGAATAGACCACATACTAGGCCACAAAAAGAACCTCAGTAAATTCAAAAATATTGAAATCCTACCAACCAACTTCTCAGATCACAAAGGTATAAAACTAGAAATAAATTTCAGAAAGAAATCAAAAAGGCTCACAAATACATGGAGACTTAACAACATTCTCCTAATTAATCAATGGGTTAACGACCAAATCAAAACAGAAATCAAAGAATATATGGAGACTAACGACAAGAACAACACAAAGGCACAACTTCTGTGGGATGCAGTGAAGGCAGTTCTAAGAGGAAAGTTGCAGGAAAATTCTAAGAGGAAATATTGCAGTCCAGGCCTATTTAAAGAAGGAAGAACACTCCCAAATGAACAGTCTAAAGATACAATTATTGAAATTGGAAAAAGAAGAACAAATGAGGCCCAAAGTCACCAGAAGGAGAGACATAATAAAGATCAGAGAAGAAATAAATAAAAATGAGAAGAATAAAACAATAAAAAAAAATCAATGAAACCAAAAGCTGGTTCTTTGAAAAAATAAACAAAATAGATAAACCCCTAGCCAGACTCATTAAGAGAAAAAGAGAATCCACACACATAAACAGAATCAGAAATGAGAAAGGAAAAATAACGACAGACCCCACAGAAATACAAAGAATTATAAGAGAATACTATGAGCATCTATATGCTAACAAGCTCCAAAACCTAGAAGAAATGGACAACTTCTTAGAAAAATACAGCCTTCCAAGACTCACCAAGCAGGAAACCGAAAAACTAAACAGAACAATCACCAGCAACGAAATTGAATTGGTAATCAGAAAACTACCCAAGAACAAAACCCCCGGACCTGATGGATTCACCTCTGAATTCTACCAGACATATAGAGAAGAAATAACACCCATTCTCCTTAAAGTTTTCCAAAAAATAGAAGAGGAGGGAATACTTCCAAACTCTTTCTATGAAGCCAGCATCACTCTAATACCAAAACCGGGCAAAGACCTCACTAAAAAGAAAATTACAGACCAATATCCCTGATGAACGTAGATGCAAAAATACTCAACAAAATATTAGCAAACCGAATTCAAAAATACATCAAGAGGATCATATACCATGATCAAGTGCGATTCATTCCAGGGACGGAAGGATGGTACAACATTCGAAAATCCATCAACATCATCCATCACATCAATAAAAAGAAGAACAAAAACCACATGATCATCTCCATAGATGCTGAAAAAGCATTTGACAAAATTCAGCATCCATTCATGATTAAAACTCTCAACAGAATGGGTATAGACGGCAAGTACCTCAACATCATAAAGGCTATATATGACAAACCCACAGCTAACATCATACTTAATAGCGAGAAGCTGAAAGCTTTTCATCTAAGATCAGGAACAAGACAGGGGTGCCCACTCTCTCCACTGTTATTCAACATAGTACTGGAGGTCCTAGCCACGGCAATCAGACAAAGCAAAGACATACAAGGCATCCAGATTGGTAAAGAAGAAGTCAAATTGTCACTATTTGCAGATGACATGATACTGTACATAAAAAACCCTAAAGACTCCACTCAAAACTACTAGAACTAATATCTGAATTCAGCAAAGTTGCAGGATATAAAATTAACACACAGAAATCT
>JAQQAC010009165.1:11981053-12149063 GCA_029783875.1 Phataginus tricuspis | reverse complement strand
GGTTGGTAAAGAAGAAGTCAAATTGTCACTATTTGCAGATGACATGATACTGTACATAAAAAACCCTAAAGACTCCACTCAAAACTACTAGAACTAATATCTGAATTCAGCAAAGTTGCAGGATATAAAATTAACACACAGAAATCTGTTGCTTTCCTATACACTAATGATGAAGTACCAGAAAGAGAAATCAGAAAAACAATTCCATTCACAATTGCATCTAAAAGAATAAAATACCTAGGAATAAACCTAACCAAGGAAGTGAAAGACCTATACTCTGAAAACTACAAGACACTCCTAGGAGAAATTAAGGAAGACACTAACAAATGGAAAAGCATCCCATGCTCTTGGCTAGGAAGAATAAATATTGTCAAAATGGCTATACTACCTAAATCAATCTACAGATTCAATGCAATCCCTATCAAACTACCAACAGCTTTCTTCAATGAACTGGAACAAATAATTCTAAAAATCATATGGAAACAGAAAAGACCCCGAATAGCCAAAGCAATCCTGAGAAGGAGGAATTAAACAGGGGGAATTAGGCTCCCTGACTTCAAGCTCTACTACAAAGTCACAGTAATCAGGACAACTTGGTACTGGCACAAAAACAGACCCACAGACCAGTGGAACAGAATAGAAAATCCAAACATTAACCCAAACACCTACAGTCAATTAATATTTGATAAAGGAGCCTTGGATATACAATGGGGAGGTGACAGCCTCTTCAGCAGCTGGTGTTGGAAAAACTGGACAGCTACATGTAAGAGAATGAAACTGGACTACTGTCTAGCCCCATGCACAAAGGTAAACTCAAGGTGGATCAAAGACCTGAATGTAAGTCATGAAACCATAAAACTCTTAGAAAAAAACATAGGCAAAAATCTCTTGGACATAAACATGAGCGACTTCTTCATGAACATATCCCCCTGGGCAAGGGAAACAAAAGCAAAAATGAACAAATGGGACTATATCAAGTTGAAAAGCTTCTGTACAGGAAAGGACACCATCAGTAGAACAAAAAGACATCCTACAGTATGGGAGAATATATTCATAAATGACGTATCTGATAAGGGGTTGACATCCAAAATATACAAAGAACTCACGCACCTTAACAAACAAAAAGCAAATAATCCAATTAAGAAATGGGCACAGGACATGAATAGACACTTGTCTAAAGAAGAAATTCAGATGGCCAACAGGCACATGAAAAGATGCTCCACATCGCTAATCATCAGAGAAATGCAGATTAAAACCACAATGAGATATCACCTCACACCAGTGAGGATGGCCAACATCCAAAACACAAGCAACAACAAATGTTGGCGAGGATGTGGAGAAAAGGGAACCCTCCTACACTGCTGGTGGGAATGCAAATTAGTTCAACCATTGTGGAAAGCAGTATGGAGGTTCCTCAAAAAACTCAAAATAGGAATACCATTTGACCCAGGAATCCCACTCCTAGGAATTTACCCTAAGAATGCAGCAGCCCAGTTTCAAAAAGACAGATGCACCCCTATGTTTATCACAGCACTATTTACAATAGCCAAGAAATGGAAGCAACCTAAGTGTCCATCAGTAGATGAATGGATCAAGAAGATGTGGTACATATACAGAATGGAATGCTACTCAGCCATAAGAAGAAAACAAATCCTAGCATTTGCAACAACATGGATGGAGTTAGAGGGTATTATGCTCAGTGAAATAAGCCAAGCCGAAAAAGACAAGTACCAAATGATTTCACTCATATGTGGAGTATAAGAACAAAGAAAAAAACTGAGGAACAAAACAGCAGCAGACTTACAGAACCCAAGAATGGACTAATAGTTACCAAAGGGAAAGGGACTGGGGAAGAAGGGTGGGAAGGGAGGGATAAGAGGGTAAAAGGGGCATTACGATTAGCAGACGTAAGGTAGGGGGGGCATGGGGAGGGCTGTACAACTCAGAGAAGACAAGTAGTGATTCTCATCTCACTTCGCTGATGGACAGTGACTGTAATAGGGTTGGTGGGTGGGACCTGATGAAGGGGGTAGTTTAATCACCATAATATTGCACATGTAATTGTAGGTTAAAGCTACCAAAATAAATTGTAAAAAAAAAAAATGTGGCCTTAGGGTAAAGATCAAATCCAGTGCATTTCCAGTACAATGTTATAAAGGTTTTTGCCTTAGAGCAAAGTTTAGATCAAGTATGTGTGGTACAATTTTTTTATAAGATGTTGGGAAGATCATAGATATTTAAGGTGATGAAGCTCTAACATCTATGGTAAAAGGTCTAAATGTTAAGTTCTGACTCCAAAGTAATGATAAACAATTTTTAAAGACAGAAAGCCATCTAAAAAAATCAAGTTGGAGATCTATGAATTCCTCAGAACTCATATTTAAACAACATTGAACACTTATTAGTAAGTATATGAATATGGATAGTTGTTTTTTTACTTAAACTTTCATAATTTCCCTTAAAGAGGAGTAAAAGAGAAAATTTATGGGCAATTTCAAATAAATAAGATAACAAGAACCCCCATGAACCCTGTATATGGATGGATGGAGATAATGTTTATATTTGAAGACCCATCAACTAAGGAGCCAAGTTATCTACCTCCACATTCACGCAAAATATATTGGTGACGTAGATACAGAGAATGTGGAAGGAAACCGTAGTCACTGTCCCCTAGAGGTTCTTGACTCTGCATAGGCACATTTCATAAGTTCCTTGATTAGGATCCTTGCTGTTTTTAGGGATTTTCCTTGGATTTTAAGTCTGGGCTCTGATCAGCCTTCCTTTTGGTAAGACATTTTTCATATTTGCAGCTGAGTAGCTTTCTGAATATCCTTTTTGACATTTGAATGTTGGGAGCCCTGGGGACCGTTTTTTTTTTTTTTAAACTGTCTGCCTGGTTTAGTCCCAGTCAATAGTACTTTTGCTGATCCAATTCTCCTAAAATCTTTGTGATGGTGATACCATGGTTCTTGTTCACAAAGTCGAAGAATGAACTTCACATATGCTCAAAGTAGGCAAGCAGGGCGAAGGCTTTTATTTAGAGGGAAAGCACAAATACGGGGCCCTTGGCAAGCCGGGAGGGGACAAGAGCCTGTGGCTGGGCTTTGTGTCAGGGTTTATATCTTACTTTAGACTGAATTGTCTGTTTCTTACTGATTCTTGCCTGAATGCTTAAACTGAATTGCTGGCTCTTCATTGGTTCCCACCTGAATGCTGTTTTTTGTTTTAACCAATCCTATTAAAGGTGCTCCTGTTTTAAACTAATGTGCCTACAGTGACTATAGTCAGCAAGCTGTTCCATATCACAGGTGTGTGGGGGGGGGGTTCTCTATACATCGTTACATTGTTTCAACTTCAAGCAGCCTGTTTTTCTTCTCCATGAAGCCCTTACCCTAGTCTGTCTAAACCCAGGTCCCTGTCTCATGTTCTATGAATCTTATTGGTGTTTTTACCATTAAATAAAGTCACCTTCACAAATTTCTTCAAACATACTCCTCTCAAAGAGGCAAATGAGTTGTGTCAATGAGATTTGTGGGCTGTGTGTGAAATTGCCATTGCACAACAGCCTGATGGTTCTCAGAAACCATTTTACGTAGCAAAGAAAGTCTAGAAAACATGCTCCTAAGATCCTCAAGTTATTTGGTCTCTTTGAGGTGACATAAGAGATGTCCCCTTAAAATTTTCCAATGTCTTAAGGAATTTTAGAGCAATATCCTTTATCTAAACATCCTCTGAGGACATATTTTACTGGAAGTGCCCTGAGTTTGATCTTTACCCCTGGGACCATTTCTTACTTTGATAACATTTTGGCTGGAAAGGCATCCAGATTGCCGTGTATTTCTTTTAAATTCTGCTCAAAACTGAATGGCCCCTTGTTTCATTCATCTCTATAAATATGTTTCTTATCAAATGGTCAAAAAACATCAATTGGCATTTATAACATTCTTTCTGGAAAGATATTTAGCCAGATTCACTAGTCCACTAAATACATTTTCTATTTTCCAAACTATAACATGTTTCAGTTTTACTCTATTTTCAACTTTTCTTAACAGAGGCTGCTTTCCTTCCAGACTCTAAACACAATTTTCTCATTTTTCTAGCTTCCATTATGAGTTTCCTCAAGATCTTCCTGGCCACTTCTGTTATCCAGTTCTAAGATCAGTGCCACATATTGTAGGCTTTTGTTTGTGAACCCCCCATTAATCCATAACAGTTTCCATTCTTCTATTTATTACTTTGTGACAGACCACCAAAAAAACTTTATGGTTTAGAGAAAAAGTATTATTCTGTGCTTCCATTACTTTACTAGGCTCAGTTTCATTGTTCGCACTGGCCCTCACATGCAGTGGTAGTCATACAGAAATTGGTGCTAGAGTCATCTGAAGATATGGAAACTACAGTCGGCTGAAGCTGGACTTGGCTAGATATCCAAGTTGGTTCCTTCACTTACATGTCTGGTACCTCTCCCCTTCCAAGTGGTCCGTCTCTCTCTCTTTCTCTCTCACACTCTATTTTTCTCTTCTCTCTCTCCCTCTCCCCACCCATACAACATGATCATCAGAATAGTCTAGGCTTCTTACCTGTACTTCAGTGAGAAATTCTGCATGATCAAGGGGACAAAACTCCATATCTGATTTTAGTCTGTTATCTCTGAGAGATTTTATAATTCTTTAAATTGTAGTAACTGATAGTGTATAAATAATTCTTGTACATTGACACTTAGAACCGGCATAAGATCATGTCGGCATTACTCTACTGCACAAAGCAGTCTCAGGGCCTGCTAACTCTTCCCCTTGATGGGATGTTAAAGAACACATTTGAAAAGAGCATATGGAAGACAGATTCTGGGAAGATGAAGGAATAGGAGGTCACTGTGGAAACCTCCTCCCATGTACACACTGAGTAAGCAACTACATTTCATACTACCTAACTCTGAAAATGACTTGGCATTTTCAGACTGTCAGAACAGACCTTCTAAAACAAATGAAAAAGAGAAGTGTAAACGGGGCAGAGCTGTGATCAGGATCCAAGCCCTTCCTGCATCCCAACCCATAAAAGGGAGTAAAGAACATAGAAGGGAGGAGACAAATGTGTGAGAACACAACACACTTGGCCCTGGGAATATGCCTTTGGAAGATGAGTCCCCATAGCACTGGGCTTTGAAAATCAGCGGAGCTGGATACCAGGAAAAGCTAGTGGGATGTGGACAACCAGGGAGCTGTGCCAATTACTACGAGACCCAATAGAGAAGCATCAGTGTGAAATGAGATAATCTTTCAGAAGTGTGCCAGAGTGGTTGGGTCTGATGGGACTCTCCCCAGGGGAGGAAGGGCTGGCAGAGATGACTCTTCTAACCCTTCTCCAGCCTAGCTGGCCAGAAGCTTATGGGAGCCAGCTCTGAAACTCTTCATCTACCCTGTCTGCTTGGCCCTGGAAATCCTATGAAGACTTGCCCAATCTATCATGCCCAGTTCAAAAGTAGTCACACTGGCCATTGCTAGAAGCCTGGCTTAGTGTAGGCCCCACGACAGCACACCAGCAGTAGAGTGGCCTACACATTGGGCTGTACCAGCGTCTCATACTAGAGGAGAAGAGTGGCAGTTGGCCACCGAAGGCAGCTGTGCTCAGTGCAGTCCATGCCCACAGTCCTCCCACAGCAACTGCAGCACAGCCACAATAGGGTGGTGAGCACAACCCACCCAAGGGACACCTGTACACATCTGGCTTTGGTGAGAAGGGGGTTTTGTGCCTTTGGGCACCACAGGATGCCTACTACATAAAGGTACTAATTTCAAGCCAGGAGACAGAGCTGATTCACCCAATACAGAAAGACAAGCAGAGAGAATCAAAGAAAAGGAGGCACAGGAACATGTTCCAAACAAAATAGCAGGACAAAACACCAGAAAAAAGTGCTGACTGAAACAGAGATAAGCAATCTACATAATAAAGAATTCAAAATATAGTCATAAAGATGCTCACTGGAGAAGAATAGGTGAACTCAGCAAGGACTTCAACAAAGAAATAGAAAATACAAAAAAGAACCAGTCAGGGCTGAAGGATCTGATAACTGAAATGAAAAATACAACAGAGGGAATGAATAGCAGGTCAGCGGATGCAGAAGAACAGATCACTGATAATCAAACTGAACAATAGAAAGAAAGAAGAATTTCTAAAAATGAAAATATGCTGAGAGACAACTTAAAACAATGTTTACATATTAGGGATTCCAGAGGAGAAGAGAAAGAGAAAGAGGCAGAAAGCCAATTTGAAAAAAATAATAGCTAAAAACTTCCCTAACCTGAGCAAGGAAACAGACATTCAAATCCTGGAGCTCCTAACAAGATGAACCCAAGGAGGTTCACCCAAGACACATAATAATTAAAATGGAAAAGATGATAGATAAAAAGAGAGTAAAAAGGCAGCAAGAGAAAGGCATATAGTTATCTACAAGGGAAACCTCATATGGCTGTCAGCAGGAACTTTATAGGTCAGAAGGGAGTGGCATGAAATAGTCAAATTGTTGAAAGGGAAAAAGCTACAGCAAAGAGTATTCCACCCAGAAGAGTTATCATTCAGAATTGAAGGAGATAAAAAGCTTTTTAGATAAACAAATGTTAAAAGGACTCATCACCACTAAACCAGCCTTACAAGATATGTTAAAGGGATTTCTTTAAATGGAAATTTTTTTCTATGAATGAAAGCAACTCTATAATAAAGGTAGCCAATTACTTATAAAGTGAGTATGAAGTTCAAAAGCAAAATAAAATCAATTATACAAAAAGATTAGTCAAAGGATACACAAAATCAAAAGATATTATGGCACTATATATACATAAAATGTGGAGGGGGATAATCATTAAAAAGTAGTGTTGCTAGAATGAGTTTGAACTTATGATACCATCATCCTAATATAGACTGTTATATATACATATATACACATACATATATAAATGCCACAGAGGATCCCTATGATTACCACAAACCTAAAGCCTATAATAAACACACAAAAATAAAGAGAAAAGAATCCAACATAACACTAAAGAGAGTCATCATGTCACAAGAGATGAGAGCAAGAGGAAAAGAAAGGAACAGAGGAAAACAACAAAAACAAACAGAAAAAATTAATGAAATGTTAATAAGTAAATATCTATCAATAATTATTTTACATCTAGATGCCCCAATCAAAAGGCATAGAGTAGTAGAATGGATGAAAAAACAAGACTCATCTATTGGCTGCTTAAAGAAACTCATTCAGACCTAAAGACATATAAAGACTGAAAGCAAAAGGATCAAAAAGATAATCCAGGCAAACAGAAGCTAAAAAACAAAAAGCAGGAGTAGCAATGCTTGCATCAGGCAAATAGACTTCAAAATAAAGAAAGTAGCAAGAGATAAAGAAGGACATAACATAATGATAAAGAACACAGTCCAATAAGAGAATATTAGAACTGTAAATATCTATGCGCCCACCATAGGGGTACCTAATTATATAAAGCAAATACTAATAGACCTAAAGGGAGAAATTGACAGTAATACAATAATAGTAGGGGACTTTAACACTCTGCTCACAGCAATGGATAGATCATCAAGACACAAAATAAACAAGGAAAACAGAGGCACTGAGAAGACACATTAGACCAGACGGATTTAACAGATATATATGGAACATTCCACCTAAAATCAGCAGAATACACATTCTCCTCAAGTGCATAAGGTATATTCTCCGGGATAGATCAAATGTTAGGTTACAAAACAAGTCTCAGATTTAAGACTGAAATCATATCAAGTATCTTTTCAGATCACAATGGTATGAAACTAGAAATCAATTACAAGAAATAAACTAGAAAGAATACAAATGCATGGAAGTTAAATAATATGCTATTAAATAATCAATGGATCAATGAAAAAATACATGGAGACAAATGAAAACAGAAATACAACTGTTCAAAAATCTTTGGGATGCAGCAAAAGCAGTTCTAGGTGGGAAATTCATAGTGATACAGGCCTACTTCAAAAATAAAAGCAATCTCAAATGAACAATCTAACCTTACAACTAAAAGAACTAGAGAAAGAAAAACAAAACCCAAAGTTTATACATGGAGATACATAAAAAAGATGAGAGCAAAAATACATGAAACAGAGACTAAGAAAAAATAGAAAAAAATCAAACTAAGAGCTGGTTCTTTGAAAAAATAAACAGAATTGACAAAACTTTAGATTTATTAAGAAAAAAAGAGAGGACTCAAAATCAGAATGAAAGGATTTACAAATGACACCACAAAAATTCAAAGGAATATAAGAGAATTCTATGAAAATCTAAATGCCAATAAATTGGACAACCTAGAAGAAATGGATAATTCTGAGAAACATACAATTTTCCAAAATAGAACCAGAAGAAAGAGAAAATTTGAGCAAATTGGAGCAGTAATCAAAACTTCCAACAAACAAAAGTTCAGTATCAGAGAACTTCACAGGTGAATTCTACCAAACATTTAAAGAAAAGCTAGTATCTATCATTCTTAAGGTATTCCAAAAAACAGAAGAGGAAGGAATACTTTGAAACTCAATCCATGAGAACAGCATTACTCTAATACAAAAACCAGACAAGACAGTACAAAAAAACAAAATTACAGCCCAATATCCCTGATGAATGTAGATGCAGAAATTCTTAACAAAATATTAGCAAACCAAATTTAAAAATACATGAAAAGGACCACTCACCATGACCAAGTGGGATTTATTCCCTGCGTGCAAGGATGGTTCAATATCTGCAATCAGTCAATATGATACATCACATTAACAAAAGGAAGGATAAAAATCATATGGTCATTTAAATAGATGCTGAAAAACCACTTGAAAAAAATCCAACATCCATTCAATGAAGTGGGAATACAGAGAACATACCTCAACATAACAAAGGCCATATATGACAAACCCACAGCTAACATTATACTCAAAGAATGAAAAGCTGAAAGCTTTTCCTCTAAGATAAGGAAAAAGACAAGGATACCCACTCTCACCAATTTTATTCAACAAAGTACAGAAAGTCCTAGCCACAACAATCAGACAAGGAAAATAAAAGGCATCCAAAATGATAAGAAAAAGTAAAATTGTCACTATTTGCAGAGTTCATGATACTATATATATAGAAAACCTTAACTATTCTACTAAAAAACCATAGAATAAATGAATTCAGTAAGGCTACAGGATACAAAATCAATCTACAGAAGTTTGTTGCATTTCTCTATATTAAACAAACTAGCAGAAAGAGAAATCAAGAAATAAATCCCATTTATTTGCATGTAAAAGAATAAAATATCTAGGAATAAATCTAATCAAGGAGGTGAAAGCCCTGTACTCTGAAAACTACAATACAGTGGATGAAAGAAATTGGAGAAGGTGCAAACAAATGGAAAGATATTACATACCCATGAATAGAAAGGATATTGTCAAAATGGTCATGGTGCCTAAAGCAATCTACAGATTCAATGCAATCTCTATCAAAATACCAATGGCATTTTTCACTGAATTAAAGCAAACAATCCTAAAATTTATATGGAATCACAAAAGACGCTGAATACCCAAAGCAGTCTTGAGAAAGAAGAACAAAGCATGGCATATCACGCTCCCTCATTTCTAGCTGTAGTACAAAGCTACAGTGATCGAAACAATAGGATATTAGCATGAGAGCAGATACATAGATCCGTGTAAAAGAATAGAGAGCTCAGAAATAAACCATGTGTATATAGTCAATTAGTATATGACAAAGGAAGAAAAAATATACAATAGGGAAAATGTCCCTTCAATAAATTATGCTGAGACAACTGGACAGCTCAATACAAAAGAATGAAACTTACATTATAAACAAAAATAAATTAAAGATAGATTAAAGGCCAGATTTTAAAGCCCAAAATGTTTTTATTTTCTTTATTTAAATTGTGCATTGTAGTCAGAAGTAGGTATTCCACTGTTTTAGTATGTTTGGGCTGTTATAGTAAAATACTAGAGACCAAGTGCCTTATAAACCGTAAATATTTCTCACAGTTCTGGAGTCTGGGAAGACCAAGATCATGATGGCAGCAGATTCAGTGCCTGGAAAGGACCTAATTCCTAGGTGGCTGTCTTTTCCCTGTTACCTCACATGTTGGAAGGTGAAAGGATACCTCACATGGTGGAATCAGAGAGAAGCCTCATATAAGGGCACTAATCTCATTCACAAAGGCTCTCCTATCAGGACCCAATTACCTCCCAAAGGGCTCACCTCCTAAAACTGTCATCTTGCAGGTTAGGATTTCAACATATGAATGTTGGGGGTACAAAAACATGCAATCTATATGATCAATTCATTGTTTCTGCATTCCTTGTTCCAATATTAGCCTACTACAGCAGGCAAATACCCCAAAAGTTAAACTTTAGGGAAATTTTCCTAGTAGTTAAGAATTGCTAGGATAATTTGAAACATGATGATTCACTGAAGGTCATCTTAACTTCAAAAATCATGCCAGATAACTATTCTATTTTAATTTATTTGAGGAACTCTTGCATACAATACTTTTACTAGTCAGGGATGAGTAGAAGAAACAAACTAAGAATTTTAAATAGTAACAACAATAATCATAATCATACAAAAATGGGTACCAGTAAATAGTTGAAAGTATTGAAAAAAATACTCAACTGAAATTATTGACTTGGTTCCAAATTAATGAAAAATTGACCCAACATATTGGCAACTACTAGTGAGACCAGGATTAAACTAATGCCACTTTCAGTAACCTAGTGCTATCAACACTCTTATTGCTGTTGCTGTCATCCCTACAAGGAAACCTGAAGTTAGAATGCAGACATCTGAAGCTTTGTTTCAAGGATGAGGAAATCAAGTCATGATACTGCCACTACTGGTGCTGTTAGAAACAAAAATGACAAATCTCGTATGAGTGCCTCCAAAGGCTCAGCAGCACTGGAGTCTTAAAAATAACACTTTCGGTTTCCAACCTTTCAAACAAGGAGTATATGGAATGGATTTGGAATGATTCAATGTTCGATATCCAATACTATTTTATATACATCTTTACGCATACTTATTAGTAACACTGTGAGATGCACCTTAAGAAATAAAAATTTAAAGATAGTAAGTAAAAACAATTAAACTGCCAATAACAAAGGATATTAATTTTGGATGTGGAAATTATTGAGTATTTGGAAAAATTCAAAAATATGGAAATTAAAATCACTATCATGGATGCTGAGTGTAAACTCAATTTGCATATCTACTGAAAATTTAAAAAAAGTTAAAATATCATTATAGTAGTATAAAATACCTAATAACAAGGAACTAATTTAATGAAAGGTGTGTAAGAACTCTACAATTACATTTTTTAAATAATGGCTTCTAGAAATAAGGAAATCACCTTAAATATGAATGTAATTTTTTCATTTTTTTCATATACTCAGCACTGGAAAAATATCACTTCTCCTAAATTGATTAAAAGATTCAATGCAGTCTCAATCAAAATCCCAGCAGGATTTTGTGAAAATTAAAAAGCTGATTTTAAAAACTCACATGCAAATTAGAAAGAATTAAAATAGTTAAAATAAACTTAAAATAGAAAAACAATGTTGGAGGACTTACAGTATCAGAGATCAACATTTTTAATAACGTCTATGGTAATAAAGACTGTATGATACTAATCAAATGCTATACAAATAGACCAATAGTTCCAAACAGAGTTAACTAATGACCATTGTTTTATATGGTCACCTGATATAAGATAAACTTCCACTGAAATTAGTAGGAGAAAATATCTTTTCAGTAGATAGTTCTGAATAAATTAGGTATTTGTATGTATAATAGCAACTAAAAACAATAAATATTTATCCCACATTCTATTTATCTGAGTAATATGGGAATGTTTTAAGTGGGTGGTTCTGGGTGGTTGTCTCACAAGGTTACAATCAACAAAAGCCACCCAGGGTTGGAATCCCTTCAAGGCTCAACTTTCAAGTTCAGGCAGTTTGTAGGCCCAAGATCAGCCTCCAAAATCACTCACATAGGCCTCTCTGCAGGGCTGACTTATGACGTGGCAGCTGGTTTACCTCAGAGTGAGTAATTCAAGAGAAAGTTATTGAAACTATTAAAGAGAGAGGCTAGACTTTTTATAACAATGTTGGAAGTGACATCCCATCGCTTTTGCAGTACCATATAATGCACAGTCATGAAAAGAGAATTACATAGGGCATGAATATCAGCAGGCAGTGATAACTGAAGCCTACCTTAGAGACTGCCTCCCACAATATGGTGAAAAATGAATATAACCACTACCTTACATTCAAAAGGACAAAATTCTAATTTCACAAAGAACATAGACCTAGGACTAACAATAAAATAACAAATCTAGGATAAATTATAGGACATTAGCTTCACATTTTTATACTAAGGATATGTTTATTTTGAGCAACACACAATAATAAGTAGAAATCATAAAAATATGGTCAATTAGGTATCATTAAAGTTAAGACTATCAAATCATTCTAAGACATCTTTGAGAGTGTAAAAATTAAGCCACTGCCTGGGACAGAACATTTAATATAACCAACAAAGGATTATGACCAAAATACATTTAAAATGAAATAATAAGCAAAATACAACAATAAAAAGCAAAAATTTTGAACAAGTGCTTGGGAAAAGATATCCAGCCAATCAACAGGGAGATGAAAAAGTGCTTTAGCCTTCAAGAAATGAAAATAATTAAATTCCTGCAGTACCACTGTACCCAAACAAATGTGATACAATTAACAGAAATGAGAATAACAAGCAGCAGAGAAGATGTAAATCAATTGTCACATTGTTATATCAGTGAGGAAAGTATAATTCAGTATGATCACTACTGAAACATGTTTGGCATTACCAACTAAAACTAAGCTATATCCTATGACAAGCCAATTCTAACCAAAGACATATGGAAGAATGTTCATAGCAGCTTTACCTGTGGTAACATAAAGCTGGGAAAGACCATCAATGATAAACATAAGAGTACAAACAAGTGATGGTATATTCATGCAATGGAAAACTATACAGCAATGAAAAAGAACAAACTGCTGGTGTGCCTTGTATAAATAAAACAGATAAAAGACTGAGTGAATATATTTAAAAATGAGAGTATGTACTGTATGATTTTCATTTATATGAAGTTCAAAAACTGCTGGAACTAATATAGAGTGCTCATAATGATTACTTTAGGGAAATTTTCTAATATATTGACCATAGTGGTAGCTGTAATGGTGCATATACAGTAAAATTATTTACTTAATTTATATGTACAATATGCTCAATTAAACATACAAACACAATAAGATAACACTAGCACACATGTTGCCTCACACTTGGATATGTTTTGTCTTTTTAACTTTTTAATTTGGTACATACATAAAATCATTTGTAATTCTGAACATTTATATTAAAGTGATGGAAGTTTAAGATTAAAATGAAGGGCAATGAAAAAAAATGAAATGATGGTATTGCCACAAATGAAATTTGATTTACCTGAATTTATTTCCATACTATTATCACAGTGAGAGGGAATTTATGGTTTTAGGTAAAGGATTAAAATGGGAAAGAGTTTGTCACACATTGAAATTGGAGAAGGTTTTTACCTCTCCATACTGATCTTTTATCAAAATTTTATTTGGGTCGCTAATGTGGAGATACTCACAGCCTTTGTCACATGAGTGTCACATCAGGAATCATTATATTATAATATTTTTTATGAAGCTCTCAAGAATCATCTGAATCTTCTGAATGCCAATAGAATCTTCTAAAATCTTTGTAGAAAGACCGTATCTGTCTTTTGAAAAAATTATCCCTCACCTTAAAGGACCCGTAGCTAATTGAAACTGTGTGTAATATCAATATCCAAATTAACCTATGAAATATTTCCCTATAAAAATAAAGCACAGAGAAATATTTTAAAGACCCAATGTATTCATGTGAGCCCAAGTATGTGGGTTATGTGGATCATTCTGTACCTTTCGGAATTAAAAAATAATAAAAGCAAGAAATGACACTTCTTTTTTAGTCTCTCTGTTGAGTACAATTTAATGAATCTAGGAAATTTCTAAACTTTTTGAAGTTACACGAACAAGTGGCTGTTATACTTTTCTAAATTTTCACAAAGCCTTTCTTTAGAGCATAAAATGAAACAAAACAAACATGCTGAGGAATAGTTCAAGTAAAATTGACAGAACATTCATCTGCTTCAAAATTAGATTAAAATTTTCTATCACGATTATAATATCAGTCACAATATGATGTTTTTATTGAAATGTAACTTACATATAACTACATATCATAAAACTCACCATTTAAAAGTGGGCTATAGGATATTGCACATATTTTCCATTTATAAATGCTATTTAAAAGGGACAGATAAATGGGAAACACAAAGGAATGTTCATTTCAGGATTATATACTACACTTTTTCACCAAGAGTAATGAGGCTGTAATATTCAAAATACTGTGATGATAAATTATTTAAAATCATGTACATTCTCTTTCCTGAGTCATGGAAACACCACTTCATGAGCAAGGGTGTCAATTAGTAGTTTTCCTGAAAGTATTAGGTTCTATTAAAAAACAAATTATTTATTTTTCATTCATAAGTATCAACAGATTTTTGATCCTGTGATATCTAGTGTCACTTTAATTATTGTAGCAGAGGTCACATTTCTATGTGTTCTGTATTACTAAATTTGGTAAAAATATGGTATGGCTAAGTGAACATTTTTATTATTTATAAATCATTTAAATTTACAAATTCATCCCTCCACCCACACTCTGGAATGTCAAAGCATTTTTAATATTTTTATGTGGTAATATGGAGTCTATGGATAGTCTCACATATAATCTCTTAGAATATCAGAAATAACATTTTACTTGATTTAACTTTGAATCAAGGATATTTTTTTCTTCCTGTGTTAAATATTAACTTTTATGCACCTTTCATTTTGTTCACATAGTTCTTCAGTTTTTTTTCTTTTATTCTATAACTCTCCCAATCTGAAGGCAAATTTAACAATTGCTAACAAGTAATTACCAGAAATCAATTATTACTCTCTCAAGCAATACTTTTACTGATGTATCAAAGGATACTCTTTTGCAAATTCTATTAATGACATTGAAATATGTTGGGATTGATACTAAAATAACCATGATTACATTTTACTTATGTGTGCAGAGTTAAGAATTTCCATGGCAGCATTCCGTATATCTGCCTACTTTAGGAATCTGGGATTGTATATATATTTAATTTGTTTAGATCTTAACCTTTCTATACAATTTTAACACAGAAAGGTATAAAGATTCTTTTGAAAAAAGAAATGAGAGATGGGAAAAAGTAGATTTTAACTAAATTTGGATGCATTCCAGAGTAGAAATAGTTAAAAAAAAAAAGTTTAACACTCTTCTTTATATTACACTATCTAGGCAGACTTGTATGAAAAACAAATGTAGAGAGAAGAGTGAAAGCTTGAGGAAAAGTTGGGACCAGGTAGCTTACTGCAGCAATGAAAACATCATTATCAATTTCAAAATATTTGGAAAACAGCACTGTAAATGATGAAATCTAGTAAAAATTTAAGACTAGAACACCCCAGAAACAATCATGAGTTACCAGATATTTTTAAATGTTAATTTACATCTCTTTTTTTAGCTCTTGCCCCATATTGTGTGCAGAGAAAATGGGGAAAAGAAAAGATGCAGGATAAATGTAAGAAGAGAAGACTAAGGGAAAGCCATTATAGCTGCTCCTGTGTCAGAAGGAGTTACTCGTGATGACTGGCTCCTCCATTCAAAACAAGTTAGGATAATATGGAAATAACCCATAAATGAAAGCCCTGGTGTGTTTGCTTCTATGGAAACTGGGGCTCAAAGGGTTAAGATCTTAGAAGAAAGGAAACCAAAGAGAAGTGAACCATTGTTTTCCTCAAGGCCTTTGTCTAGTACAGGTGCAGAGCCAGAGGCTGAGATTAAGTAAGAAGTCACGAGTAAGAAGCCGAGAAGCCACGGATATTTTGGCCAGCCTTAGATTGCTGGAGTCATAAAATGGAGTCAGAACTGCCAAAGCCCCGGATAAAGGGCCCAATCTTCCCCGCATAGGAGAGGCAGGTATAGAGAAACGATACAGAGTGTGGTTTTCCCTTTGAAGGATGAACCAGATTCTTAAAACTAGTATGTCAAGTGCATAATCAAATAAACTGAAAGCCACTGAAAAGCAAAACAGTGGTTTTGGCAATCTTAGAGTGCTAAGTAGATAAAAATGGGAATCCAGCATCTCCCCTTAAAAAGGATGGACCTAAGTATACAGCTCAATGACTTTAACTGCAGTGCACAGGCTCAGCTAGAGGAATAGGGTCTATCAGACATCTATAGGCCCTACAGGTGTAGGAGAACAAGAAGCATTATTGGACAGAGCGCCAAACTGATGACCTTATGCAAATATCATTTGTTTGGTTTAATGAAATATTGAGACTTTTATGTTTTTCCAAAAAATGAATGTGAGAACGTCAATATTTTTGAGTACTGAATAATTTGGCATATTTACATGTTATTTAGGTTGCTAAATATGTATCTTTTTTAAAGGTGCTCAATAATTGAAAAATTAGTTTCATTCTGTGTAAGAGGTAGAACTGAAAAACATCTACTAATAATAGTATTTTCTTTCAGCTAAATGAATTCTTTCTTTTGAAATCTGATGAATAGTTAGTGGTGGAATCAGAGTAAAGATCATATTTGGAACACCCTATGTTGAAGTGAAATTCAATTTGATTTTTACCTAGAATACGTTATACTTTCAATACAGGTGGTTAAAAATGTCATGTTGCTTTTAATATTTTACCTTTACAACTTATTCTTTTCATAATTATGTTCCTTAGTTGGTACTATAGTTACTATTACTTTTATTTCTATTATTATCCCAACTTTAAAAACCAAGGCTGTGGAAAGCTAATAAGCTTATCTAAGGAACACAATAAAAAATGGAAAATCAAGAATCCTGATCTCAGAATTACTCTACTACCAGTGCTTTTAAAAATTATGATATTTTAGTACTCAACACTGAATTAAGTGCTGACTAATATCTAAAAACAAGAGAACATTTGCTAGGAAACCAGTTGCTGTAACATCAGAAATCTATGAGTTGGTGAGTTGCAGCAAAATGATTAAGTCAGTCTCAAGAGAGCCAGTGTGATGTTGCAATAAGGGCATGGACAGAGGGCAAGTCAATGTTCAGGTGTGTGCTTAGGTTCAGAAATAAAGTAAACAGTCTGGATTCAGTGTTAGCAGGTCTCCAATTTAAAGGATAAAGTAAGTCAGAAAACTGCTCTTGTATGTACATATATCTTCTGGAAGTCAAGATGTGTCATCAAAACCAAAATAGGCAGTGATTAGGATACAAAAATGAAACCTTCTGTATTTCCGTGAAGAAATATTCTATATATTTTCGTAGAGGAGATAACTCTAACTAAGACCAACTCCAATGCATGGAACAAACTTTTCCCCATCTAAAGGAGCCAGGGAGGGCATAACAAAAGAAAAGGCATATCAATCCTTACTGAGAATTCTGAACTCAATAGAAGGTATCATTCTTCTTTTCAGGGACTAAGACCAGATCATAAAGCCAATCACAAAGAATATGGGTAAATATTTTACTTGAAGAAGCAAAAATATGTACATATACTATCAGTTCATTTTCTCATGAATATAGGAAAGTTAGATGACTGGGAAAAATGCTGAGAAGGTGTCTATCAGCAAAAAGAAAAAACAGTTTAAACAAAAAATTTAAAACACAAAGATTATCAGACTGCATTAAAAAAATAAATCTAGCAGTGACCTGTCTACAAGTCACATAATTTAATTAAAAGAAAGGTAGAAAGACTGAAGATAAAAATATTGGAAAACAGTTTTAAAGCAAATAACTGGAATGGCTATATTAATAGCTCCATAATGATAAAGTTAAATTCACCAGAAAGAAAAGTAATAAATACTGATGCACCTAATAAAATTGTAATCATAAAATGCTAAATCTGGTAAAAACAAGAGGAATTAACAAGTCTGCTAAAATGGTAGTTGAAGATTTTCAAACTTATTTCTGTTGTTGATTGGTCAATGGGAGAAGCTGCACAGGAAGAGGAGATAAAAGAGAAAACAAGATAAATGTCTGAACAAAACTGAGCTTAACATGGAAATTTAGAGCACATATGGAAATTTTATATAAATTGATTGCCTAATATTTTTTTATATAGCAAGTCTGAATTTCAATTACATAGACCACCTCTCCAAGTACAATAAAATGAAAGTAGGCGTTTATGACAAAAATTTAACATAAAAATGTGTACTTGGAAACAAAAATATCTTATTTATGAATTAAAGAGGAAATTATAATAGAATCTGAAACTATCCAGAAATGAATTATAATAAAAGCATTATATCGATTTTTTTGTAATAATGAAAGATGATTTGAATGAAACCTATCCCGTTACTGTTTGTACTATTCCTCGTGTGTGTGTTGCAGCGGGTGGTTCCTGCACTCACAAGACTGAGCAGCTCTCGAACACCAGCAGGGCATCTGAGAATTCAACTCAGTACCTGCTTGGAGACAGCAGCACATTCCCCAGGCTGAGGGCTCCATCCTGAAAGGCTGCCCTCCACCATCTGCTCTAGGTGCCAGTCGCAAACCCCAGGCTGTTCTCTGTGCTTCAGAATGACCGGCTACAGACTAGAGGTTCCCACAACCTCCCTCTTGGGTTCGATTAATTTGCTATAGAGGCTCACAGGATCAGCAAAACACTTAAGTCAACCAGTTTAATAAAGGACCCCATAAAAGGTACAAATGAACAGCCAGATGAAGAGGCACACAGGGCAAAGCCCCACGTAAAGGAGCTTCCATCCCCACGGAGCTCGGGGATGGCGGCGCGGCACGGGGGGCTGCTTCGGTTCCCCAAGAGCGGCGGCTCCTCTGACAGAGAAGCAGGATGCAAAGGAGAGCAAAGTGCTCTTCTCATTCAAGACCAAGATGCCTCAGAGATGTGTCTTGGTCACCTGAACAACCAAATATATGTTCTTGTAACTCATTATATCGCAACTATGAAAATTGAATGGAGAAAATTAATACACTGCGTTTCCAACCTAGGAAGTTAAAAAAATAACAGCAGAATAAAGGGAATGAGAAAATAAAGAAAATATCAGGAATGAAAAGAAGATAAAGATCAGTGAAACCAGTTATTTAAGTACAGATCAGTTATGCCTCGGACAGAATTGACAAAGTGAGAGAAAGCATAGATAATATAACTCAAAAACAAACACAACCACTAATTAAGAAGATAAAAAGAAAATACTACAACTGTACATCAAAAACATGAAAATTTTGTTGCACATAGGTGACTAGTTTCAAAATACCAAGTTGCAGAAGACTATTTCCAATATGATATGCTGTTTATAAATTCAAAACAAATGAAATATATTACATTTATAGTTATATATGAAAACATTGTATACATTTATAGATACCATAAATACATATTAAAATATACAGTATATATATGATAAAGCATATTTATATCAATTTTATATATCATAAAATATATCATGCTTATTTCATATATATGATGAAACAAATTGTATTTATATGTGTGATTTGTGTATGTCATATTTTTTGCCTTAACATCTTATAATATATATTAAAATATATAACAGACTAGATGAAAGATAAAATACATGGTGGACATGTATATATATGCTTAAAAATTTTTAAATAAGTCAGTAAAAAGAACATTTCACATGCACTAAATACGCTAGGAAATAATTTACTAGAGATGATGACTAATCTATTTCTGAGCTCTTAAATTCAATAGAAAAAATACTATCAATGCATCCATTTGGCAAAGGCTTTTCAAATACATTATTGCAATACATTATTTTCGTGTGTGTGAGATGTTGTTCAAAAATTGCCTTTAAGTCAACATAAGATCTTAAAAGCTGATATGAATTACTGGGTGAACCTGTGACTGGTATTGCTCATTAGTTTGTCTATAATTTATGAGAAGTATGAGAGAGTAATAAACAATTCTTAATTTCTCAAATGACTAAAACTCTGGTGCCCTTCCATATTACAATGCTCCTTACTGGTAAAATCCTTCACGTAAGGTGAGTAACAGGGTCTGTTCAAGTCTATTATGAGAAATGCAGCCTTATGCTACGGAGATACATTTTACAAGTTTTAAAAAACAAAAGCATGTTCAATATATTATTCAAACCTCACTTGTTCTTAAAATCAAAATTAATGCTATAGTTTATCTGAGGGAAAGATGCTTATTATTACTATATAAGGACCTGAATGGATTCGGTAGCAGGTTCCAGTTAGGGGGAAAAGTAAAAAAGGAAAGATGATGGATTGTATATGATTTTAACTTTAGGCATATAAAACATTTTGAAAATTTGGGTTGACACTACCTACTTGCACACATTTACCTTCCATTTTGTTAAATAATATACTACGAATGCCATCAAGTCAATGACCCACTAATTCACTGGGCTGAGGTTACAGTGGAGCTCACAAAAGTTTTATTCATTTTGGCTGAAATGGCTACTTGTGTTTGTAAAGCAGTGGTCACTCATGTATCTATGTAAAGAAGTATGAGTTGAAGTGACTCAGTTTTTCTGCCTACATCCGAGGCACAGTTTTTTTTGTGTGTGTGTGTTTTTTTTTCACCTATTCTTTTTCAGGCATACTGATCACCATTCTTACCCTTGTCTTCAACTAAAGAGGCTGCTGGAGAAAATATCCATACTGAGAAGAATCAGACACTCTGGTGGCAATTTGTTTGATTTGCTCATAGTATAGAAAGTTTTGTTTTCTAACTTGCTATGAAAAATGTATTTCAAAAATGAATACTAGACAGAAGGAAATCATTCAATTACTTATTGAATATTTCAGTTACCATCTCACTGATTTCCCTATGAGGGCATTTATATAGCTGTTATAATCTCCATTATATGGTTAAGGTTCCTCAGATATCACATCTAGCAAGTAGCAAAATGTGATTAGGATACATTCTGTTTATCTTCGAAGTCTTCGTTTTCTCTCCTTTAGCATTTTGTGAGCCCAAATATAGAACATAAATTCTACCTATACTGGAGCCAGGATCACAGAGGCTGCTGATTTCTACTGTCAGAATCATTACCAGGCATCCTTAGTATTCAGGTTCCCGTCTGAAGGTTATTGAGGGAATGTGTTTGCCTTGTGCAAATATCCTTTTTGCTAACCACTAAACACATCTCGCTTAGTCTCTAACGTCGAGTGTCTGCCTTTGTAACTGTACATATTTCTCGTTATTTCAATCCTTTTGTTCTGGCCTGTAAATGGGAAGAGGGATCCATCTGCCAGTATGTTCTCCCGTCACAGTGGCTGGTTCTTGCTAGCAAATGTTGAAGAGTGTTGATTTGTTAAAAGCAAACTGTCAATATGTTTATCCATTTACTTGTCTGCTCCTACCCATTACCCTATGCCACTCTGCTCTTTACAGGGAAATGCGCTTTTCATGTTTAATGATTATTGCTGCCTGCTTTTCTGTTCCTGTCTAGGGGCAAGTTTAAAGATGATGAAATGAAATGTTTGACAAGTTCTGAGTCAAAAGTGCAATGTTAATTGAGGCTAAGTCATCTTTGACAGCATTACAAGAAAGAAAAGACTGGTACGAGCAGTGCCACATTTTAAGCAAACCCTCTTAATATTTTTTCACTTACAAAGAGTCATGTATTATTATTTAAATGCTTTTGGAATTTTTGGACTTTACGAGTTATTTTGGGGACAGTTGCACTAGATAAGGAATATAAGAAAAATTTAAAATATCTACCATGAGAGTGTTATAATTTGTTATACTATATATTTCTTTTGATGCCTTTAAATAGTTATAAGGCAAAAACATAAGACATAATTTATTTTTGCTCTCCAGAGTAATGATTGAGACTATCATATACAAATAACTAAGCCTGGTTTCTACTGAAATGATTGGAATTGTATTTAAGTGTATATATTCATTCAACAAATATTTTTTGTTCATTTATCAGGTATGAGATATATCCCCAAATAGATATATGACGTATAGCTATGTACACACACATGCATGTGTGTATGTATATGAGTATGTAAGTCTATGAGTGTGTATGAGAAATGGTAGGATTTTTAAATGTTTGCATTTAATTATGTTTGACATCCTGGTATTCATGGCAGATAGACCTAAACAAAGTAATATGCCAAATTCAATAAAGAGGTAGTTCAGAACAGAATCAAGTTTGTACTATGGGGTTGGAAAGACCAAATCCTTTCTAGAAATATGATCTCAAGATAAAATGTTATATTTTGGAAAACAGTTATTTTTTAAACAGAAAAATTGGCTGATTTATTATAATCAAAAGGAATGGGACAAAAACCAACATTCCATGCGTGCTTTGATTTATGGTATCTACCTATGACAACAGCTTCTTTATTAGAATAATTGTATTTGTGTTAAAATTTTGAGAAAGCTTTTTGGTGTCTAGTGAATTAACTATATAAAATCCTAGGCCTTTCTGTTTAGTCTTAAAAAGAAGCATAAATAGTCTTTCTCTAAGACAAAAGGAAGTGTGAATGAAGCTAGAGAGTGAGTTTATTTTGAAATGCTGGAGAAATGTTTATGCTAAGGTTAATGGAAATGTTTTATGGGAGGAAGAGTTGGGGAGAGAGGAAAGGAGACCATGTAACTGGGAATAATGGAAAGGGCATGGGTTTCCTTTTGTGGATAAAGGGCATGGAGTCAAGGAAGTAAAAAATAAATATGTGTTAATTCATTCCTATTCTTCTTCTTCCAGATTATGTCACAACAATGCTCCAAGCCCCACCCCACCCCTTTATTTTGACAGCTAGGATAGATATTTCATTCTCATTGTTAGTTTCTCAAAGAAGTTTGTGTGATATGTAAGCAAATGTTGCTGGCACATAGGCCACTGATCAAAAGAAGATTCATGCTTTAGAGGGCACCTTTGCTTACATAGCTTTCAGGAAGTAAATGGATTTTAAAAGTGGATTAAAAGACAAACTGCTCATCAAATAAAGTGGTAACTGTAGAAGCAAAATAATGATGAAATGCTCTCATGGTTCCACTAATCTGAATTTGCAGACACAGCATCTAATCTCAGTCTTATGATTTCAACATGCATTTCTAAGTTGGATAGTTCCCAAACACTAACATACCCAATAAGCTATGCCCTCTTTCTTCCATTAGAAGGCTGTGCATCTGGCTGTAATACAAGAAGCCAATATAGATATTCATGTCATAAGATTACTGATAGCCTATTTCTGCTTACAAATGGTGAACATTTATAGATAATCATTTCATCATGTAAAGGTAAATTTAATGTATCCTGTTTTTCCTTTTAATACCCTATGGTTTAGAAAGCATATTTTCTTTACCATTCAGTTGACTAAATCAATCCATTGAAACATTATTCAATCTTACTGTTTTACCCCCACTTTTATTATGATTCTGTAATAACTTATAAATGCTATGGGGTTTTTAAAGATAGCTACATAAATTGTACAGTCCAGCAACATTTTGCTTGTAAATTAACCTGTTCTCCTAGATGGAAATGAAACTTACACCACACAATGACCAGATATGACCCTTCTGATACACAAAAACTTGTTATTTGCATTAAACATGGGGGAACATAGCCATGTAGGTGTAAAATGAGTCCTAGAAAAGGTCAGTTGTGCATATTTTCCCTGGAAATTTGTGCTTGTCAGATTGAGCCTCTGTAAGGCCTAAATATATAGGAAGCTGTGAAATTTAGGCTTAACACATGGTTTCAGAGTTAGATGCATAGACTGAAATCTACTTGAAAAAGTTCTTGCTGCAACAAGAACTCTTCTACTGTGTATAAAAGAGTTAAGAAAAAGTAGCACTTTATATTTAAAGTCTGTAAGGCTGATGACCCTTTTTTTCTTCCAGAGAAGTATGAAAGCACAAAATTATACCTTTTAATGGCAAGTAAACATTTTAAACACATATGGGGAATTTTGGAAGAGTACCCAGTAAGAAATGTTGTGTGCAAACGGGGAAACTAAGTCCTTACGGTAACTTGTTTTACATTTGGTTAAAACAACATTAGAAAAATCATTAAGATAAATTAAAAATCCTTCTAAAATTCTGTCTTTTCACAGTGCTTCAAGGATATTATTTTTCAAAGAGTGAGAAAAGGACAAAGGATTTCATATACATTTTTTAAAGCCTCCTTATTTGCTAAGACATATACCAATTATAATGTGAAAACACCCACAACGTAATATCATTATTATTTACATTATTCTTTTTAACTTTCCTTTTATATAGTCTAGTGACTGAATCTTTCTGGGAGGGATGTGTATTCCCATTCAGTAATAAGACCTAGCTGGATATTTTTTTTTTTTTGCTAATTTTTAATAATCACCTTATTATAATGTCCAAATTATAGGTCATTTATTAAGTCATTATTAAGAATTATCTGGATAATTCTATGATAGTGTCCTTGTTAAAATAATTCTAATCAAAATAAAGGCAGAGATTTCCATGCAATACAAATTGAAAAGAGAAGAAGGAAGAGGAAGAGGAGAGGTGATAGAAAAGATTGAAAAACGGAACAGAAAGAGTTTGTATAAGCAAACTGGGCAAAAAAAAAAAAGTTGCAAAACTTATAGATGAAAATTACAAAACACTCCTAAAAGACATAAACATATCGTTAAATAAATGGAAATACACTGCAAATTCTTGACTAGGAAGAGTCAACGGCTTAGACATGTCAGTTCTCACTACGACTGCAGTCTCACTGAGAATGCCACTGTGTGTTTATCCTTTTTTGTAGCTGGACATGATGATGAAGTATTGTGTTTGTAGAAGGAAAAGAATAAAAACAAGTCTAGACAGGAAAACACTAAAAGAGAAGAGGAAGGTAGAGGGGGTGAGGGGCCAGTTCATCCATACATTAAGTAACCATTGAAACAGAGCCCGAATATATGAGAAATTTAAATGTTAAGAAAGAAAATATACAAGTATTAGTAAAACATAGGAATAAATAACTATAACTTGGAATGACAAAAGCTTTATGATGAAAATTCCAGATATAAGAAAGGACAAATTGACATAATTAGTTACTTGAAAATAGAACAAAAAAACATGGCACATAAAACCACCACAAATCAGATTAAAATAATTCATATGGACTAGCTGAAAAACTAATATTTATAATTTATATCTCTAAATATCTAAATAGCTTCTAAAAATAGAAAATAAATAAGACAACAACTCTATTGGAAATTTGGCCAGACATATAGAGACTGACTAAAAAGAAATACATAGTTCTTAATGATATAAAAGGTCAATTTTCTTATAAGATGTGAAAAACTAAGTACATTAAAATACCAAATTTTTACTATCAGAATGGCAGAATCCAAAATTGTGATAATATATTGTTGCCAATATCATGGGATGGCAAACAGAACAAAACTACAGAGAGAAATTTGCCAATATTTAGAAAAATTGCATATGCATTTTACACATAAAATGATACTTCTAGTAATGTTATAAAATTGGAAAAATACAGAAAGGTATACATGCATAGGCTAGTCATGAACATTTTATAATGGCAACACACTAGAAACACTAAATATCTACATTCAGGGAATCGATTAAGTAAAGTAGGGTTTATCCACATAATGGGAATTGGTCAGCCATAAAGAAGGAGGAACACTTCCTTGTACTATTATGGAGTAGATCACAGGGACATTTACTAAATCAAAAAACAAGATGCATATCATACTATTTTTACACTATTATAAAGTTGAAAGGGGATATGATATAGATTTATACACATATTTACTTTCATCAGATTAACAGTGGAGAACTAACACACAATTTAAAAATTATCATAAGGCTTAGTAGAAACAGACAAGAGACGTGAAGAAGCTAGAATTTTAAAAGCAAACAGAGCAGGAGGCTAAAATGCAAAGAACATTGGTACCATCATCAGAAATTGTTATTTGTATAGTTCAGCCACTTACTAATTGTCAGACCTTAAGCTTCATACTGAAATGTTCCTGACGATTTTTTTACTCATTTTAATGTGCTAAGAAAAAGATCTTTCTACCTCCATTAAGTTGTTGTGAACATAAAATGAGAAAAATGTTTGAAAATTCTTTGAAAGTAGTCTGTTTTTTTAGCAAATGTATGATATACTTACTAATGAATACCAAAACTGAAAGTGGGTAACAAAAACAATATATGTACTCATGTATATGTAAATGAGTTACTTTGGGGCAATTAATTTGTTTTTCAAGTGAGGAAGCAGACTGTGGTATTTTTTCTGAAGAATTTTTTTTTGTAGTTAAATCACAAATTTAAACTCCAGTATAAATTAGAATACCAAATAGTTCTATAGAATATTATTAATAGAATAGTAGATGGGCAGTGTCTCAAGACTCCCTGATAAACCAGGGATTCTATCCTACACATAAAACTTGTATACATACACAGCCACTTGAATGGTTACTCTCCAGCTCAGTGCCCCTCTCTCTCTAGTTCTCATCTCTGCTAAAGTGTTTTATTTTGGCATGTGCTTTGCATATGAAGTGGTTCACATATGTACTGGTTTGTTTTAATGCACGTAAAAACACATGTGCCTATCTTGTCATGTTACATGTGATTACCACATCAAGTTGTTTTTTTCTCAACAAAGCTTTTTTTTTTTTGCATAGTTTTCAACAACTGGCTAGGCTTTAAAACTTTTTGATCGTTTTAAAGAAGGTATATGTATTGCCTACCAATTACCTCTCCACTGGTTTCCATTTAAGTATCACAGCTCGTATACTGGCTTGCTCCGGGCATAGTGAAATATTTAGATAGTTTCCACCTGCAGTTTATTCTTATTCTAAGTGATCCCAGTAAGGCTGCCATGGGCTTAAATCCTATAACTAGAGTATTGATTTTGAACCCTATGAAAGCATATAATTTTGCCCCATATACTAAGAATTTTTATCCATCATATAATGACGGGCTACCAGAATCATTTACCTACAAATAAGAGATAAAATCATTTGCTTTCCATATGAATTCAGACTATATTTCTCACATAGTTGTAATCCCTTCTCAGAAATTTAGCAATATTTCATTGTAGTTTTTAAATTGTTTTCATAAAAATAGCTTTATTTCCCCAATATCTGTAACTTATTGGTGTCTGAGAATGACTTGCCTGCATTTGAGTATGTTCTCATTATAAACTGAGTATGTCCAAAGTATCCCTTTTCTCTTTAAATTTGCACCACAGATCTTGACAGATCAAATATATTCAGTATTGGAATGTTCATATTAAGTGAGGATTATATTTATAATTTAATAAACAATGTATTTAATTTACAACTATGAAAAATAGTTTGGATATATGCATATAATGGACCTTCTCTAATAGCTGTGCTTAGAAGAAATTTAAAAAATATTGAAGCATCAGGAATAATTCCATATGGATAATGAAAATAAAAAAATTTATTACCCCATAAGATGTTAAAGATTTATAGCCATTATTAGTGTTACAATTTAGTCCATTCTCTTGATATCCACTCTGATACCACACAGAGAGAACTGGACTTGGAATTAGAAAATCAGAGCTAAAATGTATTCTTTCATCTACTAGTTCTTTGACTTTAGATGTGTGACTACATATTTCTGAGCTGGAGATTCCTGGCATACAAAAAGGAACCATAGTGAAATTATGAAATTAATGATTCCTCACAAACTTATTTAATGTGGAAAGTAAAGAGAAAACATAAATATACAGATGTATGTATATATGAGCAACACTGGGCTTCAGAAACAGACACCTCAGATTAAGGAACTTGTTTCATAGCAAAACTTGTTTTATGGCGTGCAAGCAAGGCAAAGGGCTCACTCACATTGGATTCGTTAGTATTAACATGACATACAAAGCGGCTAGGCTGATAGAATGATGCAATGACCTACGGAAGATTCAATAATTGCCACTAGGAGACAGAACTTCACTAAGTTTGGTACTTTCTGACACAATGTTTTACTGTTTTTGAAAGTTTCAATGCTTTGAACCAGTGACCAATATAATGCTCTTTCATCTATAGTCAGAATATAGATCCAGATGATATCTATATGGTAGAAGAGGAATTACATTTTTCATTATTAAATCTAATGTCCTATGTGTAATACTTCACATTCTTTTTCCTTCAATTGTGGTTCTGCTGATTCAGAGAATTGCTTCTTCCAGGAAAAATAACAATGGTTATATTGAAGTGAAACAGGAACCCATTAGAGGAAAAATACCAAGAGCTGAGCCCCCCCCCCCAAATAAGCTTGTTTTATGGATGAAGGCTACAGATGGAATTAAGGTTACTAATCAACCGACTTTGAGATAGGGAAATTATCCAAGATTACCCAGGTGGGCCCACGATACTCACAAGGGTTCTTCTAAGAGGAAGAACAAGGCAGAAGACAGAGTCAAACAGATTTGAAGATGTTATGCTGTTAGTTTTGCAGGTGGAGAAAAGGACCATGAGAAAAGGAATGCACACTTTAAAAGTATGTATTGTATTAAGCCACTAAATTTGTTATAATCTGTTTACAGCAACAGTAAGAAAGCAAAAGATACATAAAATTGCTGCTTTTCAGCAAATGGGTGATAAAATTTCATGTTGTTCAATGTACATTATGACAACTGATTATATAAAATTCATCAATAGACTCCCCAGTTGTTCCTGTGCATGTGTTACAATTTTGCCTTTGTGTACTTAATTTGCCTCTCATTTTTTTATGTAAATGACTACAAATTCTGGGAAAGTATGATTTATTGATGCTTGACATTGCAGAGAAAGACACTGTCAAAAATGTACAGCTAAATAATAAGCATTTCCAAGGTAAGGTGTATGATACAGGGGCGGGATGATTTTCTAAAAAATATTTAGCTCACATTATTTTAAATGATACGGGGCTTTTGGTACTGGGTAGATTAGAAATGATCCTTAAAACATGATTGCAATAGAAAAGAAATCTTGCCTTTTTTTTCTCCCTGAAAGTCCTGTTCATCATGTCCACTAGGTAGCTGGGATTGGGAACACATAGCCTTCACTCCCACTGTGTCTCTTTAGACATCATATCATCAAAGGAATTTTATAAATGCCTGGAGACTCTTCTAAATTTTCTAAGTGCCAAGGGTATCTTCTAAAATCCTTCCAGTCAGACTAGTTGCTGATTTCTTTCAAAGTACCCCCATGATCTCCAGGGGCCACAGATTCTGAAATATATGTCCTGAAGTGCAGAGCTAAATATTAATAAGGCTTTGATGCTTTTTATGTTCAGTCAATAATTTAGGTTATTTGAACCAACCTCTACTCACACAAAGTCAGAAGTACTTTGGGATAACAGTTATGATATTTCTGCATCACTATTTTAATTAACCTACCTACACTATGAAGAAAGGAAATCTTTATTTTTTAAAGTTACATGGGCATATGGCTTTTGCATTTTTCTGAATTTTCAGAGATTAATATAATGATAAACAGACTTCTAAGACATACATATGGAATGAAAAATAGCAGAAGGGAAGAATATTTCTATTTAGCATAATTCTGGCCATTTTTGCCATGAAATTTTAATTTTTTAAGTTCATAAAAACCGTTCTCCTGTCAGCTCTTGAAGGCAGTAAGATATATGTGCCAATATATAGGAACAACACCCTCCCAACACCGTTTTTTTTTTTGATAAACTCATCACACCACACAATTCAAGATGTATTTTACTTACTAGTCCAAAAAGAAAGGGTTTGTATGAGTTAAATAACATTTTTATAGTGCTATTAAATACTTTAAATGTTTTAGGCCAGTAAAATACCTCTTTATGAAGGAGAAAGTCAATTAACTCATTTTCTGAAAGAATTTCTGCTAAAGGGGATACTATTTAATATTCATTCTTGATTAGAAATAGCTCCTTGATGTTCCTTGATATATCTGACATCAAGTGATAATTATTATAGCAAAGTTTAAATTTCCATCTGTTTTATACTACTTTGGTCAAAAACTAAGGTATAACTAAATGAAATATGTATATATATATTTTTCATAAATATATACACATACATTTTATATACATACATATTTATATACACATATACATGTATGTATATTGCACTACAAATGCAATATACATGTATGTGTGTATATATTTTATATATCTGCTGTTCAATATACTGTTCATTCATATGTTTTATCACCCTAAGATATCCTAGTACTCTGTAAGTTTCCACAAGTACTTATCTATTCTATGGATTTCCTAATAAAAGCACAGATTATCAGTGGGATTTTCCTTTTCCTGAAATAGAGAAATCAGGGAAAGACACAGTTTTTCCTAATCTGTGAACTATCTCTTTGTAAACTAGAATATAAAATTAGTTACTAATATGCAAAATCAATAATTTCAAATCAAAGATTTTCTCTCAAAGCAATAGCATTTGTGGCCTGGAGATTTTATATGTAAATAGGCAATATAAGTTTTTAAAAATTAATCACAAATAAAAACCAAATTGCAAATTGCAATTAAACTATGACAGGGTGCATAATGAATGCTTACCTGTACTTCTTAGAACATAAGAAACACCACTACATAGTTCCTTTTAAGAGTCTTTCATTAGCATCAAGTGCATGAATTTGTTCTTCAAATGCTCTACTTTTAACAGACAGTGGTTGTCAAGAATTAGGCTCAGGGAGAATTTTATTACAAAGGGAATATTTTCTAAAATTATAGAACTCTTTTGTACCTTGACTATAGCATTTTTCAAAACTCAAAACTGTAGATGAAAAAGAATCAATTTTACTGTAGGTAAATTTAAAAATAAATATTGAAAAATAGATATAAATTGTAATATTTCACTGAAAACTTAGACCTCTGATGATAATGAGATATTGCACACAATATCTATGAAGTAATTTTCTTTCAAAAATCATCATAAACTGCATATGTTATATAAATTATATAAATGTATAAATATGTATATGCTATATGTATAAAATAAGATGAAATGTATGTTGTTACACATAATAATACCCTTATGTTCTTCCTGTACTAGAGAAAAAATATCAGTTAAAACATTTGGTGATGAATATATTGTTATATTATTATGAGATCATAAAATTGTTGAGGGTCATAGCATTTAGAAGGCTAAAACACTACAAATGCAATCATGAATTACTAGTCTTTCATAAATTTTACATGGCACTCTTTTTCCATTTTTTTCTTTGCTCTTATCTCTTCTTATGTTGGGATAGTTTTTTCTTTCTTTTTAAGAAATATGAAAAAGCAGAAAATATCTTTGGGCAAAATTAGATGATACTAACAAGTATGAATAACAAAAATGAAGGTCTATAGCCAAATTTCTTGTTCTAATAATGAGTAATTGATGTAATAATGGGCTTAAGTGAAAGGGCCATTGGATTAACCTCTTTAAAACTTAATATTTAAAAGTTCTAAATTATCTTCCATCTTTTATTTTTTCTCAAAGATAAACTTTGAACCATTTTTTATATTTATCCTAAAATGAAGACTGACCTTGCTGTCTTTTTCAGTCAGGACAAGCCAAAACTGAGAGAAAGCTATTGTTCTTAGAAGACTCAATTGATGACTGATGGTAATGCGTGGATTAATACACTAGTTTCTTCTACCTTAATTGGCGTAACTCTAAGATGCATTCACTGTGTCCCAGAGCTCCCCAGCCGCATGAACTCCAGTTTCCCCTACGCACCTTCTTTCTTTTCCTTGTCATTCTTTCCCACTACCTTCTCAATGGTTCTTGGAATCACTTCTCAAAGAAAAATTCTTATTCAATATCTGTCACAAGGTCTGCTTCTGGGTAGCCTAAACTAAGACATTATTTACTGAAAAATTAAAGAGAAATAAATGAGTAACCAAACGGAAATAAAGAGTTGTACTACATAGACACTGAAAGGCTTGATGTGCACAGTCGTAGGGAGCCCCACTGGGACTGGAAATGGATGTCTAGAAGAGGTGGGAGAGTAACAGCAGGAAAAGAACAAAGAAAACCTTCAGTGAGGGGTATTTATTTCCTCTCGATCTCTTTCACAAATCTGAAAAAGATTAATTTAATGTAGCACTACGATGGATTATAAAAAAGAACTAGATTATTTTACTATAATAAAGACATTGGTATAGGTTTTCAGAAGGTGTTAAAGGAATGATCAAATTCATGTCCAGTAATCTATAATTCAAAAAGTCATGTATCATTCTAAACTCAACAGGAAGTAACTCGGACATTCATGTCCATTTTAATGAATGTGTGCAGAAAATGAGCTCTGACTGATCCCCAGGAACGAAGCAGTGCCATGCCACGCTGTCCCTCTTGCCAAGCATCACGGTGTGAGTGACCGTGGTTTGTACTTAAGAGTCTGGGGGTGGGGAGTATGGAAAGCATATATCTACTGTCCCACTTTGGAACAGTTGGAGGATTGCCTGCATATCCTCTTAAATACCTCCTAGAAGATGTAGTTTGCATTTGATGACAAGCTATAGCTCAAGCTATTGTTCTAAAAATAGAAATATACATAAAATAATTACTATGATACAAAGCAAAATAAATGACTTGTATAAAAAGCCAGGCAGCAATGAGCTCTGAGTTTCCTGACAGGCACTTCAAGGTACTAACAATGATTCATGGAGGAGACATGAACTTGGACACAGAAATAAGAGATTTGATTGAAGGGTAAAGACATAGCAGGGAAAGTGTGTAGGATAAACAAAAGGCATTTGGACAGAATCACCTGAGGCATAAGAAAGGGAGGAATGAACCTGACATTTTTCCTCATTACTAGAAGATTGAGCCTGGATTTTCATGTTAGGCATAAAACATGCTGTAAGGTTTAGCACGAGGGAGAAATAATTAATTTTCATTGAGAACCATGACATTCAAAGTATCATGTGGCAACCTAGTAATATACTCATTTAATTTACCCAATCTTAGGTAGATTTCACTATCCAAATTTTGAATCTAAAGAAACTAAAGTTCCTATATGTAAACTCATTTGTTCTAGGTAATTCTCCTAGCAGAATTCTAAATATTAATTATACAATAACACTTTCATTAATTTAAACTGCCATTCAGTGGAGAAGTGTCATGATATTATAAAGGATTTTACTCCAATAACTAGTCAGTGAAAAATTTATGGAGAGACATAGGAAATAAGAAAGTCTTAGTCCATTTCAAAACTAACATTTAATAATTTGATAGAATCTCAACTTTCAAAATCTTCAAAATTAACCAATTGTTTTATTCATAAGTTTGTTCACAATTTTTTTTCTTACAGAGGAATTACCAGGCAAGAAATTATCCCTCTGTACTATATCTGATTCTTAAGCACACTTTTTCTGAACTTCCATTACTTGAATTTTGAAATCTGCATGAATCAATTTAAAAAAGAAAGAAGTCACAAAAAAGCTCTTATAGAAACATTATGAAAGAAAAATCCCATCATACATAAAAGTATTTAAATGGAAAGCGGGTGAAGTGTGGTACTTGCCATTTAAAGCCTAATAATATTGCTCCATAAATTACTGTAACAGGTGTCAGTAACATTATTCGAAAGACCTGGAGGCCTTTGTTGTTGCTCCATCTTATTCTGTATAATTACTGAGGAAAATCGATTCACTTCCATAACTACAGTATAGGAACACCATGAAATTAATAAAGATAAAAGGATGGTGGCAGTGAATTACCTACTTTAATGTTTTTAAGAAATTAGCAAATAGCAATACTTTCTTTAAAAAATAAACAAGATGAATTATCACTACAAAACAGTTGATTATGTTTAAAACTACAAGATAACTGATGGTCAAATTCATGATAGCCAAAGTTTTAAATCATAAAACATGACAAAATAATAGCCTTTAGTACCACTGAGCCTATAATGAACATAGTTAAAATAAAGCATTTAGACACATATAACCCATATAACAACATATAAAATATACTTTCATGATTCAAAAATCATATTGGAAGAGAACAATAATAACTTTTCATTAATTTTGCCCAACTGAATGTGTTTTGCTGTTTATTTTGAACTTGGATGTTTAAAAGTGTATTAAAAGGGCCAAGTAAAAGGTAGTAGATACAAATTTTGTTTTTTTCCTCAATGACTCTATTAAATAGATCCAAACAAACATCTGTTTTGACCTGACAATAGTATTCAGAGATTTTTATTTATTAGCTCAAGCACATTAACACTGGGGTTAAATGAATATCTTCTCAACATTTTATATGATCTTCTATTACATTTCCAAAGATGATAGAAATCTGCTTTTATGTTTTCCTTGATCTTACTGGGAATTTAATTAGAAGGAAAAGGAGACAATCACACAACAGGCATTGCTGCTTTCCCACCAGTGAGTGGATAACCCTTGCCTTCTTTATTGGCTATGAAGTACTTTGGCTACCGTTACATTTTTAAAACAGTACTTAACAGTGTTTCTATTACATGTATTATTCTCAAGAATAAAATTGACATCCTTTAAAATAATTACTCAATTAAAAGGCATAAACTGGCATCTTGAAAAGTTTAATACACTCCAGCAGCTCATTAAATCAAAAGGCAAGTATCTTTATCTTGGGCTAATATGATAACACTGTAGAAAGGCTGTGTCACTCTAAGTTGTTTACAGTGGGTACTAATTAAGCACTTTGTATGATTTATTGGTATAAGTCATTCTTTTTGAATTTCTATTAGCTCTACAGAAACTTTCTAAGATGTGAGAGCGAGAGGATGGTCTTAGTCTATGTTAGATACTCTGTTCACCTTCAAAAAAAAATAGGACTTACTCATCGTTAAGCCTCCATTATGCTTTCTCTTTCATATAACAGTTGTTTTAATATTTCTATCTAAAGGAAAAAATAATAATAGGGACTTTTGGTTTCAGTTAGGAAATGGAAAACTTAAAAGGATGTCTTCCCCACTGAGAATATTTCAAATTAACAACTTCCCTTTAAACCCATCAGAAATCTGAGGTCACGGGGCAACTGACTAACCTAAAATCTGGAGGGAGACAGAAGACTGGAGGAAAATCAAATCCAAGCACGGGATTGCCGGAGGCAAATGATGCCAGAAGGAATGTGCCAGACGGAGCACAGAGAACAGATATTGCCTCTGAAACAACCAAGAAGTGGACAACATACATGATGCAGCAGGAAGCAAGCACTGCACATCAGGCGCCCAGAGTGATCCTTAGAGATGGGGAGCAAACGGAGAGGTGAGCGCTACAATTTGATTCCGGGTATGCAGTTCCCAGTTACAGTGCAGAAAGCAGGAGCCCCAGACGGAACCGAGGGAGTTGGGAAGACAGAGCTAGGAATCTGGGGAAGGCGAGGGCTCAGGGCTCTTGGGACGGAGTGTCAGAGAGGGGAGAACTGGGCAGGGAATAAACCCCAGAGGTCTAAGAGTCCCGCTTGAGAATTTATTTAAATACTGATCAGCACATGCCAGTGAGGAAACCACAGGAGGCTCGGGAAAAACCATCCAACAGGATGAGAGGTAACCGTCCCCAATGCCCACACGGGGCACCGAGTAAAATATTCACGAGGTGCTTTCCTTGATGATGGGGAATAGTCGTAGACTGGTCCCACTTGTCAAATCTCAAAACCAAGACCTGAAGGATTTATCAAGTATTACCTGTTTCCAGAACACAGCTGTAGCATATGTACAGGAATGCAAACATATTCAGCTCTCAATACGATAAAGTCAGGAAGCAGAAAAATAGCATTCTTCTCTCTCATTTGTCTCGCAGTTCTAGCTGCCTCGAACTTCTCAAACTTCAGGTTATCTCCTTAATTCAGTGAGACTACCAGACTTTGTTAGCACAGTATCCTGGAAGTAAATTGGGGCAATCAAAGGGATCAACTTATTTATCTTTTTCTTCAGATGTCAATGCCTTGTGCCATTTTCCAATATGTGAAACCTGTTATTTTGTACAGGTGTCTACTTTTCTCCCTATTTAGCAAATGAGGGTAAATCTACTCCCTGCTACTTCATCACAGAAGAAACAGAATATCCACTTTGCATAATTTTGACTTTTAAACTAATACCTGAAAAATTGATAAGAATGGAAAAAAAATCCTAAGTTTGAATAAAAGCAGAAAAATTAGTTAAATTTTATTTCAAATACATAAGTAAATTGAAAAGAGGACTAAGATTAATCAAAGCAATATTCGAATGAAAACTTTTGGTTGTAAATCCTTAAACAAAAGACAAAATAAAGTTGTAAGCAAACATTGAGTTCTATTTAGGAAAGCTTGTTTTGCAGTAATTTTGTTTTTTTATGTATACTAAGTATAAGAAGAGTCAGATTTCTTACAGAGCAGAAAATTACATATATGGAAAACTGGAAAAATAGAATGAACCCCGTGATGGTGAAGTGGATTTGGAGGTATCATTGTGAACTCATGGTGTATAGGTAGGTAGGCAGGTAGATGTGCAAATATAGCTATACATACCTATGTGAACATATATATCTGTCTCTGAATGTATATGTTTTCCTGAGCTTTGTCTGATGAAAACGTTTGAACCCATGAGGCCTTAACAGCCATGAATATACCTAAGGTATATAATATCTTGGTTTCTAGTTAGCATTCTCCATGAAAAGGAAACAGGGCTCCTTTAGGAAAGCTATTTCCCAAGAATGTAACAGAGGATATAAGGACAAAGATGCAGTATCTTGTGCCAAAAAATAAGGAAATGTTGGTAATGTATTATCCTCCTCCTACACAGAAGGAAATGCACAAAGAATGACATGAGTATGTCAGAAAGACACAGAAGGCAGCTTGAAGGAGCTTCTGCTGACCAAATCTGTGATGATTTTAGCACTGAAATAAATGATGGTAGTAATAACTTAAAACCTAATTCATGAGATTACCAGACTTTGTTGGCACTGTCTATAATATTAATTAATAGGGGGAAGAAAAAAGTTTTCTTTACAATAGAATGCTAACTAATAAATATAAAAGATATGAGATTTTTTAAATCACTACGTTGCAACCTTACTAGTAATACTTAATTCAGGCAAGTATCTTCAATAAATGCTAAAATAAATGAGTAAAAGTTTGATGAGAAATAGTTTATCTATGTAGTCTCAAAATCTCTCCCCCCCAATATAGAAGAAACAACAGTAAGCTATAGTTGAAAACACCTGGCCACACAACCTTGACAAGTGATCAAAATTGGTGTAACCACGATGGGACAATTCTGTCCCCAGATGTTATTTGCTAGGAGGAACACAGCACTGCTTTTATAATATCCTTGCCAAAAATAAAAAGAATGTGAATCAAATACTGAGGAAATGTCAGAGAAGCCTTAGTTAATGGACATTCTTCAAAACAACTGCCTATTCGCTAAACAATCGATTGTGTAAAATTGATAATTGTATTGTGTTTATGCATGAAATGTCTTTTTTATAGGAAATAGCACTGAGATATTTAAGGGTCAAGAGGCATCATGTCTGCTGCTTATTCTCACAAGGGTCATAATGTCACACACATGCACAAACATATAAATATACCAGCAGGGAGAGGATAAAGAAAATATGGCAAAATGTTGACATTTACATAAGCTGGATAAACAGCAAATGGGATTTGTACTATTCTTGTAATTAGTCTGTGATTTTGAAATTACCCCCAAAAAATTAAAAATCCAAATATATTGGTATGATTAAAAATAAAAAATAAAGAAAGCCTTAAAGAAGTTTTCATATATTTCTTTAATAATATTGTCACTGGAACAAATTTTATTATCACATAAAATATTACATATATGTTTGTGATTGAAAGAAGTCATGGAAATGTGTTCTAAATAACATGAATATTATTTGCTAAAGAATGACCAGAGGACCTTGAGTTACCTCACAAATAAGAGAAGCTTATAAGAATAAAATGATATTATCGTATTGATACATTTTTGACATGTGGAAATAGAGATGGAAAACCTCTAACCTAATAAATATTTTTCACTGATGTATACTGAATTCAGGAGATATCTGTACAATTTATATCAGAAACATATCCTGACATTCAAAGGTAGATTTTCCAGCACCTATTTTTCTCACTGTTTTCCCAATGGTGGGAGTTTTACCATAAATTGAGATAATGGTGTTAAAAGAAGTATTTATTAGGGTAAAAATAATTATCATGCACCATCCACCATTAATCCAATCTTGCACCATTCTCTTTCCCATGTATCCCTCTTTTAGCACTAACAACTTACTAAGTGTTCTTTAATTTTACCAAGTGTGTTACATATCAGGGCCTTGAACCTGCTCTTGCTTTTCTAGGACTCTTTCCTTCCAGATATTTACACAACTTTCCGTGGCATCTGGTTCACCAGCTCCCTGCCAAAATTCCATGTGTTTAGTAAGTGAGGCATTCTCTGACCATTCTGCAAAATTCTTCCTTTTTGGAGTCATTCTCTATAATCAGCCTTCCTTCCCTTTGTAGCATGTGAAAAACATTGCATATTTATACCTGTCATCCCTTCAAGGACAGAATGTGCAAGAGAGAAGCAAATGACTCAAATGTTCAAGATTAATTCCAAATCCAATAGCTTTGCTACTGACTTCACCAGGATACTTAAAAAAAACTATTCCTTTAAATACTATCAACAATTAGCATCTGTTTTTATGTTTTATTATTTCCCAGGATGCCAATAATGAAATATAGTGAAGCTGTTAATACACTTTTTACTGGCTTTATACTTATACACTTTATACTTATGTCTGGTTTTTATGAAGATGTTCTTCTGAAACATGAGACTACGGCAAGCCCTCAAACTTTTGTCAAGAAGGCAACAAATGAATAAGAAAGAAATGAATGCAGGTCACTGACCAAGACCAGTGCCCAGGGCTCTGGGCTGTACAGTTAGTCTGGAGACTCTTGTACTGCATAGTTCAGGTGACGCCTGAGATCGGGCCCTGTCTGTGTCTTCCAAGGTAGCTGTGTCAAAACTCCCAGTTTTAAGGATATATCCAATCTTTCTTATATTCATGATATACACAAAACCAGGGCTGTAACTGGATTAAATTGATAACAATTTTTAAAGGATATATACACATGCTAATGTTAACTTTGGGGGAAAAAACAAATAATTTAATTATGCTAAGAGAGAGAGAGAGGAAAGGAGAAAGAGATCCTCAAAAAGTTACTGACAAAAGCATGCATGCATGTGTCCTCCCTGTTCCCCCCCCACACACACCACCATACACATACTGATTTGGGAAGGGACTTAATTTTTTAACAAAAATTTCTATAATATGAACAGGGAAGGAACTTAATGTTATAACAATTTTCTCTAATTAACTGTAGTAAAATAAAATTTGGAAAATGAATATATTTTTGACACAGTTTAGACAATCAACTAATATATCAGGAGCTAGAATTTACAGTCTAAATGATTTTATAAAACCTAAGTTGTTCCTGGCTGACATTACAGTTTGAACTTCTGCCTTGCACGCTTCTGCCAAATTTCAAATTGATCTTAGAATGTCTAATATGTTTCTCTTGGATACTTTGAAATCTATTTTAATCAAATAAGAAATTAAAATAAAATTTAAAATGATTTGGCCCTCTTTCAAAGATTCCATTTGCCTGCTCTGTCATATTTTGCGTGTATAAAATCCATTCAGTCAGCTCTACCTAATGTGCTTATGGAACTGGAATTTGCTTTGTTCTGTTTCTACTGAATTAAAATAGGAAGAAATAATGGGCTCTATTCACACGTCCTGGGCTTCACTTAAAACAGGACCACCTCAGTGGGGGCTCTTCCATACCTGGCTGCTTTGCTTCAGTTCTGCTTCACTGAGAATTGGCTTTGTGATGTATTTCTGCTTATCAAGTGTGTTTTGCTTGGTTGTTTTATGAATAAGCTTCTGATTCTCTCTGTCTTTGCTTTATTGAAAAGTCCTGTACCGCTTTTGGTTTTGCCAGCCAGAAGAGTAAAAGGACGTATTCAAAGCAAAGTCTGAGAACAAGTTTGAAAGCTTTAGTGAATAAATAGTGAGGTTTTATTTTAAATGATTCATGCATGCTTTGAAAAACACTCAAGTATCTAATTGGAAAAAATTAATGTGTATTTAGTCAGACAATATGGTTTATGAGTTTTTCTAGTTTATATGTATAAAAAATGTGCATGCTAGTCTAATCAAGTGACTACTCCCAAGACAGGAATATGAATTACAATACATAACCCTATTCATTAATGTCTTGATTATTTTACCCAACTTAAAGGGTGGTCTACTGAAACTTTTACGACTTTAAAATAACATGATGGCAACTGGTCAGATGACTGACTACAGGGGAAGAGGTTTCTTTTCAAATCCTCCAGTAATGCTGGACCATCTCCTTCCTTTTATGGCACTTGAGGCTAGAACATGTAGCTGTTGTTTTTAACTTCTTTATGTGTGAAATGGTCAATAGTAATTGAGGATCTACATAAGACAAACATAAATTTTTCTCAAATTTTCTTTATTCCCTTCAGCTAGTCTTCCAGGTACTATTGTATATTTTCTAAGCACTTCTATCCATTCTCTTTTCTGACTCCATGCTCAATAAACCAAGGCATGGTGTGCTTTCAGATTGTTTCTAAGACCCTCATGTCACAAAGGTAAGAAAAGGATATTCTCATTAGCTTAAAGCATTTAAGTTATTTTAGCATGATGTAACTACTACTGAAAGTTGATGGAAGTATTTTGGTACCTGGGTCAGGAGTCCCCTTTCAACACTGAGTGGAATTCTGAAATCTTAAGGAATCTTAAAGAAAAACAACAATCAACCTGTTTTGTAGCAACTTGGGAGGTTTTATAAATTTTAAACAGCCAAGTGGTCATATGCAGGAGATGGAAAAATGTCCCATCACAGCGATATTCAAAAGTATATATTCTTATCCCTGGTTTATATCTCTCTCAAGAGGAACCTTACTCTTAAAACCTCATTTCATTTATGGCTTCTTCCCAAACAATGCCAGAAGTAGCCAATCAGGAATGCCTGGATAAACTGGTTTGAAAATAAACAAATCTTGTTTTGGAAAATCCCTTTCTAATCTCCTTGAGAGCATTTAATATTTGAGAATGTGTTGTCCATAATCCATGGCAGAACTGACCTTCCTGAAATGTCATAGAACTTGTATCACATTAACACCCAGATAATTATCATAGCATATAGCCTCTGTATTCAACCGAGGGGGAATGGTGAAAAGCACAAGATAGTAAGAGAACACAAATTATTGTGTGGTAATCATTTTCAAATAGATATGAAAGAGAAATATGTGTAATATGATCTTATGAAAAGATGGCACAGCCAGAATACTAAAACGACCCCAGTGACTCACACGCATGTACAATCTCCTCCCCTTAACTATGGGTGAAATATGTAACTATGAAGGGTTATTACTAATTATATGGCAAAAGAGATTTTACAAAAGTAGTTAAGGGTACTAATTGGTTGACTTGAGGTTAATCAAAAGGAAGATTTATTAGGTGGGTTGACTTAATCACATGAGCCCTTTAAATCTTGTTCTAGAGCTAACAGGAAGTATAAACTCTACAAAAACTACACCTCTACAAAACCTATGTTGGGAAAGGGCAGTCTCATGTGCACAACCTTTTGACCTCCCATTCATTGTCTAAAAGGTTTCTCATTTTAAGTCTCTCCTGTCTCCTCTTTGGGATAGTTACATTTTTCTTCCTTAGAATAAGGTATCTTTTCAATGAGCTGTTTTAAGGCACTAACTCCATAACTACTGCAATTAAAAGTGTTAGAATATTTTCTCAAATTCTGTGTTCTCCTTGGGACTTTTTACAGTGCTCATAACTACACAAAGAAAGTTAAGATAATCCAAGTATACAGTACTGAATTTCAGTAAAGGATTAGTCAGTAATCAGACTGTTCCTTGATCTTCACCCTTGAAGTAAACCATTTGCAGAAATGGTATGGAATCTCATCAAGAAATGACATAGAATAGTCACTAAACTTAAACTTGGTAAATAAAGTCTACCAAGAACTAGAGTAAGACATATATACCAGGTAAATCCTGTGAAAATTCAAATGTCTAGCCCATCAGTGAATTTCCTAGGGGACCTGTGTTCTGGGTATTGTCAGAATGCCCCTTTTAAAATGAAGGATAGGATTTGCATTGAGTGTTGGACCTCTTTGAATTTGCTCTGACCCTTTACCAGGGAACCCATAATGTTGCTAGTTATGAGAGGGGCTTAGAATAAGCAAAAGCTTTAAAGTAAGTCCAGGCTATCACACAAAACTTCAAGACACTCAGATATTAGGAAGTAGATCTAATAATGAGGCTTAAAATAGTTGTGATAAATAACTACATCTGCAGATTCCAAAAGAGAATTATTTCAGAGATCTCCAGGGTTTCAAGGTAAAGCCATGCCTTCTACTGCTAACCAGCACCAGAAGAAAACTAAAGCTTGACCTAGGAGTACCTAAATGATGTGAACTGAACTTTTATTGGAATTATTTTTGTTATCTGACATACCAAAACATAATACTGTGTGTAGTTAAGAGAAATCTCTTATAAAATGGAAATATTTCATAAAACAGTAGATTCAAGCCTGTTTAGAAGGCAAAAGGAAGTTGCATGATGCTAGTACATAGCTGTGATATGTAGTTTCCTAGGTTTCCAGGCTCCCTGGCTTCAAGTTCTTGGCAATGGGAAACACTGACAGCAAACTGGAAAGTTGAAGTAAGGAGAAGCTACAATGTGTCTTCCTTTTCTCTCTGCTTCCAGTGCTATCTCAATTATACCTCTATCTCTTGCCGGACAGGCAGTTCCATTTCAAGCTTCCACCAGGTGATTCTAGACCTGAGCTTCCAACACTTCTGTGCCCCTTTGATCCCGCAGCAGCTTCCTACCGCTTACTACTCTCATTTCCTGGGGTAGCTCATGGTCCATTATTTTCTCAGCCAACCTGTGCATTCAATGCCCTATACTAAATTCCTTCAATTTAATACTTACAGTCATTTCTGTTTTCTTGGTTGGACCTTGAATAATGCATAGATAAAATTTAATTACAAATTATATGAGATTCTACTTAACTAAATTATATGAATATTCATAATGAGATAACAATGATGTTGCCAATAAAATGGGTGATAACAAGGACATATGGCTGAATGGAGCAGAGGAGCTTTTGAGATACCATCTGTTTAAGAGAATCAAATATAGATCAGAATGTCACTTGAGAAACCAAAGTGATTGTCAATATAAATGAATACTTTTCTTAGTCTGAAAAATTATGTTTCTCTACTTTTTGTCATTCCATGTATTTTTATCATCTATAAATTATTATGCCTAGAAGGGTCCTATTTCAGTTACTTTGAATTCAAACACTAATAACTATGTTTCAGTGCATATATTTTAAGAGAATAGATACAGCTTTAAATCTTATTGGTGTGTCTTCAAAATAAATTATAATAAATTATGACTTAAGGCAAGCTTTATTTTAATAATAATAAAACCAGTAGGCTTTATATCTGGCTATGAATAAAACTGCTGCAAGTCCCAGGAGTTAAACTACACTTTCTACTTTTGATAAATTTTTCTGTTGTCATCTATACCCTTTCTTTGTTTGATGATTCAAATTTTAGTCAATTTCCTTCATCATTTATATGAATAAAAAAAGAAAAGCATATTTTAAAACAACATCATTGTTTAAACTTCTCTCTCTCAAAGAAACTTAAATTCATTCATCTAGACTAGAATTTTGCTATTACTGCTGTCAGAAATTTGTAAAGTGATTCTTGGACCAGAACAGATGGTGGTTGGTGGTCATAGGAGAGGTTTCTCTGTTTCCATTTTACTGAGCTTTTATGACAAGAACATTTGTACAAAACTGTGGGTTTTTTCTACTAAACCCTCTTCTAAAATCTATTTAGACATTTTGAATGAAATTAAACCAGAACACTTGAAAATATAATAAGAAAAGTAAGAAGAAAGTCCAGAGAAGAAAATGAGAAGTGGTAAGGCTAGAAATGATATTTGCAGGGACTATAATGGATTTACAGAAGAGATAGCTCACCAAGGCATGCTGACACTACTACCATTTGAAGACTAGGTATGCAGCCAGAGGACCTTGGTGAAGAGAACTTGACATGAATGAGGAAAGTAGCTGAGAGGAAGAGGATAAAATGATGCCAACAACTTCACCTTTAAGGTCCTGGAGATATTTCACAGCATTAAAAGCATGAAGGGTAAAATACTGAAAACTAACCCAAACTTCAAAGAAAGAGTTTGAAAATTTGTCGAGTCGTAGAAAAGACGCTTGTGCTGTATCATAAGTTCTAGGATGGGAAGAAGGTGGCAAACCAAACTGCTCCGGATAAGTTTTACAAAGAAAAGTTTGTTTCTCAATGTTGCTAATGTTTTACATTACAATGTACTAAATTTTACTATATTTTCATTTCCCTATACCATTATAACACAGTAAGACAGTTTGTAATGTTTTTACCAAATATTGAAAGGTCCCAGACAATTTTTCCCACTGATGAATAAAATAACCTTTCAGCAAAAAAAAAAAAAAAAAAAATTCAGGATCCTAAGAGCTTGGTCTAAGCAATGAAAGGGTGAAATTTGATAAGGATTTTATTTTTGTTTTGTTTTTACTCATTTTTATCCTTACTTTCCTTTATTCACAATGTCACCCTTTACAGTTCAGTTGGCATTTGGGATGAAAAGAAATCAACATTTTTTCCAAGTGTACACAAGTTTAATTATTTCTTTGAATGAACTATCACTTTAACTAAGCAACAGTAAAGTCTTAAATACCCTTTTTTTCTCCATTGACCTACATTTCTGCTCTAGATTATTAAGTGTAAAACCAGCAATTCAACCATTTTTTATCCTTGATAAGATGGTCTTCTCTAATATTTGCCTTATGGATATAATTCAAAAGGGAGAATTTCATAAACATTTAAGCTTAGTCAACAAACACATAAGGAATTGCAATTTGTTTTTTATAAATATTCTAATTTCAGGAAATGTTCTTTTTTATTTTCTCTGTAGATTTCAATCTATGAGAACATATTGCTGCTTATGTTACAAATAAAAAATGCTGATATAAATAGTTTTAGGTAGTCAAAATGTAACATTCCTTTTTGGTATTTGCTAATGCAGTTAAACGAGTTTAAATTCCACTGATATCTTATGGCTAGATAGACATATACATATTCCAAAATTCTTCAGTATGCAGGGATAATTTTTTAAATTAGGCAAAAATGTCTAACCTATATTCATAAATCAGAGTCAAAGACAAATTGGAGCATCTAAATATTTTTTAATATAACAAAGGAAAAGATTTAACTTGAAGTACCTTTAAAAGTGTCTCACCTCTAAACCTATATAATAGATATGTGTCCTTAGTAGAGAAGCAAGCATGTCTAGTTACATTTTAGTCTTGCCTTTTTAGTCTTATTACTTCTACACCAGGTCAAAGAGAGAACTCTTGAGGTCATCTTTTCTAGTCCTGTACATACCCCACACAAGTAGGTACCCCACTTTAGAAAGAGCTTTAATGCAAAATAAATTGTCTCACTCTTTATTCCCTCAGTTTTCACCCAACAGCCAATGATTAAGATAGTTTTATTGTGGGATACTTTTCCAGACTCAATCTCTTTTATTCATACGTGTATACCCTAGAATTTAGTATTGTGGCTACCTTTCTGTTTTTCAGTTTATTGAAGTTATCTGCAATGTTTATTTAAATATAAGCCCAAATAAGTTTTGGCCTGACAGTTTGAATTTCATAATTTATTATAAGGAAATGATAGGATGTGGTTACATGAAGTGCACCATAAACATCATACTGCTCCATGGTTCCTAATAAGGAAAACTTGAAATCAACCTAAATAGGCAAAAATAGACAACTGTTTAGAAAATAGGCAAAAATAGGCAACTGTTTAGAAAATTAAAGTATTATTCATCCATTAAATGGTATATTCTGTAGTGATTAAACGTGATTTTGCTATCCATATTTTATTAGAGTTCTGGCCATGATATATGATAGATTAAAGAAGTTTAATCACACAGTAATACCAGGAAAAGAATATACTTATATGGTTAATTAATTTATGACAAAGGAGGCATGACTATACAATGGGGAAAAGACGGTTTCTTCAATAAATGGTGTTTGGAACTTGGACAGTTACATGCAAAAGAATGAAAGTGGATCACTTCCTTATACCGCACACAAAGATAAATTCAAAATGGATGGAAGACCTCAGTGTGAGACCGACGCCACAAAACTCCTAAAAGAAATTGAAGGCAATAAACTCTGGGACATTGGCTTTAACAATATTTTTCTGGTTCTGCCTGATCAAGCACAGGAAACAAAAGCAAAAATACATAACAGGACCTATACCAAACTAAGAAGCTTTTGCACAGGGAAGGAAAGTCAACAAAATGAAAAGGCAACCTACTGAAAGGGAGATGGTGTTTGCAAATGATATATCTGATAAGGGGTTAATATAAAAAAATATATAAAAAACTCAGACAACACCAAAAGAAAAAAAATCTGATGAAAAAGTTGGGGAGAGAAACTGAATAGACATTTTTCCAAAGAAGACATGTAGATGGCCAACAAACACATGAAAGGTGCTCCACATCACTAATCATCAGGGAAACGCAAATCAAAACCACAGTGAGCTATCAGCTCACACTCACATATCACTTTGGCTATTACCAAAAGACAAGAAATAACAAGTGTTAGAGAGGATGTGGAGAAAAAGAAGAACACCCCATACACTGCCAGTGGTAAGTAGACTGGTGTAGATATGCGTACGCATACTATGCAAAAAGTATGGAGGTTCCTCAAAAATTAAAAATAGAAATACTATACAATACAGTAATCCCACTTCTGGGTATTTAACCAAGGAAAACAAAAACACTAATTTGAAAAGACATATGCCCCCCTATGTTTATTGCAGCATTATTTACAATAGCCAAGATATGGATGCATCCTAAGTATCCATCAATAGATGAATAAATAAATAAGATGTAGTAAATATAAGCAATGGAAAATTACTCAGCCATAAAAAAGAATGGAATCTTCCATTGTGACAGCATGAATGGACCTTGAGGGAATTATGCTAAGTGAAATAAGTCAGACAAAGACAAATTCCATATGATATACCTTAAATGTAGACTCTATAAAACAAATGAATAAAAAAACCCAGAAATGCACTCATAAATAGAGAACAAACTGGTGGTTGCCAGAGGGCAAGTGAGCGTTGGGAATGGGTGAAACTGGTGAATGGGATGAAAAAGTACAAAGTACCAACAATAAAATTAATAAATCACAGGGATGAAAAAGTACAGCATAGGGAATATAGTCAACAATATTGTAATAACTTTGTATGATGTCTACACTTATCATGATGAACATTTCATAACTTACAGAAATGACTATACTATGTTGTGCACTAATATAATAGTGTGTCAACTGCACTTCAATTAAAAATAAATTTTTTTGGTTATATACCAATATGGATTTTAAGCCTAATTCTGCATTTTATACTATATTTAAGAAAAAGGTTTTGGAAATATATATGTATATATTTATATATAGACACACACATATATACATACACACATATACATATGTAATAAAATTAAAATATATATTAAACTATTCATATTTAACAGTTTTTAGTCATTAACTTTATGAAGTTCTTATGTGCCTTTACTATTCTCTTTATATTGACTATATTCTTCACATTTATGCATTATCTCAACTTATACAATTTATAAACTTATAATAAGAATATTGATCTCATTTTCCTTTTTATAACACACACAAGAATAATCTTTGCTATTTCAATTGCTTAAGGCATCTCTTCCCACCTTTGAATCTGCTTACCATCTTTGAATTCACTTTGAATCAACTTAGTTGGTATATAGCAATTTTTTTTAAACAGAATTTTCAGCTTTTCCCATTTTACCTTTTCCTTTTTAAATATAATTTAGTTTTATAGTTGAATAATACTCCATTGTGTATATGTATCACATCTTCTTTATCTATTCATCTATTGATAGACACTTAGGTTGTGTCCATATCTTAGCTATTGTAAATAATGGGACAACAAACAGGGGTGCATGTATCTTTTCAAAGAAGGGATTTTGTCTTCTTTGGGTAAATTCCTAGAAGTGAAATTACTGGGTTAAATGGTATTTAGTTTGTTGAGGAACCTCCATACTGCTGTCCACAGTGACTGCACCTATCTACATTCACACCAACAGTGTAGGAGGGTTCCTAGCTCTCCACATCCTCACCAACACTTATTTCTTGTCTTTTGCATAGTGGCCATTCTAACTGGTGTGAGGTGTAAAAGAAAAGAAATCCTGCCATTTCCAACAACATGGATGGACCTAGAAGGTATTACGCTCAATGAAATAAGCCAGGCGTAGAGAGATAAATACCACATGATTTCACTTATTTGTAGAATGTAAACACAAAGCAAAATAGAATGAACAAAACAGCAGTAGACTCACAGACACTGAGAAGTGACTAGGGGTTACCATGGGGGAGGGGTTGGGGTAGGTGAGTGGGATAAAGGGGCACAAAAATTCTCAATCATAATATAAGTTGGTCACAGGGATAGTAGTGAAGCACAGAGGACAGTCAATGATTCTGTAACATCTTTCTGTGTTGACAGATAGTAACTGCACCAGTGGGAGTGAGGATTTAATAATATGGGAAACTGCTGAACCACTGTGTTGTGTACTTGAAACCAATATAAGACTGTATATCAACAATACTTCAATAAAAAAATTCATTTGAAATATTAAAACATATATAATTCAGTTTGAATTCGATTTTGTTATTTTTAATTTCTATTCTGAATCATCTTTCAGAAATCTGGGATGAACAAATCTGCAGAGAAAGCTGTTCAGTAGTTTATATGTAAATAGAGCAACTGAAAGGTTTTTAAACTCTGATTAGAAGACATCTTTATATCCTGAAGAAGATAGCCTCTGTGTATAATAGAACTGTGCAAAAGGTTTAAAGCTATGGACTTTAAGTTCCTCCTCATTGGATTGCAGAATTCCATGTACAAAAACCACCCTCAAGTATTTGGATTAGTTTGAAATCTAGGAATAGGAACCTCATTTATGATATACCAGGTATGTAAGGATGGGAATGGATCTAATCCTCAAAATAGTTTTCTTAATATAATTGTTGTGATTTCCATTTCTGACATACTACATTTTATGCTGCAAGAGGTTAAACAACTGATCCATGGTCACATACTTTGAAAATATCAGAGCTGGGGTTTTAATGCCTATGTGTGTGTCCATGATAGTGCTAAATTCAGGGGAAATACCAGAACAGAATTACATGAACATTTTCAAAACCACCAGTTTCTACATTTCAAAAGTATATTACTAGAGTTACTATAAATCACTGATTCATATTATGAATTAGGAAGGAGTTAGATGAGTTTTCACAGAAGAGACTTTAGTGTAATCACCTGTCATATTTTATTACAGAATATAATGAGGTGATTCTAAACTTTTACATGTCTTCTTTAGAAAGAATTCCATGAAGGAAATGTAAACCATAGAAATGCTTTTGTGATAACCAACTTATAGAAAAACTGAATGAATCCCAAATCTTTCACCAAATCTAGCTTTGGGTAAGTTTTTCCATGGCTGTTTGTTTTCTACCTCTTTTTATTGGAGAGGCCAGATAGTGTTCAGCTGAGAGACCTAATGCAATATATTTCTTCAATGATTTTTATAAGGAAAACATGTGTGCTGAGTTGCCCTGAAGATTTACTGAAGATTCTGATTTTTTAACTTTTCAGTAGGATCCAGGAATCTAAATTTTAACAAGCATGCAAGTATCTATGATAGGAAATTTGAGGAAGCACTTTATTAATGTAAGTCAAGAAAGGAAAAGAAAAGAATATGTACTAAGGACCAGGAACTTTCTAAAGTATGAATAATTTAACCCTCATAAAAAATATTGCCATTTAGGTAACTTCATTTTGAAAAGGGAGAAACCAAATTTTAGGCATGATTAAATATCTTGCTCATAGTCACATACTGAATAAATAAGGATCATTTTGCCTATAAAGCACACACTTTTTTGACATCATTATTGTGTGTATCCTATATGTTTGGGGAACTACATATCTGTTAATTATCATAATTAAATAACAGAAAGTACCTGTTAATTATTACCATAACTTCAGACCACACAAGGCAATGATGAGAATTTCATTTACCAAAATTTCAACCTTAAGTTGCATGGATCTGGGAACACCCTTCACTGTATATTTCCTCAGGGGTACCAGTTTGAGTCAAACATTATTTTATCTTTTCAAACCCACCATCTATTGCACAATTTCACATTGTACAATAAATCTATGACAAATTGCACTTGCTTGTGCATCTAAGGTTTTAGTACTGTTAAGAATTATTAGATAACAGCAATGTGATTAAACTATTTAAAAATATATAGGGCTTCCGGCCTAGCATGTAACAAACTTTGCAGTTTGTCCTAGCAACAAGCAGACGGTGAACAAACTAAAATATCAACAACTCCTCTTAAATCCACAAAGGATGTGACATCATAGGGAAAACCACTGCCCCCTCAAACTGGAGAGACCAACAAAATGATACTAAACAATCACAACTTACCTGAGCAGAAACCACCGTGGGAAGCAGTGCCTGGGAGAGTAACCTGAACAGTCAGCAAATGGTTGCTGGGGGATCCAAATGGATAAGTCTTTGAGATAAAAACTGCAGGGAGAAATGAGAGAGAGATTCAAGATGGCGGCATGAGAGGTGACATGGAGAACTCCTGCCAAAAGCATAAATAGTACAAAAATATAGTTAATAATACAACTAACCCTAAAACAGCAAGAGGAAAGGCGGCTGAACTAGATTGCATACAGACCTCACGAACAGAGCAGACCTCATGAAACAGGACACAAGCTCTGCTCCCCTCCAAACCACAACCTCACTCTAGGGACTGAGCAGCTCCAGAGACTGGAGTTTCTGCACACTAGTGGGCACCGCAAAGAAATATGAAATGTCAAAAGACCATGGTTCAGACCAAAATCTCACAAACCCCAGAAAAAGGGCCAAATGAAACTGAACTCACCAATCTTCCTGAAAGAGAGTTCAAAATAAAAATTATAAACATGCTTATGGAGGTACAGGATAATATTCAAGAACTCAGGAATTAATTTAAGTCAGAGATTCAATCATTAACAAATTCCATATCTGAAATGAAACATACAATGGAGGGATTTAAAAGCAGATTAGATGTAGTAGAAGAGACAGTAAATGGAATAGAAATTAGAGAAGAGGAATACAAAGAAGCCGAGGCACAGAGAGAAAGAATCTCTAAGAATTAAAGAATATCGAGAGAACTGTGTGACCAATCCAAAGGGAATAATATTCGCAATATAGGGTTACCAGAAGAAGGAGAGAAAAAGGGATAGAAAGTGTCATTGAGGGGGTAATTGCTAAAAAATTCCCCAATCTGGGGAAGGAGATAGTCTCTCAGGCCATGGAGGTGCACAGATCTCCCAACACAAGGGACTGAAGGAAGACAACACCAAGACATACAGTAATTAAAATGGCAAAGATCAAGGATAAAGACAACTTTTAAAAGCAGCTAGAGAGAGAAAAAAGATCACATACAAAGGAAAACCCATCAGGCTATCATCAGACTTCTCAACAGAAACCTTACAGGACAGAAGGGAGTGGCATGATATATTTAATGCAATGAAGGAAAAGGGCCTTGAACCAAGAATACTCTACACAGGACAGTTATTTAAATTTGAAGGAGGGATTAAGCAATTTTCAGATAAGCAAAAGCCAAGATAATTTACCTCCCACAACCCACCTCTACAGTGCATTTTGGAGGAACTCCTATAGATGGAAGTATTCCTAAGGCTAAATAGATGTGACCCAAGGATGAGAGAAAGAGTACAGAATATGATTCATAACATAAAAAGAATGGAGGAGGAATAAAAAGGGGGAAAAAAAGAATCTTTAGGTTGTATTTATGACAGCATATGAAGTGAATTAAATTAGACTGTTAGATAGTAAGGGAATTACCCTTGAACCTTTGGTAATGACAAATCTAAAGCCTGTAATGGCAATAAGTACATACCAATCTATAATCACCCTAAATGTAAATGGTCTGAATACACCAATCAAAAGATATAGAGCTACTGAATGGATAAAAAAACAAGACCCATCTATATGCTGCCTACAAGAGACTCACTTCAAACCCAAAGACATACACAGACTGAAAGTAAAGGGATGGAGAAAGATATTTCATGCAACTAATAGAAAAAATCAGGAGTTGCAGTACTTGTATCAGACAAAATAGACTTCATAACAGAGAAAGCCACAAGAGACAAAGAAGTATATTACATAATGATAAAAGGGTCTGTCCAACAAGAATATAACTATTAAATATCTATGCATCCAATACAGGATCACCTACATATGTGAAACAAATGCTAACAGAATTAAAGGAGGAATTAGAAAGCAATGCATTCATTTTAGCAGACTTCAACACACCACTCACTCCAAAAGACAGATGCACCATACAGAAAATAAGTAAAGACACAGAGGCACTGAACAACACACTAGAACAGATGGACCTAACAGACAACTACAGAACTCTACACCCAAAAGTAGCAGGATACACATTCTTCTCAAGTGCACATGGAATATTTTCAAGAATAGATAATATGATAATATACTAGGCCACAAAAAGAACCTCAGTAAATTCAAAAAGATTGAAATTGTACCAACCAGCTTCTCAGATCACAAAGATATGAAACTAGAAATAAATTACAGAAAGAAAATGAAAAAGCCCACAAACACATAGAGGCTTAATTACATGGTCCTTAATAATCAATGAATCAATGACCAAATAAAAACAGAGATCAAGCAATATATGGAGACAAATGAAAACAATAATTCAACACTGCAAAATCTGTGGGACACAGCGAAGGCTGTGTAAGATGGAAATATATTGCAATAAGGGCCTACCTCAGAAAAGAAGAACAATCCCAAATGAACAGCCTAAACACACAATTATGAAACTAGAAAAGGAAGAACAAATGATGACCAAAGCCACTAGAAGCAGGGACATAATAAAGATTAAACCATAAATAAGTAAAATTGAGAAGAATAAAACAATAGAATCAATGAAAGCAGGAGCTGGTTCTTCGATAAAATAAACAAAATAGATAAAACATTAGCCAGACTTATCAAGAGAAAAAGAGAGTCTACACATATAAACAGAATCAGAAATCAGAAAGGAAAAATCACTACGGACACCACAGAAATACAAATAATTATGAGAGAATACTATGAAAAATTATATGGTAACAAACTGGATAACATAGAAGAAATGGACAACTTTCCAGAAAAATACAACCTTCCAGGGCTGACCCAGGAAGAAACAGAAAATCTGAATAGACCAATTACCAGCAAAGAAATTGAACTGGTAATCAAAAAACTACCTAAGAACAAAGCCCTGGACGAGATAGTTTCACTGCTGAATTTTATTAAACATTTAGTGAATACCTAATACACATCCTTCTTAAAGTTTTTCAAAAAGTAGAAGAGGAAGGAATCCTCCCAAAGTCATTCTACAAGACCAACATCACTCTAATACCAAAACCAGGCAAAGATATCACAAAAATAAGAAAATTACAGACCAACATACCTGATGAATATAGATGCAAAAATACTCAACAAAATATTAGCAAACCGAATTCAAAAATATATCAAAAAGACCATCCATCATGATCAAGTGGGATTCATCCCAGGGATGCAAGGATGGTACAACATTCGAAAATCCATCAACATCATCCACTAAATTATCAAAAAGAAGGACAAAAACCACATGATCATCTCCATAGATGCTGAAAAAGCATTCAACAAAATTCAACATCCATTCATGATAAAAACTCTCAATAAAATGGATATAGAGGGCAAGTACCTCAACATAATAAAGGCCATATATGACAAACCCACAGTCAACATTATTCTTAACAGCGAGAAGCTGAAAGTTTTTCTTTTAAGATCAGGAACAAGACAAGGTTGTGCACTCTCCCCACTTTTATTCAACATAGTTCTGGAGGTCCTAGCCATGGCAATCAGACAACACAAAGAAATAAAAGGCATGCAGATTGGTAAGGAAGAAGTCAAACTGTCCCTGTTAGCATATGACATGATAGTGTAGATAAAAAACCCAAAGGAATCCACTCCAAAACTACTAGATATAATATCTGAATTCAGCAAAGTTATGGGATACAAAATTAATACACAGAAATCTGCTGCATTTCTATACACTAATGATGAACAAGCAGAAAGAGAAATCAGGAAAACAATTCCATTCACAATTGCCTCAAAAAGAATAAAATACCTAGGAATAAACCTAACCAAGGAAGTGAAAGACCTATACCCTGAAAACTACAGGACACTCTTAAGAGAAATTAAAGAGGACACTAATAAATGGAAATTCATCCCATGTTCTTGGCTAGGAAGAATTCATATTGTCAAAAGTGCCATCCAGCCTAAAGCAATCTACAGATTCAATGCAATCCCTTTCAAAACACCAACAGCATTTTTCAATGAACTAGAGCAAATAGTTCTAAAATTCATATGGGACAACAAAAGATCCCAAATAGCCAAAGCTCTCCTGAGAAGGGAGTATAAAGCAGGGGGAATTACACTCCCTGACTTCATGCTCTACTACAAAGCCACAGTAATCAAGACAATTTGGTACTGGCTCAAGAACAGACCCATAGACCAATGGAACAGAATAGAGAGACCAGATATAAACCCAAGCATATATGGTCAATTAATGTACAATAAAGGAGCCATGGATATACAATGGGGAAATGACAGTCTCTTCAACAGCTGGTGTTGGCAAAACTGAACAGCTACATGCAAGAGAATGAAATTGGATTACTGTCTGACCCCATACGTAAAAGTAAATTCCAAATGGATCAAAGACCTGAATGTAAGTCATGAAACCATAAAACTCTTAGAAAAACATATAGGCAATAATCTCTTGGAGATAAACATGAGCAACTTCTTCATGAACATATCTTCCCAGGCAAGGGAAACAAAAGCAAAAATGAACAAGTGGGACTCTGGCAAACTAAAAATCTTCTGTACAGCAAAGGACACCATCTGTAGAACAAAAGGACATTCTACAGTATGGGAGAATATATTCATAAATGACATATTCGACAAGGAGTTGATATCCAAAATATATAAAGAGCTCACGCACCTCAACAAGAAAAAGCAAATAAGCCAACAAACAAATGGGCAGAGGAGCTGAACAGACAATGCTCCAAAGAAGAAATTCAGATGGCCAACAGGCACATGAAAAGATGCTCCACATTGCTAATCACCAGAGAAATGCAAATTAAAACCACAATGAGATATCACCTCACACCAGTTAGGATGGTCAACATCCAAAAGACCGACAACAACAAATGTTGGCGAGGATGTGGAGAAAAGGGAACCCTCCTACACTGCTGTTGGGAATGTAAACTAGTTCAACCATTGTGGAAAGCAGTATGGAGGTTCCTCAAAAAACTAAAAATAGAAATACCATTTCACTCCAGAATTTCACTCCTAGGAATTTACCCTAAGAATGCAGCAGCCCAGTTTGAAAAAGACATACGTACCCCTATGTTTATCAAAGCACTATTTACAATAGCCCAGAAATGGAAGAAATCTAAGTGTCTATCAGTAGATGAGTGGATAAAGAAGATGTGGTACATATACACAATGGAATATTATTTAGCCATAAGAAGAAAACAAATCCTACCATTTGCAACAACATGGATGGAGCTAGAGGGTTATATGCTCAGTGAAATAAGCCAGGTGGAGAAAGACAAGTACCAAATGACTTCACTCATCTGTGGAGTATAAGAACAAAGAGAAAACTGAAGGAAGAAAACAGCAGCAGATTCACAGAACCCAAGAATGGACTAACAGTTACCAAAGGGAAAGGGACTGGGGAAGATGGGTGGGAAGGAGGGATAAGGGAGAAAAGGGGCATTACGATTAGCAGACGTTAATACAGCAGCAGGGGCCACAGGAAATTCAGTATAACACAGAGAAGACAAGTAGTGACTCTATAGCATCTTACTATGCTGATGGACAGTGACTGTAGTGGGGTATGTCGCAGGGACTTGATTATAGGGGGTCTAGTAACCATAATGTTGTTCAAGTGTTTATACATTACTGATACCAAAATAAAAAAAAACTGCAGGGAGACCCATCATTAGGTGGCCTCCACACTTTTGTGAGCTTCAACCCCTAGTATTGTGCCATATTCTCACATAGGAGAAAAATTTTTTTACACTTCTGGCCATGGAGGGCAAGAACCATTTCCATATATGCCAGGGCTTTCTGTCCTTCTTAATAAGGCTTTGGCTCAGGAGAAACTAACTAAAGCCTTAATCGGTGAGGTTTATCAGAGTCTGAGAAGGGGAAAGGGAAATACCCAGCGCAGCTGGTTCTAGTCTTCCTCATGCACCAGGGGAACTACTCAGCCCAGCTGGCTTTAGCCTTCCACGTGGAACGGGAAATATCCAATTCAGCGGTTCTAGCCTTCCACGGGCAGGAGGGGGACTAGCCTAGTCTAGCTCTCTCTAGCGGACCTGTCACACTGCAGGTTAGTTTGGAGGCTCTGAGAAGCACGTGTGAAGTGCTTCAAAGTAGAGGTAGAGGCACACTGACAGACAGAGGCCTAATCATAAGGACTACAGAACACTTCCATTATCCCAACAACTTACCACCACATTAGGAAAGACCTGTTTACAATAGTGCATCATGCTTGGCTGTGAAAAAAAAATTACAAGACATGCTAAAAGGCAAAAAAATCCACCAAATTTTGAAGAGACAGAGTAAACATCAGAACAAGATTCATGCTGTGGATAAAATGAAAGTTCCCGTGGCCGGGATTCTCACCTGGCCCTGGTCGGCTAGCTCACTACACACGTGTGGGCAATACGTTTTGGCCCCAGGCGAGTTCACTATGGATTCAGTGTGACCAAAGAAATGACAGTGGAATGTTCTTGGGGTGAAAGGGTTATACCCAACCTTATTATTCCCACAGTGGCAGGTCAATCACTAAAATCTCCTCCACTCAGAGCGAGTCTGAACGCAACAAGCTGGTCTCTGCCTCTGGGTCTCTGTCCTCAGCACTGCCACCAGTCCGGCCTCTGCTCTCCTGCAGCCTTACAGCCATGCCATTGTATCGCTCTGAGCACTGGGCAGAGCTCTTTATATAGATAGAGTCAATAGCAACATATTGCCAACACATGTGTAGTGAGCCAGCCAACCACGGCCAGGTGAGAATCCCGGCCACAGGAACTTTCATTTTATCCACAGAGCATCACCATCAATAAGCTGCAAGGGACAAAACAAACAGGAAATAGTTTGTTGGACATAATAATAGCAACACTGCATTGGACATGTACCCTTATGTATGCTTATATATAAATGAAATGTGTGACAGCAACGACATAATGGACAAGAAGGAGGCATTAGGATTTGGTTGTTATAAGGTATTCGCACTGTGCATGAAGTGGCAGGGTGTTACTTGAAAGAGGCATTGGATTAGTTGTAAATGTATATTGGAAACTCTAGGATAATCACTTAAAAGAAGTATAAAAAAGAACCATAACTGGTATGCTAAGAAAGGATAAAAAAATTGAATAAAATGCTCAAACAACAAAAGGCAGAAAAGAGTGGAATACAAATAGGGAAAAAAATAACAAGGGCAACAAATAGAAGACAGTAACAGTAGATATCAATCCAAATACATAAATAATCACTTTGAATGTTGGTCTAAGTGCATTAATTACAAGATAGGAATTATCACAGTGGATCAAATAACAGACTTTACTATATGTTAAGAGACAAGAGACCTACTTTAAATATAAAGACAAATATAAATTAAAAGTAAATGGATAGAAGAAATATATCATGCTAACACTAATCAAAAGACAGTGGGGATAGCTATGCTCATTTCAAACAAAGCAGAATTCAAAGTAAGGAAGGTTATCAGGGACATTACATAAAGAGGGGCATCTGTAATGAAAGGGGAAAAGTCTCTAAGAAGACAGAACAATATAAATATGTATGCATCTAACAACATAACATCAGCCAAATGACAAAATTGTGAAAAGGGACTGTCAAAGATATACAAGGTACACATAACACAGGATGAGTTAAAACACTCTGCATAGTTTATGAAACTGAGGAATAGCATTTTAATTATCATATTAAAACTTTTGAATATGAAATATTCTCTCTCCAATACATACATAATGTTTAGTAAAATAAAATAAGAGTTAACTCACACATAACATTCTAAGTATGTGTGCTTTGTTCTATATATATTCTTTGCATGTATGATAGGGCTGCAGTGCTTCAGCATAGATATACATATAGCATCAGTGAATCTGCACAAAATTAGACATAGATAACACTATAAGTTAAAAAAGCCAAACGTGATTATCTACAGGAACTCCTCTAATATTTACTGTTTTTCTATGAAGTAGCACAGATTTTCATATTCACAAGTTAATTAAATCCTCAAACAATACTTTCAGATACACCATAAATTTTTTAATGAATAATGGGTTTAAAAGTATTAGGTGATTTTCTCAAGATCAGTTATTCTGCTTCTACGTTTGAAAGAAGTTATTGATACCAATTTAGGGGATTTTCTTTCTTTTTTCTTTTACTAAACATACACTATCTTATGCACACTTAATAATACTATGGTAGCTAAACATCTAATTAATACACTGAATATAATTACCATGTGCACCAGGAGATATATTGGAATGAAGAGTTGATGGGTTTGTAAAAATAAACTTAAAAAGCTAATTTCAGAACATCTGATTTTCAAAGCCTTTTATTCCTTAGGGATGCTTGGGTATAATTAAAAAAAAATTTTTTTATTGAAGTATAGTTGATATACAATCTTATATTGGTTTCAAGTATATAACACAGTGTTTCAACAGGTACCCATATTATTAAATCCTCACCCCATTAGTGCAGTTACTATCTGTCAACACAGAAAGGTGTTATAGAATTATTGACTATTTTCTCCATGCTGTACTGCCATCCGTAATCAACTATAAGAGGAACATAACCCTAGTAGTTATTAGTTACTATGATCTCTTGGTGTGAATGTAATTATCAGGACATTCCATCAAAACTGTAAGGGAGAGTTGTAGAACATGAATCTTTACAGGATGTTTCAAGGCTTTAAGAGCTGAAACAATGCAAAAATAATTGTATATAAAAATAAGTTCTGGAACACAAATTCACAAATTCTGCATGTAAGTCTCACACTATTAATGTTTTAGATAGAAGTTTTTAAATTAAATCTAAAACTCCCATTTTCTTAATATTTATTGAATATTTGTTTTATGTCAGCACTATGATTGGTTCTGGGGATTCCTAATCTCTGTAACTATGAGGTACAGTAGAAGGACTTTTTGGTGATAGTAAACCACCACTACAATTTTGAATAACTACATAAATACATTTGCACATTTCAGAAAAAAAGGAGATATTGCTCCTTTGCAATTTCTTAATAAACACAAAGTTGTTTGTTAAAATATATTAAAACTTGGCTGCTCAAACATGGAATACCTTGAAGTAATGGTGATAGCAGGCAATTTATACCTCACTGAATATTTTTCCCCTTGGCATTTAGGAGTTAAACCTAGTCTGTCTAGTCATTTAATTTTTCAATATGCAGTGAGCTGGGCATTAGAAAATACAGATTCACAAAATCATTAATATTTGCAACAATGAAGATCACAAAGTCCCCAATATTAATCAATTTCTAGCCTTTGAAAATAACAAGTTTAGAAAATGAATCTATCCATTTGAACATTTTAGAAATATCCTGATGAGCATCAAAGAATCTTAATATTAGAAATGGAGATAACATTACCCAGGACCAAATTGTAATGATATAATTTATTCATACCTCCAAGTCTCTCCCTTTAATTTTTCTTACAGACTGGTCTCAGCTAGATGGCAATGCCACTTTCCTCTGATGTACTCTTTAGTTCCTATCATTCTCCCAACTGCATAAGCTTACCACCTTCTCATGATTCACACACACAGCCTTTTGGACAAAGAAAACCATTGTTGATCTCCTGATTGATTTTGTGATGCCAAACTACTTCATAGCTGCTGTTCCTGGCTCAGAATATCTACACTTCCCATTAAGATCTTGAATTAAAAGAATGTGATAGTAGAACAAGACATATCCTAAAGCAGAAATAAATCGGAAATTTCCTTAAAGGAAATGTGCTTTCACTGAATAATGAAGGCAAATTATAAAAAATCAGTATAATCCCTGTAAGATATACATATATATATATTCCACATATATTCAAAGGAATATTACTCAGCCATAAAAAAGAATGAAATCTTGCTATTTGTGACAACATGGATGAATCCAGAGGTTATTATGTTAAGTGAAAGGAGTCAGAGACAAGCAAATACCATATGATTTCCCTTAAATATGGAATCTAAAAACCAAAACAAATTAACAAACAAAAATAATTATGTTCTTTCAACCGATTGGATGGGGCCTGCTCATACTATTATGGGTAAATGCTTTACTGTACCAATTAAATGATAATCTCAGTTAATCTCATCCAAAATACCCTAGCAGAAATGTATGATAGGTTTATCTGGTTTTGTTTGACTGTATAGGCTAAATGTATTCCTCTAGGGCTGATCTAAAACCTGTTGTCTTAAAACACCAGACATTTATCCACTCACAGTTCTAGAGGGTGTCAGCAGATCAGTGCTGCCCCTGAGACTCACACCTCACCTCTTCCTAGCTTCCTGTGACAGTCATTGATTCTGGGTATTCCTTAGTTTGTAGTATGTCACTCCAATCTCTGCCTTTGTCATTACACCTTGTGATTACACCTGAAAGAAAAAGAATAGTCATATTCTGAAGTATTTATAAAATATCTATATATGTACACATATGGGGGATTGGTCAGTCATTCACTATTCAGCATGATACCTACTATGTACAAGCACAATGCAACATGTGTTCTTTATAAAAGCGAATCAGACCTATTTGCTTCTTTTTAGGAGCTCTTATTCCTGTAGAGGATAGATAAAATAAAATATATATTGTGAATGCCATCATCGCACAATGAGGTATAAATCACACTGTTCCACAGAGATACAGACAAGGTAATAGTTGTCCTGAGCAGTGAAGGAGGGACCACCAGTACTGCGGCTGTTTGTGATGGTGGGAAGGAATGGGAGAGAAAAGTGTGTGTGAGGGGGTGGGTAAAATAGCGAGAGTGATACTTGAGGGTGGTGCTTGAATGTGTTTGCTTCTAATAGTATTCTAAAAACTAGTTAACAGAATTTGAATCCATAACTTAAAATCTGACAGCTTTTAACTCAAACTTGTCCCTATTAGGAAGCAGAGGTCAATAGTTCATAAATGAGAACTGAATCTATTGATTTGGGGCAAGTAGGTAGAAATAAATAAATGGTCAGCCAGAAGCAATTGAAAGTAGTAGTATGCATGCCACAACTTGCATAAAAATGAAAAAGTGACCAGTAAATTTGGAAAAGAATGGGTTAGTAAAATCTGCACAGAACAGTGCAGATTTCCTATTCCAGTCAATTAAAGAGGAACAAATTGAATTGCTAGGTGCCCAACAGGCCTGATTACAAACAGCCAGAAATCACAGATAGACGATATATTCTGAAAGATCCTCACACCAAAAATGAAATGTTAAAAAATTTTTAAATATCTGATAAAGCTTATGCAAATCATTAAGAATACTCAGTGTTTATAAAAATAAGTGAATTAAGCAACACAAATTCAAATGAAAAATGGAACACAAAATAATTTGTGGAAAGTAGAGCAGTGATTTTGGAATCACGTTATGTATACAAATACCTACATCAGGGATTTTTAACCAATGGCCAGTCAAGGAATGGGAAAAGAGATCTCAATCAATCAGGTCAGCAGTTAAAATATAAACCCTGACATGAAGCAGGGACTGTTGAGCTTATACCATCAAAGAAAAGGTAATCTAGATAAATTTCTCTTGCCAGCAAAGGAAGTCTATAGATAAACATCTTTGTATGTTGTAGATTCAGAGGGAAATCTTCCTCATTTAACAAATACTTGGTGTCTTCTATGCCATATGCAATTGTTATAGGTGTTAAAGACACACTACTGAACTGTCAAAAAAAGACTTAAGATTTTTGTCATCATGGTAATTAGGTCCCCTCGCGACCTAGGTACTCTCTGTTCGAGGTGTGTGGCCTGCTGACTGCCACCATTTGGAGCCCAAGCCGGGAGCTGCCCTCAGTCAAAGGGAATTGTTTTGGCCAAAGTACATCCTTCTCCTTGGGGCAGCTTGCATCAAATGACACGTATAGGAATACAAAGGTTCAGTTTCCTTGCCTGACCTGGAAGAAAACCCAAGGACCATCTCAGCTTCACATCCATGAAATCAACTAAGAATTCTGTTTAAACTTCATCAAAATTAAATTTCTGTTTGTTCCCCAATTCTCCTTTTCACCCTCCTAATAAAAAACATACTGCCCACAAATCTCCAACTCAAAGTTTGTATCTTGGGAAAGCAGACCTAAGATTGTTGATGCCAGAATTGATAAAGAAAGTTGACTCCAAATTAAATTTTTATTATTTGATCAACCTGTCAACTAGATGCCAATGGGGAGCCCTTTACCGATGGTTTATAACTTTGTAAGATACATAGATACTGGGTGAAATATCAGGTAAATAATGGCTTAAGTATACTAACTGGTTTAAATATCAGTTAAATAATGGCTATGGAATGTATATAATAAAGACAACTATTAATAAATTATATCAAGAGAAAAGATTGGAAGAAATTACTATAAAATACTATTGGTTTTATTTCAATTGAAGGAAATACAGTTTGTCATTCCCATTAATTTCTCATTTTTTTATCTTTTAACAGAAAATGCATAAACTAAATAAATCAGACTAGATATTAACGTTCAAGCTTATTTATATTAAGTTTACTATCAATATTTTCATTATTTTCAACATGCAATAGATTCAGATAGTCAATCCTCATAGAATGTCACATACCTTCAAGTCCATCTCTAGGGAAACACCTTTAATTTTACTAAGCATTAAAATGTACATTTAATGCCACAGTTTTGGATTTTATATGATTTTTAAGACATTTTCATATTTTACAGTCATGTGATATGTCTAACCACAAAGAGCTGTACTGATATCATGAAAGCAGCTATTTCAACTTTGTGCTTTACAGCAGTGACCCCTTTATGTCTTTTGTATCCATTTCCCTTTAGCCATTTTGCAATTTTCATGTGACATCATCATTGGTTAAGGGGAACAATTACCAATCAATAATCTTTCATACTCTCCTCTCCATATCATCCCATCATACAATTATATTTTCTGCCTTAAAGATTATCCATAACCTCTCTATTGACAGAGGCAGCATCTTCTCTTCTGCCCTTAGATTACTTGAGAGACTAGTTCAGCCTTGACCATCCTTCATTTTTGTGTGTGTGGTTTCTTTTGTCACGTTCTGTTGTGATCTAACAACCTTGTCTATGCCATCTTCTAAAATCAAATTCAACTCTCACACCCAGTCACAATTGATTTGCCCTTTAACTGTTTAGCTCATATGTTCTCTCACTTCATTTCTCTTGCCAGTGCTCCAGAAAAGGAGACTCATCTTCCCACAGACCGATGCCCTTCTGCGATGCTCTCATCCGTCCGGCCGTCCACAGACCTGATCATTCACCCCAGGTGCTGCCAGATGCACTTCAGAAGTGCAGTTCTGTTTACACCAGTCCTTTCTTCAAATCATTCACTGGCTTATTCATAGAACTTGTAGTTATTCACTGTACAGCTTCAATTTACTTTCTATTTCCCTTTTACACATAATGATATTCAGCCATTGTTGTCTGCTTCCTGCCCCAGAGTATTTCAAGTATCCACATGAGTTTGCTCCAGTTCTAAAATGAGCTGCCATCTCTAGGTGAACTCCTCAAAGGTGCTGTTTAAACATCACCTCTCCTGTGATGCTCCATGGATAACCACTGTGCACATGAGTCATTATTTCTCCTGATTCCCACTAGGGCCTTTGCAATTCCTAACTTCACTGTCTGCAGTGATAGTCTCTAAATAGTTCCATGGCTGGATTTTCCTTGCTCTTCTTATCTTAACTCATATGCCATCTCCTCAGAGACTATTTCTTTGACTTAAACTAGTATATCTTCATAACATTTCTCAGTGTCTAAGATTATCTCTTGTATTTATTCACCTTTTTAGAAACTATCTTGTATAAGCTCTATGGAAGCAGGAACATTTTTTTTTCAAGAAATTTTTACAGCAGTTTAAGATTCAGAGAAAAATTGAGAGGAAGGTACATATTTCTCTTGTCCCCACTTATGTATAGCCTTCTCTGTCAATCTCTCTCACCAGAATGGTACATTTGTTAAAACTGTTGAACCTACATTAACACACCATAATTACCATAGTTTGCATTACAGTTCATTTTTACCATCATTATGGTAACATACAAAATATTTTCACTGCCCTAAAAATCTTCAGTTAGGGCTATTCATTCCTTCCTCCCCACGACCTTTGGAAACCACTGATCTTATAACTGATTGTAGTTTTGCCTTTTCTAGAATGTTGGAATCATATATATATATATAGCCTTTCAGATTGGCTTCTTTCACTTAGTAATATGAATTTAAGATGACTTTGTTTTTTCATTGCTTGATAGGTCATTTCTTTATGGCAATGACTAAATATTCCACTGTATGGATGTATCACAGTTTATCTGTTTGCCTGCTGAAGAACAACTTGGATGCTTCCAAGTTTTGGCAATTATAACTAAAGCTGCTATAAATATCCATGTGCAGGTTTTTGTGTGGACATACGTTTCCAACTCCTTTGAGAAAATACCACAGAGTGCAATTACTGAGTTGTATGGTAAAAGTATGTTCAGTTTTGTAAGAAACCTCCAAACTGTCTTCCAAAGTGGCTGTACCATTTACCATTCCCACCAGCAATGAAGGAGAGTCCCTACAGCTCTGCATCCCCACCAGCATTTGGTGGTGTCACTGTTTTGGAGTTTTGTCACTCGAATAGGTTGGTAGCGGTGTCTCACTGCCATTTTAATTTACATTTCCCTAATGAACTATGATGTGGAGCATCTTTTCAGATGCTTATTTGCCATTTGCTTACTTTCACTGGTGAGGTGTCTGTTGAGATCACTGGCCCATTTAAGTCCGTTGTTTTTTTATTGTTGAGTTTTAAGAATTATTTTGTATGTTTTGGATAACAATCCTTCATCAGATTTGTCTCTTCCATCATTACAAAAAAATCTTTTGTGGTTTATCACCTAGATTTTAGCACAGTGTTTTGCTCATGGCAGGTGTTCAGTGAGTATTGGCTTTGGACTTTTTATCACAGCTTTCCGATACTCGATTGTTACCTTAATACAATTTTTTGGACAGAAGACATATAATGCATTTTTTGTCCTTTCCCATCACATAGTTTGGAATATATTAACTGTTAAATTATGGTTGCTCAATGCATCACAATCTTAATGAAATATTATTGCAGATACGTGAGAGGCAATGGGACCATAGTAGAAAGATGTCTCTCAAGTGTCTGAGTACTTCTGAAGTGACAGGAACTCTGCTGAGGAGATTTTATAGTAAACATGTTACAGGAAAAATAAAGTGACCAAGAGATGTTACCAAATTATCTAGCTGAATGGGGCCAATACATTATTATCTTGGTGTGTGTGAATGCAGTATTTTGCATTTTATGCTCTGCCCTTCTATTTGGATTCAGGCAGGACAAAACTCAAAATACAACTCCGGCTTTTCCTCGAGTTTCAATTTCCTCATCATATGATAATGGCCACAATAGTACTTACTTTGTATTTTTATCATGCACATAAAATGAGAGAATATATTTCTAATGCTTAGCCTCCTCAATATATAAAACTGTTACGTTATATTTGGCAGTTTATATCTCAGAGTTAATAACAAGTAGTACCTTAATTGTTTAAGAAGAGGAACTATAGTGTCCAAACCATGGTTATATATATGCTGTTTGAAGGAAATCTCTATTTGTGCTCAAGCTTTTCAGTTTCTAAGCGATTTCCACATGAACAACTAGGTATATTATGGGACCTATGAAACGGAGTCATGAAATCAATTATATTTCATTTCACGCTATTATCTGTGTTGTTTTCTCCAGTTTACATATCAAACTAAGTGGTATAAAAATCACATATGGAAATGAGGATTTTGTAGACAGTGAATAAAGCAATACATCTTATCTTTTTTAGCTATATTAAACAAGCTACATTCTTATTTATCAACTTTTTGGGAAAATTTTAGGTATAGTTATTGAGTTATATATCACCAAATTAAAAAAAATAAACAAGATGTAAATTAATTGTGCTCTATGTATGCCAGAATTCATATTAACCATTAAAAAAACTCCTCAAAACCGGATATATTCTATAGTAAAGAAGAGCTATTGTATACTTATAAAAGGTACCCTTCCCATTTCAATTATATATACATATGTATATGTATTTTCTATATTTACAAAGAAACACAATGTTATTTTAGAACATATAAGTTTAAGTATCAGAGAGAAAATTTCTTGATATGTATCTACAAATGGTCCCCAATAATTCAAAGAGTACTTTTTAGTAATAAAAGCTTGGTGCTACTGTCATCTTTTAAGAAAAAGGTCTATTTGAAAATAAGAATATTTATTTAAGCCAGATGAACTCTGATACTAGAACAATTTCAGTAGAATTTAATGGAAATTCTTGATTAGCCATGAGTCATCTGATAACTGACACATAAAACTTCAGTGGGTTTTTAAAATTATGAAAGAAATATGTACATTCAAACAGAAAATAGCAACTCTCAAAAATAAGTTTTAGTTCAATATATAGCAGACCTAAAGACACTCCACTATAAATGTTGGAATTCAGGCGTGTAGTAAAAATTAGTGTTCATTTTACTCGTGTAATGCACATCTTTCTAGTTTAGCATTCAGACTATGCAATAAGTTAAAAAATATAGAGCAAAATTTCAAGTCCACTTCCAGATATTGTTTTCCTTCAAACTGAAAGTGAAATATATAGCAACATTTAAAGAAAAACTCCCCTCATGGAATAACACTAGATGGTACCATGCCCTTCTTTCTTCGAGATATAGACCCTTAAAATAATTGAGTTTTATCAAAGACGTCCAGAAGTTTCTCTAAATATACTAGAGTGGGACTATTTTGACACAATAACATATGCCACAAACTACCAAAGGCTGTAAAATGTGCCACCAGTATAAATTGTTTTAAAAACAGAGTTGGGCAAGTATTTGGAGAAAAGAAATATTGAAGGGCAGATCTGCTAAATCAAAATGAAGCGATGGGCAATAAATGCCAAGCTACTGAGTTCTTGTAAGATTTACTGCAAATTCTTACTGTGCAGTAGCCTCATTTATTTTTCCTGTGAGAAAAATGAAGTTATTATAAGGTATCATGTCAAATCTCATGAAATGTCATGACAAAGCACTAAAAAATGGTTACTTTTTGCATAGAGCTCCTGAAAATAATTTTGTAAGTAGTTGTAGTATTTAAACCCTCAGTGAACTACAGCTATTTCTAGGGAAAAAACAAGAACTTTTTTTTTTTATCTATCATTTTTTAAAATTTTTGTATTTTGTTATCAATATACAATCACATGAGCAACATTGTGGTTACTAGATTCCCCCCATTATCAAGTCCGCATCACATACTCCATTACAGCCACTGTCCATCAGCGTAGTAAGAATGCTATAGAGTCACTACTTGTCTTCTCTGTGCTATTCTGCCATCTCTGTTACCCCCTGTACATTATGTGTGCTAATCGTAATGTCCCTTATTCCTCTGATCTCTCCCTTCCCACCCATCCTCCCCAGTTCCTTTCCCTTTGGTAACTGTTGGTCCATTCTTGGGTTCTGTGAGTCTGCTGCTGTTTGGATCCTTCAGTTTTTACTTTGCTCTTATACTCCACATATGAGTGAAATCATTTGATACTTGTCTTTCTCCACATGACTTATTTCACAGAGCATAATACCATCTACCTCTATCCATGTTGTTGCAAATGGTAGGATCTGTTTTCTTCTTATGGCAGAATAATTATCCATTGTGTATATGTATCTCCTCTTCTTTATCCATTCATCTACTGATGGACACTTAGGTTGCTTCCATTTCTTGGCTATTGTAAATAGTGATGCAATAAACATAGGGGTGCATATGTCTTTTTCAAACTGGGCTGCTGCATTCTTAGGGTAAATTCCTAGGAGTGGGATTCCTGGGTCAAATGGTATTTCTATTTTGAGTTTTTGAGGAACCTCCATACTGCTTTCCACAATGGTGGAACTAATTTACATTCCCGCCAGCAGTGGAGGAGGGTTCCTCTTTCTTTACATCCTTGCCAACATTTGTTGTTGTTTGTCTTTTGGATGTTGGCTATCCTAACTGGTGTGAGGTGATATCTCATTGTGGTTTTAATTTGCATTTCTCTGATGACCAGCAATGTGGAGCATCTTTTCATGTGTCTGTTGGCCATCAGAATTTCTTCTTTGGAGCAGTGTCTATTCATCTCCTCTGCCCATTTTTTATTTAATTGGCTTATTTGCTTTTTGTTCGGTGAGGTGTGTGAGCTCTTTATATAATTTGGATGTCAACCCCTTGTCAGATATGTCATTTATGAAAATATTCTCCCACACTGTAGGATGCCTTTTTGTTCTACTGATTGTGTCCTTTGCTGTACAGAAGCTTTTTAGTTTGATATAGCCCCACTTTCATTTTTGCTTTTTTTTCCCTTACCTGGGGAGATATGTTCATGAAGAAGTTGCTCATGTTTATATTTAAGAGATTTTGCCTATGTTTTCTTCTAAGAGTTTTATGGTTTCATGACATACATTCAGATCTTTGATCCATTTTTGAATCGACCTTTGTGTATGGAGTTAGATAGTAATCCAGTTTAATTCTCTACATATAGCTGTCCAGTTTTGCCAACACCAGTTGTTGAAGAGGCTGTCATTCCCCATTGTATATCCATGACTCCTTTATTGTATGTTAATTGACCATATATGTTTGGGTTAATATCTGGACTTTCTATTTTGTTCCACTGGCCTATGGGTCTGTTCTTGTGCCAGTACCAAATTGTCTTGATTGCTGTGGCTTTGTAGTAGAGCTTGAAGTTAGGAAGCAAGATCCCCCTGCTTTATTCTTCCTTCTCAGGATTGCTTTGCCTATTCGGGGTTTTTTTGTGGTCCCATATGAATTTTAGAACTATTTGTTCCAGTTCGTTGAAAAATGCTGTCAGTATTTTGATAGGCATTGCATTGAATCTGTAGATTGCTTTAGGCAGGATGGCCATTTTAACAATAGTAATTCTTCCTACCCAAGAGCATGGGATGAATTTCCATTTATTAGTTTGTGTCCTCTTAAATTTCTCTTAAGAGTGTCTTGTAGTTTTCAGAGTACAGGTCTTTCACTTCCTTGGTTAGGTTTATTCCTAGGTATTTTATTCTTTTTGATGCAATTGTGAATGGTACTGTTTTCCTCATTTCTCTTTCTGCTAGTTCATCATTAGTGTATAGGAATACAACAGATTTCTGTGTATTAATTTTGTATCCTGTAACTTTGCTGGATTCAGATATAAATTCTAATCGTTTTGGCGTGAATTCTTTGTGTTTTTTATGTACAATGTCATGTCATCTGAAAACAGTGACAGTTTGATTTCTTCCTTACCAATCTGGATGTCTTTTATTTCTTTGTGTTGTCTGATTGCCGTGGCTAGGACCTCCAGTACTATGTTGAATAAAAGCAGGGAGAGTGGGCATCCTAGTCTTGTTCATGATGTTAGAGAAAAAGCGTTCACCTTTTCACTGTTAAGTATGATGTTTGCTGTGGGTTTGTCATATGTGGCCTTTATTATGTTGAGGTATTTGCCTTCTATACCCATTTTGTTGAGAGTTTTTATCATGAATGGGCATTGAATTTTGTCAAATGCTTTTTCAGCATATATGGAGATGATCATGTGGTTTTTGTCCTTCTTTTTATTGATAAAGTGGATGATGTTGATGGATTTTTTAATGTTGCACCATCCTTGTATCCCTGGGATAAATCTTACTTGATCACAGTGTATGATCCTCTTGATGTATTTTTGCATTTGGTTTGTTAATATTTTGTTGAGTATTTTTGCATCTATGTTCATCAGGGATATTGGTCTGTAGTTTTCTTTTTTTGTGTTGTCTTTGCCTGATTTTGGTATTAGAGTGACGCTGGCTTCATAGAATGAGTTTGGAAGTACTCCCTCCTCTTCTGTTTTTTTGGAAAACTTTATGGAGAATGGGTATTATGTCTTCTCTATATGTCTGATAGAATTCAGTGGTGAATCCATCTGGCCCGGAGCATCTGTTCTTGAGTAGTTTTTTAATTACTGATTCAAATTCTTTGCTAGTATTTGGTCTGTTTAGATTTTCTGTTTCTTGCTTGGTCACTCTTGGAAGGTTGTATTTTTCTAGAAAGTTGTTCATTTCTTTTAGGTTATCCAGCTTGTTGGCATATAAATTTTCATAGTATTCTCTAATAATTCTTTCTATTTCTGTGGGGTCCACTGTGATTTTTCCTTTCTCATTTCTGATTCTGTTTGTGTGTGTAGATTCTCTTTTTATCTTAATAAGTCTGGCTAAGGGTTTATTTATTTTGTTTGTTTTCTAAAAGAACCAGCTCTTGGTTCCATTGATTTTTTCTATTGTTTTATTCTTCTCAATTTTATTTATTTCTCCTCTGATTTTTATTGTGTCCTTCCTTCTGCTGACTTTGGGCCTCATTTGTTCTTCTTTTTCCAGTTTCAATAATTGTGACTTCAGACTATTCATTTGGGATTATTTTTCCTTCTTTAAATAGCCCTGGATTGCTATATACTTTCCTCTTAGAACTGCCTTCCCTGCATCCCACAGAAGTTGTGGCATTGTGCTGTTGTTGTTGTCATTTGTTTCCATATATTGCTTGATCTCTGTTTTAATTTTGTCATTGATCCATTGATCCATTGATTATTGATTATTGTCATTGAAACACATGATCCTCCATGTGTTTGTGAGCCTTTTGTTTTCTTTATACAATTTATTTCTAGTTTTATATCTTTGAGATTTGAGAAGTTGGTTGGTACAATTTCAATCTTTTTTGAATTTGCTGAAGCTCTTTTTGTGGCCTCGTATGTGGTCTATTATGGAAAATGTTCCATGTGCACTTGAGGAGAGTATGTACCCTGTTGCTTTTGGGTAGAGAGTTCTGTAGATGTTTGTTAGGTCCATCTGTTCTAGTGTGTTGTTCAGTGCCTCTGTGTCCTTACTTATTTTCTGTCTGGTTGATCTGTCCTTTGAAGTGAGTGGTGTACTGAAGTCTCCTAAAATGAATGCATTGCATTCCCTTTCTTCCTTTAATTCTGTTAGTATTTGTTTCACATAGGAATGTGCTCCTGTGTTGGGTGCATAGATCTTTATACTGTTTATATCCTCTTGTTGGACTGATTCCTTTATTAATATTTAAAGTCCTTCTTTGTCTCTTGTGACTTTCTTTGTTTTGAAGTCTATTATGTCTGATACAAGTACTGCAACACCTGCTTTTTTCTCCCTATTGCTTGCATGAAAATCTTTTTTAATCCCTTCACTTTTAGTCTGTGTATGTGTTTTGGTTTGAGGTGAGGCTCTTGTAGGCAGCATATAGATGGGTCTTGTTTTTTTATCCATTGTGTAACTCTGTGTCTTTTGATTGGTGCATTTAGTCCATTTACATTTAGGGTGATTATCGATAGGTATGTACTTATTGCCATTGCAGGCTTTGGATTCGTGGTTACCAAAGGTTCAAGGGCAGCTTCTTTACTATCTAACCATCTAACTTAAGTCCCTTATTACACTATTATAAACACAGTCTGATGATTCTTTTTTTCTCTCCCTTCTTTTTCTTCCTCCTCCACTCTTTATATGTTAGGTGTTTTATTTTGTACTCTTAGTGTTTCCCGTGACTGATTTTGTGGATTGCTGATTTTATTTTGCATTAGTCAGTACTGAGTTGGTCTACTTTCTTTGCTGTGGTTTTATTTTCTCTGTTAACAGCTATTTAGCCTTAGGCATACTTCCATCTAGAGCAGTTCCTTTAAAACACATTGTAGAGATGGTTTGTGGGAGGTAAATTCCCTCAACTTTTGCTTATCTGGGGATTGTTTAATACCTCCTTCAAATTTAAATGATAATTTTGCTGGATAAATTATACTTGGTTTGAGGCCCATGTGTTTCATTGCATTGTATATATCATGCCATTCCCTTCTGGCCTGTAAGGTTTCTGCTAAGAAGTCTGATGATAGACTGATGGGTTTTCCTTTGTAGGTGATCTTTTTTCTCTCTCTGGCTGCTTTTCATATTCTGTCCTTGTCTTTGATCTTTGCCATTTTAATTATTATATGTCTTGGTGTTGTCCTCCTTGGGTTCCTTGTGTTGGGAGATCTGTGGACTTCCATGGCCTGAGAGAATATTTCTTTCCCCAGATTGGGGAAGTTTTCATCAATTATTTCTTCAAAGACACTATCTACTTCTTTTCCTCTCTCTTCTTTTTCTTCTGCAAATATTGCAATATTTCTTATATAATGCAAATATTCTTCCGTTTGGATTGGACACACAGTTCTCTTCATATTCTTTCAATTCCTAGAGATCCTTTTTTCTCTCTGCACCTCAGCTTCTCTGTACCCCTGTTCTCTGATTTCAGTTCCATTAATAGTCTCTTCCTCCTTATCTAGTCTTCTCTTAAATCCTTCCATTGTTTGTTCCATCTCTGTTATCTCCCTCCTGAATTTATCCCTTAGCTCTTGAATATTTTTCTATGGCTCCAGCAGCATGCTTATGACTTTTATTTGAAGTCTTTTTCAGGAAGATCCGTGCTTTCAGTCTCACCCAGCACTCTTTCTAGTGTTGGAGGGATTTTGGACTGAACAAGGTTCTTCTGCCTTTTCATGGCAATGGGAGTGGTCACTGGCGAGTGGCGCATGTGTCAGTTGGGAGAACAACATCCCTTCCTGCTTGCCGGTCCCCTTGCCTGTCTCTGCTGTTAGTGCCAGTTAACCGCACACAGGGAGCAGCCTCTGCGTTAATCCCCTAGCGTCCCATGGGTGGGGCAAATTTCAGGGTGGCCTAGGGCGCTGGCGGGGGTCACAGGGTAGCAGTGCATGTGTCTCCTGCAGGGACAAGGCCCCGTCATGCCTCCCGGTCTCTGAGCCCATCTCCTTTCTCTGTGCCAGTCAACCACACGCAGGGAGCATCCTCTGGGTCTGGGCCAGTTAGCCACGCACTGGGACAAGCCTGTGTGTTAAGCTGTGTGGTTGCTGTAGGCGGGGCTGTTCTCTGGCTGGTCTGCAGCAATGGCAGAGACAGCCTGTTTGCTCACAGGTGCTGGCGGAGAGAAAGCAACAGCAGGCTGCTTATTGCCATGCGGCACCTCGGTACTGCATTGCCAACCAGGGTCTAAAAGCACCTGAAGCTCCTTACAGTTTCCAGCCTGCTGGGCTGAGTGTGGCAGGACTATTTTGTACACCTGTTAAACCCTTGTTCCTTTAAGACTTTTACAGCATCTGGTTTTCTTTTGTCCCAGGGTAGCTGGCTGTGGGAACCTGCTTGCCGTCTTAGTCTTGTATTTTGCTTTTCCATTCTTCTAATATTCAGAGCACCATGCAACATTGTGCACCCAGGACAGATTACTAGGGCAGGTTATTTAGCAGTTCTGTGCTTCCCCTCCCTCCCCACTCTGATTCTTTTTCTCCTGCAGGTGAGCTGGGGTAGGAGAAGTGCTCAGGCCCTGCTGGGTTGTGGCTTTGTACCTTTCTCTTTTCCATGAGATGTTGGGTTCTCGCAGATGTAGACTGGTTTGTGTACTGTAACTTTTGGTCATTCTTTTAGGAATAGTTGTATTTGCTGAATTTTCAAAATATATATGGTTTTGGGAGGAGATTTCCACCACCCTACTCATGCCACCATCTTTTCCTCTCAATCGAAACTTTGTTCTAAAATTTAATTTCTTAATATAGTACATTTTATTATTTTGTATTTTTAAGATTAACATTTGTTAGCATTTACTTAAAAGACTTCCTACAATGTGTCACTAGTCAAGGAAACAAACCTGTTATTTTTTAATGAGGAAAATGTTAGTGACTCCTTCCCAGATAGGGCATGGATTTACCTTTCTTTTTCCAGTAAATAAGATGTATTTCAATTTTAGTCACTTTCCTTTACCCATGCATAACTAAATACACTTATTTGTACTAGCTGAGAAACTGAAATTTATTTAAACAAATTAAACTCACTGGTATATGCAATGATGTAGCCAATGGCAAAGGTGTTATAAATGCTACATTCTTAAGGTTTACTTAAAAATAGTCATTCAAATTCAATGGGTCTGAAACTGAATTCTCTAAGCCAGATACAATTCCCCACCAACACACTGTCATTCTCTCAGCAAACCTCTTTTATTGCATCACTCCAGATTCCTGTTTGCAAACTGCAAACATTGGAATGAACTTTGCATGCTCTCCCTTTTTCTACAACCTACTGTGATGAATGCAAATGCAGAGGCGTTCCACCTCTGAAACCTACCTGCAAAGAGAGTCTTGTTTCTGAGGCACCAAGAAGACTGTCAATAGACAGTTCAGTTGTCGGCCTCCAAGGATTGCCTTGGTTTCATGAGCTGCCTCAGCCAATGGCATGCTGATGGGAGTGTGCCCCACGTCCAGCGACTAACTACATAGAGAGTATAGAAACTCTCTCATTTTAGTACCATGCAAGGCATCTCTGACCAGCACTTTTTGCCCCTGAACCTCCCTTTTGGTCTGTTGAGACTGTCTGGACTATATGACAGCTGGATTTCTTTCTCTCACCCATCCTAACTTTCTCTTTCCCCTTTCTAAAGGCATTGAAACCATCATGATACTTGTATGCCCGTAATTTAGCCTTGCCAGCTGTTTCTTCTTCCCTAAATGACTGTTTCCTTCACACTGACACTGTTTACTGCTCCTGAAACATTCTTTGTCTTGTCAATTCACATTCCCATATCCAGCTAAAACCACACTTTTATCTATAAAGCCTTGTTGCATTCAACCCCTTCTGACTCCCCAAAGAGTCTGGCTGACCCCCTTCTCTCCTCCCACAACTCACTGCAAATATATCAGAAGACACTGTCATGTTGTTGTATAACTTTAGCTTATTAATTCATTGTGTTTACTAGAATTTGTTTTTTCTGATGGTAGTGAATTCCTTTGCATGTCTACCAAAGACATTGACAAAGGTGTTCTACATGTGAAGGTCCTCGATACCTAATGAACATAGTAAATGGTACCATAAACTATCCTTTTCTCAGTTGAAAATCATTGCAGTTAGTAGAGAAACAATACAATACTGATGCACATAGGCTTTGATTTGTCTGGTATATTTTATATATATCTGATAAGCTTTACTTCTGAAGAACCTGATAATCAGTGGACAATTTTCTATAAGATTTTTATCTTTCAAATATTGACTAAAAGAGGGTTGATGTACATAACATGTAGTCTGATATGATTTTAAATTACTGCTTATAGTTTTTTTTATAAAAATGTGGTATTAACATTGGAGAAAATAAATTTTGTAAACCAAAATATATTGTTTCCTCTCCTAAAATATGAACTAAGCAAAGAGCCTATAAAATGGCATGTATTGTGTGCCCAGCATGAGTGGATTGGCAGAGCTGAATGAGCTGCTACATGTTTATATTTCTATTACATGTATATAATTTAAACCAGTAAGTCATATTTCAATATTTATATATATATATATATATATATATATATATATATATATATATATATACACACACAGATACATATAGATTTTACTATTTTACAGTTCTAAATTCAGAAAGGACAAATAAAGGACAAACTGTAATTTCTCCGGTTTATCCTACTTTTTTCAAGTTCTTTTTCTATTCATCTTATCTTTAAATTAACTTGTAAGGTTGAAATCACTATCTTTTCAGGGTTTTTGTTGCCTTATCTTGATTTGGTGTTTCTGAACTAAGAAATCGCAGTTTTTGTTTAAGTTCAGCTCTTCAATTTGAACCTCTGAAGGACAAACATATTTCTTCAGACTATCCCTCACTTTTAGATTAAAAAATAATCATTCTCTGCTTTGATAACATAGCACTGTTTTTTCCATAGTGTCCCTTCTTCTTCTTCCTATTATTACTGCTTAGAACTTTTTAGCTAATTTTTTCCAGCGTTATTACTCCACGTTGTAGATTTCTCCTTGCAGGAAATTTACACATTCAAAAATCACTTTCCAAAAATTGTTGGATTTATAAGTGTTAATCAGTGTGATTTGAAGTGATTACTTGCATCAGACTCAGTGAGAGTATGTAGGAACTCATTCAAAGTCACCCATTCTTTATAAAAAATAGAAAATTCTATAAAAATTATAATATTTTTTATGAATGAATACAATTTTGCCTTCGGAAAAATAATTCTTATAACAATAATAATTATAACAATATTTTCTTCATTGGAAGAATAGATATTTTGATTTGAGAGAATTTTGTGATCCATTTAATTATTTTTTAGACTAAATAGTCATCTCCTTTTAGCTGTTCTTCATACATTATCTAATCTAGATCTGACCCTATCTGGGTCAGACTATGTATTCACAGTCATTTTTACGGAGACTAATGTTATAAGGGGCCATTCAGAACTGAACACTAATGCTCTAGCAGTCTGAGTGCAGAGTTGCAATGGGACGGTCGTAAGTTAGGTTTATGCTAATACAGTCTAAAATCACTTTAGCTTTTGAACAAATCATGCTGGATTCATCTGCCCATCAGGACGTATAGAAATGAAATGTTTCACTTTTTTTCAAACACTGATGATCTTCTTTCAGTATTTTTCTCCCTTTCCTAGCTCCTCTGTTCCACCAATTTTTTGTAAGTCTCCATGCTCCTCCTGTTTGTACTCCTTTACTTTGGAAATATTTGAATTGTCTGTATGACGCATATAGGCATGCTTTTAGTTTTTTTGTCATTGCTTTTTGGCTTTTGTTTTTACCAAAGAATATTTGTGAGAGATCTCTCCTAATCCATTCTCTTTACTCCCAAATACACACAGAAACTCACCTATTGAATTCGTGTCTGTTTTTTTCTGTTTTATGGTTTTCTTTTCAGCATATAGATCAATGTCAGGCACAGAGTAAATACTCAATTCATTTTACAGTAATTGTCCACATATAAAATAGGCTGCAGTATGACTTTATCAACTGTAAACCAAATTTAAAAATAGAACATCATAAAGGACATAAACATCCAAAATTTTCAGAACTGAAAGAGCAAAAGTGTCATAAATACCCTACTTAAACAAAAATATATCAACCATTTTAAATGTCAGTTTTTAGATGATGTGATTAAGCTACACAATGAGAAAATTCAAATAATATCCAGTTGACCCTTGAACAACATGGTGTGAGGGGCACCAACCCCAGTACAGTCAAAAATCTGCATATAACCACTGACTCCCTAAAACCTTAAATACAAATAGCCTACTATTGACTGGAAACCTTACCAATAACATAAAGAATCAATTAACACATATTTTGTATGTCATATGTATTACATACTGTATTCTTAGAATAAAGTTAGAAAAAGAAAACATTTGTTTAAATTGATGCAAATCTCCAAATATTTTTTCCACATAATAATTTTAAAAATCCACATGTAAGTGGACCATGAAGTTCAAACCCATGTTATAGGTCAACTGTCTCACATTTTAAAAATAAGATAAAAATGTGTTTTGATGTAGATTAGAGCTACATATAAAGCAATTGGGTGAACAGTTTAAAAACTCATTAACTCATACTCTTGGGGTCTTTTCAGAGCTACAGATCCAGAAAAGAAACAATTCAGAACCTCAAGGAGTTCTTGGACAGTGTGAGTACTTTAGGAAAATTAACCTTATTTTAAGTAAATCTTTTGTTAATAAAAAATTTAAGAAGCATAGAATAATTGAAGTAAGTACACTAATATTTAAGAGTAATGGCAATTGACTGAGGAACTGATGAACATTGTTTTATATTTTGCTGTATTTTCCAAACTTTAATAAGGGTATAATGTTATTTTTTTTAACTCAGTAGCTTTAGCTCCAAGCATATGGAAAATGACGCTTTACAAGTATATCATAAAACCTTTTTTAAATTAGTCCAGTGACAGTCATGTATCAACTAATTTTAAGATATAGTAGTGTAATAAATGATATTAATGAAAATGTATATTTTAAATATTCCATATAATTTTTTCCAAATCCATATATAATCATATGTATACTAAATGAAAACACAATGAGTACAAAACAGTGAAAGCAGAATATATTAATGAAATTAAATTAATAGGTATAAAAGATATGGTAGATATTATTGAGAATATGAAGGTAAGACTAATCTATCTGTCAATTATCTGTATATTCTTCTAATGATCAAAACTGGACCAAACAGGGAAAACCACTTTAAAATACAAACATATACAATGGAGCCTAAATTTGTTTTATAATATATCTTTTACATTATTTTGCATTTGTTCAATTGTGTATTAGAATGTAAAGTTAAAGTGGTGGAAACATCAGATGAACTGGCAGAATAACTTGGTGTTCAAAAACTGGAAATTATGCTTATGAAGGAAACAATATAAAAATTATAAAACTACCATATAGTTAATTCAATAAGGGATTACACACACAAACGCACACATACATAAATTTAATGGCACTCCATTCATTGGTAAATTTATCACTGGAAATATTTACTTAAAATATTTAGATTGTCTATGCTGATGGACAGTGACTGTACTGGGGTATGTGGTGGGGACTTGATAATGGGGGTCTCGTAACCACAATGTTGTTCATGTGATTGTATATTAATGATACCAAAAAAAACCAATTTAGATTGTAAGTAAAGACAACCAAAGGTAATTTGCTCAAAATATTGGAGGATAAAATCTGTTTGGATCCAAGGAATAAATTAAGTGAACAATGCTAAAGATAAGAAAATATGTACACATTTTAGCCAATATTTTACATTAAGGTCTAAAGTTCAATTAAAAACTAAAGAGCAGATACATCTGAGTTTTTCTTACTCTGAATGAAGTATAAAGTCTAAAGAAATTTTGAGATTTCAATTTCAGCATGAAGAATATTCTGATGTTTTTCCTAATTCCTTTTTTTAATGGGTATATTAGGAGTATTATTTATCCAAACTTTAAACTGTCAAAATTGTTTGTTTTGCCTAAAAATAAACTGCATCTCATAATAGATTCCAACTCACTACTTTGTTTTATTTATAACACATCTATATTTTATGTTTTGTTGTTTACTTAAATTGTCTTCTCTCTCATAATTTAAGTTCCAAAAATGTTAGTCCAATTCAACAACTCTAATACTTAGAGCCCAGAACAATGCCTGGTTCATTTTAAAAGCATGGTAAATATTTGATGAATGAAGTTTGCTCAAACCATATTCAAGTTACAGCAGTGAGGCTTTGGTTTTGTAGTTATATTCTCTCTTCAAACAACTCAGTGGCTACATGAAAGAGGATAACATAACTACCAGTATGATGAAAATAAAAAGATTAACAATGTCAGAGTGATTTAAAAAAACACTTACATTAAGGCAGTGGAATTATGTACATTAATGAGAATGAATCGGTGAACTTTCTCACTATCAATGAATAACACTGTAAATCTCATAAATATGTTTAACTGAAAACAGTAGCACAGATAAATGATGTAAACCTGGTAAATCTAAACGATGGTGATAGAAGTTGGGATCTTTAAGGGGAGAATAATGACTGGAAGGGCATAAGATGGAACATGTGCACACATTAGTCACTTGTTTCTAAGTAAGCTTGTGGTTCCAAGGTGCATTCACTTTGAGAAACTATTGAGCTGAACATTCATGATTTGTGTATTTTTCAGCATGTATGTTATACACCAAAGGAATTTTACTTTTACAAAAAGGATTATGTTAGATAGAATAAGAAAACATTTTCATATTTTACAGGTTGGAAAAGGAACCACATTGAAATTTCTGTTTAGGATGTACAGTTACGCAGTGGTAGGGTCAGTTCCTAAAAAATGATTCCTAGAAAAGCATCATGTTTGTTACACAGAGAAAAGAGCAGGGGATGAGGTGAAAATTCACATAATTAAAAAATTTGGGTTCATGATCTTTGTAACTGTATTTTAAATGCATGTTTAACAATACATGCTTCATTTCTAAACATAATTGGAAAGTGAATGCATTTGTTTTAGAATAACTGAGACCTATATACCGAAGTTGGAGTGATATGCTCTTGGATTGGGAACCATTACCCAATCTTTCCTAGTTTATAGACCAAAAACATCAGGAAAGAGAACGAAGTACTGAAATGCCTTTATAATTACAAGAAGAATATTTTAGAAATATAATAAAATTTGAGTTTTTATTAATGACAGAGTCAGGGATTTGATAAATTGCCTTTGTTTTTGATTCTAAATAAAATATCTGATCTAGGAAACTACTTTAATCCAGATTATATTTTCATATGCATTAGCCTCAAATTCAAATGCAAATGAATGGGACATAAGTAACCAGTTAGTTAAGCCTTGCACTAAAGTGAAGTGTTTCTTTGTTCACAAAATAGGGAAGTGAGAAGGAAATGCCATTGCATTAAAAAGGAAATGATTTCATGCAAGAAAGCATCTGCCATTATTGTTTTTAATTTTTGTTTGTTTTTGTTTTTTACTATAATTATCAGGACTAATATATACCTTACAGTGGACCAGAAAAGTAGAGATTTGTCTTATTTCACTAGATCTGGAGTTGATTCAGATTATCCAATACCAGGAGAATGTGAAATGACAGGAGGACAAAATACAAGACAGTGGAGAAGATAAACTGAAGATAACTAGGGGTTTCAATAACTCAAGTGGGGCAAAAGGTATTCCTAAACTCAGACTTGGGTACAGAATTTCAGCTTCCTTGTATCTCTTGCTGGCTTTTATCTTACTTTATGGCAAATCTTTATTTCAGACATTCCCAAGAGGCTGGGTAGAGGAAAAGAGAATTGACAATAGGCCCCCAAAGACACCACTTTATTCTTCTAGTTAACTGTTGAACTTGAAGAAATGTAAGCATTTGGGGTTTTGAAAATTGATTCCTAATATGCTTTTTACATAATCATGAATGCATGGAAAACAATGACCAGTTTTAAGTGACAGAGAGTAGGAATCAATTTCATAAGTTGATTCTTAATGTATTTAATTCTGTTTTTGGTATATATGACTTTGTTGCAAATATTCACAACTCATGAAAGGCAGTAAGAGATTAATAAACTCTTAGCAGTTATTTTTTTTAAAAACACAGTATTTGTGAAATAGAGAAAACACATATATCTGTACAGTTGTTTTTAAATTTACAATATAGAATTACTTATGTAATGAAATAATAGCCTTCAATGGCCTGACAAATATATTTCTCTGATGATCCTGCAATGTTTGCAGGTTCCTGATCGATACTCTCCACACATTGGAAATCGTAGGCCTTGAACGCACAAACACCTCTGTCTGCTACCTGTGAACTCAGTCATGATGATAAATTTTGAAGCAACACAAAGTAATGCATTAGCAACTGCAGTTGTTCACGGTCTAGAAATTCAGTTGTGGTATTTGCAGCACAGCAGTGTGACAGGCTCTGGCCTCCACAGCTAAATAGACAGATTTCAGACGCTGGCCGGTTTCTGTCAAAAGCTGTGTGGCCCTGGACAAATCACGTAATCTCTCCATACCTCAGTTTTCTCATTTATAAAATAGGGATTCTAATAACAATCCTACATCACAGAGTACATGAAAACAAAGTGAATTCTCAGTTGTAAAATGTTTAGAATCAATCCTGGAACATTTCAGAGTATCATATTCATACATTTAAAACATAAATATGTAACTGAAATTCCCACTTTGTTTATTTCAACTCGCTGTGGGCGAAAAACACTGCCCTGGTGGTTGACTACTTTCTCAAGAGCAGCAATTATTTTCCTTTAACTCTAAATGGGTAGGCCAGTCGGCACAAATGGTGCTCACGATATGCACAATTGCACACTGAATGTTTCTTAGATCTCTATTACACTCTGTCATCATGTTCTTCCTGGCTGCCTGGAATTATATTACCCCTTTAGGATCTCCCACATTTTCTGATTTGCATGATTTACTGACCTACTTTGTATTTTATGCAGCCAAGTAAATCTATCGATCTATTTTTTTGAGCACTCTCTCCAAGACAGCTACTGTGTTAAGTGCTTTCCTCTCTTATGTAATCCTCACAGTAGCATTTAGGGGGTAGGACCTATCATTATTCCTATTTTAATGCTTATAGAACTTAAGAAATTTGCCCAAAATTATATACCATGGGCTAAGAAAGCTCACACATAAACACATTTGGCGACTATGATATCAAGCTTTCCCTGGAAGAGAGGAACGGGTAGGTCTGAAACAGAGGCAGGTTCCTGGAGGGGTCAGGTTCTCCTCACAGAAGAGCTCCCCTTCACCGCCTGCTCATTCTGCTCCCCCAGCTCCTTTTCCTCCTCCTCCTCGTTTCGGCACAGATACCTTAGCGACCTGAGGTTGGGGAAGCCAAGCTGGCACCTCTCACTTTATTACTGTCAAACTTAACTTTTCTTTTCCCATAACTATTCTGAAGGATGCTAGCAGAAGCCATGGTTAGTTAAATAATTGATTCAGTATCCATTCATGCCACACACTATTGAATGCCAAGAATTGTTTAAAATGTGGGGATATAGAAGTGAATAAAACAATAAAAACAAAAAGCCCAATATCCTAGAAGAAAAGGAATAAGATTATCTATCTATCCACACATACTATAATATCAGCTAGAGGCATTATACTTTTTGAAAAAACTCTCTGACAAAGCAGTTGACATTTACATAGCAAAAGTTTTATATGCTTCTTAAAAATTAATTGCCATGATGACATGTAAATAATTCCAAGGTTATTATAGTACAACCTGAAACTAAATGTTTGAGACATTGCCCACGATGCACGGCTCTATTACAATATTCAGACAAAAGAGATAATCTTATCAGAATCACTGCATAGAGCTGAACAGATATAATCATAATCGTAATCCATGAAGAAATTTCATAGGTGCTTCAAGCATGAAAAGCCTATTAAACTAGAAACAGAGGAAGATAAAGTAGTGAACTAGTTTCAGATCTAACCTAAATCACGTTGATCTTGTTAGATGGTGGCACAAAATCACCTAGCCAAAATTAATGTTCTTACGTATAGATCTATCAATTGGAAGAATTTACCATTCTATTCCTCAGGCAGAAATGACAGGAGCTGCTTGAACAATTCCAGAGGAATATAAAAAAACATTTTCCTTGTCATAAGTGTGTTTAAGATCCCCAAGTTGCCCCTTTAAAATAAGTATTTGTTGTGTCTCAGTCCTATTAAAAAGTTAAAACATTCATCTATCAGGTGTAGATACAGGCTACAACTTGGGGATTTACAACTCAATTTTTCTTAATACTCATAAATTCCTAAAAATACAGGACAAGAACTACAAATTGAGCATCACTGTGTTTTTGGCAATAAAGGAGGATATTTTTTTAAAGGAACTTTTTATTTGCATTTGAACGATTAAATGTTTTAGTCATTGTTGCTAAAATAATGTTTTATATGAACACAGATATGTAAAGTCCATCATAGCCAGCTCATGTTAAAAAGAGAAAAGCAATGTTTATAGATTGTGGACTATGACGTTTTACTCAGACAAAAGAAATAACCTTTATAGTAACTTCCATATTACCTCTATATTATATTAGGGGTGGAAACGTAATCCAAATGCCCAAAAAGAAAGAGAATGAAAAGAAAATAGTAAAGAATACCAATATGATATCAAAGACATTTAGGGGAAAAGAGAATTCTTAACTTTCTTATACTTCCCTCTTAAACCTAGAAATGAGTTAAAAAATGTGTTACAAAGTCAGTGTTTTGTATTTATGTCCAGAAAAAATTTACATTAAAATAAATACATCCAAGTAAAGTAGCCCAAGAAGGGAGGAAGAATTTGTCCAGTTTGCTAACTGAGCTCAGGTTTTATAACCTCATACCAAAGTGAATCAAAATATAATTTTCCAAAATTGGCATTTAGAAAAATTCATAGAAACTAAAAAAAAAAATCAGAAATTCACTATTCTCTGAAGATTTCAGTATATCACTTATATCCATTTTTATATCCAATCTTGCTTGGGTACTAATAAAACAAATAAACGTCTGAAAACAAAAATGAGTGACTTATAGCAACCTAATAAATATAACAGTATAATTGTTCCAAGACCATTTTACTATATATAGTGTAATAAGCAACCTGGGAATAATATAGGTTAATGTTCTTAGATTTCTCACATATCTTTATCATATATCCCACTTTATTTACCACACCCCCTCATCTGTTTTAAAAGGATATTAATTTTTCCAACAGAAATTTTATGTACTAAGTCTTTTTCACACCTAAGTACACTGTACTTCTGCCCTCTGTGAATAATAATTTTAAACAAATCAGCCCTCACTTTTACACATTTTGAAGTTTCCAGGATACTGTTGTTTGCAAGGTAAGAGATTCAGTGCATGAATTTCATAGCATATTTGCTCACTATTTAAAAACCTGAGTGAGACATGCTCTGGTTTATATCCCTTTTAATAATTTTTCCAAGCTTCACATTATATTTTAGTCAAGGGAAACTTAGCAAAGAGATTTTTCTTAACTCCACTATCCTCCTTCACTATCATTTTATTCCTACTTCCAAAGCCTTCAGCATCTATTTCATATTCTTTGTTTTTGTAGACATGTGATCACTGACAACAAACAAGATTTTGTTTTTAACAAAATCCCTAGAGGAGAGACCCTATTGTAAGGAAGCTTGGTCCTGTATCCTCTTTATCAGGCAGGCTCTGGAGATAGAGAAGGAGGCAAAAGGAAGCAAACACTGCCGGAAGTTCAGAATGCCCAATGCTGCTGATCATCACGGTTCATGGATAGCCCAGCTATGTCACTTGGGATTTAACTGGGAATTTTCCAGACCCTAGCAGCCCAGAGTGAATATAGCCTGTGGGTTAGGAGTCACAGGGGACTCAGCTGGCACCAGTACAGGAGTTACCTGGAGCATACCCTCCGCCTGCCACTGGCCCAACACCCTCTCCCCACCAGCAGAGGAGCCACGGGTATCCAACCATGAGGCTCTCCAGTGGGACCCTAAGGCTTCACCCTAGAGAGCACAGGCAGGGAGCCCCAGCACAAGGAAAAGCCTGTCCCACACTTGGCTTCCAGCTTGCCAAAACCATGAGGTACCCACAAATCTACACAGGGGACTCCTACACAAGGCCAATCCTTCAAGACTGGGAAAGGAAGCCCTTTTGAAGTAATTTATAGAACCAAGCACAGAAAGTCATGCAAAACAAGTAGACAGAGGAATAGGCTCCAAATGACAGGACAAGAAAAAGAACCTTAATGAAATATTAACCAATCTACCCCCAAAATATTTTAAAGCAAAAGTTATAAAGATACTCACTGCACTTGAGTAAACAGCTGAGCTCAAGGTGGAGTTCAACAAACAGAAAGTCTAAAAAAAACCAAACACTCAGAGATGAACAATTTAACAGATGAAATAAAAAGTACCTTGGAGGGAATGAACAGCAAACTAGAGGATGCAGAAAAACAGATCAGTGACTTGGAAGACAGAGTAATGGCAAGCAGTCAAGCTGAACAGCAAAAGGGAAAAAGAATTAAAAGAAATTAGACAGGGCAAGAGAACTCTGGGACAACATCAAATTGTCCCAGAAGAAGGAGATAAAGGAGCACAATTTATTTTAAGAGGTTATAGATAAAAACTTCCCTAACCTGGGAAAGGAAACAGTCTCTCAGGTCCAGGAAGCACTGAGTACTCCAAACAAGATGAACCCAAGGAGGTCCACACCAAGACACATCATGATCAAAATGCCAAATATCAAGGACAAAGAGAGAATCATAAAAGCAGCAAGAGAAAGGCAACAAATTATTTATGAGGGAAACCTCAGAAGGTTAGGTGATTTTTTTGCAGAAACTTTACAGGCCAGAAGGGAATGGCATGATGTATTCAAAGTGTTGAATGGAAAAAGCCTCCACTGAAGAATAACCTACCTAGCAAATCTATCATTAAGAATTGGAGAGATAAAGAACTTCACAGATAAGCATACATTAAAAGAGTTCACCACTACTAAATCAGCCTTACACAAAATGTTAAGAGGACTTTTCTAAGAGGAAAACCAAAGACCCTCAGTAGAAACAAGAAATTTAAGAGGGAAAAATTTCCATTAACAATGCAAACATATAGCCAAGGTAGTACATCAATTGCTTGTATGATGGTCAAAAAGACAATATTAGTAAAAGCAATTACACCTAAAACTTAGTTAAGGGAACCAGTGAATAAAAAGGTATAAAAGAAGATAATACATAAATAAAACATGGAAGAGGCAGAGTAAGTAATGTAGTGCTGTTAGAATGCATTCGAACTTAAGTGACCACCAGCTTAATATAGAGTGTTATAGTCATAGGGTGTGATATAAGAACCACATGGTAACCACAACCTGAAAACTTATAATGGATAAACAAAAAAGAAAGGTAAACAAACCCAACCTAACACTAAAGAATGTGTAAAATAAAACACTAGAGAAGAGAGCCAGAGAGGAAGAAAGGATCAAAGACCAACAACAAAAACAACCAGGAAACATTTAACAAAATGGCAATAAATACATACATATTGATAATTGCTTCAAATGGAAATGGCCTAAATGCCCCAATCAAAAGACACAAGGTGACTGACTGGATAAAAAACAACACCCATCTCTTTGCTGCCTATAAGAGACTCACTTCAGACCTAAAGATGCATGCAGACTGAAACTGAAGGGATGGAAAAAGACATACCAAGCAAATAGGGCCAAAAAAAAAAAAAAAAGCTGGAGTTGCTACACTTAAAACAAACAAAACAGACTTCAAAACAAAGAAAGTAACGAGAGACAAAGAAGGACATTACATAATGATAAAGGGATCAGTCCAACAAGAGGATATAACAATCGTAAACGTCAATGCACTGGACACAGGAGTACCTAAATATATACACCAAATACTAACAACCTGAAGGGAGAAGCTGACAGCAACACAATCACATTAGGAGACTTTAACACCCACTTACATCAATGGACAGATCATCCAGACAGAAAATAAAGAAGGAAACAGAAGCACTGAATAACATTAGACCAGAAGGACTTAAACATATCTATGCAGAATATTTTACCCAAAAGCAACAATACACATTTTTCTCAAGTGTACATGGAATATTCTCCAAAATAGATTACATAATAGGACACAAAACAAGTCTCACAAATTTAATATTAAAATTGCATCAAACATCTTAGATCACACTGGTATGAAGCTAGAAATCAATTACAAAAAATAAACTGTAAAAAATGCAAACGGAGGCTTTTAAATGTAAACAACACGCTTCTAAATTATCAATGGATCAAAGAACAGATCAAACAAGAAATCAAAAAATACGTGAAGTTAAATGAAAACAGAAACACAATGGTTGAAAATATGTGGGATTTAGCAAAAGCAGTTCTAAGAGGGTAGTTTATAGCAATACAGGCCTACCACAAGAAACAAGAATGATCTCAAATAAACAATTTAACCCTACAACTAAAAAATTAGAAAAAGAAGCGTAAACAAAGCCCAAAATTAGTAGGAGGGACATAATAAAAATCAGAGCAGAAATACATAAAATAGAGACTAAGAGAACAATAGAAAACATCAGTGGAAACCAAGAGCTGAGAAGATAAACAAAACACTCTCACCACTCTTGTCCAACATACTAGTGGAAGTCTAAACCAGTGAAAGAAGACAAGAAAAAGAAATAAAAGCCATCCAAATAGGTATGGAAGAAGTAAAACTATCACTATTTTCAGATGACATAGTATATAAAGAAAACCCTAAAGACTCCATAAAAAGCCATTAGAGTTAATAACTGGATTCAGCAAAGTTGCAGAATACAAAATCAATATATAGAAATCTGTTGCATTCTTATATACTAACAATGAACTAGCAGAAAGAAAAATCAAGAAAACAATTCCATTTACAATTACATCAGCAAAAACAAAATACCTAGGAATAAATCTAATCAAGGAGGTGAAAGACCTGTATTCAGAAAACCATAAAACACTGATGAGAAAAACTGAAGCAGACACAAATAAATGGAAATCTATCCCATGCTCACGGATAGGAAGAATTAATATTGTCAAAATGGCCATCCTGCTCAAAGCAGTTTACCAATTCAATGCCATCCATATTAAAATACCGATGGTATTTTTCAATGAACTAGAACAAAGATCCTAAAATTTATATGGAACCACAAAAGACTTAAAATAGCTACAGCACTCTTGAGAAAGAAGAACAAAGTTGGGGGTATCACGTTCCCTGATTTCAAGCTACACTACAAAGCTACAGAGATTAATGGTACTGGGACAGAGATGTATGATACTAGCACAAGAACAGACACATATTTCAATGGGACAGAACAGAAAGTCATTATAAACCCAAGCATATATGGTCAGTTAATGTATGACAAAGGAGCCGTGAATATACAATGGGGAAAAGACAGTCTCATCGATAAATGGCATTGGGAAAACTGCACAGTTATATGTAAGAAAATGAAACTAGATCACTATCTTACACATACACACAAGTAAATTCTAAATGGATTAAAGAACTAAATTTAAGACATGAAACCATAAAACTCTTAGAAGAAAACATAGGCATGAATCTCATGAACATCAGAATGAGAAATTTCTTTCTAGATACATCTCTACAGGGAGGGGAAACAAAAGCAACATAAACAGGTGGAACGAAATAAAAATAAAAAGCTTCTATACAGCAAAGGAAACCCTCATCAAAACGAAAAGGCAAACTACCATATGGGAGAATATATCTGCAAATGATATATGTGATTAGGGGCTAATATCCAAAATATATAACGAACTCATATAACTCAACACTGAAACATAAAATTCAATTTAAAAAAGTCAGCAGAGAACCTGAGTAGACATTTTCCCAAAGAAGACATACAGGTGGCCAACAGGCACATGAAAAGATGCTCCACATCACTAATCATGGGGGAAATGCAAATCAAAACCACAATGAGATAACACCTCACACCAGTCAGAATGGCCACTATCTAAAAGATGAGAAATAACAAGTGTTGGCAAGGATGTGGAGAAAAGGGAACCTTCCTACACTGTTTGGTAGGAATGTAAACTGGTGCAGCCACTATGGAAAGCATTATGGAGGTTCCTCAAAAAACTAAAAACAGAAATACCATACAACCCAGCAATTCCACTTGTGGAAATTCATGCAAAGAAAATAAAATACTAATTCAAAAAGATACAGTCACCCCTATGTTTATTGCAGCATTATTTACAATAGCCAAGATATGGGAGCAACCCAAATGCCCATCTACAGGTGAATGGATTAAGAAGATGTGGCATATATATACAATGGAATATTACTCAGTCATAAAAGAAGGAAATCTTGCCATTTGCAAAGACATGGATGGACCTAAAAGTTATCATGCTAAGTGAAAGAAGCCAGACAAAGACTAATACCATATATTTTCACTTATATGTGGCAACTAAAGAAGCAAAACAAACAAAAGAAAAATAGACCCATACATATTGACAACAGACTATTGGTGACATGGTGGGGGGGGGGCATTACTGGGGAGATGGGTAAAATAGGTTGAGGGGATAAAGAGGTACAAACTGAAAATTGTAAAAAAGGTTAGTCATAGGAGTGGAAGTATAATATACAGAATATAACCAATACTATTGTAATACCGTGGTATGGTAAAAGGGAGTAACTACACTTACTGTGGTAAGCATGTAGTAATGTATATAATTATCAAGTCACTATGTTGTACATCTGAAACCAATACAACATTGTATATCAACTTTATTACAATAAATATATTATCCCATTAATTCTATTTCCTTTGGTATAAATTTAGCATGTTGGTTTTGCTTTATTATATTACCATTCTTCAGCTGACTACTATTTTCACCTGTGAGTTCATTGTCAAAGGTAATATACTGGCAAGGTAGCAATCTTTATTTTAAAAAAAGATTTGAGATGTTTTCTAATTTCTGTAGTTAAGTACCCCCACCAAAGTATCACTCTTGAATTGAGCTGGGAAGAGAGGTTTCACAGCTGGCTATCACAAATAGGTAAAAACTTGTTCCAGCATATGACCGGATCAGCTACTCTAGCATAAGGAATATACTGAGGAAGGGATATAGCTGGGCCCAAATCATATCCTTCCAACTGAGCTGGAGCAGGAGGGCAGTAAGTCTTAGGATGAAGATCTCCAGCCACCAAAGACCCAGCGAGGATCACACCCATTTGCTTCTACTCCAGCAGACAATTTCTCTGTGCAAGTATTCATCACTAAATTCTTATAAATATGAAAAATAGAAGGAAACAGTCACCTCAGGTTGTAAACCAATATCCCTGCAGGTGAAGGGGAGATAATGCATTTGTGGAACAAGATATGAAGTCTGTATGATCATTTGTCAAATGCTTTTAAAAACTGTTCATCCCAACAGGGTTTTACCCTGCCAGGTAGGTTCTATTTGGGAGGCCTGGACAGCTGTTTCCAATTTCTGTGATAAAAAGACAGGAAATTATTATGAGAAGACAATGATGGTATCCTCAAGGGCAGAACCAATCTTCAAGAATTCTCTTCATTCAGTACTTCATTCTGACTGCGGCCCCAGAGGTATTTCACCAGGCTGCAGCCATGAACACTCTTCCCCACCACACACACACCACATTCACAAGAACTTTCACTTCCTCACAAGTTTCTAGCATTTTGTCCTTTTTGTTAATTATCTCTTGCATGATTCTCTTCCATTTACATATGTTCATCGGGTTGCAACCCTTCAAAACTTCCCCCCAGAACATCCTGTTAATCTGCCATGATATGAATTTGAAGCAGGCTGTATCTGAGAAGATTCTAGATAATTAATTTATCTCTTTTGTATAGTGATTGTTTTCTACTTTATGGACCATAAGAGAAGTTGAAAGTTCAATGAAATGATACATATGGAATCACATACAATTTAGCTGTTATTTAACATTTTAGAGCAAACAAAATAGAACGTCTTGACTGTCACAAGAAAAATACTGAGAAAATGTTGTCATTTTCTTCTCCCAACACTCTTATACCTTGAAGCTGCCTGTATATTGAAAAGGAAATAATTTATTCTAGACTGAAATATAAATCAAAGTAAGTTTTACAGCACAGTACCAAGACCTCCTGTATGTAAATCCCTTTAGCGATTTAACTGAGCGTCAAGAGATATGTGGCTCCTGGGAATAAGTGAGAATATTTATAAAACTGAAACATATGAGGAAGAAAATTATGATGCTTATATTCATGAAGAATCTGGCTTCATCTTTACCTAAAGGACAATTTACTAGAACTTGAAAGAATATTAAGACTATGTGCTAATAACGTGTATTGGATCAGAATACATGAGGTTGGATTTTAGAGCTCTACTCTGAAATTCTTCCCAAATTTGAAAGAGGAGTAAGTTATCTTGTGCAATGATAAAGTGATTCATCTCCTTGACTACAGCTGCATGCAAAACTGCTGAAATTGGTTAACTCTATCAGACTATTGTCTTTCTCTGAAAAGTATATTTTTCATAAATTTCCTTCCATGAATCCTGTGTTCCCTTTAAAATAAATAATATTTGCTATTTAATTTATTATAAATCTCTTATAAGTATCAATGAATACATTTGACATAAAAGGAAGGAACTATACAATTATATAAAATTAGAAAAGGTGAAAGGCGTTCGAGCGTGAGAGAGTACCCAAAAGTGTTCACGTTGCCTTGTCTGCATCCATAGCACCAAACATGTATCTCCACTGATGCAATGAGGGCTTTGGCTGACCATCCAGTGACAAAGCAGTTTCTTATTATTGATTAAAAACTACTCACTTTTATATTTTCAGTATTTCGTACAGCTGGTCAGATAGGAGGATTTCATTAACTATTGCCTAATAAGTTTTTTACCTAATACTAGGGAAAAATCAGTACTTGACAAATTGAAGCTGTTACCAGGGAGAAAAACTCAACATTTATTTTTCATTTAGAACAAATTTGAAGTGGACAAAAGACAGGTTTATATGTTACAAAAACAAAGTTATTAATTAGTAGGATTCATATTCTGTAAGGATCCACAAGTTGCCAAATATATCCACTTCCAAATAATTGCACTCTGGTATTGAAATTCCTTAAAAGTTTATGTGTCTCAGCTTCCTAAACCATATATAAGTTAAATAATGCTTAAAAGTACAGAATTTACATATTTAAGAAGATTCCTTTGGTCAAGATTGATAGCACTTTAAGATGAGCGACTATTGCTACATGTGTTTCATATCAATAATTTTCTAATCTCGTTAAAAGCATCAATTTAGACACCATTTCATTCAGGTACTACTTCATTTTTCTTCTTTATCATATAGAGCAAATGTAATTTTCAGATTCATTTAAAATACCCTGGTTTATTTTCACAAATCCTAAATATTCATATCTGCCATATGTCATTATTTAATAAGCCTGTAATTAATTTAAAGAACCCATCCACAAAAACAAATTGATTGCTCAATCGTTCATTTTAATATGTACAAAATGGCCAGAACATAGGACATTGCAGTTACATCAAGATTTTAGCAAATTTTACATTAAGCAAACTAGACCAGTAAATCCTTTCTTCAGAAAAATCCTTCTAATTGGACTACTTACACTTCCTACTTGGGGGTGGATCTCAGTTAATTTCCATGCAAAGGAGGAAAAAACATGATTTTTGTAAATTAGGGAATTTTTCTCCAGTAAAATATAGACTTAGTTTGCTAGAGTTGTCTTCATTCATAAAATACATTTTAGGCTAACAGAAACTATTTTGTCTCTCAGTAGGAGAAAACCAAACTAGTAACAATGACAAAGAGGCTGATTAACCTTATTCAAGGGCAATGTCCAAACTTGTTCTTATTAAAGTAAGATGAGTTTATTATCAAATCCATAGCCTCTATAAAAATGAAAATTTTTTGAGAATGAGTACTATCTAAATAAAGATGGAAAATATTTAATATTCTCCTTGGACTTTTGTTTCCCTAACTGTAGAGATTCTTTTCAAATTTTTATACCATTAAATAATGTTAATCAAATGATGGAATCTTCATAGGAACTAACTATCTTTTTCCATTGCAACACGTTAAATCATACATTTTCAAAGTGGTGTGGCATCTATAGCACCATGGGGAAAAACTTTCTGGGAAAGAGTCATGTCCTGCTCAGTAGCAGAAACACCAGCATTTAGATGAATACTGTGTCATACATATTAACAAACAATATTGGAATTAATGAAGTAAAATTATATTCATTTCAGGGAATATCATAAGTTTATGTTCTTTGCTTATATACCAAATATCAGTAATTCCTAGTTGTTTAATGACCTAACATGTCCATATTTACTCCAGATGCTTAAATGATGGAAATTTATAAAAATAAAATTGAGTTAAAGATAAGACAATTGAACTTTAAAATATAATAGAAACCCAGTAAGAAGGGTGGTGGCGTGAAACACAATCAAGCACAACAATCAAAACAAGCAGCTTTTTATGGCTTCACATGGCTGGTAAAGCACACCATAAACGTAAGAATTATCATGATAGTGTTACATGATGTTAAATCCAAAGTTCCAACTGGTGCCTGAGATACACTATATATGAGATATCAAAGTAAGGAGGTGAACCAATATGCAGACTTATAAGGAAAATGATTATAACTTCTAAGATGACTCTTGAATTCTCTCATTAAGCATATACAAAGCATTAAGAAGAGGTTTTTGTGGGAGAAAATTAATGGAAAACCCATTTGTAGAAAGAGTTGCTACTTTGTTTCAACATTCACAAGGAGAGAGAGGAGTGTGTGCCTCCCCTCCAACCTCATGAGAAGGACCTCGGTGAGACAAACCAGAAAGAGCAGTGCTTGTCTCCCACGTTCAGTGGGAGCCGTTGGCTTGTGTCTAATATAATATATACCTGAAGAACCTAACACTGACATGTGGTGATACGGAGGGGGTGGAGAGACGAGAGAGAATAAGAGAAAATGTTTGAGGAAGCAGCATTATCAACTGCAAGGAAAATTGTATTTCCCATGGATTTAGGTGAGTAATATAAGAAAGATTTTCCGTTCAATCCAAAAAGATCTTCAGATAACAAGGAGGAATGAGGAAAACTCCCAAGGAGCAGCATCGGGAGTAATAAAATCCTATTGGAATGGAGGTTACAGGTGGGAGGACACAGCACGCCCATGAGAAGCAGGTTTAAACCCTTGCCTAGACCAGAGGGTTTGAGTCCATCTTAAGTTACTACAAAGTCAAAGAAGTCTTTACTTTCCCCAATTTGATAGGCAAGCCAGAGGAAGAGATAACTGTCTACAACCCTTATCACATCCCATCTTAGCAGAAAATATGTCCTATATGAACACGACCCAGTGGGGGAAATGGAGAAGATTTAACTCCAAAACAAGACTGTGGTCATAATTAATGAAACTAGGGATTTTAATTACTTAATTGCAACTTGTTTCCTTTACTTCAGAGTAATGTTAAGTCATGATTACATACAGCATAATCACTACAGTTAATAATAGTATATTATATATTTGGAAGTTGGTATGAGAGAAAATCTTAAAAGTTCTTTTTCCCCCCAATCCCCCCAAAAGTGTTAGTACATATGGTAATGGGGGGTTGACTGGACTTACTGTGGTAATCATTCAACATATACATATCAAATCATTATGTTGCACACCTGAAACATGTATTGCATGTCAATTATATCTCAATTAAAAAATGAAAAACTCAGTGATTCTTTCCACAATTTTTGTCTACTTTCATAATAAAACCTTTCTTTATTAAATGATTTAAATGGCTGGTGGGAAAGAATACTAAAGTTTTTGGTTGGTATCCCAGGATTCATGCTTGATCAATGTGTTGGTTATAGTAGAAAAGAAAATTCCATCTGGGTATCAATATTCACACAAAAATCCTTGAAGGTAAAACTATTTTTAATAATATAATAGATAGGTGTTCTCCCCCAACTTGTATTTTTAAAAAATCTGGCTGACAAACATTGATGCAGAAATCCTAAATTTTTCATATGAAACAACTCAAAATCTGCCAGATATACCCATGATGTCAGGAAGATCTCTAATCAACAGAGGTGTTCAATGGAGAAGCAAAGTAAAATTAGAGAGGAACAGAATCAAAGCAGATGATCTTCAGAATAATCTGTAGAAGTCAGAGGATTTTTTTTAGGCATGTATGCATTTTCTGAATGGTTTCACAGCAATCTTAAGAGTTCAAGCAGTGTAATATAATGAATTTTGCATGTGATTGTGAAACTGCAAACTTTATAAGAGCACTGACTGAAGTCTTGTTAATCACTTCTTTCCTATATTAGAGGCTGTAAAAACCAATCCACTCTTTTGACATCTCATTCTGAAAATAACAAATTGTCATTAAACCAGAGCTATAAATTCAAGCTTATTGATATCTCTATTGGCACAGTGACATGAGAAGCTATAAATATTACTTACATTCTTATTACCAACTTGAAAGTCCAACTCAGAAGAAAGATAAATCACTTTAGTTCTTAGAGAAGATTATCAAGAAATGGGCAAGAGAATTGTATAATTTCCTATATAATGGAAAATTGGATTAAAAATGAAATTCAAATTTCTACTTAATTCAGTCTAATCAATTCTACCCATATTTTAAATTCTCAATTAAGAAACTGACATAGATACTCTTCATAACTTCATTCAACAAACATTTATATAAATGGCAACACTGCAAGAAGTAGAGCTATAGTATTGAATGACATTAGATATAGATGCTGTTTACATGAAGAAAGCATCCGAGTGAGTACAAAGCAGTGCATTTTTGAGAAAGGCACAAAATGATCCCTTAGGTATAGGAAGAAACTATAACTTCCATATTCTATTCTTAACTAAAAAATACTCCATATTTTTATCTACCAAATTCTCCTGAAACAGCCCTTGGCAAGATCACTGACCACTTCGACAGTGCCAAATTCCACTAGGACAGTCAATTCCCAATCTTCATTATATTCACTACACTCAAATCCTCAGTGTTAATTATTGTAGTTGGCTACTGCCTAGTTCTCTAGAGCCTTTCTGCACTTGGTCTCACTGTCCCGGTGTCCCATCATGGTTTTGCTCCTTTGCAGTGTCCTTTACTAGATCCTCTTATTTCCATTTTCTAAGCGTTGCTGTGTGCTTTTTCTGTTTTAAGTATCTTCTCTCTTTCCATCTCTCCCTAGGTGATCTCATTCATTCCCTTAAGTTTAAATACTGCCCATACTTTGACAACTTTCACATTGTATTTATAGTTCTGATACATTGAATGATATATTGAATGACTCTCCTGAAATCTTGAATGATATATTCAAGTATCCGCCTGATATCTCCGCTTAGATGACAAATAAGTATGCAAATATTACTTGGCTAGAACTAAAACTCACTTCTCTACTTCCAAATTGATTCTTCTCTATACAGCATCTCCCCTTATCCAGATGCTCACTGAAAAAAAGCCTAATGGCATCCCTAAACCATCTCTCTGTTCCATATCAAATGCATTTATAGATTCTCTTGCTTTCAGTCACAGGTTCCCATCCTTTGTTGCCTTGACTACTGTTTCAGCCAACTTCCCTGTTCCCAGTCTTTTCCAGCTATTGTTTCCTTCTTCTCAGAATCTGAAGACCTTTGAGTATTTCAGTTTATTGTATCACTTCTCCACTGAACTCTTCCAATAGTTTTCTATAACACAGGATAATTCATGGTGACTTTACAATGGTTACCTCACCATATGAACTTGCATCCACAGAAAAAAAAAACCTCCCTGGATTCTTATCTAATATTTCCTTGCTCATGTCATTTCAGTCAAGACTGCATTCCTTATAATTCTTTGAAGCACCAAGCAAATACCTACTTCAGAGTTTTGAGCTTGCTATTTCTTCTACCCTTCTCCCAAATATTGGCATGGTACTAGTTCACACTTTATTCAAAAGTCTGCTAAAATGTTACTTCATAACAAGTCCTTCCCTGATCTACCTATTTAAATATATCTGACTCCTATCTCATTCTGTATTCTTTATCGGCTTTATTTTACTTTATAGCACTTAGTACTATCTGATATTATATACTTATTTATTGTCTATGTACTCCTAAAATGTAAGCTTCACTAGGGAAGAGACATTGTCTTTTGTTCACTGCTATGTAGCATCTAGCAGAGAGTAAGTACTAAAAAATGTATTAAGCAAAGCAATGATTACTACACATGGAACCATGATGGAAGAGTGGTAATTCTACAGTGTGAAAATGGTGCAAGTATTCACCTTCAGGGTAACACAATTGTAAGGTATTGCAGTGTAACTGTCCCCAAATGATTGAAGTTAAAAAAATGTATGTGAATTTATATGTATATTATATATGGATTATTATATATATTTGAGGATAGCAATACATGCTAGTTTATAGCTGTTACACATTAGTTTAATTAAAGTTAAAATATATATAATACACAAAATCTATTTAGCATATATATACTTTATATTTATTGTTTTATACAATATATTTTAACTTTATGTGTAATATATGCATGTCATTATTTAATATATATTCTAACTTGAATTAAACTAACTAATACTAAATAGGAAAAATTTTAAATATTTCTATAAATTTATTTATTAAAATATTACTACTAATAAATATTCAGGAGAATGGAAAAATGGCAGACCTGATATTTATCTTAATCCTATCTGGAGTATACCATACATAAGTCACATCAAGAAGTCAAAATAATGATAATAAATATGTATTACAAAAAGATAATAAGAATATTTAAAATCAAAGTGGTGACTATTTGAAATAATTATTTTCATCTACTATCTTTAATAATAACCTTTATCCTAATAGTATATTATGTTTCGAGACATGTGCTAGTAGTTAGCAACTAGAATGTGAAACCACATGTCTACCATTTATTTCTATAATATTTAAATAAATAATAATCTTCATTCCAGTATTTTACAAATTTCAGCAATAAATTCAGCAATATCTTAAAACTTCATACTTTGAGACTATGTATTTGAAAACTTCCTTTGTCATTTATAATCTAATAATCACTTACTGAGAAAATATTTTCCATTTAAGCTACACAAAATGGATAAAATGATATATAGAAAACAATATGGGAATAAACTAAAATTCATTCCCCTTAACAAATGATGCTGAGAGACAAAAATGATATACAGCAGGAAAAGGATGAAGATTTCTAGAATCTGTTTAAAAAGTGAAATATTCCAAAGCTAGAATTTTTAGGAGTCACTAGAAGGAAGACAGTTATTATTATATACTCAACAAGTTATTTTAAAAAAACTAATAGGATGCTTGATGAAAAAACTGGGAAACATAACCATTAAAATATGGGTTGATTTGATTGGCATTATAAAGAGTCAGTGATAAATTTACTGAATTTGTACTACTTGTGTCAATCATTCACTAAATTAATTATTCACAACTGAAATGATGTTTCTAAGACGCTGAGCCAGTATTTTCACGTATTATACACTTTCATCAAAATGATGAAGACATCTAGAATGGAATATAATCCTGAAAATACTTTCCATCAAATGGGGATGGACCATAAAAGAGCTGCACTGCACAGCTGTCTCTGTTCAGCATTCCATTGAAAACAGTTGCTCCAAATTTGCTGACCTAGTTGACAAGGAAAAGTGACTTCTAGTAAATGGTGCCAAGCACCTATTAACGGGAAAAAAGAAACACACATGTAATTAGCCTATTATCAAGTTAAAAACACTGTTTTAAAAATAAGAGTGTTTTGAATGTAAACTGTTATAAGAACACTTTTAAAGGAATACTTGAAAGTATTTTCATCATTATGTTATTGTTACAAGATGTGAGGTCCTCCACATTCTTGCTAATGCTTGATATGGTCAATCTTTTTAAATTTTACCTGCTGTAATATATGTGAAGTTGTTTATCATTGGGTAATTAATTTACATTTCCACAATGACTCTCGATGTGAGCATTCATGGCATGTGTTTATTTGCTACCTATGTATCTTTTTAATGAGGTCACTTCAAAATCCTTTGCCTTTTTTTATTGAATTATTTCCATATTGAGTTTGAACAATTACTTATATATTCTGTATATAATTCCTTTAATAGATAGATATATGACTTGCAAATAATTTTCACCAGTCTATGGCTTCTCTTTTTATTGTCTTAATGGTTTTGGTAAAAGATTAGCAGTTCAAAAATTTGATGAAATCCAGTTTATTTTCTATTAGTTATGTTTAGTGCTTTTGGTGTTCTATGTTAAAACAAACCAACAAACAAAAAATATGCTCCTAAGTTTACAAAGACTGTTTCATGTTTTTTTAGAATTTATATATTTTTAGAATTTTATAATTTAGCTTTTCACTTTTGGTATATGATAGATTTTGAGTTAACTTTTAGGTCTAGTGATGATATATGTTTAAAGTGTTTTCTGGCTGTTTGGATAGTTTGTATATGTATATCCAGATGCCTTGGTAGCATTTTCTTCAAAGAGTACCTTGTGTTTCACTGAATTGTCTTTGCACCTTTGTTAAAAATCTGTGATCCCTTATGTGTGGGTTTTCTGACCTCCTATTCTGCTTCATTCATCTATTTTTATATTTTTACCTCAATACCATTCTCTCTTGATTCCTGTAGTGTTAGTTATATAATAGTGGTTGATATCAGGTACTGTTATTTTTCCCTTTTGTTCTTCTCTTCAATATTGTGTATTGGCCATTGCAGGTAATCTGTATTTCCACATAAACATTACAATTTTTAAGTTCCTACTAAAAAAAAGCCTGCTGAATTTTTTTGATTGAGATTGCACTGCATTATGGCAAAATTTGGGGAGAATTAATATCCTAACAATATCAAGTTTTCTGACCCATGAACAAATTGTATTTCTATGTTTATTTGACATTATTTTATTCATTAATTTCTCCCAGCAGTGTTTATAGTTTGTAGGGTTTGGGTCTTATACATATTTTGTCAGATTTGTCTCTATTTCATATTTTGATGCTAATATAAATGTTAAAATGTTGCCATTTACAAACGCATCAAAATTGAAAACTAAAAAATAAATCTAACAAAGGATGTGGAACCGCTTTATAAAAAGGTATGAAACTTTATTAAAATTGCACATATAAAGAATGCCAAAAATATAGAGAAATATTCATGATTAGAAGTTCCAATGCCTAAAGTTATCTCTACCAAAATTGATCTATAGATTCAATGGAAACAAATAAAACCCTAGCAAGAACTGATGTATGTTTGTGTGTGAGTGTGGATGACTAAGACTTCAAAAACATATTTGAAGACTTTATGGATAAGTAAAGATTAAAGAATGATCAAGGCACCAATAAGAACAATGTTTGGAAACAAGACACAATTGGTGTTAAATTTACTATAAAACTACAATAATTTAGAAAGTACAATATTAGACTAGATTAATGATTAATAGAACTTAATGGAAATTTCATAGCACACTAGCAATGCAGTTTAACAGATAAAGTGTTCAATATTTAACAAATAATCAGACATCCAAGATGAACTGGAAGCCAAACACACAGATGCCAAAATCCTCTTCAGCGTTAACCAACTTATATGACAAAGATAAAAATATAAAACTTTGAAAACTTCTATTCCTCAGTGTGTACAGTGAAGCAAGTGGAATGGTAAGATGAAAAGCAGAGAAAGACATTTGTAATACATCACACTCCCAATGGAACTGTATCCATAAAAATAAAGAATGGCTACAAACACCCACAGTAGTATAAAATATACACAGGACAGATTAAAGATGGCAGCGTGAGAGGTGAGTCCGAGGCTTCCTCCTAAAACTGCATATAATACAAAAATATAATTAATACAACTAATCCTGAAAGAGCAACAGGAAAGAGGACTGCACCAAACTGCATACACCTGGAGAAAAGAATAAACTTCATGGAACAGGGTAATGTACCAAAGCCATGGCACAGTGGGACCCAAGCCCTTCTCCCACCCCAGCTCACAAGTGGGAGGAAGAGAAACATAGTGGAGAGGGAGTAGAGGCCTGGGACTGCTGAATACCTAACTCTGGAGATCAGATCTGGGAGCACAAACCTACATTTCATGGTGTTTTCATGGTACTCTCGTGATTAGGGAATTGGAAAGATAAGACAGGCAGAATATCTGGAGAGACTGAGATTCCAGCCGCTTGTGAAAAGCAGGATCCATATCTGGCTGTTCTGAGACAAAAGAAAGGTGGGCAGTCTGAGAGACTTCCTAACAGCAAGAGGGCTGCTAAAGGGGCAAGGATTGCACAGAGCTTACAGCTCAGGAGAAAGGACAGGTAGACAAAATTGTCTGGGTGCACTCTGCCCAGCAAGTTGGGAACTTTCTCAATCTTCAGGTGCTCCAGCTCCTTGGATGGCTACACAGCTTGAAGGACCCGCTCCGTGATACGCAGCCTACTGCGCCATTCTCCTGGCCAGCCCCATCTGGTTCACAATCCAGCAAACCCTACCATTGCATAAGTTCAGCCAGAGGGAAGCCCCATCTACAGCAACTACAAACTCAAAGATAGAGGCTGATACCTTTTTGCTCAGCCCACTGGTTCTGGCAGTGGAGACAGGCATACCAGCCTGAAAGCCAGAAACAGCTCTGTCCTCCCTACAGGCACCAATACCACTTCACTGTGGTCCCCGACATTGCTTCAGGGACTGAGCAGCTCCAGAGAGTAGAGCTTCTGGGCACTAGAGGGCGCCATATACAAATATGAAATGCCAAAGGAACCTGGTCAAAAGTAAAATTATGATACAACAAATGAGAAAAATTCAAATGAAATTGACCTCATGAATCTCCCTGAAAGGGATTTCAAAATAAAAATCATTAACATTCTCATGGAGGTACAGAAAAATATTCAAGAACTCAGGAATAAATTCTGGTCGGAAATCCAATCATTATGGAACACAGTATCAGAAATGAAACATACAATGGAAAGTTTTAAAGCAGATTAGATATGGTGGAGGAGACAATAAATGAAATAGAATTTAGAGGGGTATAAAGAAGCTGAGGCACAGAGAGAAAAAACGATCTCAAAGAATGAAAGAATATTGAGAGAACTGGGTGACCAGTCCAAATCCAAATGGAACAATATTCACATTTTAGGGGTACAAGAAGAAGAAGAGAGAGAAAAAGGGACAGAAAGTATCTTTGAGGAGGTAATTGTTGAAAACTACCCCAATCTGGGGTAGGAGATAGTCTCTAAGGCCATGGAGGTGCACAGATCTCCCAACACAAGGGACCCAAGGAAGAAAACATCAAAACATATAGTAATTAAAATAGCAAAGATCAAGGATAAGGACAGACTATTAAAAGCAGCCAGAAAGAGAAATAAGATCACATACAAAGGAAATCCCATCAGGCTATCATCAGAATTCTCAGCAGAAACCATACAGGCCAGAAGGGAGTGGCATGATGTATTTAATGCAATGAAGCAGAAGGGTCTTGAACCAAGAATACTTTATCCAGGAAGATTACCATTTAAATTTGAAGGAGGGATTAAACAATTTCAAGATAAGCAAAAGCTGAGAGAGTTTACCTCCAACAAACCATCTCAAGAGTGTATTTTAGAGGGACTGCTATAGATGGAAGGGTTTCTAAGGTTCAATAGCTGTCACCAGGTAATAAAACCACAGTAAAGAAGGTAAAACAGTTAATTACTAAGCAAATGCAAAATTCAATCAACTATCCCCAAAGTCAATCAAGGGATAGACAAAGAGTACAGAATATGATAATATATAAAGAATCAAGGAGGAATAAAAAGGAGGAGAAAAAAAGAACCTTTAGACTGTGTTTGTAATAGCATATTAAATGAGTTAAGTTAGACTCTTATAAGTAAGATAACCTTGAACCTTTGGTAACCACAAATCTTGAGCCTGCAATGGCAATAAGTACATACCTATTGATAATCACCCTAAATGTAAATGGTCTGAATGCACCAATCAAAAGACATAGTCACTGAATGGATAAAAAAACAAGACCCATCTATACGCTGCCTACAAAGGACTCACTTTAAACCCAAAGACACACACAGACTAAAAGTGAAGGGATGGAAAAGATATTTCAGGCAACTAATAGGGAGAAAAAAGCAGGAGTTGCAGTACTTGTATCAGAAAAAATAGACTTCAAAACAAAGAAAGTCACAAGAGACAGAGAAGGACATAACATAATGATAAAGGGGTCAATCCAACAAGAAGATATAACCATTATAAATATCTATGCACCCAACACAGGAGCACATACATATATGAAACAAATACTAACAGAATTAAAAGGGGAAATAGAATGCAATGCATTCATTCTGGGAGATTTAAAAAATCCACTCACTCCAGAAGACAGATCAACAAGACAGAAAATGAGTAAGGAGACAGAGGCACTGAATAACACATTAAAACAGATGGACCTAACAGACATGTACAGAACTCTACACCCAAAAGCAGCAAGATACACATTCTACTCAAGTGCACATGGAACATTTTCAAGAATAGATCATATACTAGGCCACAAAAAGAACCTCAGTAAATTCAAAAAGATTGAAATTGTACCAACCAGTTTCTCAGACCACAAAGGTATGAAACTAGAAATAAATTAGGCAAAGAAAATGAAAAATCCCACAAACACATGGAGGCTTCACAAAATGCTCCTAAATAACCAATGGATCAGTGACCAAATAAAAACAGAGATCAAGCAATATATGGAAACAAACGACAACAATAATTCAACACTGCAAAAAGTACCTAAGAACCAAACCCCTGAACCAGATGGTTTCATGCAGAATTTATCAAACATTTAGTGAAGACCTAATACCCATCCTCCTTAAAGTTTTCCAAAGAGTAGAAGAAGAGGGAATACTTCCAAACTCATTCTATGAGGCCAGCATCACTATATTCCCCAATTCCATTCACAATCGCATCAAAAAAGAATAAAATACCTAGGAATAAACCTAACCAAGGAAGTGAAAGACCTATACTCTGAAAAACACAAGACACTCATGAAAGAAATTAAAGAAGATACCAATAAATGGAAACACATCCCGAGCTCATGAATAGGAAGAATTAACAATGTCAAAATGGCCATCCTGCCTAAAATAATGTACAGATTTAATGCAATTCCTATCAAAATACCCACAGCACTCTTAAATGAAGTAGAGAAAATCATTCTAAAATTCATATGGAACCACAAAAGACCCTGAATAGCCAAAGCAATCCTGAGAAGGAAGAATAAAGCTGGGTGGATTACACTCCCCAACTTCAAGCTCTACTACAAAGCCACAGTAATCAAGACAATTGGGTACTGGCACAAGAACACACCCATAAACCAATGGAACAGACTGGAGAGCCCTGATATAATCCCAAGCATATATGGTCAATTAATATATGATAAAGGAGCCATGGACATACAATGGGGAAATGACAGCCTTTTCAACAACTGGTGCAGGCAAAACTGGACAGCTACATGTAAGAGAATGAAACTGGCAGAATATTCAAGATGGTGGCATGAGAGGTGACATGGAAAATTCCTCCCAAAACCACAGACAGTAAAAAAATATAGTTAATAAATACAACTAACCTTCAGACAGCAACAAGAAAAAAGGCTGAACCAGATTGCATACAGACCTCACAAACAGAGCAGACCTCACAAAACAGGGTAAAGTACAGGAAGCCCTAATCCGGCAGGACCCAAGCCCTTCCCACACCCCAGCTCACTGGTGGGAGGAAGAGAAACAGAGCTGGGAGGGGGTGGAAGCCTGGGACTGCTGAACACCTAGCCCTGGGGATCTGCTTTGTGAGCAGAAGCCTATACTGTGTGGTGCTCTGGATGTTAGGAATCACGGACGGTCAGAGGGCCTCAGAGACTGATATTCCAGCCATTGGTGGAGGACAGGATCCACACCCGGCCGCTCTGTGTCAGAGGAAGGGCAGGAGGTCTGAGAGGCTTCCTAGCACCGAGAGGGCTGCTGAAGGGGTAGGGTTTGCACGGAGCTTGCTGCAGGGCAGAAAGGAGGGCTGGACAAGGTTGTCTGGGCACGCTCTGCCCAGCTGGTTGGGAACTTTGAGGAGCTTCAGGTGCTCCATTCCCCTGGCTGCCTACTCAGCTCCAAGGCCCCCTACTGAGACACACAGCCTGCTGAGCTTTCCTACTGGCCTGCCGGCACCTGCTCACAAACCGGCAGTCACTGCACTAGCGTCAGGCCAGCCAGAGGGAGGCCCTGCCTACAATAGCTAGAGACGTAAAGCACAGAAGCTTGCACATGTGTGCGTGGCCCACTAGCTCTGATACTGGAAACAGGCACCGCAGATGGGAATCAGAAAAAACATCTTTCCTCTCCCCAGGCACCAGCTATGCTCCCCTATGAACCTCAGCCTCACTCTAGAGGCTGAGCAGCTCCAGAGACTAGAGTTTCTGCACACTAATGGGCACCACACGGAAATATGAAACGTCAAAAGAACAAGGCTCAGACCAAAATCTCACAAACCCCAGAAAAAGGACGAAATGAAACAGAACTCACCAATCTTCCTGAAAGAGAGTTCAAAATAAAAATTGTAAACATACTTATGGAGGTACAGAGAAATATTCAAGAACTAAGGAACGAATTTAAGTCAGGGATTCAATCAAGAAATTCCATATCTGAAATGAAACATACAATGGAGGGATTTAAAAGCAGATTAGATGTAGTAGAAGAAATGGTAAATGGAATGGAAATTAGAGATGAGGAATCCAAAGAAGCTGAGACACAGAGAGAAAAAAGAATCTCTAAGAATGAAAGAATATTGAGAGAACAGTGTGACCAATCCAAAGGGAACAATATTCACATTATACGGTTACCAGAAGAAGAAGAGGGAGAAAAAGGGATAGAAAGTGTCATTGAGGAGGAAATTGCTGAAAACCCCCCATCTAGAGAGGAGATAGTCTCTCAGGCCATAGAGGTGCACAGATCTCCCAGCACAAGGGACCCAAGGAAGACAACATCAAGACATATAATAATTAAAATGGCAAAGATCAAGGATAAAGACAGACTTTTAAAAGCAGCTAGAGAGAGAAGAAAAGACCACATAAAAGGTAAACCAATCAGACATAGCGTTAGCGAATGGATAAAAAAACAAGACCCATCTATATGCTGCCTACAAGAGACTCTCTTAAAACCCAGAGACATACACAGACTGAAAGTAAAGGGATGGAGAAAGATATATCATGCAACTAATAGTGAGAAAACAGCAGAAGTTGTATCAGACAAAATAGACTTCAAAACAAAGAAAGTCACAGGAGACAAAGAAGGACGTTACATAATGATAAAGGGGTCAGTGTAACAAGAAGATATAACATTATAAATGCCTATGCACCCAACACAGGATCCCCTACATATGTGAAACAAATACTAACAGAATTAAAGGGGGAAATAGGATGCAATTCATTCATTTGAGGAGACTTCAACACACCACTGACTCCAAAGAACAGATCAACCAGACAGAAAATAAATAAAGAGACAGAGGAACTAAACAACATATTAGAACAGATGGACCTAATGGACATCTATAGAACACTCCATCCAAAAGCAACAGGATACACATTCTTCTCAAGCGCACATGGAACATTTTCAAGAACAGATCATATACTAGGCCAAAAAAAGAGCCTCAGTAAATTCAAAAAGATTGAAATTGTACCAGTCAGCTTCTCAGATCACAAAGGTATGAAACTAAAAATAAATTATGCAAAGAAAATGATAAAGCCCACAAGCATATGGAGGCTTAATAACATGCTCCTAAATAATCAATGGATCAATGGCCAAATAAAAACAAAGACCAAGCAATATATGGAGACAAATGACAACAATAATTTAACACCACAAAATCTGTGGGATGCAGCGAAGGTCATGTAAGAGGGAACTATATTGCAATACAGGCCTACCTCAGGAAAGAACAATCCCAAATGAATAGTCTAAACTCACAGTTAATGAAACTAGAAAAGGAAGAAGAAATGAAGCCCAAAGTCAATGGAAGGAAGGACATAATAAAGATTAAAACAGAAATAAATAAAATAAAGAAGAAAAAAACAATAGAAAGAATTAATGAAAGCAGGAGCTGGTTCTTTGAGAAAATAAACAAAATAGATAAACCCTTAGCCAGACTTATCAAGAAAAAAAGAAAGTGTACACACAAAAACAGAATCAGAAATGAGAAGTAGAAATCACTATGGACACCACAGAAATACAAAGAATTATTAGAGAATACTATGAAAAATTATATGGTAACAAACTGGATAACCTAGAAGAATGGACAACTTTCTGAAAAATAGAACCTTCCAAGGCTGACCCAGGAAGATACAGAAAATATGAATACATCAATTACCAGTAAAAAAATTGAATTGGTAATCAAAAAACTACCTAAGAACAAAACACTTGGTCCAGATGGTTTCACTGTTGAATTTTATTAAATCTTTAGTGAAGACTTAATACCCAACCTCCTTAAAGTTTTCCAAAAAGTACAAGAGGAAGGAATACTCCCAAACTCATTCTACTAAACCAGCATCACTCTAATACCAAAATCAGGCAAAGACACCACAAAAAAAAGAAAACTACAGACCAATTTCCCTCCTGAACATAGATGCAAAAATACTCAACAAAATATTAGCAAACTGAATTAAAAAATACACCAAAAGATCATCCATCATGATCAAGTGGGATTCATCCCAGGGATGCAAGGATGGTACAACATTTGAAAATCCCTCAACATCATCCACCACATCAACAAAAAGAACAAAAATCACATGATCATCTCCATAGATGCTGAAAAAGCATTTGATAAAATTCAGCATCCATTCATGATTAAAACTCTCAACAAAATGGGGATAGACGGCAAGTACCTCAACATCATAAAGGCTATATATGACAAACCCACAGCTAACATCATACTTAACAGCGAGAAGCTGAAAGCTTTTCCTTTAAGATTGGGAACAAGACAAGGATGCCCACTCTCCCCACTTTTATTCAACATAGTTCTGGAGGTCCTAGCCACAGCAATCAGACAACACAAAGAAATAAAAGGCAACTGGATTGTTAAGGAAGAAGTCAAACTGTCCCTGTTTGCAGATGTCATGATAGTGTACATAAAAAACCCTAAAGAATCCACTCTAAAACTACTAGATATAATATCTGAATTCAGCAAAGTTGCAGGATACAAAATTTATACACAGAAATCTGTTGCTTTTCTATACACTAATGGTGAACTAGCAGAAAGAGAAATCAGGAAAACAATTCCATTCACAATCGCATCAAAAAGAATAAAATACCTAAGAATAAACCTAACCAAGGAAGTGAAAGACCTATACCCTGACTACTACACGACACTCTTAAGAGAAATTAAAGAGGACACTAATAAATGGAAATTCATCCCATGCTCTTGGCTAGGAAGAATTAATATTGTCAAAATGGCCATCCTGCCTAATGCAATCTACAGACTCAATGCAATCCCTATCAAAAACAACAGCATTCTTCAATGAACTAGAACAAATAGTCCTAAAATTCATATGGAATGACAAAAGACCCCAAATAGCCAAAGCTATCCTGAGAAGGAAGAAAAATGCAGGGGGGATTACACTCCCTGACTTCAAGCTCTACTACAAAGCCATGGTAATCAAGACAATTTGGTACTGGCACAAGAACAGACCCAATGACCTGTGGAACAGAACAGAGTCCAGATATTAACCCAAGCATATGTGGTCAATTAATATACAATAAAGGAGCCATGGACATACAATGGGGAAATGACCGCCTCTTCAACACCTGGTGTTGGCAAAACTGGACAGCTACATGTAAGAGAATGAAACTGGATTACTGTCTAACCACATACACAAAAGTAAACTCAAAATGGATCAAAGACCTGAATGTAAGTCATGAAATGATAAACTCTTAGAAAAAAATATAGGCAAAAATCTCTTGGAGATAAACATGAGCAACTTGTTCATGAACATATCTCCCCCAGGCAGGGAAACAAAAGCAAAATGAACAAGTGGGACTATATCAAACTAAAAAGCTGTAGAGCAAAGGGCACCATCAGTAGAACAAAAAAGACATCCTACAGTATGGGAGAATATATTCATAAATGACATATCCAATAAGCAGTTGACATCCAAAATATATAAAGAGCTCACATACCTCAACAATAAAAAATCAAATAAGCCAATTAAAAAGTGGGCAGAGGAGCTGAACGGACACTTCTCCAAAGAAATTCAGATGGCCAACAGACACATGAAAAGATGCTCCACATCACTAATCATCAGACAAATGCAAATTAAAGCCACAATGAAATAGCACCTCATACCAGTCAGGGTGGCCAACATCCAAAAGACAAACAAAAACAAATGTTGGCGAGGATGTGGAGAAAGGGGAACCCTCCTACACTGCTGGTGGGAAGGTAAACTAGTTCAACCATTGTGGAAAGCAGTATGGTGGTTCCTCAAAAAACTAAAAATAGAAATACCATTTGACCTAGGAATCCCACTCCTATGAATTTACCCTAAAAATGCAGCAGCCCAGTTTGAAAAAGACATATGCACACCTATGTTTATCGCAGCACTATTTACAATAGCCAAGAAATGGAAGCAACCTAAGTCTCCATCAGTAGACGAATGGATAAAGAAGATGTGGTACATATACACAATGGAATATTATTCAGCCATAAGAAGAAAACAAATCCTACCATTTGCAACAACATGGATGGAGCTAGAGGGTATTATGCTCAGTGAAATAAGCCAGGAGGAGAAAGACACATATCAAATGATTTCACTCATCTGTGGAGTATAAAACAAAGAAAAAAACTGAAGGAACAAAACAGCAGCAGACTCACAGAACCCAAGAACGGACTAATAGTTACCAAAGGGAAAGGGACTGGGGAAGATGGGTGGGAAGGGAGGGATAAGGGGGGAAAAGGGGCATTACGATTAGCACACGTAATGCAGCGGCGGGGAAATGGGAAAGGCAGTATTTATAGAGAAGAGAAGAAATGATTCTATGTGGACTTGATAACAGGGGGTCTAGTAACCATAATGTTTTTCAAGTGATTGTACATTAATGATATCAAAATTAAAAAAAAAAACAGAATGAAACTGAATTATTGTTTAACCCCATACACAAAAGTAAACTTGAAATGGATCAAATACCTGAATGTAAGTCATGAAACCATAAAACTTAGAAGAAAACATAGAAAAAAATTTCCTGAATATTAAGTATGAGCGACTTCTTTCTAAACGCATCTCCACGAGCTAGGGAAACAAAAGCAAAAATGAACACATGGTACTATCAAAGTAAAAAGCTTCTGTATGGCAAAGGACACCATCAACAGAACAAAAAGGCATCCTACAGTATGGGATAATATATTTGTAAATGACATATCTGACAAGGGGTTAACATGTAAAATATATAAGGAACTCACACACTTCAACACCCAAAAAAGCAAATAACCTGATTAAAAAATGGGCAGAGGAAATGAAGAGACAATTCTCTAAAGAAGAAATTGAGATGGCCAACAGACACATGAAAAGATGCTCCATATCACTAATCATCAGGGAAATGCAAATTAAAACCACAATGAGATATCACCTCACACCAGTAAGGATGGCCACCATCCAAAAGACTAAGAACAATAAATGCTGGCAAGGATGCGGAGAAAGGGGAAACCTCCTACACTGCTGGTGGGAATGTAAGCTAGTTCAACCATTATGGAAAGCAATATGGAGGTTCCTCAAAAAACTCAAAATAGAAATACCATTTGACCCAGGAATCCCACTCCTTGGAATTTACCCAAAGAATACAACTTCTCAGACTCAAAAAGACATATGCACCCTTGTTTTTCGCAGCACTATTTACAATCGCCAAGATATGGAAGCAACCTAAGAGTCCATCAGTAGATGAATGGATAAAGAAAACATGGTACATATACACAATGGAATACTATTCAGCCACAAGAAACAAATCCTACCATTTGCAACAACATGGATGGAGCTGGAGGATATTATGCTCAGTAAAATAAGCCAGGCGAAGAAAGACAAATGTGAAATGATTTCTCTCATTTGTGGAGTATAACAACGGAGCAAAATTGAAGGAACAAAATAGCAGCAAACTCACAGACTCGAATAAGGGAGTAGCCCTTACCAAAGGGGAGGGGTGTGGGAGGGCAGGTGGGGAAGGTGGGAGGTGGGGATTTAGGGGTATTATGTTTAGTACACATGGTGTGGGTGGTCACGGGGAAAACAGTGTAGCACAGAGAAGGCAAACAGTGAATCTGTGGCATCTTACTACACTGATGGGCAGTGACTGCATTGGGGTATAGGTGTGGACTTAATAGTATGGGTAAAAGTAGTCACCACATTGTGTTTTCATGTGAAACCTTCATAAGAGTGTATATCATTAATACCTTAATAAAAAATTTTAAAAAATGTATACACAGGACATATATCTTGAAGAAATACTACATGGAAGTGAAAATATGAAAAAACTAAATAAATGAACATGCTAATCATGACAACCAGAAAAACAGAATTTTAAACCATTTTAATATGTAGTTTCACACCACATTGTTAGAGATTCAAAAACTCAACCATATCAATTGCTGGGAAGGGTTCAAAGTCAAATTGGACACGTAGCATGATATTGTTGTAACCCTTAAATAAGTCATATTTTATTTTGTTATCCTTCATTTATGATAAGCAGATGAATTTAAATTGTCTTTTACTCTGCCAACTTTACAGAGTTGTTCTTTTTCTTTAGTTTTTAGCTGAGTGATTATGATGGCCTAGGCATGAATTTTTGCCTAAGGTTCCCTAAACTTTTTTCATTTTGGTTTTTTTTTTTTGGTTTATTTTTAATCATATTTGGAACAATTTGTCTACTGTCTCTTCAATTATTCCTCCCTCTTCAGTATCTTCTTTTGGAAATCCAATTGCAAGCATGCTAATCATATGGTATTTTCACTCATGTTGCTAAATCTCTGCTTATCATTCTCTTTCTACACTTCATATGGATATTTTCTATTGACCTATCTTTGAATTCATTGGCTTAGACACAGAAAAATGCTGTGTCCAGTCTGCTGTAGTGTTGACCCAATGAATTCTTCAATTCAGATACTGACTTTTTCAAGTCTAGGATTTCCCGTTGGTTTGGCAAGTTTAATCAATACAGCCAGAATTTGAGCTGCATTTTGATTCGGCTACACTTACCCTCAGTGCACCACAAGTGTCAAATTCTCCTGAAATCTTGAACATGGGATGAGGGGATTTTCTCAGTTTGCTTCCCCTCAACTGAAGACTTCTCTCTGTACTTGTGCCTCAGAGAACTCTCTCCACCTCTTACCCCTATCCCAGGAGTGTTCTGATGTTAATTGTTACTCAATTCTTGCTAATCTGGTTTTGGTGGGCTGAGAGACAGGGTATAGCCTGTCCTGGTTCTCCTCAGATGCAGGGAGGGACTGCGTTCCTGGCTTTCAAAGAGGATGTTTCAGTTATCCAGCCTTCCTCCGAGTCCTAGGGAAAGTACTAGTTCCTCTTGCAAGGAGTTACAAAAAAGTTGATCATAAGTTGACCTGAGCTAAGACTGGGTTGAAGTTTTATTTCATTTCAATTCAACTCTGAATTGAATTCCAGCTGGGCCCTTGAAACTAAGCTTCTAATAACACTGCCATCTCTCTCTTTGTGTTTTCCATTCTGTACCCACAGATACTTAATTAGCAAATTCTTATGGACTCTAACTTTTTAGCCAGCACATTTTTATGTTGGGCCTCTTCCAGATTTCAAACAGTCATACCAGCACCAGCTTTCATTACATGTTGAACTTGCTTGTCCTCATCCCAGAAAAGTCCCTCCTTCCATGGCACGCCTCCTTCTGTACTGTCCCTTAGCTTGTAGTACCCAGTCATTTTTTCTCATTCATAAAAGTTCATTTCTGTTTGGTTTTGGGTCCTTTAGACATTGTTGCAACCAATACACTTAGATGGCTTTAAAGCAAAGTATTGTTTATCCAGTGTTTTCTTGTTGTATGGTAAGCACAATCTCACATTCTAGCTGGGGATACATCAGACACTAAATTTTAATTTTATAAAAATAGCGTTCAAAGTTTTCTCTTTTAATTGTCCCATTTTAGCTAAGACGATTCAATATCTATGTGTAGAGATGAAAGTTTTTTCCTTTAGTCAAAGGAAATAATTCAATCTCCCCCAAAATGCCTAAGTCAAAAACCAATACAATTTCCTTGTTACAGTTACATCACATATCACTTAACAATCATATATGTCTGGTTGGTAAAAGCATGAGTTGTAGTACGACAGATAGTAATTTCAATCTCTATGTTAGAAATTCGTTTATTGTCATAATAGGATTCAGCAGTCATATTTTTGAGCAAGATATGTTACTTAAGGTTGATAGAATTCATATTTTGCTATACTTGGTGTAAAATCACTTACTAATTTAACATTTTCCAAAGGGATTTGGGATGATTTACCATAGCAGGTTAAAATAAAAGCAGGCTGTGCTGCTGTGGAACAGCAATTATTCCACAATATTCCAACTCTTAAATAAGATATTTATCTGTTTAAATATGTTCAAATACCTGTTAAAATAAAATTAAAGAGATGATTTTATATTTGACTATCTCTGATAATAAGGTATGAAATGAAAGAAACCCAGGGTAGTATATGAGTAAAATTACATCCCTGTTGTTTTTATGTTTAACCTTGGATTTTTATCAAAACTTCATTTGATTCTCTTTAGGGCACTTCAATAACTTATATTAGCACAAATATTATTTTACAGTATGTGATTTGTTCTAGTTATCCTAAATCACTGATTCCTCTTTAAATATACTAATTTTCCTGAAAGATAAAAGTTTTAGTATTTTTTAACAAATAATCCTCTGGATGCCTCCAAATGACTTTAGATTGTGAACCTATATTTTTCTATAAATCAATAATCAGAAATTCTGGGAGCTATCATAATCATCAGAAATACATGTGTATGTACATATTTTCATTATTTCACTTTTAGTGGAATAATCTTTCAAAGAAAGCTTTTAATCCATTAGTATAGACCAATAATCTTCAAATATCTCAAAAGTAAAACATCTCATCAGTCAACTCAAGAGTTAGTTGATGTGATGTCATAACTGCATCTATTTTAAAATATCTGAATAACTGACCAAAATGTTTAATACTTATCTGAACATTAGACATAATCACAGAAGATTATTAACTAAGTTCCTATTAGTATTTGAAATATCTATCTAAACTCATGCACATTGCAACACTCTAGGTTGAGGTAAAAAGAATATTAATACAAAATAAGAGTAATTTACTCTTTTTAAATATGCCTACATTATATCAATGTTTTGCTTATTTCCAAAATAAATTTGGTTCCTTTGTTCTTTGTACTATTACTAATAATTTAAAACCTCTTTGTAGATAATAGCAATGATTTTCTTGACTCTTATCAATTATTCTCTATGAAATGAAAGCAAAAACATGTCAGATTCTGAAAACAAAATCTCAGAATATAGTAAGAGATAAGGGCAACATAAAAGGGAAACTTAGTCACCATTTTGCTATACCATTCCAAACTTCTGAACTAGTCATGTAGAATGCTATTTATAAGAGTATTGCTTACAAATTTGTTTTTTTAATAGATGGGCCTTTAAATTGCTGTGTCATGTGTCTATAGGTATTGTCATGATTCACTTATAGTGGAAAAATAAAGACTGAAACAGAGAGAGCTAAACTATATTTACTTCCCACCAGAATAAGGAAACCTGCTCCAGCAGAACTAAGGCTCTCTGTGAAGGAGACATTATAGTGTGTTTAAAGCCAAAACCCACAATGAGTTTCATGGTCTATTTAGGCTTAGGAGAGTATCTTTGGGCTGGCTGGTTTTCTGAAGTCACCATGAAGTTAGAAACTGCCACCATCTAGCTGATTTCTAGTGGTTTTGACCAGCTTTCCCAAAGGTGTTGCTGTGCTTCCCTCTTCTGGCACTCTGGTCATTGTTATCTTTCAGTTTCTCATGTTCACCAGAAAATGTGGATTTTCATACTGTAGGTTTTATGAAGAATAAGCACAAGATATGTCACCACCAAATTTCTTAGATGTTTTCTCTTCCTGTTCTTGCCTAGAAAAAGTATAATAGATTATACAGAGAGGAGAAAACCCAGAGCTTCATCATGTTAGTCATATACTGAATATGGGAGTGAGTCCTGAAGTGGTTTAACATTGCCAGACTGATACTACACTGGGATGAGTTCACTATGTGAGGAATTAAACATTTAAAGAAATGTGGTTAGTTGTAGAACTCAAAGGGGGGAAAATTTAAAGGAGATAAGATGATTTTCTTCTTTTCATCCTAATTTTTTATTTATTACCCTATAGTTTCATAGTTGTGTCTGTTACAATTATTTAGCTACAAGTAGCAGAAACTCAGTTTCCAAAAGGATTTAATATTTTATTTGCTTCATGGCTTCAACTCAACCTGTAGGGTTGGATTATAGATATCTTTTCCTAATAATCCAATCATATTTTTAATAACATATGTAGTTTCAATCTCCCTGCTTTTCCAAGAATGCCAAAGCAAACTTTCCCGAATGTCACTGACCCAATTTAGATGAGGTGCCCCCTTCCATATGATCTCTGAACAAGGTGTGCCACGTACCCACTGACACACATTAGAAGTTGCTATTACATAACAGTACTGGTCAACATTGGGGATGGTATAGAAAGGACTTTAAGGAGTCAACCAAAATGTCCCTTATAAAGGTGAATTTTAGGAAACCCTAATGTGGAAAACCAGAATCCTTAAAGCCAGTTTCAAATCTAAGTGTTTCCAAAAAGAAAAATTATGCCAAATTATATTTGATTTGGACATAATGTGGTCTTCTCTCTTATGTCATTTAAACTGAATATTCTTTTCATCAATTATTATTTTTTACTCTTATTTGAATTCTTCTGGCTTTTATCATTCATTGAAACCCCTCACTCCTACTTTCCCCCATTAATACTTTTTTGGGTAGAGTATTGTGTATTGAATTCTTTCACTGGCATCTCTTTGGGAATATGAATTTCATGACTAATTTCAAAAATCCTTTGGTTATGATTAATGTGTTGCAGATTGAGAATTATATTAAAGGTGCATGTAGAAGACTGGAACATCCCTATATAGGGTGAGTGTTTTGGGGGAAGAGTAAATATATATAAACATTGTTTTTTCCCTTGGGGCTATAGGTTCTTAGAGAATTTCTTTGGATCTGTGAAGGTGCATGCTCATTACAGTAATCCCCCAAAATGCTAAGCAATTTGACTTGTGGATTTTAATGTATTCTGTTGTCAATCTTTGTCAGGCAAAATCTAAGTGATTACAGATTCAATTTATCCATGCAATATTAACATCACAAACATGCACGTAAACACACACATATGTATTCACATATACTCACATACATGTGTGCTTATACACACACACACAAAGCTACCCACTGCACATATATTCTGCCTCACTGAAAACTTATTTGGAGAATCACTAAACAATTGCTCATTTCATGACACCTGTTTCACAAGGCATTCTTGACTAGTTACACAGTTTTATAAAGCCTTTTCTGCTTCCTCTTTTCTGGTCCAAGGTTATAGACTTGTTTCTCCTATACTTTTTATCCACTTTCCCAAGCAATTCTCTTATTCACTTTATTGTATCTTTGCTCTTTTATCTGATAATGTTTATAGTAAAACTACAATTGTGTCTATAAGAGCAGTGACAAGTAGGACTTTTTCCATATAGTTTAAAAAAAACAGATGACACTTGATCTGCATCACGGATGTAAGGCTTAACCAAGCAATGTGATATGTTCATGTGTGTGTGTGTCCACACAAAACATAAAGGCAGAAGAGGCTGAGTAACAGGTATGGAGTGTAATTTTAGACTGATTTGTTTTTACCCAACTCCAGGCCACTCGATGTTTCCAAAGACAAGTTTTGTCTCATTGAATAAACCACTAAATATATCAATGATAATTTAATTTTAAAAACTGTACCATGTTTGCAAACAGTGCTTCATGCTTTATCAACACATTTTGTTCTCTAAAGTCTAGTAAATTCCTGGACTTGACCTTCTCAAAAAATTTATTTGGGAGGTTAAGGACACCAACAAATTTTTAATACCTAGATGTGCTTGCTTAAATGTAGAACCATACCCTAAAGTTCTTCCAACCTTAATTCTATAGCATAGATTGTACAAGTAACTTCAAGGCTAATATCACAAATATAATGACTGAAATGCATCATTATGAATTCTATTGTTATTTTACACAACATCAAATGACAGGACATAAATAATTTAATATCAACACAGAGAACGTTAAACTTCAGAAGTCCAGATAATGGGTTTCCCTCTCTGAAGAAAGTAAATTTCATTTTAATGTTTATTGCTCCCAGTAATTAAGATACAATGAAGTAGTTGGTTAAATGTAGAAAAGTTTAACAATTTTGACCAGAATTGTCTCCCTGATATGAAACATACAAAAAACAGGGATGACAATAGTGATGAGAATAAAAAATTATATCTAATTATGTTTATTATCGCAGTTTCATTATTTCTTCATTATTGTTTCACGTGGAGTATATTTTAATATTTATTGAACATACTGGCAATATATAAACTTATATAAAGAATTAATTGAAAACAAATGCCTTGTTCATGGACTCAAAATTCAATGATGACATGTCAATTTTTTACAAAATGATTCACAGATTCAATACAGAAAAAATAAAAATATGAGTAGGTATCTTCAAACAAGGAATAGAATGGAGCTTTCTCAAATTTATTTTTAAAAGATCTACAAAAACCCAGCTAACATCATTTTTATGGTGAGACACCAGATGCTTTCTCACTGAAGTCAAGTATAAGGCAAGGGCGCCCCCACTCATCAAGCCCTTTCAACACTCTGCTAGACATCCTAGCTAATGCAGTAAGAAGAAAGGAAAGAAAATGCATTCAGATTAGGAAGGAATAAATAAAAATGTCTTTGTTTGCAAATGACATGAGCATCTACATAGATAACCCTAAAGAACTGACAAAAAATACTCTGGGACTAATAAGCAATGCTAGCAAGGTTTCAGGTCAATGTACAAAAGTCAAGTTGCCTTCCTGAACACCAGCAAAGAACAATTAGAATTTGAAATAAAAAAAAACAGAATTTACATTAGTACTCCTCAAAATGCTTAGGTATAAATCTAACAAAATGTGTACAAGATCTGTATGAGGAAAACTATAAAACTGTGGTGAAAGAAATCAAGGAACTAAAAAAAAAATGGAGAGATATTCTGTGTTCATGGTCAGAAAGACTCAATAATATCATGTCAGTTCTTCCAATTTTGTCTATAGATTCAATGCTGTCGGTTTAATTATGTTATTTTGTGCATTTTGAAAAACTGATCCTAAAATATATATATGTAGAGACAAGAAAATCAAAATAAACAACATAATATTGAAGGAGGACTGACGGTATCCAACTTGAAACTTACTGTAATGCTATAGTAATTTAGGCATTAGTGAAAGAATACACAAATAGATCATTGAAACAGAACAGAGAGCCAGAAATAGGCCACATAAAAGTAGTTGATTATCTTTTACAAAGTTGCAAAGACAACAAAATAGAAAGAAGACAGCCTCTTTAACAAATGGTTCTGGAATAACTGGAACATTTTTTAAAAAAGAATCTATATACAGATCTTTCATTCTTTACAAAAATTTAATCTAAGTAGATCACAGACCTACATATACAATACAAGACTATAAAATTCCTACAGGAGACTTTCTGGGTAATACCTAGGAGAATATTTGGATAACTTTACATTTGGCAATGACTTTCATTAAAATTAAAAACATTCACTCTGTGAATGATACTGTCAAGACATTGAGAAGACAAGCCAAAGACCAGGACATAACATTTGCAAAATACATATTTCATAAAGGGTTATTATTAAAAATATATAAAAATTCTTAATATTCAACACTAACATTAAAGTTTGGTGAAGATATGTGGCAACTAGAATTTGATTCATTATTGATGGAAGGTTAAAGTGATACAGTCACTCTGGAGTTCAACAGTTTCCTATGAAGTTAAACATGGATCTCTGCCTGTGGCCCCAAACTCCACACCTGGGTATATTTATTCAGTATAAATAAGAACATATGTTTATAAAAACACTAATATAAAAATTCTCATAGCATCATTATTAATAATAGAAGAAATAGAAGAAATATGGAAACAAAATAAATATTGATTAATAAGAAAATAGGTTAAAAATGTGATATAATTATGTAATAGAATACTAGTCAATTATAAAAAATGAGTTACTGGTAAAACATTACAGGTATAATTAAAAGATACTGCAGATTGGTTCTAGACCACTGTAGTTAAGGGAATCTCAGAATAAAGTGAGTCAAAAAACTTTTGGGTTTCCCAGTGCACATAAAAGTTATTTTTATACTGTACTGAAGCCTGTTAACTGTGCAATAAATTATGTCTAATAAACAATGTGCAAATATTGAACATCATCTTAGCTTTCAGCAAGTTGTAATCTTTTTGCTGGTGGAGGGTCTTGCCTCAATGTTGATGGCTGCTGACTGATCAGGGTGGTGGTTGCCGAAGGTTGCAGTGGCTGTGGCGATTTCTTAAAATAAAACAATAATTACATTTGCCACATAAATTGACTCTTCCTTTCATGAATGATTTATCCGTAGCAGAGGATGCTGCTGGATAGCATCTGACTCACAGCAGAGCTTCTTTCAAAATTGGAGTAAACCCTCTTAAGGCCAGCCATTGCTTTATCAACTAAATTTATGAAACATCTAAGTTCTCTGCTGTCTTTTCAACAATATTCACAGTTCCTTCACCAGAGTAGATTCCCTCTCAAGAAACCACTTTCTTTGTTCACCCATAAGAAGCAGCTCCTCATTTGCCAAAATATTATGATGAAATGGCAGCAGTTCAGTCACCTCTTCAGGATCCATTTCTAATTCAATTTACTCGGCCCAGATGCATCAGAAGAATCAGTATCTACGGCAGCCATAGATTTGTGAAATATATTTCTTAAATAATAAGACTTGAAAGTTGCAATTGGTCTTTGATTCATGGATTGTGGAATGGATGTTGCATTAACCAACATGAAAACATTCATCGTGTACATCTAACACTGTCAGAGCCCTTGAGTGACCAGGTGCATTGTCAATGAACATATTTTTGAAAGGCATCTTTTTCTGAGCAATGGGTCTTAACAGTGGGCTTAAACTATTCAGCAAACCATGTTGTACCATTCCCCAAACTTTGTTGTTCCATTAACAGAGCACAGTCAGAGTAGATTTAGTATAATTCTTAAGGGCCCTAAGATTTTCAGAATGGTAAATAAGCATTGGCTTCAACTTAAAGTCACCAACTGCATTAGCACCAAACAAGAGAGTTAGCGTGCCTTTGAAGCTTTGAAGACAAGCATTGACTTCTCTCTAGCTATGAAAGTCCTAGATGGCCTCTTCATTCAATTGAAGGGTGTTTCATCTACATTGCAAATCTATTGTTTACTGTAGCCACTTTGATGAATTATTTTAGCTAGTTCTTACAGACAACTTGCAGCAGCTTCTACATCAGTACTTGTTGCTTCATCTTGCACTTTTATGTTATGTAAACTGCTTCTTTCTTTAAAACTCATGAATCAACCTTCTGCTAGCTTCAGACTTTTCTTCTGCAGCTTCATCACTGGTCTCGGCCTTCCTAGAATTGAAAAGTTAGGGCCTGACTCTGGATCAGGCTATGGCTTAAGGGAATGTTGTGTGGTTTGATTTTCTACCCAGACCATTAAATCTTTCTCCATATCAGCAGTAAGTCTGTTTCACTTTCTTTTTTTTTTAATTTTTAAAAAATTTTGGTATCATTAATATACAACTGAATGAGCAACCTTGTGGTTACTAGATTGGTCCCATTATCATGTCCCCACCACGTACCTCATTACAGTCACTGTCCATCAGTGTAGTAAGATGCTATAGAGTCACTACTTGTCCTCTCTGTGCTATACCGTCTTCCCTGTGCCCTCCTTACATTATGTGTGCTAATCATAACATCCCTTATTCCCCTTATCCCCCCTGTCCCACCCATCCTCTCTTTCCCTTTAGTAACTGTTAGTCCATTCTTGGGTTCTGTGAGTCTGCTGCTGTTTTGTTTCACTTTCTTATCATTCATGTTGCTCACTGGAGTAGCACTTTTCATTTCCTTCAAGAACTCTTCCTTTGCATTCACAACTTGGTTTTTTGGCACAAGAGGTCTAGCTTCTGGGCTATCTTGGTTTTTGACATGGCTGATATGTATTTTGAATATAATTTCTCACTTTATAAAATTGTAAGAATACTATAAAAGGAGGAAAATATGTGTATATTAAAAGGTTTTCTTTCTAAAGTAAAGTGTTAAAAACTATTTTTTCTGTTTGATAACATCTGTATCACTAGGATAGTCTCAGTAATACAATTCTAACACATCCCAATCATGAAAACAAAGAAGTGGTAGCATATATCTTCTGGCACTTTGATGTTGGAGGCTATGATACTCAGGAAAAAACTATATAATGGCGACTGAGGCAGTCAAAAAAAGTCTTAAAAATTGTAAATTAACTGGAGCATAGTTAAAAGATAAGATTTTAAAAAAGATTTTAGCAAAAAGATGTGCTTAAGTTCTCACTTGGGAGACTCAACTAGGAAATCTAGAGAGCAATGATTCATTTACATGCACGAATCTTACGAATGTAGAACTCTTAAAAAATGAAGCATTAAATACCTATTCTATTATTTTTTTCAAATAAGATGAATAATGATTCTTAACTCTGCTAAAATAGTGGCCATAATTAGCAAATAAATGAGATGAGAAATAATGGTAGTTTTCTAAAATTACATTTTTTCCCTTTGCTGAAACACAAATGTTGCCTAACCTGAGATTGGTTTTGAAAAAGTGTAATGCATGCTAACATTTCCAAAAATTCAATTATTTTCTTATATGTTATATATTAAATATTATTTATGTTAATGCTTAATCTAAAACTTAAGTTTATGGTATATGTTATGGGTTGAATTGTGTCCCCGAAAAAGATATACTGAAGTTCTAACCTTCTGTACTATGAAGGTGCTGTTATTTGAAAATAAGGTCTTTGTAGATGTAATCGAAGTAAAATAAGGTCACACTGGATTAGGATGGGCTCTAATTTCAATGACTTATGTTAGAAAAACAGATGCACAAGGTAGACAGCTTTCAGGAGCAGACACTACAGTGATGCTGAGAGAATACAAGAAATGCCAAAGAATGCTTGCAATAACCAGAAGTTAGGAAGTGGCAAAGATGGATTCTTCCCTAAAACCTTCGGAGGTGCTCTCATGAGACCTGGATTTCAGACTTAGCCTCCAGAACTGTGAGAGTATAGTTTGTTTTTTTTGAGCCACCCAACTGTGAAAATTTGTTACCGCAGCCCTAGGAAATTAATACAGAATGCTTCTTTTAAGAAACCGTTGTCTAAATAAGTAGGGAAGACCCATACATTTTATGAATAACTGCACTTTTTGAATTTTTGTTTTTTTCTCTACCTTGCCCTACCTTTAGCCATTCTGTGAAATAATTTCTAAAAATGTATTAGTATCACTAAAATAAAATTTGAATTAATTTCTTATTTAAAAACATGAAATTTTACCTAGCAACGTGATAAAATTTGCTATCTTATCTGTAATTCAAAAATGTAACATTTGGACAAATGCCTTTGAGTAACAAAATCTCCTGTAACATTTGGACAAATGCCTTTGAGTAACAAAATCTCCTATGTTCATTTTCTGTCACATTTATCTTCTAAGAGTAGTAATTTTCATGTTAAAGGCCACTAGCCATTCATTGTGAGATAGTTTGCTCTGTGTTATTTTGGCTGAACTGCTCTGAATTTGACTAGCTTCTCACAATGCGACTATGGAAAAATATTAATTGAATTGAATTAAAGGCTATCATGAGAAGAGTTAAATGTCTAATAAGTCATATATAGATGTATATAAATGATCACCTATTCCTTATAAAAGAATTATTTTACTAAGTATAATTATCTAATGCCCTTTGATATTGATGGATTATTAAGAATGCCAAGTCAGTCGGATTATTACTATAAGACAAGGCCTTGTTAAACCATGCCTAAATTCAGAGATGAATGCTTACTAACCTGCCTCTTGGGTTTTATATTTAATGAGGTTGAGCAGAGTGAACTGATGGGTTAATGTCCAGTGATCCGGTTAGCTGCCTTGGGCACTGCAGTCATACCTAGTAGCTGCAAGTCTGGCCTACCATTGGTGACCCTGGACAGATGAGAGTTGGGGTGACAGAAGATCAGATGCTGAGGCCCCTGGAAAATTAATCAGCAGAGAAAAGTAATGTACAGTCATGTATCTTTTATATGAAGGACCAAAAGCTTTCAGAACTTGAATAAATAATATTGAGAGTTCATCTGAATAAAAATCAGAAATTGTGACCAGTTAATGAGTTCCCTGCAATTTGTTCACCAAACTATTCTTCATTCATGTTAAATGAAATAATTTGTAATACTGTAATTTTTATGTTTAACAATCATTTATGCATTCCATTATTTCCTGAACATTTTTATCCATGCACTTTTTTATTTGACATAATATTCTTATATGTGAATTACTGAAGCAGAAAATAATTTCTCAACCATTGAGCACTAAAAATAAAAAAAATTAAAATAGTTGGCTTTATGAAATTAAACATAATAACAACTATGATACATAACAAATTATCATTTTTCATATCTTAAAGATATGATTAAGTTCATATGTATTAATCTTCATTGTCATATTAGTTTACTACTACAAATATTAGGAGCATTTTGGCTATCATAATAAAATGAAAATAATAAAGATTATCAAAATTATGTTGCCTATAATAAGGATAAAAAGTTATGGTTTTAACATATAGCTGATAATTTGTGTTCTGGCTATACACAGTAATCAAAGATATAAATCCACTTTGTATTCCAGGAATCTATTTATTTCTATACCCATTAAGAACTCAATTTATAATTCAGCTATTCATTATATCACCAAATTATTTCTGGCAGAGTAATTAGTATGTGGTTAGTAGCAGCCTTTCCAACATACTGGATTTAAAAATACATAAACATGAATAAAAACATTAACAAACATTTAAAACATATTCATAGAATGTGTACAATGCAAACATACTCACAGATGTAAGTGCATGGGACTTGGATTGCTTATATGTAATACCTTGCTAATTTAATACATTACAAAGAGAAATGAGCTACCAAACTACATATTTAATATAATTTGTTATTGCCTTTAATTTAAAAAAACATTAAAATTTTTTTTAATTGTTAGAATTTCTTTAAAAGAAGATTCTGACTTGAAGTTCTTTCTTATTTAAAATGTATTAAAATATTCTCAGAATCCACTTTACCTTCTTTAGTAGACAGTTTCACATTTTAGATGTCAGTGTTGGAAGCTGATGAAATAATATTTTGCTCAACCTGACATGTGCAATTTGAATTAATCAATGGCTACACCTTATAAATTATTGTTGGTGAAGCACAGTGAAAAGAAAATTGGTCTACAAATATCTATTTAGCTACTCAGGTAGTAAATACCTGCTGTCATCTATTTATTTCTCAACTACAGTGGCTTCAGTTATCCTGCCTGAGATTCATGACAGCCCTGCAGTTCATTTCAGAAAGCAGTGAACCCAAAAATCCACATCAGAAAATTCTGAATATAACCTCATTCAATAATACAATATCTGAGTCTGTAAAACATCATTAACTTTCGCATTTCATCTGTGACATATTTTGAATTAAATGAGTTAAAATAGACAAAAAAAACCCCAAAGCAACGAAAGTTAAAATAAGTACAACCAAAGTTGTTTTTCTCTCTGCACCAGTTTGCCATATAACTTAATTTGATCTCCAGTGAGTCAGACAATATCCCTCCTTTAATCTTCCCTTAGCAATTACAATAACTGAGCTTGCCAGTATCACCAAATGAAGTGAACCAATAAATTGAATTGCCTGTACAACAGTTTACTCTTAACGTAATATCTATTACATTACTATTTGGAAACTGCTATCAGAAATACCATAAGCTGCAGAAGTTTCATATGTCGATAAAGGACTGTATTTAAAAACTAGATTTCTTTAGCCTTTTGCACATGAATTATTATTCTGCTCATTTTCTCTAGGACCTCGCAATCCTAATTTCTGTGCCTGCAGTGATATTCTCTAACTGGTTTTGTGGCTGAATTTTCCTTAGTCTTCACGTCTTTACTCAGATGTCATCTCCCTATAGATGTTTTTCCTGACTTTAAACTAGTAAAATCTTCATAACACTATTCAGTGTCTAAAATTATCTCTTTATTGTACTTACTTATCTTTTTCTTTTCTATTTTATGTAAGCTTTACGGAAGCAGGCATCTTTTTTTTATTAAGACAATTTTTTAGAGCAGTTTTAGGCTCACAGAAAAATTGAGAAGGTATAGAGATTTCCCAAATACGTCCTGCTCCGACACCTGCATCGCCTCCTCTACTATCAACATTCCCCACGAGAATGGTACAATTGTTATAACTGATGAGCCTACACTGATGAAACATAATCATCTGAAGTCCACAGTTTACATTACAGTTCAATCCTGGTGTTTTACACTTATGGGATTTGGACAAATGTATGGTGATATGTATCCATTATTATGGTATCATACAGAATATTTTCACAGCCCTAAAAATACTCTGTGCTCTGGCTATTCACCATTCCACTTACTCCACCCATGGCAATCACTTATCTTTTAATAGATTCTATAGTTTTGACTTTTCTGGAATGTCACAGTGGAATAATACAATATGTGGCCTTTTAAGACTGTCTTAGTTCACTTAGGAATACATATTTAATAGCTTTTTTCTTAGCTTAATAGCTCATTTGCTTTTAGTGCTGAATTATTCCACGGTTTAGATGTGACAATTTGTGCACCATTTACCTGCTGAAGGACATCTTGGTTGCTTCCAAGATTTGGCAATTATGAGTAAAGCTGAAATAAACATTTGTGTCCAGAATTTTGAATGCACATGAGTTCTCAGCTCTGTTTTAGATAAATACTCAGAGTGTGATTGCTGGATCTTATAGTAAAAGTATGTTTTATTTTATATGAAATTGCCAAACATATGAATAAAAAAGTATATACATAAAATTGGATGGCATTTACCCCTAAAGAGGAAGGAAATCCTGTCATGTGAGACAACATGGATGAACCTAGAAGACATTATGCTATAGGGGAAAAAAATGGAGAGTTGTCTAAAGGATATAATATTTCAGTTATGCAAGACAAATACCTTCTAAATATATATATTTGAAGCAGCCTTCAAAATTAGTTTGTTAATAACCTACCCTTTCTCTAACTACATGACTTCTTCAATCATAGGTTTCCAAAAACCCATGAGTACAATCCTTTTGTGGATTCATTCCTTAATCACAATTATTATTTAATGGCTACAGAGTTATATAGAGCAGTAGAATCAGAGACATGCTTGTGCTTAGAGAGACTTTAAATATTCTAAAGGAACCAAACCACTTTATTTCTTTGTGAATTATATTATTTAGTAATAGTAAGATATGTCTGCACAAACAGGTAGGAAAATTGCTTACAAAACTTCAGGAACTTTCAGAAAAACATGGTTTTTTATATGGTGTTCTACAACTCCCCCAAGAATTACACCCTAGAGGCATGAGAAATCTCTAGATAAGATAGAAAGATTTTTAATAAGAACTAGAGGAGATTTACAATTTTTCTTGGCAAGCAGACCCTAAAATATAATGCAACTGTATATAGCAGCATGACATTATAGTGGGAGGCAAGGGAGAGTATTTCTATAGGGTAGAATTCTAGGCTATAATTATAATTAAACAATTTCTACAGCACTGTCACTTTTTTATGGATGTGAATCACAGTTCAATTTAATGGGAAGGTGTATCTTCTAACAATAAATCAATTAAATCCATATTGAACAATCTTATACTAAAGTTCTTAAGTTTTTGTAAGTTCCTTAGAGCCCTCTATATTGCCTGTCTTCTTTATCTTGGTATAATATTTATTTCTAATAATTACATTCCTTATCTTTGAAATGAGGCAACTGTGGGGGATCAGGTTATCATGTAAAATATATTAATCACCTTCCTAGAGTTTCAAAGCATTTCAGCCCATGTCAAGCCTTGAAAAAACCTTGGGGGTATAGTTATGCCATTATATTCACATTTTGAGTTATATCCCATTGCTTAATTATTTGTCTTTAAAAAGACAGCCTCATCATATTATAAGCTGTTCACTTCGAACTGCAGTCTATGTTCATAAAATGTAATGAAAGTGGAACAAAGAGTCACAGTAATTTAGGGTGGGATGTTAATTGATCCCTGTTATTTAACCTGTAACTTCCACATATATTTGCCTTGTGAACCTACCCAATCAGATGTTTCTGGAGCCCCTGGAATGATTCATACTTGAAACAAAGATCCATAAAGTGGTAAGATAAGGATTACATCTATAGCTTGGATCTATTGTTTTTGTTTCTCCACATTTATATATATATATTTTTAGTTTAAATTCGTTTTATTTTATTCTAGTTCAGTTTAAATGCATTCATTTAAAACAATGCCTCTGCTCCAAGTAAATCAAGATAAAAATAAATGAACTCAAGATAACATCAGTCCCATGTGTCTAGATCCTGGTGGTGTGTGTGAAGCAGAACAGCTGGTTACAGTGACAGGCGACAGATCCAAATAGTCCAATTTGTTAACATTTTTCCATTTCTAAGCCATCTTTAAAGAAAATCATGTACGAGTCACACTATCCTCACGGTAGTCCAGCAGAACAACCATGCCACCTGGATTTATGTTTTCACCAATAAAGAACTGACAGTTTTTGAAGTTAGCAAGGGTGTGCCTCATTTGTTCCACAGCCCGTCATAAAAGGTTTTACTCATTCTAGTCTCTGTTCTTCAAGTGTTCCTTTGATTGATTTCATATCATCTTTGATGTACTTCTTGCAGGCTCCTTTTGTGGAGCTGGTTTCCTGCAAGTGATGGTTCGTGACAGTATCAACGCCTGGGATTACTGCACGTGCAGGACCTTTGCCCTCGCGGCCTTCATTGGAGGCATTTCCACCAATGAGCAAGTAATCAGTGTTACCCTCTGTCTTACTGACAGTCTTCCCCACCTCCAGGCAGGCACACACAACCCTTCCTTGATGTCTCAGATCTTGCAGATGTCAGAGACCATCTCATCAAGGCTGATGAGGTCCCTGCAGATGATCACAATGGCTGCTGGAGGGAGAGGATGGAGGCTGGTTTAGTGGAGCCGGGAGCTCAAGCAAGCGCGGATCAGCCAGAGCTGCACTGGGAGGGAGGGGAGGGGACATTCATACCTTAAACTCCTGAAAACATAAGCTCTAACTTGATGGAACAAAACTTCTTGTTCACAGCATAAAGTGCTTTTAATTTCCTTCCTCATTTAAAATTGATAAAATTTCAATTATTTTTCTGTTTTTCAGATAGAATGATAGCTTTTTAAACTGAAATCTGATTTATACTTAGATTCTTATTTCATAGGAAAGTGTCAGGTCTCCATTCCTATACTGGGATGAAAAGGTTCATGGCCATGTGCAATTTATTGAAAGCCTATTTAGACCACAAGGGAAGAACCTGATATATACTCATGATGTGTTGCTTTTAGTTAATAGACGGATGGTATGTCTGACAGAAGTATCTTGGGAAGTACCTCCTTCAAGAATTCAGATAGATCATCTAAAGACATACAGATCAATGCCAAAGTGATTGGGAAGGCAGGGATTTGTGGGTATGAAACCAAAGAAATAAAAAACAAAAATTGATACCAAATAAAATATTCAACAAAGAATTAATCTAAGGGGCAGGAACTCAAAGAGGTCAAAATGACCCAGGCTATTTCTTTTACTCCTTCATTCTATCCATCCATCCTTATAGCAGGCTATTTATCCATCAAAAAGTATTATACATATTGTGATCTATTTTAATGTTTAAACAGTGCCATACAAACCCAAGCACACACGTAAAAATGCAGAGTTGGGTCTCATTCACAGATACAGTCTAAAGTCTGAATTGTAAGCCCTGTATGATTGAGAAGGTAGGCGGGGCAAAACGACCCCTTAGAATTCTCCTGTGATAGGCACCTGTGGATGACAGTTGTCAGTCCCAGGAGACAGTTTAGGGTTGCATGTATTCTCTAGAGGACAGCTATACCGAAGTGGGTTGAAAAGAATCAACATGGAAAGAAAGCAAATGGTACAAATTCTGAGAAATAGGCCTTTTATTCTTGTGGTTGAAGGGTAAAAAATATTCATGGTTTGTCATAAGCATGAGCCCACAGTATAAATAAGCACTGTTTTTTAGAAGGATGTTATTTCTATGGATATGTTTCTGCAATCAAAAACAAGAGCATTTATAAATTATATTCCAAAAATAATTTTAGAAGTGCTAATGATCAGAGACCAGCACACAGGCAGGTAAACATGGTTCTTTTTTACAGCGTGAATCTGGTCTTTGAAATAGGAGAATTACACTGGATAGCACTCATGGGAACAGGGGCAGACGAGTTTTAGAGGAGTTGTTGACAGCCTGTCAATTACCAACAGTTTATAGCAGAACAGACAGAGAGGAGCTGGCACCTTCTGAGAAAAATCCATAAACCTTCCTCCCCCAGTAAGTAATAAGGCATGGCAAATAAATAGTTTCTACAAATGTTGTTCTCTCTTTACAAGCGTTATAAATACTATGTTTTCATTTATAAAGTATTTTTCAACCATAGTATAAATGGTTTTTGCAATGGGACTTGGTTTTATACTCTGTTCATTTATTTTCTCTCTTTTTCTAGGGGTTGTAAATTCTTTGGTTTTCTTGCTTAAGTGCATTTTCTCTTAAAAAACAAAGCCCAAATCAATATTCACATGAATAAAAGCTGATTTATTAGAATAATGGATTTGAAACCAAAACGAATGAAATGCCACCACTGTAAAAGGGTTTTCCCTTAATAATTCAACATAATAAAATTGAATATTTAACCTTTCATTTCTACAGCCAGTTTGAATATTAATTGCTTGAAGCACTACAAATTTACTCTTTATAAACCTGACCCCATTGTTGAAAATCACATTGCCAACCAGTTTGTATTGCTCATGAGAGTCGAAGAACATGAAGCAGATACTTTTTAGTAAGAAATCACCTGCCAAGATGGTCGGAAATGAGGGTACAATGGACAGCAGGCAGTGTTTACCATGAAGATGTTTACAATTATACCATCATGACATCTCCTGTCTACATTATCCTTTCATTATTTATTTCTGAAGTTATAACACAGACAATTATGAAAATTAAATGAAATTTTGGAGTACAGAAAAGAGAGGAAAGATGCCAAAATTACTGAAATCTAATGAGTGTATCTAAGTGTTTAAGCCCTGATTTAAGAAGCATCATTGCTCAGAAAAAAATTGTTGGGCCTTACTTCAAACAAGAACAATTAGGATTAGGCAATTTCTTCAGAGTTCTCCTTGATAATTAACAAATTGTTACCCTTACATATATCTTGCTTCCATCAGCTAAGCAGGATAATAAAATTGTGATGATGAGAGAATTTTAATAAGCAAAAGCATAAGAACTACATAGGGCTGTGATAATAAACACAGCAAAACTTCAGGCAAGGTGAAGCAATAATCTCCCTTCTCTTACTTTTGGTTGCACTGATTGAAGATTAAAATGGTAGAGGTAGGCTTGATTTGGTACACTTAAAGCACTGGCAAAAATTATCACAGCTGTAGTGTACAAGCAGATTCTAACAGCCATGGCCATGGTCTAGGACAATTTTAATTATCTAGTCCTAAAACACCAGTTTTGGAGATTGCCAATTAATGATCTATGACCTAGATATTCAGAGTCCTGTTTTATTTGATTTCTGGGTGGTAATTTTTTTAACTGATAATTACAATTAAAAAAAATCACATCTGAAAGTTCCAAGTCTTCAGTTTTCTTGACAAACTAGAAGGCCTATGCCCAAACCTCCATGTGCCAGGAGATTAATAAAGGTTAGACTCGTCAGTTCTCACCACTCAGACCAGCTGTTAATTGGAAAACATCAATTCTCTTGTACTATTACTTTTTTAATAATAGAGGAGTATAGATTCTGTATTAGTTTTCCAGGGCTGCCAGAACAAAATACTACAAACTGGGTGGCAAACAGAAAAATGTCTTGCCTCACAATCCTGGAAGCTGGAAGTCTGAAATCAAGGTATTGGAAGGCCAATCCTTCCTTGCCTCTTCCAGCTTGTGCTGGGTGGCTGACAATTTGGAGCATTGTTCGATTTGCAAATGCATAACTCTAATCTCTCTGCCTTTGTCGTCACCTGCTGTTCTCCTCAAGTGACTCTGTCCTCACATGGCCATCACCTTATAAGGACACTCTTCATTAGGGGCCCATCCTACTCCACTATGACCTTACCTAAACTAATTACATCTGCAATTATCCTATTTCTACATAAGGCCATATTATGAAGTATCTCAGGTTAGGACTTCAATCTATTTGGGGGCACATAATTCAACCCATTAGAGTCCACCCTGGCCTCCCAAATTCATTTCCTTCCCACATGCAAAACATTCACCTCATCTCAACTTCTCCAAAAGTCTTAACCCATTTTAGCACCAACTCTAAAACTTCATCTAAGTATCATCTAGATCATATATTCATAAATGATATATCCAATAAGGGCTAACATCTAAAATATATAAAGAACTCATATGACTCAACAACACACAAAAAACTAAATAACCCAACTAAAAAATGGGCGGAAGACCTGAATAGACACTTTTCCAAAGAAGTGCTAAGTGAAATAAGCCAGGCAGAGAAAGACCAATACTATATGACTTCACTTATATGTGGAATATAAAACAAAAAAATGAATAAAACAGCAACAGACTCATAGACACTGAGAAGTGACTGGTAGTTACCATGGGGGAGGGGTTGGGTTAGGTGGGTGAAATAGATGAAGGGGGTTAAAAGGCATAAAATCTCAATCATAATATAAATTAGTCATGGGAATGAAAATAAAGCATAGAGAATATAGTAAAAAATTCTGCAGCATCTTTTTATGTTGACAGATAGTAGCTATGCTAGTTGGAGCGAGCATCAAATATTGTAGGTAGCTGTTGAACCACTATATTGTATACTTAAAACCAATGTAATATTGTATATCAACTATACATCAATAAAATATTAAAATAAAATAAATGAATATCATCCAAATCAGGTATGGGCAAGATCCACTGCATGCTCCATCCTGGGGCAAAATTCCACTCTCTCTGTGGACCTGTGTGAAAAGAAATGATCTGCACAGAATAGACATTTCCATTCCAAAAGGGAGAAACTGGAAGGCAAAGAGGTCACTGGTCTAAAGCAAGATGACAGCATAGCAGAACAAACTCCATGAGGTTTTAAAGCTTAAGAAAACTTATCTGTGCTGGATTCTCTCTTCTCCGGCCTGCAGGGGTGGCCTGACACCATGCCTTTTGCAGCAGTTCATGTTCTAGAATTTAGGAGGTCCTGAGAGCCCAGGCCTCTGCATCAGTGACACTGCCGTGGGTTTTACTCTACCTTCATTTCATCCCATCTGTTTCTTGCAGTATCAGCTTGAAGAGTTTCTGCTGGTTTAATGTTCTCAAAAACTTCTGTCAGCTTCCTGTGCAGTTCACGGGAGTTCAAGCCACTGGACAAGAGGAACTTCCACAGGTATTTCCTAGGTAACCACAAATCCATTACTGGCTTCTTCTGAGATGAATGACTGGAACCATAAATCACGTGGATCCATAAATCATACCTCTTTCTTCTTGCATTTTATTAATTTTCAGCAAGAAAAGTCCAGGCTGTGTCTTCAAAACTTTGCTTGGAAATCCTCTCACTTAAATATCCATGTTCATTTTATAAGTTCTCTATCACTTTATATAACAAGGAACATTTATCCTCTATCTAGTTTCCAAAAATATCTAGTTTCCAAAAATGCCTTCATTTCCATCTGATCTTTCAACAGAATCACCTTTAACATCTGAATTTCATTCAACACTCTCTTCAAGGCAATGCAGGCTTCCTTTTATGCACCTAAAAGTTCTTCCAGCCTCTAACCATGACCCAATTCCAAAGCCACTTCTATATTTGTAGGTATTTGTTCCAACAGCACTGTGCTTTTGGTACCCAAATCTCTATTAGGTTTTTTAGGAGTGGCAGGACAAAGTACAATAAACTGGGTGGCTTAAAGCAACAGAAATTTATTCTCACAGTTCTGGAGTTTAGAATTTTTTTTTTTTTTTTGGTATTTATAATATAAAATCGCATGAGCAACACTGTGGTTACTAGATTCCCTCCGTTAGTAAGACCCGACCACATACCCCATTACAGTCACTATCCATCAGTGTAGTAAGATGCTATAGAGTCACTACTTGTACCCCGTACCCCCCCCCCATTATGTGTGCTAATTGTAATGCCCCTTATCCCCTTCTACTTCCCTTCCCATCCACCTTTCCCAATCTCTTTCCCTTTGGCAACCGTTAGTCCATTCCTGGGTTCTGTGTCTGCTGCTGTTATGTTCTTCAGTTTTTGCTTTGTTCTTATACTCCACAAATGAGTGAAATCACTTGGTACTTGTCTTTCTCCTCCTGGCTTATTTCACTGAGCATAATACCCTCTAGCTCCACCCATCTTGTTGCAAATGGTAGGATTTGTTTTCTTCTTATGGCTGAATAATATTCCATTGTGTATATGTACCAGCTCTTCTTTATCCATTCATCTACTGATGGACACTTAGGTTGCTTCCATTTCTTGGCTATTGTAAATACTGCTGCAACAAACATATGGGTGCATATGTCTTTTTGAAACTGGGATCCTGTATTCTTAGGGTAAATCTTAGGAGTGGAATTCCTGGGTCAAATGGTATTTCTATTTTTAGGAATCCCCATACTGCTTTCCACAATGGTTGAACTAGCTTACATTCCCACCAGCAATGTAGGAGGGTTCCCCTTTTTCTGTATCCTCACCAGCATTTTTTGTTCCTAGTCTTTTCTATGTTGGCCATCCTAACTGGTGTGAGGTGATATCTCATTGTGGTTTTAATTTGCATTCCCCTGATAATTAGTGACATGGAGCATCTTCTCACATGCCTGAGTTTCTTCTTTGGAGAAGTGTCTGTTCAGATCCTTTGCCCATTTTTTAATAGGGTTATTTAATTTTTGGGTGTTGAGGCATGTGAGTTCTTTATATATACTGGATGTTAACCCCTTGTCAGATATGTCATTTACAAATATATTCTCCATACTGTAGGTTGCCTTTGGTTCTGCGGATGGTGTCCTTTGCGGTACAGACCTTTTTAGCAGAATAAAGCATTTGTTCACTTTTTATTTTGTTTCCCTTGCCTGAAGAGATGCATTCAGGAAAGTTGCTCATGTTTATATTCAAGAGGTTTTTACCTATGTTTTCTTTTAAGAGTTTTATGGTTTCATGACTTATATTCAGGTCTTTGATCCATTTTGAGTTTACTTTTGTGTATGGGGTTAGACAATAATCCAGTTTCATTCTCTTGCATGTAGCTGTCCAGTTTTGTCAACACCAGTTGCTGACGAGGCTGTCATTCCCCAGTGTATATCAATAGCTCCTTTATCATATATTAATTGACCATATATGCTTGGGTTTATATCTGAGCTCTCTAGTCTGTTCCATTGATCTATAGATCTGTTCTTGTGCCAGTACCAAATTGTTTTGATTACTGTGGCTTTGTAGTAGAGCTTGAAGTCAGGGAGCATAATCCCCACCCTACTTTATTCTTCATTCTCGGGATTGATTTGGCTATTCAGGGTCTTTTGTGGTTCCATATGAATTTTACAACTATTTGCTCTAGTTCATTGAAGAATGACATTGGTATTTTAATAGGGATTGAATTGAACCTGTAGATTGCTTTAGGCAGGTTGGCCATTTTGACAATATTAATTGTTCCTATCCATGAGCACGGGATGTGTTTCCATTTATTGGTATCTTCTTTAATTTTGTTCATGAGTGTCTCAAAGTATAGGTCTTTCACTTCCTTGGTTATTGTTTATTCCTAGGTATTTTATTCTTTTTGATGCAATTGTAAATGGAATTGTTTTCATTTCTCTTTTTGCTAGTTCATGTATAGGAATGCAACAGATTTCTGTATATTAATTTTGTATCCTGCAACTTTGCTGAATTCAGATATTAGATCTAGTTATTTTATACTGGATTCTTTGGGGATTTTATGTACAATATCAACTCATCTGCAAACAGGGACAGTTTAGCTTCTTCCTTGCCAATCTGGATGCCTTTTATTTCTTTGTGTTGTCTTATTGCCGTGGCTAGGACCTCCAGAACTATGTTGAATAAAAGTGGGGAGAGTGGGCATCCTTGTCTTGTTCCCAATCTTAAAGGAAACTTTTCAGCTTCTTGCTGTTAAGTATAATGCTGGCTGTGGTTTGTAATATATGGCCTTTATTATGTTGAGGTACTTGTCCTCTATACCCATTTTGTGGAGAGCTTTTATCATGAATGGATGTTGAATTTTGTCAAATGCTTTTTCGGCATCAATGGAGATGATCATGTGGTTTTTGTCCTTCTTTTTGTTGATGTGGTGGATGATGTTGATTGATTTTCAAATGTTTTACCATCCTTGCATCCCTGGAATAAATGCTACTTGATCATGATTGATCTTTTTGATATATTTTTGAATTCGGTTTGCTAATATTTTGTTGAGTATTTTTGCATCTATGTTTGTCAGGGATATTAGTCTGTAATTTTCTTTTTTTGTGGTGTTTTTGCCTGGTTTTGGTATTAGAGTGATGCTGGTCTAATAGAATGAGATTGGAAGTGTTACCCCCTCTTCTACTTTTTGGAAAACTTTAAGGAGGATAGGTATTAGGTCTTCACTAAATGTCTAATAAAATTTCGCAGTGAAACCATCTGTTTCAGGGGTCTTGTTCTTAGGTAATTTTTTGATTACCAATTCAATTTTGTTGCTGGTAATTGGTCTGTTCAGATTTTCCGTTTCTTCCTGGGGCAGCCTTGGAAGGCTGTATTTTTCTAGAAAGTTATCAATTTCTTCTAGATTAGCCAGGTTGTTAGCATATAATTTTTCATAGTATTCTCTAATATTTCTTTGTATTTCTGTGGTGTCCACAGTGATTTTTCCTTTCTCATTTCTGATTCTGTTCATGTGTGTAGACTCTTTTTTTCTTGATAAGTCTGGCCAGGGGTTTATCTATTTTGTTTATTTTCTCAAAGAACCAGCTTCTACTTTCATTGATTCTTTCTATTATTTTATTCTTCTTGATTTTTATTTATTTCTTCTCCAATCTTTATTATGTCCCTCCAACTGACTTTGGGCCTCATTTGTTCTTCTTTTTCTAGTTTCATTAATTGTGAGTTTAGACTGTTCATTTGGGACTGTTCTTCCTTTGTGAGGTAGGCCTGTATTGCAATATACTTCCCTCTTAGCATGGCCTTTGCTGTGTCCCACAGATTTTGCGGTGTTCAATTATTGTTGTCATTTGTCTCTATATATTGCTGATCTCTGTTTTTATTTGGTCACTGATCCATTGATTATTTAGGACCATGTTATTAAGCCTCCATGTGTTTGTGGGCTTTTTTTTTTTCTTTGTGTAATGTATTTCTAGTTTCATACCTTTGTGATCTGAGAAGCTGATTGGCACAATTTCAATCTTTTTTAATTTACTGAGGTTCCTTTTGTGGCCTAGTATATGATCTATTCTTGAAAATGTTCCATGTGCACTTGAGAAGAATGTGTATCCTGTTGGTTTTGGATGGAGTGTTCTGTAGATGTCTGTTAGGTCTATCTGTTCTAATGTGTAGTTCAGTGCCTCTGTGTCCTTACTTATTTTCTGTCTGGTTGATCTGTCCTTTGGAGTGAGTGGTGTGTTGAGATCTCCAAAATGAATGCATTGCATTCTGTTTTCCCCTTTAATTCTGTTAGTTTTGTTTCACATATGTAGGTGATCCTGTGTTGGGTGCATAGATATTTATAATAGTTATATATTCTTGTTGGACTTACCCCTTTATCATTATATAATGTCCTTCTTTGTCTCTTGTTACTTTCTTTGTTTTGAAATTTATTTTGTCTGATACTACTACTGCAACTCCTGCTTTTTTCTCCCTTTTAATTGCATGCAATATCTTTTTCCATCCCATTACTTTCAATCTGTGTATAGCTTTTGGGTTTACGTGAGTCTTTTGTAGGCAGTATATAGACGGGTCTTGTTTTTTTATCCATTCAGTGACTCTATGTCTTCTGATTGGTTATATTCCTTTATGATCACATTCCATAAGGAGATAGAACTCAGATTCATGAGAAAGACATTCCTGGGTTATAAAACTAGAAAGAAGATTTTAAAAGGATTTACTACTTGAAGGGGCAGTGAACGAATTTACAAGCTTTCTAAAGCAAATGTTTTAGGGAAAGGGAATTCAAGGTCTAGAGTCAGGAAGACGTCTGTCTAACAGTCATGCTGGGGGTAATTTCAAGGCCATCTTGCTCACACCCAACATAAAGAGAATTATGAGGGAGGAGGAGTCTGAGCAGAAAGACAGTGGAGTGAGCCATGGTTAAAATATTTTTACAGAAGCATGTGCCATGAGAACACATTGCTAGGGCCACTTCAGTACATTTGAAAGGACCTGAGTAAGTGAAGGACTCGGAAGTTTACAGTTTTTTCACATCTCAACATATCTACCACTTTGAAAGTACCTGGGGCAATCAATTAGAGCAAGTGTGAAATCCCAGCTCTGAAATTTATGAAATATTATTTTCAATATTTCTTTCTCTATCTTTCATTCTTTATATCTACTCCAATAGCTCTTAACGTCTGACTTTCCAAGTTTTTCTCAATTCTGATCTTCCATATTGCAGCCACCATGCTGACTAGAACATCAAGATGTTTCAATACAGTTATGTTGACATCAATGAATTACTGTGTTCTGCTGCCATCATAAAATCCACATACCACAACCACAGTTAGCTATCAAAGATTTTAAAAAATTGTGTCACTTTCCTGTTTAAAACTTCAAAGATATTCCTTTTTGTGGTGACAGTACAAAAGATCAATGAAACTAAAAACTGGTTCTTTGAAAAGATAAACAAATGTGATAAAGCTTCAGCCTAGACTCATAAAGAAAAAAGAGAGGACTGAAACAAAATCAGAAATGAAATAGTGTAATTTATAACTGAAACCACAGAAATACAAATAATCATAAGAGAATCCTACAAAAAAATTTATGCCCACAAATTGGACAACCTAGAAGAAATGGATAAATTCCTAGAAACATGAAATTTCTGAAGACTTAACTAGGAAGAAATAGAATATCTGAGCAGACCAATAATTAGTAATTGAATTGAAGCAGTAATAAAGAAACTTCCAACAAACAAAAGTGCAGGAACAGATGGCTTCACAGGTGAATTCTACCAAACACTTAAAGAAGAGTTAATACCTATTGTTCTCAAATTATTCCAAAAACTGAAGAGGAAGAAATACTTCCAAACTTATCAACAAAACCAGCATTACCCTAATACCAAATCCAGACAAAGACACTACAAAAACAGAATATTACAGACCTATATCCCTGTTGAACTTAAATGGAAAAATCCTCAACAAAATATTAGGAAACCAGTTAAAAAATACATTACAAGAATCATTCACCATACTAAGTAGGATTTATTCTCTGGATGCAAGGCTGTTTAGTAACCACAAATCAATCAATGTGTTACACCACATTAACAAAAGGAAGGATGAAAACATGTTCATCTCAATAGACACTGAAAAAACATTTGACAAGACTCAGCATCCATCCATGATAAAAACTCTCAGCAAAATGGGTATAGAGGGAACACACTTCAACATAATAAAGACCATATGTGACAAGCCCACAGTTAACACCATACTCAACAGTGAAAACTGAAAGCTTTTCACCTAAGGTCAGGAATATAACAAGGATGCCCACTCTCACCACTTTTATTCAACACAGCAGAGAAATTCCTAGCCATAGCAATTAGGCAAGAAAAATTAATAAAATCATTCAAATTGGTAAGGAGGAAGTGAAACTGTCACTATTTTCAGATGACATGATACTATGTGTAGAAAACCCCAAGACTCCACCAAAAACTACTAGAATTAATAAATGAATTTAGTAAGGATACAAAATCAATATAGAGAAATCTGTTGTGTTTCTATATACAAATAACAAGCTAAAAGAAAGAAAAATCAAGAAAACAACTACATTTACAATTGCATCAAAAAGAATAAAATACCTAGGAATAAAATTAACCAAGGACCTGAAATACCTCTATTCAGAAAGCTGTAAGACAATGATAAAAGAAATTGAAGAAGACACAAATACATGAAAGCTATTCAATGCTCATGGATAGGAAGAAACCACACTGTTAAATAGCCATACTGCCCCAAATAATCTACAGATTCAATGCAATCCTTTTCAAAATACCAATGGCATTTTTTTCACTGAACTAGAGCAAATAATTCTAAAATCTGTATGGAACCATAAAAACAGCTGAATAGTCCAAGGAACTTTGAGAAAAAAGAACAAAGCTGAGGATATCATGATCCCTGATTTCAAACTATACTATAAAGCTACAGTCAGTCAAAATAGCACAGTACTGGCACAAAAACAGATACATAGACGAGAATGGAACAGGGAGCCCTGATAGACCCATGCTTATGTGTCATTAATATATGTCAAAGGAGGCAAGAAATGTAGGTTTTTTTCAAGAAATGGTATAGGGAAAATTGGACAGCTACATGCAAAAGAGTGAAAATGGATCAGTGCCTTATACCATGAACAAAAATACACTCAAAATAGATATTAAAGATCTAAATATAAGACATGAAATCATAACACTCCAGAAGAAAACATAGGCAGTAAACTCTTGAATATTATCATTAGTAATTCTTTTCTGGATATAGCTCCTCAGACAAGGGAAACAAAAACAAAAATAAACAAGTGAGACTACATCAAAATAAAAAAGCTTATGCACAGTAAAGGAAACCATCAGCAAAATGGCAAGGAAATCTACTATTTGGGAGCTTATATTTGCAAATGACATATCTGATAAGAGGCTAATATCCAAAATGCATAAAGAACTCATACAACTCAATACCAAAAAAAAAAAATCTAATAAAAAATGGGCAGAGATCCTGAAGAGACATTTTCCTAAAGAAGACATGCAGATGGCCAACACACACATGAAAAAATGCTCCACATCATTAATCATCAGGAAAATGAAATTAAAATCATGATAAGACATCACATCACACCAGTCAGAGTGGCCATTATCCCAAACACAAGAAAGAAATAACAAGTGTTTGTAAGGATGTGGAGAAAAGGGAACCCTTGTACACTACTGGCAGGATTGTAAATTGATCCAGCAGCCACTGTGGAAACAGTATGGAGGTTTCTCAAAAAAACTAAAAATGAGAACACCATATCACCTAGCAATTCCACGTCTGGGAATTTTCCTGGAGAAAACAAAATCACTAATCCCAAAAGATATATGCACCTCTGTGTTATTGCAGCATTATTTACAATAGCCAAACAATGGAAGCAACCCAAGTGTCCATCAATAGATGAATGGATAAAGATGTGATACATATATATAATGGAGTATTACTCAGCCATTAGAAAAAATGAAATCTTGACGTTTGCAACAACATAGATGGACGTAGAGGGTATTATTATGCTATGTGAAATAAGTCAGAGAAAGATAAATACCATATGATTTCTCTTATATGTGGTTTCTAAAAAAAATGGAACAAAAAACTGAAATAGACTCATAAACAGAGAATAGACTAGAGGCTGCTATGGGAGAAGTTTAGGGAGATGGGTGAAATAAGTGAAGAGGGAAAATTAGTGAGAATGTTTTATGTCTTGATCTGGGTGATGTATATATGAGTGTATACACATTTTAAAATTTATCAAACTATACAGTAAGATTTGTGTATTTCATTGTATGTATCTCAAAGTAAAACTTTAAAATGAAAAAACTATATTACCATTTTACCAGTTGGTCCCTTCTTATAAATTTGACAACTTTCCTCAAAGAGAAATATCCTTTCTCCATACATGGTTCAGATATTCAATTGCAGTAAAAATGTGAATATGGTACAGTGACTTAAGAGCTTGTTACTATTATGTCAGGCAATCCTTGGCTAAAATCCTACACTATCACTTGTTGAAACTCTCTAAGCCTCTATTTCTGCATCTTTAAAATAATGATATAATTAACTCAAAAGGTTGCTGTGATGCTTAAATGGGATAATGCCTTAGTATAGGAATTAGCATATAGTGATAACTCAATGTTATTTGCTATTAGTTGAAGTAGGAGTAATAATAAGGCTGAAATACTTTCATTATAAAATAGTCCTTATAGTTTATGGCTCTAGGTAGAGAAAGACTAAAATTTCCTCAAAAAATTCAGCACAAAAGATTCCAGATACACTCTCACAGAAGTCTGAAACTGTACCTCATCTCCTGGTCAGCATTTACAATATAAGGCTCTTTTTGTTAGTTGTAATACTATCACTTTGGTCTTTCCTTGTTCTGTGTCCATTGCTCCTAATAAAGAAGAAATTAAACAAAAACAAAACAAAAATACTGTATTTTATTGTAAAGAGAGCAATCAAGAAAATCATAGCCAAAACATTTCTAGCCTCCCAACACAAAGAAAGACAGAATGCATGACCTATATCAAAGACATATTTAATGCTTACAAATTAGGTCAGTGGGAGGGAGTACCTACATTGTTCTGGACATGGAACTAGGCATTGCATATGTGTTACAGAATTTAATCCCAGAACAATGCTCTGATGTCCTTTTAACAAATAATAGAGATAATCAGATTCAGAGAGGTCAAGACTATGGAGGACAAAGGTCACACAATGGCAGAACAAGCATCCTAACCTGTCTTTCCCGACTCCAGAGACCAAGCCCTTTCTTGTACATCAAGCTGCCTGAAAGCTGTCTGAAAATGGTAACTGAGAATTTTCTTTAGGTGGAAACATTTTTCACCCAAAGGTTGAAAAGCTTTCACAACAACAGAGGATATATGGTATATTTCCCATTGGTGACATTATACTTTCTAAATGGGAAAAGAAACAACATTAAGTAATGTTAAAAAGAAAGACCAGGCCCAACATGGTGTCACTCCTGCCAGGCCAAGTCACCAAACCAGGGCTTAATGCCGAACTTAACTGCAGTTTCAACCTCCCTCCTGAAGTGCAGTCAGTTAAGGATTTTCCTAGTAAGCATTGATAATAAGTCAGTGCCACATGTGTTCTCTCTATCCCCTAAAGGAATTTACCTAATAAGACCCTTTTGTCCCCAGATGAAGTTGACCTCGCCCAAAATAATCTCTTTTTTTTTCCTGTTTATGACTTCCTTGTCCTGCCTTTAAAATCTGCTTTTCTGTAGCCTTTTGGAGCATCTATTTGCCAAACAAGATGCTGCCAATTGATGAATTGCCTAATAAACCTAATTAATTTTCAAATTTACTTGAATTTAGTCTTTTAACAGGTTTTTTAACATTATTGGGGTACCTTATCATAATGGTAAATATCAAGTTTATCATTTCCCTAAATATAAATGTGTATATTACTTTAAATGAAGTACATGTGACAATTTTACATGTCACAAGTTATCAAATATTGGCCATTGTATAAAATTCAATCAAAAATAGATTTCAGAATCACTTTTATCCTTGTTAATTGATAGATTTATCACTTGCCAATGCTTGTCATGTTACATACTTGAAAATGGGATTATATTCCTTTAGCAAATGGAATATGGGATAAGATTTTTCCATTTAGAGTTTAAGTAAAACTTTACCTTTTTATTCTAAAGGATTTTGCCTTTATCTATGTGTGTATGTGTGTGTGTGTGAGTGTGTACACACACACTCACACACACACACACACATACTCCCCTGCATATGTCAGCTAAGGATTTAAGGAAAATAGGCACAAGTGAAGTAATACTTAGGGAAGACAAACAGGAATGTTCAACAAAGACTTGTTGGTTAGGGAGATGAGATAGAAAGTGTGAATACACATTGATAATGATCATTTCAACTGTTAAGATACTCTCTTTTCCTCAAGTTGTTTTAATGGCTTAAGATATATCCTATAATAGATGAAAAAAATGAAGGAAGTTATCAGTATTATTCCAAAAAATAAAACATATAAACTAATAACAGACGTGATTGGTAATATTTATGATTCAAATGAGTAAAAATTTGTTGTGCTTACAAGTTTATCAAGCAAAATATCATAAGGTGATGCTATGCATTCCTGTGAATCTATTACAAAAGGAGATGAGACACATAACTGCTCTATAGTATAAATTATTAGTGTTCCACCTAGGAAGTAGGGCAGAAGGGTAACGATATCCAATTTCAATCATGTTTATTTTTAGTTAAAAGACAATGTAGGAAATAATGACAGGAACATGCTCTGTGGCATTTTATCTCATGAACTGATCATTTCTTCCAGCAGCAGAAAATGTTTAATTATCCTCAAGCTTGAGCTTCAATTTCTGCTAGATAGAACACTGTGCTCAGAGCTGGATAAGGAATTAGCCATGTAAACAACCTATTTGCATTAGCTCTTCTTAATCTAATGGGCAATTTAACTCTCCTTCAGTTTCTCTCTTAAAATACTACTGATTTCATCAAGGAGCTGGTGATGGCAGAAGAAAAGTCCTTGTACCAGACGAGTGAATCAAATGATAGACAGCTGTCAGTATTCCAGTAGTTCCTCCAAACTGTTTGAGCTCATGAAAATCATTTATCTAGAGCCTCAGTTACTTGTCTTTACAGAGTCTCAACTTAGCTACTGACTTTCAAATGTACCAGCAGGAACTAGATGACTTCAGTCATAGCTTCAGGATATTCAGGTATTTTATTTCACAAATGATAATATTTATATACATAACCAAAAATATTTGAAGAGGCCACATAAAAACGCATTTTAAAATTCATAAGATCTTTAAAAAAATTGGGGGCACAACTGAGTTTTAGGATCAATCAGCATCATTTTACCTCACTCATTACTTACACTGTTAAGTAGATAAAATTAAATCATGGGAATTAAAATATATTTCTTATCTTTGTATTCACAAAAAACTGAAACTAATTCGTTCATCCTAGTAGCTTTTTATTCCTGATCTCTACAGACAGACGACCATGTAGCCCCTTATGTTTCTTGGGAGCCTCCACTCAGGTATCTCAGGGACCTTCAGTGACAACAAATTACAAAAGCATATTCCATAAGGGCCATTTATAAAAATGCATAGTGACAAGTTAAGTTTGAGCCAGCAACTTAATGATGCTATTAGAGAGCTATAAAATATGGGGGAAACATTTATACAATTCGGGACAGAGTAAGATGAGGCTGGTGTTCATCTGAAGGGTTTATTATGAGAATTGGTGGAAGATCCTTCTTAAAATGTAAATTAATATGAGATCTCCATTCATCTTTAACTGACAGTCATGACACCCACTTAATTAACAGAGATCATTTTAAATGGGAGGGGCTCATATAATTGTAAACAATATAGGCATTAAATTTAATCTTATTTTGGAAGAAGAACAGTAATATTAATCTCTCAGGAGGAATTCAACTAGAAAATATTGTAACTCTAAGAAGGGGAATATAAATAATCCACAAATCTCTATTCCACAAAATGCAGAGATATTTCTTAAATTTGATGTGGACAAATAAAAATATCATCAGAAAAATGAAGAACTCATTGTAATAAAAGACAAAGTATATTGTGCAAGGAAAGATCATCCACCCATCTTCCAATGGTATTTCAAATCTTTATGACAGAACATAATCATTCATACACTTGAGCACTCAAAAGTACTGTATCAACCATCTACTCTGCACTCTAAACATTGGGGATACAGAGATGTATGTATGTATCCCACAGGACTTAAGGGGATAGACAAGCAAGCCAGTATCATGGTATTTCATGATAAGCAGCTTAGCTATATTATATATGGGGCACTGTCAAACCACAGAGGTTGATTATCAAACTCAATCTGGAAAAAGAATGATTCAAGGAGTTTACATTCAAACTGAGTGAGGCTGGAAAAGTAAGAATGATATATAGAGTGGAAGAGAAACATTCTTTTAACCGAGAGCAGAATAAATATTAATTATACTTTTTCAAATTTTGTATCTTCTTCTGATAAATAATTGAGGTCAGGAATATTGTCATTTTCATATTTATGTCTTCAACTTTGAAAATTCTTAAAAAAGTTGGTGTTTAATCAAGATTATTAAATGAATTAAATGCTAAATAAATCCATTTGATTATCCACTGAAAGTACATATATGCAAAAATGAAGATATACACTTAAGATATACATTAAATGAAAATAAGTTAGCAAGTAAAGTTAGGAGAGATTGAAGACAAAAAAAAGAAAGCAATAAAGAAGTATAGTATGCTAAATAAAACTGACTTATCAGAAATGATGTTGACATATGTCAAGATAGGAATCTGGAGGAACACTGAAGACTCATTGAGTTGAAATAAAAGTAGAGAGAAAGAGAAGTAAAATCACAAAATAGGACTAAACTGGAGGGACTATACACTGTATTCCTTCTACTGATGAGAAACATACAAATGCATTATATCAAAGTTGGATGATTTAAATGGATGTATAAAGACACAATGTATCTCAGATACAAAAAGGCCATTTTTATTAACACAGAAGAAAATTAACTGAAAAGTTGAAGTGTATAATGAGATACCCTTCTAGAAAGAAAATACATGAGGACTTCATCTTCCTGAAGCTTGGAACAAATGCTGTAAATAGAAGGAAACAATAGGAAACACTATTATAATTTCTCAGCTCTCCTTTTATTTCTGACTATTCTACCCAGAAGAATTCTTATAAAGCTGTAAAGGAGATAATAGGGGTATTTGGTGGGCTTGAGTCTTCAGAAGAATAGATGGTCTTAAAAAGACATGGATTTAAATACTTTAACTTGGGAAAATTACATTCCCACAGGATTAATACTGTAGGGATTAGATGCCTGAAGTGAAGGCAATGAACTAAGAGGACATCAGGGAATTATTGGAGAGCTAAAGGAAGACTGGAGATGAAGAAAAATAATCCTGATTAAAACAAATTATACCTTCCCAATACAAAGTTTGAGATTTCCATTATTCTCAAAGAGAATTCTGTAATGGATAATTAAAAGTAACCTCTTCAACTTAATTTTTAAAAATGCTGTTTAAAAAGAGCTGTAAATACAAGGGGATTCCAACTTGGTTTTATCTGGAGGTAGAAAACTAATTTAATGTGTTTTTTAATTCTTTTACCCACTCATGTCTCTGCTCAGTAATGTTTACAGAAAGTTTTCCATGTGCAACCAACAGTAAGGATTTAGAGTTCTCAAAGAAACAAAATAGTGATTCATGTGAAGGATCACATAAGGGTTCAATCAACTGTACACAGTGTTTTATTGTCTTGGATGTGGGAGGGGACATGATTTTTAAAAAGTAGTTTCGACAATGCATATTGTTCAAAAGGACTACTGTTACACTGAAAAAAATTAAAAGTCCTCTTCAAATTAGAGCTACTTGAGGTGGTTGAGATTTAGCCTAAAGAACAGAAAGAATTCTTCAGAGGGAACATAACAACTGTTCAAACAGGTAGAGGGCTCTCATGAGTAGAAGAGAGTAGTAACCAACAACAAAAAAAAATGTTTATTTGATTCATTTAGAATTGAGAACAGTAAATAATCCTTTATTAAACAATCCAGAAGCTAGAGACCACTTGATGATGATTTATTGGTGATAGTATAGTGGTCAACTTTAAATGACCCCTCATGTTATTTTTAAACCTAGCACTATTCTCTTCTATCACAGTTTTATTATGCTTTATTAGTCTCATGTTTAAAAGCTATCTGTAGCAAACACTAACAATAAGAATAATTTAAAAGATTTTTATAGAAAATTAGTTCAGATTTCTATAATCTTAAAAAGATATAATCAAGAGACCAAATAACTGTCTTTGCTTTTCAAAATGGTTTGTTCTGAGGACGAAGACTGGTTGTTCATGTTTCCTATATGACAATGGGTTCAAACAATGTAAAGAGTATTCTGCTAGGACAGACAGACAATAGACTCCTATTAATTTTAAGCACTGGACAGGCTTTGCAAAGAGGTTATGAAGCTTACATCATAGGGTATCTTTTGAGATAGAACAGAATCTTTTTTGGATATTTCAGAGATTCACCTCACCACCCATGTTTTAGATAGTATATAATATGATATCCACATGAGTTCTTCTAGCATTCTATGGCTTTTCAAAATTTCCTCTCGGGTGTTATAATAGTTTGAGTCTCCTACTGCTACTGGAATAGCTTCTCCATTGGCAAGTAATATTTTGCACAATTTAATTTTATGTTGGTTATTAGTCCTTTACTTGTTTCTTTCTGTTAAATAAAGCTACTAACATATCCGTTAGGTATTAGTTATAAATACTAGATTATTTCAATAAATTAAGTATCAAATATCTATATATTCATTTTGAGTTTTTTCTAATACATATCCTATGCTAATTTTGAGCCCTATTATTAAATATTATAAATAGTATTCTCAAGAATATGAGATAATCTTTTCTTTATCAAATATAAAAATGCAATTGGAAACATTTTCTCTTATTAAAACTACCTTCATGCAATCTAGCTGAAGTCATTTGGAAATACATTTTTTGAAAATTATAAAATAGATTTTGCAATTTTTCATTCTATTCAACACACTATTTACTACAACCTTTTTCCTGGTGTATTTTCATGAAACAGAAGAAGTTTTAATCCAGTTAGACTTATTTAAGTGTTTAGATCATTTCTGAGGGATACGGCAATTCTGATACTTTGATCTTCCTACACAAATATCTAACTACAAGAAGCAAAAACCCAATCAGCTGATTTTGTCCTCTTTAAAATAATTGCTTGAGCTCTAAGGAGCAATTCCTGCTTTTGTTCCATTGGCAATGATGCATCACAGGTCGCCCCTAGTTGCAAGAAAATCTGGGAGATCAGGAAATTTGTCTAGAAAAATTGCTGCCCCCACAAATATTGATTTAGTGTTAATAAGAATGAAGAAAATCAACCTCAAATATGCAAACAATTGCTTGCCATAGAATTAAAGGGACTCAAAGTTTCAAAGAAAGCAAGATTATGTAACAATGACATCTTGAGAGGCTAGAGGAAAGTGTTCCCTTAAAGGTAGGCTGTCTCACATCTAATGCTGATAGCTACTGTAATCAACTGTTCTCTAAATTGTTTTGTTCAATAAGAACAAAGGCATACAGTCAATTCAACAAATATTAATTGAATTCCTATTATAAACTGAAATTCTTCAGGGACATCCCTTGAAGAATGTTCCTTGTTTCAACTATAATTCAGGTTGTAAATGAAATGAACACATGAAAAAAGAATAATGACATAATGCCCTTGCCCTCAAAATGTTCACCCTGAAACAACTGACAAAAGAACATACACAAATAATGATAGCATAGTGATGCAAGTACAGATAGAAGTACCTATAACATTCTATTGGAGTAAAAAACCGCAAACAAATTATTCTTACTGGAATGGGGGAAGGTCAAATAAATTGAGGGTAATGTGGGATCAAAGGATGTGAGAATTTTCAAAGGGGTCAAGGTTTTGCACAATGTGGTTGGCAGAAACCATTAATTTTTCTAACAGATGTATGTAGACACAGTTTTATACACTTTTTACAAGAAACTTGAAGAGGGTAATTTCAAAAAATAGATGATATGCTCAGTATTCACTGATCCATTAAATTGCATAGTCTTCCATGTCCCATGACTTAGTCTGTCATATTTATAATTAGAAGAAATTTCTGAAACCCCGTAGAATATTATTATAGTCTTGGAAATGGTAACCCCATGGGAAAGATTATAGCAGAAGGCTAGCAGATGATTCAGCGATTGTGAACTTAGTTAATAAAATAAGTCAACTTTCATATTGAAAGAAGTACAACACTAAGTGGTATCAACTGAGCTTATGAATCTCTAGCTTATTTTTCAGCTTTTAGTATTTTACCCTTGTACAGCCTACATCCCAAATTGACATTCCTGAAGTCAAAGCCTGTTATTAATTAACTATTAATACACAGGAAACATCAGGAAAAAATTTTCATAGCACCCTGTTATTGGCTTCAATCTCAATGATTTAGAGAAGAGACTCTATCACTTCAATTACTGAAGCATTTTTAGGTTTTGCCATTTGCATAGTAAATTTTAAAAGAAACTAGTTACCTGCAATTATCATCCTAAAAACATTCTTAGATCTGATTACCCCTATCGAAAAATAAAGGGGGAGGAAGAAGGAAAAGAATAGGATCGTACAAGATCAAAACATACTATATTTTCAAAGGAAACCAAAATAATAAATTGATATAATAGTTTAATATTTTGCTCAATATACAAATTAGGTGGCACAGGCATCAAATATGTCAAGATATGATTTTTGATATGATGTAATGTTTTTTTTCAGATAATGCTTAGAAGCCAACTATGTAAAGAAGAAATGGCTATAGTTAAAAAATTAAATTACATTGATTAAGCTTTATTTATCCACTTCCTTTCAAATACTTGAGAAAAATGAAGCTATCTACAGAGAAGAACAAACTAAATCTAACAAAAACATGCAATGAAAACAAGGAACTAAAATTTCAGATAAATATAAATGGGCTTTCACTGATCATAATTTGTTAAATTTATTTATTCAGAGCTTTAATGTAATAACTTTTACAATTATGATGCACATGAAAATACAAATGGTGCAAATATTTCTATTGAGAGATAAATCCTATTGCAATTTGCCTTACATACTACTATTTTCTTAGGTATTTCTGAGAGTAGCACATTATTTAACAGGAATTATTCATTTTTAAGCTCCTGTTTATGTGGTGAAATGAAGAATATCATCCAGAAAAAAACATGGATAAGTTTTCCTATTTCTACTTATAATAAATATAATCTGTATTATATTATATAGTATCTCAAATATTAAGCTAATTCGAAATTCAGTTTTTAGCAAGATTTATTAGTTGAAAATGAGCAATTAACATTTAATCTCTGTAAAGGTTTATTTTAATCCTAACCTTCATCCATTTTTTCTTTTTTATTTGAATGCTTAGGTCACCTTGGGCATATTTAACAATTCTTACAGAAACACTGGCAAATCTAATAAGGCTCCTTGCCTCTGCCGATGGCCTTACTCACCTAACCTCTTCTCCATCTTCTTGAGCTTGAGAAACAGGATTTTCTGTTTTATATTCAAGATTAGATGAGGGAGAGACACTTTAAAATAAAAAGCACCTTTTTATTTTTGTACTGTATCCAAAAGAAATGGACTAGATCATCTTGCCTTTCATGAAGCTTTGGGTAGCTTTATAAGTTACCTATAAATATGACCTAAAACAATGACTTTGCAGAAATCTTTTATTGTCTGTCTCAATGCCCTATGAATTTTAGTTGTGACTATTATACTCACATTTTTAAAATTTGGCTTTAAGTAACCCAAATACTAATTTAAAAAGTATGTCTTAAGAAGGCTGCATGACATCAAAACATTAATTTTTGAACCATGCCAGCTAGGAAACATTCCTAGCACTCTCAGTTATAGATATATCATAATATATCATATGGAACAAGTGACTTGAGTTTTTGCATCTTAGTTTTTCATCTGTAGAGTAGGGATGACACTGATCATGCAAGGTTTTTTGAAAGGCAAATAAGATAGTATATATAGAGCATCATAATGCCTGGCATTTTAGTTACTAAAATATTATTCTCCTCTTCAGGCAGCTAAAATTTAACTTCTTATGTTTGTTATGCATCATTTTGAATTAGTAATTAAAATTAAAGTATATATTTTGATTTCCACAAATCAACTATATATCATCTTTTGCAGAAAATAAAAAGCGAGCATCTTGATGTGATTACTCTAAGAGTCAGCACAGGTAAGGAGGAGATGGTGCCTTACTCTGTGATTACAGGCTCCCCCTGGGGTTCACTGTTCTAGATCTTAACTTCAAAAGTTACCATGATTTATATAGCATTCTAAAAAATATTTTGTTAAAAAACGAATCTGATGGAAAATATGTAGGAAAATTATGAATAGAGCTGCAAAGAAGCAAAATTCACTCAGAGGAAAGAATAAATGAATCATGATTCCCTTTTGGGTGTTATTCTCTGAAGAATCACTTAGATAAAAAGCTACTTGTTTTGCTAGATAACTATGAATTTTATTCTCTTTTGACATAAAACTATAGAATACTCTGATAATCTATACCATGTTAGTGAGTAAAGAGAAAACAGGTTAAACTTAGAAAGCAGTACCAGTAAACCTTATTATAAGCATTAGGTATGTTTAAAAAAGTATTGGTCAAGTTATTCAAATTTTTCACTTTCATAGGAGTCCGGATTGAGCTGCCAGGTGCTGAAACTCTTCTTCTAAGTTAACAACCAGTTTCACATCTAAACCTTTCCTGTTAAGTGCTAAACACTTGCTGAATGCTGGCTGAACACTTAACTGCTTAGGAGTTGGAAGGTGTGGTTTGGATGGGCTGTCACATCTAACCTTGTGCTACCTGTGGTCACTCATTAACTGAGCTCCTTAACTGCAGACACAGTATATCACCAAACATCTCTTTTTTTGTACATCTTTTATCAGTGAAGTAACCAGTCTATAGTTACCATGCTATAACCTTATTTGGTTAGTGTGGAATTGTACAGTTTCATGTTTTATTTTTCAGAAAAGCTTTGGTGGAGGTCCTACTAAGATGTGGCATTCTTGCTTTGTCTCCCTCAAAAGCTTTTTGTTCTGTGGCTTGTAGATAAACATTGGTGCTGTTCATGTTCTTTTGCAAGGGTGTCCACCTGTTCAAAAGGTGGCTTCTCCTGCTCTGTTCATGGCAACATATGCAAAAGCACCTCACATCTAAAGCTCTCACTACTTCAAAGATGAGTGAATGAAACTGTCCTCAGACACCATCACTTTGTGAAGGTCATCTGACTGAACTGGTCTTCTTTTTATATATATATAGCATGACACAAAAGAAGCTGGCAGTTTGTTCACTTTGAAGTTCATTCTGCAGAATCTTCCTCCTTCAAACAACGTGTTCTCTGGAACTTGAATGAAACATAGTGAGTATTATGATCATTTATTCTCCTGGATTACACCCTGATCATTCACATCTCCCTTTGAGGATGATCTATCTCTTTCTTGTGACACAGGAACTTGTAGCAATGTATGTTCTGACTTGTGCTGTGGTAAATCTCATGCCTCACTGCCATTTGAGCTCAAAACATAAGCAGCTGCAATCCGTGGTCGTAGCAATCTGTAAACCATCTTCTGATATGTTAGCCACTGGTTTCCATTATGAGGAAGGCTGTCCTTACATTTCAGCTTTCTCTCCAAATTTTGGATCAAGTTTCTCTCCTTGCTCATTATATTTTGTGGCTGGGAATCCTTGGTGTGGGCCTAGCATCTGCAGTTTGGGATGGCTTATCATTTACAGGTTGGGCCCCTGTGTGTTGCTGATGGTTGGAGTCCATAGTGGGAGGGATTTTACTCCTGTTGAAAATGAGCTGTGATGGCAATATGGAGCCAAGGAAGCTGACTGGGGCACTGGCTGCAAGTGTCTGTAACCCTCTGACTCAAGTTAGAACCAGAAACCTGCCAGGGAGAAGCAGGAAAAGCAGAGGAGAACATGGTGTTGTGTGAGGACACAGAAAACCTTTGCTCTGTACATTGGGGTCTGGAGGATAACAGAAGACTTTTGGGTCTGGCTAGAAAAGCTAGAGGTTTTCATAAAAGGTATGTTTTTATATGCATTATATGTCTTATTGATTCTTGCTAATTAAACAAAATGGAAGCAAAAATAATTTTTAAAAACAGCAAGGATGGTCTTTCAAATGAGGCTCAAAGCCAACTGTCTAATGAGGCTTATTACTAAAATGTAATTTAAAATAATAATTTGAGTGCACAGAAGTATGTATTAAATCCCATAAATTATTTGCTTTATAAATGAGCTATAATTTTGAAGTTATAGTAGTTTCCACTTTATTTAACTTTGTAAATATTATAAATGGTGTTCCAGTTATAAATGCCCAAGGCCGCCTTGAAATGTTTTCTTTAAAAGCATTCCAATTATTTATTTGTCATACGCTGATAGGTGAAAACAGATCAGCATATGAGGTAGAGGTCAGCAGTTGTTAGAGGTTACACTGGAAGTGTTCTGTTTGTAGGTTTGTTCAAACAAAAACATTTTAATGGAGAATTGTGTGTGTGTATGTTAAGAGAGAGAGAGAAAGAAATTGAGAGAAAGAAAATAAATGTAACAGTAGTGTAATGAGGAAAAATCATGAGTTTTGGAATCAAAAGACGTGGTTGGATCTAACTGAAAGACCTACCAAATGTCCTCGGGCATGTTAAGCTTTTTGAACTTTGATTTCTTCATTTTTAAAATGGTAGGGTATAGACGCACTAGTATTATTGCCCATATGTGTGACTCTGGCCATATGCACCACATGCACCACACTATGTTCTGACTCTCATGGCCCTTGTGGCACAACTGATACTTTAAGTGAGCACCACAGACAGTTCACAGTTGCCTAGCTTTGTCCTCATTATATATCCTGCTAATACAGTTTCCGCTACAACTTGGCCTCAAGATTAACTTTGAAGGAAGCTAACATGGACTAAATGTCCATTTAGTAGAAACCATTCTAGGTGCATGCATACATATTAATCTTATTAATGTATATGTATATTACCAAGAAGTAGTTACTTTTAATTCCCATTTTTAACAAAGAAAGCAAGCCCAAGAAAAAGTTACTAACTTTTCTTAAAATACACACACACTGGAACACAGACAAGTTAAGGGAGTTCAGCAGATATTTGTATCATCATCTTGAGTTGACTGCTGACTCTTCACCACTTTTATAACACATGCATTTTTTTTATTTAGCAATAACCAGAAATAAAGGTGTGATTCTTATATTTCACAGATAAGAAAATCAGGCACTGGAGAGCTTAAGTATCTTATTGTCAAAAATGATATTTAAGTGGTAGACTAGGGATTTAACCCCAGCATAATTTGACACAAGAGCTTCAGTTCCTAACAAATACTCTATTAGTATCTCTGAAGGAAGCAAGGGTTATGGTTTAAGTATGATCAGAAATATGTAACCACAAGCCATCAAGATAAAAATAGGGCTCCTCTTTAATCTTAAAACAAATCAATTAATATCTCTGATATTTGAAGAAATTCAGGATTTTCATTCCTATTGTACTGAAGTATGATTCGTATTGTACTGAAAATCATGACTGTTAAAATACCTCTTATTCTGTTGTTATTTAGAAAAAGATTTTTTTTTCTGGCAGAATCTAGAATAATATAAATTTAGTTATCATTTTCATTTATGTGCTGAGCATTATATTAAAAAAAATACACCAGCACATTTTTGTTCATATTTCATTCTACATTTCATTGGCCTTTATTAATTCTTTATTCAGACTATAAATTTTATCATTCTTGTCAAAAATAATTTTTAAAGTCACACCATGGACACTATTATGCACATACATATAAATTATTGCTGTTAATCAGGAATACATCAAGGTGCGAAAAAGGAAAACAGAGTGCCTTTTCTGAATCTGTGAATATATTGAAATTTTAAGAATATGTTGTTGTTTTACTTGACATCCAAAATAATAACTTGTCTATCCATTTTTCATTTATCTTTATATCCATCTACATCCACACATTTATGCACACATACATATATTTATTTCTGCATGCATCATCTATGAATGTATTTACATATATATATTTGTATGTATACACACACACATACTGATGACATATGTTAATTCAGATCCAAAAATAATTAGATACCTAAAGTAGTAGATTGTATAAATGCTACAAAGGAAACAGTGTTATCCTTGACCTACAGGGTATTATAATGGAGATAGGAAGATAACAAAATCTTCTCTATCAACAAATACTTAAAACACATATAGATAATCCCTAAGTGAATTCAAATGAAGGTAAATTTAATTGAAAAGAAAGTTGATTAGAGAAGACATTTTCAAGGTAATGAGACTTATGCAGAGAAGACCTTAGCTGTTGAGAATACATCTAAAAATAAATTTGAGACTATTACAGATGTGAGAAACTGTGTGAAAATACAGAATGATCTGGGTTTTCCTAAGAGATTCTCAAGAAATCAACTTTTGGGGGCAAAAAGACCGTAGTAGACGTATGTGTACTTTTTGGATGTTAAAAACACCTGGACTGATAAAGTGCAGAACTGTTGAGAAGCATCAGTCTAAGGTTCGGAGAATAAATCCAAGGAGTCACAGGAGGTATTTATGCTGAGCCAGAGGCGACATTGAAAAAAGTTGGGAAAGACTGGAAGGGCAACATATACACAACCCTTCTCTGAAGTCTACTTTGTTTTCTTTATTATTAAGAGAACTATCTCACCAACAAAACTCATTTCTCAGTGTGGTAGAGTAATGAAACACTGGCCACAATCCTTCAGTTCTTCTTAGGTCCACACTCTTTCAAAGTAGCTTGAATTTCTTGCCAGCAAGGAGGGGTTTCTTTTTCCATCTCTTGAATACGGGCTGGCTTTGTGAGTTGGATGGCTAAGAGATTGAGGTATATAGAAGTGACAACGTGCCAATTCTGAGTCTGGGGGTTCAAGAGCCCAGAGTCACATCCACTCTTTCTTGGAGTCCTGCTCAGCTGTCATGTAAACAAGTTCCTTCTGGTCTGCAGAAGAATGACAGGCCACGGAGAGCAGAGACATTCTCCCAGCTTCAGTCATTCTACATAATTACTTCCCAGCTAACCATACTGTTGAGCTAAGACAATGAGTGAGTCCCACTGAAGCAAGAATTTCCCAGATAAGGTCAGTGGAATGCCAAATCACAGAATCATGAGTTAAGAAAATGGTTGTTATTTTAAACCACTGAGATTTGGAGTGGTTTGTTATGCAGCTGAAGCTAACAGATACACATGGTCAATATCCTCCTGGTGAGGGAATAAGGTTACATTAGTCTATCACACAGGCAATCTGAATACATTCCTATTCTACATGAAATAGGTTTAATTGAAACTTTACTCAATTATAAGATAAACTTTTTCTCCAAGTGTATTAGACAAGTTAAAAGTTTCGGTTTTGTTTAAAGTCTAAATTAAAATTGATATGCATAGTGATTTTAGTTTTTAGTGAGTTCTGGCTCTCTGCTCCTGCCATATGAACACCAGGTGGCTTTATTGAATGTCCAGTTTGATTTTGGACTAATCATTATAAAACTGACTTCTGTTTTTAAGTAATTTTACATTAGAATGCCATACGATTGTCTAAAACGTCAAAGAGAAGAAAGGAATTTTTTGCATAAAACATTTTGTAGATTTTCAGACAGGCTTAGTATAACTCCAGATTGAGCTTTGTAGCATTTCACATAGTTGCTCCTCTGTGCACAGATTCTGTGTACGTGTGTGTGTGTGTGTGCATCAAATAATGAGTGGTAATATAAAGCAAATTGCCTTTCTTATAGTCCAATGTTAATTAAAACCAAATGTCCCTTCTATAATACAGCTAACGTACTTTAATTATTCTGTCTTGTGCAGATGTGACAAAAAGGAACATGCAATTATTAAGGTGAAAAAAGTACACATTGTACCAATAAATGTCCACACTGTGAAATATTATTGCTTTTCCCCTGTGAGTAACTTGAATACTTGCCAAATAACTCTCTCTACACCATTTATATAACATAATTCTCTCAAAATAACATATACTTAGAATTACCTTTTTACTGACTTTAACTGAAACATATTCATTTTCATTTACCCTCCTTCCATAGTTTTGAACAATGTTAAGCCACAATACATTTTTAATGTTTTTTACTAGTACACATTTTAAACATAAATAATGAGTGTTATTTTCATAAGTAAGAGGCTTGGTAGCAGTTATAATTAGCTTTGATGCTAACGTTCTCTAAACTTGGACAAATCTCTTTACTTGAAATTATTTTTTTTCTTCTATTAAATCAGGATAAGAATACCTACAAGGATAGTGGATGGAAAGTGGTTGAAAATATTAATAGATAACCTATGTAAAGTGGTCAAGTCACAAAATAATCCTTCTTACAGTGCTCATTAGGAAACAGAATCCATTAAAATAAATTCAGATTTTCAGACATTTGAATTGTTTCTCAGTATCCCACACTCTTAAATCATCTTTGTGTCTTTTAAAATTATTTATTCTACCAGAGAACATTTTCTGTCCTAAATAATGAGATTGTGTGATAAACATTTGAGAACCTCACTCAATTAAATGCTGATAATCAGAAAAAGAAAGTGTCTAAATAAAATAGAAGGGTGTCAAGTAGGACAACAACTGTCTCCCAAAGACTGTGTTCTTTCCCCAAAGAAGGAAGCTGATTTTACCCAACGTGATGATGGAAAGGGTAACTGAAAGGAGGAAATGAAGCAGAGACGAGCTTTCAGCCCAATCAGCTGGTATTTTTTTCTGCAGCTCAGTTTGGTGGCCTGTTTCTCAGTATTCTCAGTAAGGTATCAGCTCTTGTAGGGGCTTTCGGATTCTAACATAAGCTCCTGCGGTGGCTTCAGAGGAAGTGGTTGCCCTAGTAAATCCTTTCTTCACTGTCATGGGAACTATTCCTGGACCCTAAGTTAGAAAGTGGTTTTGCCTATAGCATTTCCATCAGTTCTGTAGTCCCTAATGTCCTTGTATCGAATTTCTTTCTTGTTAAAATACCTAGAGAGTTTTCTATCTCCTGGATTAAACCCTGGTACAGCTTTAAAATACATTTGATAAAGCAATGACTTTTCCCCACATAGTGGAACTGCAGGAGAGAAATGATAGAGAGATAGATCAGATCCAACTTCTATGGATTCTTAATACTTTGATAAGGAACTGGAATTCATTCTAAAATACATAAGGAGCCATGAGATGCCCTTGAGCAGAGAAGAAGCATGATCAATATGTACTTTAAAAGATGATTCTGGGCCTGTGCATGGGGTAAATGGAAGGACGCTAGACCAAAAGCAAGTGGTTTGATCTGATGCGGGCCATTGGATAATAGCTAGCATCAATTGCAGCATGGAATAAGAGATAATTCTCTGAGATAATACCCTTTTCACAAGCAACAGGCATAAAATGTTTTCAGTACTATTAGAAAAATAACCAAGGAGAACCCATTTTATTTATTTTTCTTAATACAGCCAACAGCTGTCATTTTGCTTACAACCTTAAGGGTACATTTTTAACAGGTTTCCTAGCTGATGACATGGGCATAGCATTATTTAAATGATAGATATAAGATCCATACATCAAGTATCATTTCTCTTACAGAGTTCCTGGCAAAATATATCAGTTCTTAAGGCTTAAACACACCAGGCATAATCAAATATAAAGTTTGGCTTCTATACTTACATTACTTTTAAACCGATGGAGTACACTGACAGAATCAAAAACAACTAAATTTATTTCCCAGTAATAAAACCATGTGCCCAGCCTCATATAAGCACTCAGTGCACATTATATCTCTTCACTTTTCATAATACAACAACAAAACACCCATATATTCCAAGACAAAACTAGGTGTGCTCTGAGGCTAGATGTGTCCTTGGGGGTAGATATTTTGTCTGTGGAATATCCAAGCAATTGTATAACCAGTGAGCAAACTGATTTACGAAGAATTTGAGAAGATAAATATCCCCTTGTGCTTCAGGAAAAGGGAAGAACAGGAAGCATGAAGTCCTACTCAGCAACAGTAATAGAATTAGAGATGAAGACTTACTTGATATTATATTTTGAGGCACTGGAATTACTGGCTGTGGCTCCATTTGCCCTGCATTTATACCTTCCACCAGCACACTTCACGTATCCATGGCTTTGGTATATCTGAAAGATATGAAATCTGATTTATGGAAATTTGCTGTATCCCCATTCTTAGAGTACATCCCACCCCACGTAAGTCTACAAAATACATTAAACAGCTCAATACATCTGTCCACCACAGGAGTTTTCAGTGCTATTATCCATATAAGTTGATGAATTGTTTTTAAGGTCTACTTTCTTGGGCAATTGCTCTAGTTAACAATAAGTGATAATGAATGTGGATAAAAGTAATGTAGTGTAGAAGTCAAACTTTATATTTGATTATGCCTTCATATTTATCATTTTAAAGAAAGTTTAAATTTCTTATCTGTGTGTATACTCAAAACAGAGGGAAAATTCTCATTTAAAAATTGTACAAAGAATGCTACTTTATTATATGCTTTAAATAAATTGTGTCTACATGTTTAATTTCACTTTGTATTTATGTATTACATGAATATTTATTTTACCTCCATAGTGAAAAGGTTTGCATTAAAGTTACTTTTTTTTATCACAACACATAGTAATTTAGCTAAATGAGTGTCTCTGTATGAAGGTACTTGATTAGGAAAATATGGGTCCTTGATCATCAAAATAGTCAGGAGTGTTTGGAAGTTTGGAGGTGCATAGCTGAGACATTTAGAATACTACAATTTCAACACTGTTGGGGTTATGTGATTGCCTTCTGACTATCAGGTAAAGTCAAGGGAATAGCAGAAATGAGAAGGACACAGCTGGGCATGATACTCCTGCTGGCTGCAAAATCATTTCCTGGCACCTGAAGGGAGCAAAGAACAAGGGATTTCCATATCTTAGAGACATGCTGTGTCAATCAGAAGCTCAAGCAAACACAGGTAAAATAAAAGTAAATGTTTCTAGATTTTGTAACTTTCAAGTTCTAATTTGGTATATTTGCACCAACTTTTACATAGTCAACTTTTATTTTCTTTTTATTGAAGTATAGGAGATATTCAATACTATATTGGTTTCAAGTATACAACACAACAGAGTGGATCCATAGTTACCCATGTTATTAAAACTCCACCCCAACTAGTGCATCACTATCTGTCAGCATAGATTATTACAGAATCATTGGCTATATTCTCTGTGCTGCACTACCATTCCCATGACCAATTTATGATTGAGATTTTTATGCCCCTGTATCACCCTCCTCCACCCCACCCACCCACCCCAATGGCTCCGCTACATAGCCAACTTTGATACTGAGTCCGGCCCACAAGCTTAAAAATAATTACTTGTTCACTGAGATAATTTCATAAAATAAACCAAATCTTTAGCCATTAAAAAAATAATATTATGTTAATATAATGCCATTGCTGCATATGTGTGTACAGTCTGTAGACTTAAGGTTTTTGGTGGCAGTTTTATTTTATCTTGACGCAAGATACGAGGAACATTTTACCAATGATCTCTGATGGCCCTCACTTGAACGAACACACACACATGTACACACACATCATGAAGAGAGGGGCATATGAAAGGATCAACATCCAAACTAAAAGTCCACGTTACTACCACACAGACTAAACCCACACCATCACAAAGGGTCTGGGAAAGGCTGTGATGCAGCACGTAACTTATTGGAAACCCTTCCCATTTCTTAAACCTTGGCTTTATTTTCTTCATTTGCCTCTCTAAAGGGAATCAAAGTAAGAGGGCAAGTGAGATCATCAGGTATGTATAGCCAACTTCAGCAAGCCTTAACCACATGGAAGTGGATGATACCCAAAGGAACTGGAAAATACTAAAGAATGGATGTCTTGCCAATGGGTTTCGGCCCTAGGCAAGTTCACTATGGATTCAATGCGACCAAAAAAATTGACAGCAGAACGTTCTTTGGGGTGAAAGGGTTTATTACCCAGCTTGTTCTCCCGGCGGTAGGTCGAGCACTAGCGCCTCTGCCTCCACCCAGAGCCCTGGGCCGAGCTCTCTATATAGCTTATTGCCTAAAGGTGTGGAAGCAGTAGCCTGGCAACAGGCCAGTTACATCATCAGGTGGTTTAAGTTCAGTGAGGATCCTGGGCATAGGAACCCCAACTTCCCCACACTGGAAGAAGCACAATGATTTCACCTTCTAGAAAGTATCACTATCAATTTGATTAGCAGCTTCTTCTGTCCTACAGGACATGCTGTGTGGGGGAAGGTGGGGAGAAGGAAGCAAAAACAACCTTCTATGCTTTCTTTTTGTGTCCCTCTGCCCCATGAAGCATGTTTCTATTCATTTTTAAAAGTTCTGTCCGTGTCTCAATTGCTAAAATAAACTTCCTAGAATAATTAATACACAGACTATTTGTTTACAGGTTTACAGATTTAGAATATATCCTCTGAGAGTGTATTGTTTCTAAAGAAAAAAGCATTTCAGAGAAAGGACATAGGGAAGAGACACAAAATTTTAGCATTTTGCCATCTCACTTTGAGATGCAGTTCCAGACTTCAGGAATTTCAAATTATTCTTATGATTTGCAGACAAAGCAAAGTTCAGTGAGGCAGTATTCTTCATTAAGAAACATTTAACTTAGTAATGGTCTGGACCAACTGAAGAATGGAGAAAAGCAATTTAAAAGAGCACAGGAACTGTTTTAAGAATAATCACACATTCACCATATCAAATGAATAATTTAGATGGCCTTGAGCCACAATTATTATAGGTGGGCAAAGGCAAATGGAAAATTGTATAATTTCATGGATGCTAATTGCATTTTGGTTGAGGAAGAGAAATTCATGCACTTGGTGAACTAAAGTACATTAAGTCAAAACAACCATTTGGTTGATTGCAAACTCAAAGAGTTTTAAATTGCATATTGATCTATCTTTTTTGTATTTTTTAATGTTTTATTATAGAGTATTACATAAATATACCAGGCATCCAGCTTCAACAATTAATGAATCATGGCCAATATTATTTCATCTAAATCCCCACCCAATTTCTTCAATCACCACAAAGATTTACACATCCTATCATTTAATCTGTAAATTTTTATATTGATTTATCCTATGTTCCTATCCTATGTTCAGTCTTCATGTAAATTCTGAGTTCTCACTGTTTTCCCAAATGATTGAAGCAAAGGAAGTGAGTCACATATACAATATATTACCATCTATTTTTCTTTTATTAACATGGTATTGTAGCTGATTGGTGAGATAAAGTTATTGAACATATTTCAGATTGCCTCAAGTAGTTCTAATCATTATTTCTCTACATGACTTCTAAAAGGGCTCAATGAATGCTTGTTGAATGAGTTCAGAGATTCTATATTTTATGACCAAGTACTTTCATAGCTCATACAATTCATGTCAATATTACATACGCACAACTCATAATATGAAAGCTATAATAGTACCTACCACATATTGTAAGAATAAAATGTGACAGTGCATGTAGATCATTTAACACAAATACTGGTCTGTAATATTCTATTAAATATTTTAAATTAATATTTATGTTGTTCTTTATTATTGAAAGTGATGTAATGGTAATCACAAAGGAATGAGGATCTGCAAACTTTTCTGGGGTGAACTCGTCTGCCTGATCATTCATGGAAAGAGAATTCTTCAAAACCTTACAAACACTTTACAGCTTGGATTCATTTCTTCTGTACTCACTGGTATCAAAAATAGTCTTTCATCAATTATATGTAAACCACGGTGATAGAACCATAGTGTTGTTTTCTTAGTGCGGGACCTCCAAATTCTCTGGATATCAACTATGTAAATATTCAAAAGGTGATGATTAATAGCTACGGCTCTTTTCCTCCTGAAAATTTGACTAGAATCCCAGTATTTTGTGAGGCAATACACTGTAGCTCCCTAGAACTCTACTCTCTACATTTAAGAGTGTCAAGTTAGGTGAAATCTTGGGCAGAGCAATGGAAGGGTAAATACAATTCATTATTAAGGAAGGTACATCAATCAAGAACAATTATTAGGAGAAAAAAAGAATTGAAATTTTGGTTAGATATTTCAGTAGCATAAACTACTTTCTCTCTGGCAAGACACTAACAGTCTGGTTGGGTAATGGACTCTAACATACATGAAACAATTCAACAGCAATGTAATACCATTTACTTTAGTTCCAAAATATAAACGTTGTAGTGAAGTCCATAATTTAAACTTAACTAAATGTATAGGAAATATATAACATATATGATATATAAACATAAGATTATATACATATAAGTAAGATTATAAATAGATCCAAAATAAAAATTAATAGGCCTTAATTCAAGCATGGTCAGAATTCATCCCCAGAGACTGTGATTATAACTCAGAAAAATACCCTCAGGAATTTACACTTTCCAAAAGCTTTATAGGAAATATTGATATACATTTCTGCTGAGTGATATTGATACAAAGACTATAATGTGAGCTGCATAAATGTACAATATAGAATGCAATTTATCTGCAAAAATGGTTTCCAGGAGAAGTGGGATGTCAGCTTATGCCTCCTTAGTTTCCCCAACTGGTCCCCAAAACTGTGTAAGTAACTGGTCCATATCAAGCAAGCAACCAACTGATACTGGATTCACTTTTTATTTATTATTTTTTACTAACTTATTTATGAAGTAATGAAAGAGAAGTTAGATTTTAATGAGTCCACCAAGGAGAAAACTGACCAAATATTACTCACAGCAGATAAAAGAAAAAAAAATTCTTTAAGCAAGTGAGAGAACAAAAATGCAAGGCTCTAATTTATTGCATGAGATATACCAAGTTTGGGTGAAATCTAGAATGTGGAGACTTGAGGTAGGCCCAGAAGAGACATATAAATGCTTCTCATGTATGTATGGGTACTATTTTAAGAGATCTTTCTGAAAGCATCATTAAAAATTAATCTAAAAAGTGACTTTTGCTAATCAGATTGGAAAAAAATCTTCATTGTACATTAAAAATTCAAGATTTGTCTCAAACTATTATGAAAGTTGTACAAATCATTCTAGAAGGTTCCAACTTATGTCAGAGTAAAAAAATGTCTTAACCAAGTACATAAAAATTAGCATCTTACAAACAGCTTTTCTCTCAGTATATTGTTCATATATGCTTGGTTTGCTTGCCCTTTTTAATCGAGCCATTGCAATAAATGTCACTATATAAGCCAAATGTATTACTTGCCATCTATAGCCAAAACCTACTGAGCTTATCATATAACATTTTCACCTAATATCCAACACACTTTTGAAATTTTATCAATTGTTAGAGTATGAAATGTTGGCAGGAACAAATTTTGGTATGCCCTGAGAGTTCAACTTTGTGAAGAGTTCAACTTTTTTCTAAGAGTTGAAATGGAAGCACCATAGAAAATCACCCCTATAATTGTGGGAAATGTGCCAACTACTGTATGTGTAGTTTCTGACTATATTAGTACTAGATTAGTACTCTAATCTAAGAGACAGACAACATTTACCTTTTTTGGTCTGAGACCTCTTTCAAACTTAGAGATCGAAGCAAGACCCAATAAAATATCAGGCAAATATTTGATCATATTCTGAACCATACTAATAAGTTAAATTGATTTCATTCCACTCTCTTGTTGAGTTGCCTGCATGCCTTTTGTGAAGCTGGGTGTGGTGGGAGGTAGGGCTCATTTTTAGAGAAATGTACATAATGATTATTTCCTGTGTAAGTAAATAAGTGACAGCCAGTGGCAGCCTTGGACAGACTTTGTAATTATCGTGGAGTCCATTTTGTGATATCTTCTAATGAATTAGTGAAGAAAACTCAATAGATGTTCTGAGGTCATCCATAGTCTTTCAGATAATTTGCCTCTAATGTCTCAGGCAATAAAGCAAATCACATTAAAATAAATTTTTTGAAAGCCTTTCCAGACATTTCAGTGATGAGATATTCTTTTTTGCTTGTTTCTAAAATGCTCGAGGGGTCCATATATTGAGAATTGTATAAACCAGTCTTTGATTGTAAGTTTTAAAGGGAAAATAATCATAGCATAAAAATGGAGATTTCTTTCCATCTGTCTCAGTGAAGAGTAAAAGTTCACTTCAGTGAAAATGAATGTATAATTTGCAAATAAATTTTTGAAGTATAAATATTTTTAACAAGGTATCAGGGAAATCAATTTACTGCTGGTTTATGGTTGATCATTTCACATATTTAAGTTAAACAGACATTTATTAAACACCTGCTGGGGATGAAGCACCATACTCAGTACTTTATAATCACCCACCAAATGATTATATTTGAGTGAGAAAACAGAGAAGTATGTGAGCATTGAAGAGGAACTCAGCATACCCTGGAAGGTTTCAGGATGATTTTTATATGACCTTTTTCTCATCAATGAAACCAGTCTCAAGTATAAATGTATACTTTTATATAACAAGTGTATATTACACATATTATATATACTGTACTTTATGTACACATACATTATACAAATTATAAACATATAAATGTACTTGTAAAGTTTATTATTTCTCAATTGTAAGACTCTTGAAGACAGAAAAAAAGTGTGTTTTTAATAGCTTTACCTCCAGAGCCCAGCACAGCACTTAACACAGAGTAGGCACTCTGTTAAATAGAAAGTAATATGAGTTCTGCCTAAGTAGTGATCAAAAGATAAGTTGAATTATCTGGGTAAACATGCTTGCTGAGAAGGGTGAGGTTGAAGTGAAAGAAACATGGGGTAGGATATTCATGACAAGGCTGTGTTACAATGAGTGGAGATACAAGCTAAGCAGGATGGGCATGGGATGCTACACATGACAACCAGTTGGCTCTTGAATAGCATGGGTTTAAAATGCATGGCTTCACTAAAGAGGATGTTTTTCAGTAAATATATTGGAAAAACTTTTGAAAATTTGCAACAATTTGAAAGAACATTTTCTTTGCTCGAGCTTACTTTATTTTTAAAATGTAGTCTATAATACATATAATACACAAAATATACTCTTTAATACATAAACCATTCAAAGGAATGGCTTATGTTATTGGTAAGGCTTCCAGCCAATGTAGGCTGGTTAATTTTGGTGGTTAAGTTTTGGGGGAGTCAAAAATTATACAAAAATTTAAATCTGTGTGTGGATTGGCACTCCTAACCGCCTAACATTGTTCAAAAGTCAACTGTAGCTCCAAACAGGGCATTCCTGGACAGGAAACTGGAAAGTTAGGCAGGGTCTAGAACAAAGTGTGAGAGTCTGTGTATCCTTTGGTAAGGAGATAAAATCCATGCCTGAAGGACAAAATGGCATATACACTTGCACTCATACTAGCTCTACCTTCTTGAATAAACCAGTCTTAATAATTTTGTCACTGATCAAAGCACACTTTCACAATGAGCCAAGATGATCTCTAAACAAACAATGGTTTTAACCCAAGAAATCCTTTTGGCATGTCTGTCCAGGACAAAATGAGGATTTTCAAGTTTTCCACTAGAGAAGTAATTAATAGCATCAAATGTGTGGTTTATTTATTTTTAATTTTTTTATTAAGGTACCATTTATATACACTCTTATGAAGGTTTCACATGGAAAACATTGTGGTTACTACATTCACCCATATAATCAAGTACCCACATACCCCACTGAAGTCACTGTACAGCAGTGTAGCAAGATGCCACAGTCATTACTTGTCTTCTCATGCTACACTGTCTTCCCGTGACCCTCCCAACAACATGTGTACCAAACATAACATCTTCTCCCTCCCTCCCCTCACACCCTCCCCCACACCTCCCCTTTGGTAACTGCTAGTTCCTTCTTGGAGTCTGTGAGTCTGCTACTGTTTTGTTCCTTCAGTTTTGCTTTGTTGTTATACTCCACAAATGAGGGAAATCATTCACTACTTGTCTTTCTCCACCTTGCTTATTTCATTGAGCATAATACCCTCTAGCTCCACCCATGTTGCTGCAAAGGGTATGATTTGTTTTCTTCTTATGGCTGAATAGTATTCCATTGTGTATATGTACCACCTCTTCCTTATCCATTCATCTACTGATGGATGCTTAGGTTGCTTTCATATCTTGGCTATTGTAAAAAGTGCTGCAATAA
>JAQQAC010009165.1:11873279-11980953 GCA_029783875.1 Phataginus tricuspis | reverse complement strand
ATATACACAATGGAATACTATTCAGCCATAAGAAGAAAACAAATCATACCCTTTGCAGCAACATGGGTGGAGCTAGAGGGTATGATTTGTTTTCTTCTTATGGCTGAATAGTATTCCATTGTGTATATGTACCACCTCTTCCTTATCCATTCATCTACTGATGGATGCTTAGGTTGCTTTCATATCTTGGCTATTGTAAAAAGTGCTGCAATAAACATAGGGGTGCATATGTCTTTCTGAATCTGAGATCTTGTTTCCTTTTGAATCTGAGGTCTGGTTTCCTTTAGGTAATTTCCTAGGTGTTGAATTCCTAGGTAAATGATATTCCTATTTTTAGTTTTTAGTTTTTATTTTATCTTTTCTGTTTTGCTATTATCAATATACAGCTAAATGAGCAACATTATGGTTACTAGACGCCCCCTATTAACAAGTCCCCACCACATACCCCATTGCAGTCACTGCCCATCAGCGTAGAAGGATGTTATAGAATCACTACTTGTCTTCTCTGTGTTATACTGCCTTCCCCATATACCCCCACCCCACCTCCAGACCCGCCACATAATGCATACTAATTGTAATAGCCCTTTTTCCCCCCTATCCATCCCTTCCCACCCATCTTCCTCAGACCCTTTCCCTTTGGTAACTGTTAGTCCATTCTTAGGTTCTGTGGGTCAGTTGCTGTTTGGTTCCTTCAGTTTTTTCTTTGCTCTTATATTCCACATATGAGTGAAATCATTTGGTACTTGTCTTTCTCTGCCTGGCTTATTTCACTGAGCATAATACCCTCTAGCGCCATCCATGTTGTTGCAAATGGTAGGATTTGTTTTCTTCTTATGGCTGAATAATATTCCACTGTGTACATATACCACATCTTCTTTATCCATTCATCTACTGATGGACACTTAGGTTGCTTCCATTTCTTGGCTATTGTAAATAGTGCTGCAATAAACATAGGGGTGCATATATCTTTTTCAAACTGGGCTGCTGCATTCTTAGGGTAAATTCCTAGGAGTGGCATTCCTGGGTGAAATGGCATTTCTATTCTTAGTTTTTTGAGGAACCTCCATACTGCTTTACATAATGGTTGTACTAGTTTACATTCCTACCAGCAGTGTAGGAGGGTTCCCCTTTCTCCACATCCTCACCAACATTTGTTGCTGTTTGTCTTTGGGATGGCGACCATCCTAACTGGTGTGAGGTGATATCTCATTGTGGTTTTAATTTGCATTTCTCTGATGACTAGTGATGTGGAGCATCTTTTCATGTGCCTGTTGGCCATCTGAATTTCTTCTTTGGAGAAGTGTCTGTTCAGTTACTCTGCCCATTTTTTTGTTGGCTTCTTTGCTTTTGTTTGTGAGGTGTATGAGCTCTTTATATATTTTGGATGTTAACCCCTTATCGGGTATGTCATTTATGAATATATTCTCCCATACTGTAGGAAGTCTTTTTGTTCTACTTATGGTATCCCTTGCTGTAAAGAAGCTTTTTAGTTTGATATAGTCCCATTCGTTCATTTTTGCTTTTGTTTCCCTTGCCCAGAGAGACATGTTCATGAAGAAGTTGCTTATGTTTATGTACAAGATATTTTTGCCTATTGTTTTTCTAAGAGTTTTATCATTTCATGACTTACATTCAGGCCTTTGATCCATTATGAGTTTACTTTGGTGTATGGGGTTAGAGTGTAATCCAGTATCATTCTCTTACATGTAGCTGTCCAGTTGTGCCAACACCAGCTGTTGAAGAGGCTGTCATTTCCCCATGGTATATCCATGGCTCCTTTATCATATACTAATTGAACATATATGCTTGGGTTTATATCTGGGATCTCTATTCTGTTCCACTGGTCTGTGGGTCTGTTCTTGTGTCAGTACCAAATTGTCTTGATTACTGTAGCTTTCTAGTAGAACTTGAAGTCAGGGAGCGTAATTCCCCCTGCTTTATTTTTTCTTCTCAGGATTGCTTTGGCTATTCGGGGTCTTTTGTGGTTCCATTTGAATTTTAGAACTATTTGCTCCAGTTCATTGAAGAATGCTGTTGGTAATTTGATAGGGATTGCATTGAAGCTGTAGATTGCTTTAGGCAGGATGGCCATTTTGACAATATTAATTCTACCTAGCCAAGAGCATGGGAGTATTTCCATTTATTAGTGTCTTATTTAATTTCTCCTCAGAGTGTCATGTAGTTTTCAGGGTATAGGTCTTTCACTTCCTTGGTTATGTTTATTCCTAGGTATTTTATTATTTTTGATGCAATTGTGAATGGAATTGTTTTCCTGATTTCTCGTTCTGCTAGTTCATCATTAGTGTATAGGATTGCAACAGATTTCTGTGTATTAATTTTGTATCCCGCAACTTTGCTGAATTCAGATATAAGATATAATAGTTTTGGAGTGGATTATTTAGATTTTTTTATGTACAATATCATGGCATCGGCAAACAAGGACAGTTTGTGTTCTTCCTTGCCGATCTGGATACCTTTTATTTCTTTGTGTTGTCTGATTGCCTTGGCTAGGACCTCCAGAACTATGTTGAATAAAACTGGGGAGAGTGGGCATCCTTGTCTTGTTCCTCATCTTAAAGGAAAAGCTTTCAGTTTCTCGCTGTTAAGTATAATGTTGGCTGTGGGTTTGTCATACATGGCCTTTATTATGTTGAGTTACTTGCGTTCTATACCCATTTTGTTGAGAGTTTTTATCATGAATGGATGTTGAATTTTGTCGAATGCTTTTTCAGCATCTATGGAGATGATCATGTGGTTCTTGTCCTTCTTTTTATTGAAGTAGTGGATGATGTTGATGGATTTTCGAATGTTGTACCATCCTTGCATCCCTTGGAAGAATCCCACTTGATTATGATGGATGATCTTTTTGATGTATTTTTGAATTTGGTTTGCTAATATTTTTTTGAGTATTTTTGCGTCTATGTTCATCAGGGATATTGGTCTTTAATTTTCTTTTTTTGTGGTGTCTTTCCCTGGTTTTGGTATTAGAGTGATGTTGGCCTCGTAGAATGAGTTAGGGAGTATTCCCTCCTCTTCTACTTTTTGGAAAACTTTAATGAGGATGGGTTTTATGTCTTCACTAAATGTTTGATAAAATTCAGCAGTGAAACCATCTTGCTAGGCATTTTGTTCTTAGGTAGTATTTTGATTACCAATTAAATTTCTTTGCTGGTAATTCGTCTATTCAGATTTTCTGTTTCTTCCTGGGTCAGCCTTGGAAGGTTGTATTTTTCTAGAAAGTGGTCCATTTCTTCTAGGTTATTCAGTTTCTTAGCATATAATTTTTTATAGTATTCTCTCATAATTCTTTGTATTTCTGTGGTATCCATAGTGATTTTTCCTTTCTCATTTCTGATTCTGTTTATGTGACTAGACTCTCTTTTTTTATTAATAAGTCTTGCTAGGGGTTTATCTATTTTGTTTATTTTCTCAATGCACCAGCTCCTGCTTTCATTGATTCTTTCTATTGTTTTATTCTTCTCAATTTTATTTATTTCTGCTTTAATCTTTGTTATGTCCCTCTTTCTACTGACTTTAGGCCTCATTTCTTCTTCCTTTCTAGTTTCATTAATTGTGAGTTTAGACTGTTCTTTTGGGATTGTTCTTCTTTCCTGAGGTAGGCCTGTATTGCAATATATTTCCCTGTTAGCACAGCTTTCACTACACCACAGATTTTGTCGTGTTGCATTATTGTTGTCATTTGTCTCCATATATTGCTTGATCTCTGTTTTTATTTGGTCATTGGTCCATTGATTATTTAGGAGCATATTATTAAGCCTCCATTTGTTAGTGGCCTTTTCATTTTCTTTGTGTAATTTTTTCTAGTTTCATACTTTGTGATCTGAGAAGCTGGTTGGTACAATTTCAATCTTTTTGAATTTACTGAGGTTCTTTTGGTGGCCTAATATATGATCAGTTCTTGAAAATGTTCCATGTGCACTTGAGAAGAATGTGTATCCTGTTGCTTTTGGATGGAGTGTTCTGTAGATATCCATTAGGTCCATCTGTTGTAGTCTGTTGTTCAGTGCCTCTGTCTCTTATTTTCTGTCTGGTTGATCTGTCCTTTGGAATGAGTGGTGTGTTGAGGACTCCTAAAATGAATGCATTGCATTCTATTTCCCCCTTTAATTCTGTTAGTATTTGTTTCACATATGTAGGTGATCCTGTGTTGGGTGCATAGATGTTTATAATAGTTATATCCTCTTGTTGGACTGACCCTTATATCATTATTTAATGTCCTTCTTTGTCTCTTGTGACTTTCTTTGTTTTGAAGTCCATTTTATTTGATACAAATACTGCAACTACTGCTTCTTTCTCCCTATTACTTGCATGAAATATCTTTTTCCATCCCTTTACCTTCAGTCTGTGTATGTCTTTGGGTTTGAAGTGAGTCTCTTGTAGGCAGCATATAGATGGGTCTTGCTTTTTTATCCATTCAGTAACTATATCTTTTGATGGGTGCATTCAGACCATTTACATTTAGGGTGATTATCGATAGATATGTACTTACTGCCATTTCAGGCTTTATATTTGTGGTTACCGAAGGTTCAAGGGCAATTCCCTTACTATCTTACAGTCTAATTTAACTTATTTTGTATACTGTTACAAACTCAATCTAAAGGTTTTTTTTTTCCTCCTTTTTCTTCCTCCTCCATTCTTTGTATATTATGAATCATATTCTGTACTCTTTGTCTTCCCTTGAATGACATCTGTTTAGCCTTAGGAATACTTCTATTAATAGGATTCCCTCCAAAATGCCCTGTAGAGGTGGTTTATGGGAAGTAAATTCTCTTAGCTTTTGCTTATCTGAAAATTGTTTAATCTGTCCTTCAAATTTAAATGATAACCTTGCTGGGTAGAGTATTCTTGGTTCAAGTCCCTTCTGCTTCATTGCATATATCATGCCACTCTCTCCTGGCCTGTATGGTTTATTTTGAAAAGTCTGATGATAGCCTGATGGGCTTTCCTTTGTATGCGATCTTATTTCTCTCTCTGGCTGCTTTTAATATTCTGTCCTTATCCTTCATCTTTGCCATTTTAATTATTATATGTCTTGGGGTTGTCTTCCTTGGGTCCCTTGTGTTGGGAGATCTGTGCACCTCCATGGCCTGAGACTATCTCCTTCCCCAGATTGGGGAAGTTTTCAGCAATTACCTCCTCAATGACACTTTCTATCCCTTTTTCTCTCTCCGTTTGGATAGGTCAAACAGTTCTCTCAATATTCTTTCATTTTTAGAGATCCTTTTTTCTTTATGTGCCTCAACTTCTTTGTATTCCTCTTCTCTAATTTCTATTCCATTTACCATCTCTTCTACTTCATCTAATCTGCTTTTAAATCCTTCCACTGTATGTTGCATTTCAAATATGGTATTTCTTAATGATTGAATCTCCATCTTAAATTTGTTCCTGAGGACTTGAATATTCTTCTGTACCTCTATAAGCATGTTTTTAAATTTTATTTTGAACTCTCTTTCTGGAAGATTTGTGAGTTCGGTTTCATTTGACCCTCTTTCTTGGGTTTGTGAGATTTTGGTCTGAAGAATGTTCTTATAAGGTTTCATATTTCTTTGTGGTGCCCACTAGTGTGCATAAATTCCAGTTTCTGTAGCTGCTCAGCCCCTAGAGTGAGGTTGGGGGACATAGGGGAGTGGAGCTGGTGCCTGGGGGGAGGAAAGATCTGTTTTCTGCTTCCCGTCTGTGGTCCCTGTCCCCAGTGTCAGAGGCAGTGGGCCAAGCACACACGGGTTATCTTCTGTGCTTTGCGTCTCTAGCTGTTGTAGGCAGGGCCTCCCTCTGGCTGGCCTGACGGAAGTGCAGTGACTGCCAGTCTGTGAGCAGGTGACTGCAGGCCAGTACAAAGTCTAGGCAGGGTGTGTGTCACAGGTGGGGGCCTTGGAGCTGAGTAGGCAGTCAGGGGGATGGACCACCTGAACTCCTCAAAGTTCCCAACCAGCTGGGCTGAGCATGCCCAGGCAACCTTGTCCAGCTCTCCTTTTCCCACACAGCAAGCTCCGTGCAAACCCTGCCCCTTTAACAGTCCTCTCACTGCTAGGAAGCCTCTCAGACTCACTGCCTTTCCTCTGACACAGAGCAGCCAGGTGTGGATCCCGTTCTCCACAAATGGCCGGAATGTCAATATTGCAAGCACTCTGCCTGTCTGAGCTCCCCAACGCCCAGGGCACCACACAATATAGGATTCTGCTCACAAAGCAGATGTCCAGGGCTAGATGTCCAGCAGTTCCAGGCTTTCACCCCCTCCTGCGCTCCGTTTCTCTTCCTCCCACTGGTGAGCTGGGTGGGGGAAGGGCTTGGGTTCCCCCGGATCAATGCTTTCATACATTACCCTGTTTCTTGAGGTCTGCTCTCTTCCTGAGGTCTGTATGCAGACTGGTTAAGCTTTCTTTCTTGTTGCTGTCTGAAGGTTAGTTGTATTTATTAACTATATTTTGTACTGTTTGTGGTTTGGGGAGCTCTCCGTCTCACCCTCATGCCGCCATCTTGAATCTCTCTCCTGTTTTTAGATTTTTGAGGAACGTCCATGCTGCTGTCTACAATGGCTGAACTAATTTACATTCCCACCAACAGAAGGTATACCCTTCTCTGCATCCTCGTTTGCATTTGTTGTTGCTTGTTTTTTCAATGTTGGCCATCCTAACTGGTGTGAGGTGGTATCTCATTGTGGTTTTAATTTGCATTTCACTGATAATTAACTATGTGGAGCATCTTTTCATGTGCCTGTTGGCCATCTGAATTTTTTCGTTGGGGAAGCGTCTTTTCATATCCTTTGACCATTTTTTAATTGGTGTTGAGGTGTGTGAGATATTTATATACTTTGGATGTTAACCTCTTATTGGGTATGTCGTTCACAAATATATTCTCCCATACTGCAGGATGCCTTATTGTTCTGCTAATGGTGTCCTTTGCTGTACAGAAACTTTTTAGTTTGATGTAGTCCCATTTGTTCATTTTTGCTTTTGTTTCCCTTGCCTGAGGAGATGAAAAAGTTGCTCATGTTTATATTCAAGACATTTTTTCCTGTGTTTTCTTTTAAGAGTTTTATGGTTTCATGGGTCTTTGATCCATTTAGAGTTAACTTTTGTGTATAGAGTTGGACAATAATCCAGTTTCATTCTCTTACATATAGCTGTCCAGTTTTGCCACCACCACTTGTTGAACAGGCTGTCATTTACCCATTGTTTATCAATGGCTTCTTTATTGTAAATTAATTGGCCACATATGCTTGGGTTTATATCTAGGCTCTCTATTGTTTTCCATTGATTTATGGGTCTGTTCTTGTGCCAGTAACAAATTGTCTTGACTGAGGCTTTGTAATAGAGCTTGAAGTTGGGGAGCATAATACCTCCAACTTTATTCTTCTCCTCAGGATTGCTTTGGCTATTCGGGGTCTTTTTTTGTTCCATATGAATTTTAGAACTATTTTCTCTAGTTTGTTTAAGAGTGCTGTTGGTATGTTGATAGGGATTGAATCTGTAGATTGCTTTAGGCAGGGTGGCCATTTTGACAATATTATTTGTTCCTATCCATGAGCACAGGATGTATATCCATTTATTGGTATCTTCTTTAATTTCTCTCCTGAGTGTCTTCTGGTTTTCAGGGTATAGGTATTGCACTTCCTTGGTTAGGTTTATTTCTAGGTATTTTAGTCTTTTTGATGCAATTGTTAATGGAATTGTTTTCCTGATTACTCTGCTAGTTCATTAGTATATAGGAATGCAACCAATTTCTGTGTATTGATTTTGTGCTCTGTGACTTTGCTCAATTCAATTATTAGATATAATAGTTTTTTGGGTGGAACTTTAGGATTTTTTTTAAATGTACAATATCATGTCATCTGCAAACAGTGACATTTTAACTTCTTCCTTATGAATCTGAATGCCTTTTATTTCTTTGTGTTATCTGATTGCGGTGGCTACGACCTATAACTATGTTGAATAAAAGTGCGGAGAGTGTGTATCCTTGTCTTGTTTCCGATCTCAAAGGAAAAGCTTTCAGCTTCTCGCTATTAAGTATGATGTTGGCTGTGGGTTTGTCACATATGGACTTTATTATGTTGAGGTAATTTCCCTCTCTACTCATTTTGTTGGGTGTTTTTATCATGAATGGGTGTTGAATTTTATCAAATGCCTTTTCAGCATCCATGGAGATGATCATATCGTTTTTTTCCTTCTTGTTGATATGGTGGATGATGTTGATGGAATTTCAAATGTTGTACCATCCTTGCATCCCTGGAATAAATCCTACTTCATTTTGATGTATGATCCTTTTGATGTATTTTTGAATTTGATTTGTTAATATCTTGTTGTATATTTTTGCATCTATGTTCATCAGGGTATTGGTTCGTAATTTTTTTTGTGGTGTCTTTGCTTGGTTTTGGTATTAGAGGGATGCTGGCCTCATAGAATGACTTTGGACGTATTACCTCCTCTTATACTTTTTGGAAAACTTTAAGGAGGATAGGTCTTCACTAAATGTTTGATAAAATTCAGTGGTAAATCCATGTGGTCAAGTGGTTTTGTTCTTAGGTAGTTTTTTGATTACTAATTCCGTTTCATTGCTGGGAATTGTTCTGTTCAGATTTAGTTTCTTCTTAAGTTAGACTTAGAAGGTTGTATATTTCTAGAAGCTGTACATTTCTTCTAGGTTATCCAGTGTCTTAGCATATACTTTTTCATAGTATTCTCTCATAATACTTTACATTCCTGTGGTGTCTGTAGTGATTTTTCCTTTCTCATATCTGATTCTGTTTATGTATGTAGACTGCCTTTTTTTCCTTGATAAGTCTGACTAGGTGTTTATTTTATTTTCTCAAAGAATGAGCTCCTTCTTTCATTGATTCTGTTGTTTTATTCTTTATGATTTTATTCATTTATGCTCTAATCTTTATTATGTCCCTCATTCTACTGCCTTTGGCCTTATTTGGTTTTATTTTCCTAGTTTCATTAATTGTGAGTTTAGACTGTTCATATGCGATTGTTCTTTCCTGAGGTAATCCTGTGTTGCAATGTATTTCCCTCTTAGCACAGACTTCACTGCATCCAACAGATTTTACAGTTTGAATTATTGTTGTCATTTGTCTCCATATATTGCTTGATCTCTTTTTATTTGGTCACTGATCCATTGATTATTTAGGAGCATGTTGTTAAGCCTCCATGTGTTTGTGGACTTTATTGTTTCTTTGCATAATTTATTTTTAGTTTCATACCTTTGTGGTCTGAGAAGCTAGTTGGTACAATTTCAATCTTTTTTAATTCACTGAGCCTCATTTTGTGGTTGATTTGAGAAGAATGTATATCCTATTGCTTTTGGATGGAGTGTTCTGTAGATGTCTGATAGGTCCATCCGTTCTAATGTATTGATCAGTGCCTTCTTCTCCTTACTTATTTTCTGTTTAGTTGATCTGTCCTTTCGAGTGGCTGGTGTGTTTGAAGTCTCCTAAATGAATGCTTTGTGTTCTATTTCCCTCTTTAATTCTGTTAGTATTTGTTTCACACATGTAGGTTATCCTATGATGTGTGCACTGATATTTGCAATGGTTATATCCTCTTGTTGGACTAACCCCTTTATCATTATGTAATATCCTTGTCTCTTGTTACTTTCTTTGTTTTGAAGTCTGTTTTGACTGATACAAGTACTGAAACACCTGTTGTTCTCTCCCTATTAGTTGCATGAAATATCTTTTTCCATCCCTTCACTTTTAGTCTGTGTATGTCTTTGAGTTTGTAGTGAATCTCTTGTAGGCAACATATAGACAGGTCTTGTTTTTTAATCCATTCAGTGACTCTATGCCTTTTGATTGGTTCAATCAGACCATTTACATTTAGAGTGATTATCAATAGGTATGTACTTATTGTCATTGCAGGCTTTAGATTTATGGTCACCAAAGGTTCAAGGGTAACTTCCATACTATCTAACAGTCTAACTTAACTCACTTAGTATGCTATTACAAACACAATCTAATGGTTCTTTTTTTTTCCTCCTCTTGCTTCCTCCTACATTCTTTATGTATTAGGTATCATAATCTGTACTCTTTGTCTATACCTTGACTGATTTGGGGGCTATTTGATTTGATTTTGCATCTGCTTAGTAATTAATTGTTCTACTCTCTTTACTGTGGTTTTATTTCCTCTGGTGACAGCTATTTAGCCAGAGGTACACTTTCATATAGAGCATTCCATCTAAAATACACTGTAGAGACAGCTTGTCAGAGGTAAATTCTTTCAGCTTTTGCTTATCTGGAAATTGTTTAATTCTTGATTCAAATTTAAATGATAATGTTGCCAGGTAGAGTATTCTTGGTTTGAGGCTCTACTGCTTCACTGCATTAAATATATCATGGCACTCTCTTCTGTCCTTTAATATTTCTGTTGAAAAGTCTGTTAATAGCCTGATGGGTTGTCCTTTGTAGGTGATCTTTTTTCTCTCTCTGGCTGCTATTAATACTCTGTCCTTATCCTTGATCTTTGCCATTTTAATTACTATATGTCTTGGCGTTTTCTTCCTTGGGTCCCTTTTGTTGGGAGATCTGTGCATCTCCATGGCCTGAGAGACTCTCTACTTCCCCAGATTGGGGAAGTTTTCAGCAATTACCTCCTCAAAGACAGTTCTATCCTTTTTTCTCTCTCTTCTTCTGGTACCCCTATAATGCAAATATTGTTCCATTTGGATTGGTCACACAGTTCTCTCAATATTCTTTCATTCTTAGAGATCCTTTTTCTCTCTGTGCCTTAGTTTCTTTGTATTCTTCTTCTCTAGTTTCTATTTCATTTACCATCCCCTCTACTTCATCTAATCTGCTTTTAAATCCTTCCATTGTATGTTTCATTTCAAATACTGAATACTTCAACATTTGTTTCTCATTCCTGAATTCCTTCCTGAGTTCTTGAATATTTTTCTGTAGTTCTGTGAGCAGAGCATGTTTATTTTTACTTTGAAATCTCTTTCAGGAAGATTGATGAGCTTAGTTTCCCTTAGCCCACTCTCTGGTGTTTGTAGGATTTGGGTTTGAACCAGGTTCATTTGATGTTTCATATTTGTAGGTGGTGTCCTGTAGTGCCCAGAAGCTGTAGTCTCTGTAGCTGCTCAGCCCCTGGAGCAATGGTGGGGGTCACAGGCTGGTGGTGCTGGTGCCTTGGGGGAGTAAAAAGCACTTTCCTTCTTCCTGGCTGCAGTGCCTGTCTCCACTGCCATGGCCAGTTGGCCACACACAGGGAGAAGCTTCTATGCTTTGTTTTTGTAGCTGCCATTGGTAGGGTTGCCCTCTAGCAAGCCTGTCACAGTGGTGGGGGAAGCCTTTTTGTGACCTGGTGCTGGCCAGGAGGAAGACGAAACTTTCTGCATATCATGTTGCGGGTCCTCAAAGCTGAATTGCCAGCCAGGGAGATGGAATACCTGAAACTCGTGAGTTTCCAACCTGCCGAGCAGAGTGCTTCTGGACAATTTTGTCCACCTGTCCTGAGCAGCAAGCTCTGCAATCCTTACCCCTTTAGTACTCCTCTCACTGTTAGGAAGTCTCTCAGCCTGTCTACCTTTCTTTTGTCCCAGAGCAGCTAGTGGTGGATACATGTTTTTCACAAGTGGCTGAATCTGTTTCTCCAAGTATTCTGTCTGTCTTAGCTTTCCAACCCCACTAATCTCCAGAGCACAATGTAACAAAAGTTCATGCTCCCAGAGCAGATATCCAGGGCTGGGTGTTCAGCAGCCCTAGGCCTCCATTCCCTCCCTGCTTGCCTTCTCTTCCTCCCTCCAGTGAGCTTCTCACCTCACATGAGCTCTGTACTTTACCCTTTTCCTTGATGTCGGCTGTTTTCCCCAGGTGTAGGCAGTTGGCTGCAGGCTTCTTTTCTGTTGCTCTTTCAGGATTAGAAATATTTGCTATATTTTCTTATTATATGTGGTTTTGGAGAAAGTTTCTGTCTCACCTCTCATGCAGCCATCTTTAAGTCTCAATGGTTTAGTTTATTTCTGTGGTGAAAGTGTGACATGCAACACTGAATGCAGTGAGATAGTGTAAAGTAAATATAATAATTTATATTAAATATAAAATATTCTATAATATAGCAAAATGTCATACTCATCCTTGCTGTGTAACCATTAACTTAATTCATTGACATTTTAGTTAAATGTTCATTTTCTAACACTATGTTTATTTGTTTGGTTTCTATTTCTTTCTTCTCATCTTTTCTCACTTCTAGTAGGACTTCTTATGGTTTAATTCCTATGAATTTGTTTTTACTATTTACATACTCAGTAGGATTTCCAGACACTGCACTTCTCTTATGATTATTGGGTTAAATATTTTATCATTTACAGTCTTTGTACATGGCTTAGTCCTTCAAGACTTCTGACATATCAATGTTATACTAAAGGAGCTGCCCTAGATTAACAGGAGGTTACTTTGGGATTAACTCATTGATCAGTTTTTTTTTAATGGAAACAAATAAAATACATGCTTTTAAACAAATTCCTCATGATCATTTTCCTTTTATTTGTTGGGAGAGATTGAATTGCAATAAATTAATTAATATTATCTCCATTTTTAATTATTTTGTTTCTTGAATATAAAATTATTTGTCTACATACATTTTAAAGAAAGGTTTATTATGTGTTTTAACTAAGATATGCTCAATACATTTTATTTTAATGCATTTATCTTTCAGATAGCTTTGATGAAAGGGATAACAATTGCCTATACACATCATATTTTTTTCATCTGCAATGTTTAAAAAATTAAGGTGATAGAAAGATATTGCTTTACAAAAATATACTGCACAGAAAACTAAAACCAAATAGTCAAAGACTGTCAAAGCATAGTAAAGCAGAGGTTAAAAACTTGGCTTCATAATTTTCTTGTATTTACCATTTCACAAATATATCACAAATGTGTTCACCTAAAAAAACCTAGGGGCAGGCATTCAACAGTTTGCAGATATTTTTCACCCACTGGGATCTTACTATGAAAGATATTTTTGGTAGCCCTATGCACACATAAGGTATATATCTTTAAGCAGTACTTCCATACCTGAGAGTTTCCATTTTTCTACTCAACCATCTCCAAATATTCATCTTAATTATACTAGTACCATATCATATCATTGTCAAACATTTTCTCCCAAATCACTTTAATAATATCTTCTACTTAAATTTAAGCCTGCTCATTCTTCTCTCAACAAATTTTTGGGTGTTCCTGAATATAACAATATGCAAAAAGTTTGTTTCATATCATGCTTTCACTTCCTATTTTAGCATCATGATAGATCTTGGCTGCACTATTTAGAGCTCTGGTGTTTACCTAAAGGTAGTTTTCTACTTATATTGTACTTTCTACATTCTACTTTAAGAAAAAGCTGCTCTTCTCCTACATTTATTTTTTTTTTCAATTTTTCATTTTTATAAGTATCATAAATATTTAAATTATTCTGCAGTTTATCCACAATTTGCATCTCCATAATTTGTCATAAATTGTCTATAAATCACAGCTGTTACTTATTTCATTGCTCAAATTGTACCAGATTTGGCCACTGAGGGATTTTTTATTTGGTGACTGTGTCTTTCTAACTATATCTTATTTTTTAGCACTTCATTAATTAGCATCATCAGATATGCTAGGCTCATCTTGCACTTTCCCTAACCTCACCTTGGGATGAAAGATTGTTTAAAGGAGCTCTAATTTTTTTAATTGGAAAACTGTACTTTGAAACCATAGTTTGGACAGTAGTTGTGCTCATTATTACTAGATACTAGGTCCTATATACTAAAATACCTCTCTGTATTTCTGTATCTATACATTACTCTGTGTATGTGTGTGTCTGTGTGTAGTCACACTGATAACTCTGATTCTAATCTATGACCAAAGAGATCCTTATAGCCTTCTTCCTTTCTTTGTAACCTTTTTCTGTGGTAGTGTGACCCCTAGCTATCATTATGGACGATATATTTATTTTGTGGTAATACACATAAGTTAACATATAATAAATATATGATGGTATTTCAGAATCACAAATGAATTTCTCTGTAAGAGGTAAATTTTTTAACTAGAGTAAAATATCTGTATATATTTAAACTTAAATCTGAAAATATACAGCTAAAGTACTGTTTTCCAAAATTATATGTTAGTTCTTTTCTTCCCAACCCTCTTCACTATGTTTTGCTATTTGTTTGTAACACAATTAGGTTTCTCTGTTACTGTGTATGCTCAAACCTAGGCCAAGCCTTTTTCCTATCATTGTGGATTTTAATTAGTTCTATGTAGAGGGTACGGGTATGTGAAACATGATAGCAGTAATTGCTATGTAAGTGTGATGAACCAGTTTTTTTAGGCAAGGGAATGTATCGTTTGCTTAGAATTGCCAAATTTTTCTCCCGAAGAGGTTTAACAAATTGCATTCCCATCAGCAATGTATGAATATGCAATTTCCCTATAACCTCATAATTGTTGTACATTTAAGTTTTTACTGATCTGATAGGTGAGAGTCTGAGATTATTCCCTTTAAGGACCACTTCTACATCTTTTTTGTGTGTGAATTTCCTGTTCATGTCTTTTTTCCCATTTGTATTTTTGGATTTCGTTCCTATATCTATCAGATTTTCTATATATTATATATATGAAGACTTTGCTGTTAACATTCTAATTATTTTCTACTATTTTTAGTTGCCTTTTGATTTTGATTTTGGTGGTATTTGCAATGCAACTTTTTTAATACAGTAAAATATATTAATCTCTTACTGTCTTTGAGTACTGAGTGACAGCTAAAAATCCTTTTCTGACATCAGTACTAAAGAGAAATTCACCCATGTTTATTATTGTACCTATATTATTAATATATATATATTTTACTTTAGATCTCTAATGCATTTGTAATTTATCCTTTGTGTGGTATGAAATATGGATCACACACAATTTATTGGGTGAAATTTTTGCCTCAATGATTTGAGCTTTCACCTATATGATAAATAAATTTCTATATATTTTGGTCTCTTTGTAGACCTTCTATTTAAATCCATTAATTTACTTTCTTTATATATCACTAATAACTTTCAAGTATACAGACTTCATGTTTTGCTATCTGGTAGTTCTAGTTCCTCCTCATAGTTTTCTTCTTGAGTACTTTCTTATCTCTTCTTTCATGCTTTTTTTCTTATATGAAATTTACTATCAACTTGTCCAACTCCATAAAAACAGTTGGTATATTTTTCAGAATTGTGCTTAATTTATAAGTTAATTTAAGGACCATTGATATCTTTACAATGTTGCCTATTGTAAGACTCATCTTATCTATGAACAAGGAATGTCTTTCCATTTTCTAAATTTACTTTTGTGTCTTTCAGGACTATTTACAAAATTTCTCCATAAACATTTTGAACATTTTTTCTTAAGTCTATCCTTACATTTAATCATCTTTGTGCTATTGTCAATGGGGATCATTTTACTATAACAACCTCTAACTTGTTATTGCTTTTGTATATGAATGCTATTGATTGTTTAGTTTGAAGTGCATTGTAGTCAAAATAATAGAAAATAATATCTTCACTGGATAACAAAGGCATAAAATTTTTTGGAATAATTTAAAAATGCAAATTGCTATCAGTTGTGATTTTTCAATAAAACATAAATAATAGGATTAATATGGAGCAAGACTTTAGGGAAGGCCCCCGCCCCCCCACTCTCCCCACTGTTCTGTAAGGACAGCTGTTCGCTGCTTCACCCTGGATATGTCAGGCCTTGAGAAACCATGAAAACACAGCGTGTTGTACCCATGAGTAAGGAGCTAGAAAAAGGGCCTTGAAAGACAGACACCTGGGCATGAAGGCCACATGCATGCACTTCTTCAATATTCGTGTAACCATGAATTAGCACTATAGCAGTATAAAAAGTACCGCTTCATGCAGAATAAAGTGGCTTCTTTGGAGCACCCTCCATGATGATTCCCGCTGCCTTCTTTGCTCTTCGCCTCACCCCAAGACCTCATTGGCAAGCCCCAGACCTTGACAAAGGCCAAAACTCGCAAACCACTGACAGAATGAATTAGTACTCAGTTACAAAATATTTCAATTATTTTTTTCAAAATTAATGACTCCTAGTTTATTTTAAATTTAAATAAATATGTGAAACAAAGAATTTTGAGTTTGTGATTACTTACCCATTCTCTTCCCCCATCAAGAATTTAGTTGGAAAAAAATAGATAGCCAGATAGGGCCACCCCCCACCACCACCAGTACACACACACATGGGGAAAGAGACACAGGTGCCGGGCCATGTTACCCTAACAGAGCCGTCACCACAGTAGAATCCTGCAGAACAAACGGGCATAGTATTTCCAGTAGTCTTTGGTTGTCATAGACATGCTCTTTATTGCTCTTCCTCCCCAGCTGGCCCTGGCATTCTGCTTCTATCCTACCTCACTGTTTTAAAAAAAGGTCATTAATTCTAAAAATACACTTATGCTAGACTGATGTTAGAAAAAGATCCCTTGTCTGCCTTCAGGAAGGTCACAGTCTAACTAGAATACAGACAAGTAAACAGGCAATTGCAATAAGTAATTATGGAAGGTGTTATCAGTGATATGCACGGGTTACTTGCAAAATAAATAGTACCTTTGGAAATAAAATATCCTCTTTTAGGCTACTGGCTAGCACCACCCTTATCATTCTATTCACTGCTTACATATATTTCTATTATGAGTTTAGAAATCATTTGTCTGAGTGCATTCACACTACTATAACAAATGCCACAGACTGAGTAGCTTATAAACAAAAGAAATTTATTTGTCACATTTTTGGAGGCTGAAAGCCTGAGATTAAGGTGCCAGCATGGTTCACTAAGGGCCCTTTTCCAGATTTCAGACTCAGACTTCTTGTATTCTTAAGTGGTGGAAGGGTCAAAGGGAAATCTCTTGGGTCTCTTTTATAAAGGCACTCATCCCTTATAAGGGCTCTGATAACCTTCTGAAGGCCCCACTTCCTTGGGGGGTAGGTTTCAACATATGAATTTTTTAGGCGGTGCATTCAAACCTTGGTATAATTTATATTTATCTTATAATTTATGTTGGGAAAGATTTCATCAGGTGTAATGCTTTAATGAAAGAATAAATTATCAAAAAATGTTATTATGTTGTTTGTCCAATTAAGAACTTTGCTATAATATGGAGTATGATGCTGACAGGACAGAAACCATTGGGATTTAAAAAATTTATCAACTTAAACTGGAAAAATAAAAGTTGGATGATGGGATGTAGGACTATAACAGAACTGAAAATCACATTCTAAATTACACGTCTCACATTCTGAGAAGGGTTTGTGTTTTTTTTGGCTTGGTTTGTTTTTCCTTAGCTAAAAAATGTACCCAATTAAAAGCATACTTGTCTATGTATATTTTCTTCTTTGAAATTTTCTCCATAATCTCAATCAACACTTAGAATGTTCACTTATTCTTTGTTCAAATATCTCTTAAGTATCCTTAGGTGACAAGCACTTTTATAGATTCTGAGGTTATAGTGATGTAGCTTCCAGACCAGGTCCCTGTGGACATACAACTGACATTCTAGTATGGGCCAGAGTGGCAGGAAGGCAGAAATAAGCATTTTAATAACTGAGGCAATTTTAGTTGACATAATATTGCAAAGGAAGCACAGCAGCATACTGAGAGGAAATGACAGGAGAAGGCGAGGCCTGGTGACCTTAACAAGGCTGACAGAGAAGTCATTCCTATGGAAATTACATCTGAGTTTAACTTGAATGACTTGTTTTTTGTATTTGTTTTTTTATATGGACACTATATTTGTTCATAATCATAATGAACATAAAACTTAAGTTAAGGTATATATTGAATTATTTTCATTAGGAAAGAAATATTTAAGCTGATTTATTACATTTCTATAGCACGGCTCCCTTGAGGATCACTGGTATGTGTGAATATCATACAGGTTTTATGGATGTAGCCTTAATTCCAAACATAAAAAGATAAAGTTGATTATTAAAAATTATATCTGAAATTTTGGTCACATAAGCATTATAAATACCAAAAAAATAATATATATCACCAGACTTCTATTTGACCTTCAGATCTTGAAGCCCAAACTTTCAATCCTGTTAAGAAACAAGACATAACAGACAAAATTCCTTGTCCAAAGACACTCATTACTGGTCTTACCTGGGACTAGAGCCAAATTCAGTGTCTTTGATTACATTGTATGAGATGTAGTCCACTAAGACAATGAGCCACAAGAAAACACCTGTTAAATAAAAAAAAAAAAAGAGAGGAGAGTCATGTTTTTTTCAATATATACAATTTGTGTTAGACACACCTTTCATCTTTGTAGGTAAATATTGCCAATGTTTCAAAAAGGTAAACTCAAAGGATCTGAAATGAAATCTGGGTTTATATGCTAGCTCCACAGAGAGCTTTTAAGTCACCCTATTCATTCAAAAACATTCTTTGCACATCTACTATGTTCCAAGCTGTGAATAAAGGAATGAAGAAGGCATGGCTCTTGCTTTCAAGGAGCTTACTATCTCAGGTGTCCCCCCTAAGTGGTTATAAGCATATAAGCAAATACATTTTGTGAATATGGGTGATAAACTGTAAAGTGATATTTAAATGTGTCTTGCCATTAAAGACACATGTGAATTAAATGTGTAAAGTTTCTTGTCCAAAGGAGGTGCTTGTTACAGATTAGTTCCCAATGTTTCCAATGTCTATTTTATGTTTTTTGAAATAAAAGGAAACACTTACTAAGAGATTTAACAAATATTTGTTAAGCTCAAACTAAGTACTATACAGTATTCTAGGAGGAGGGTGAGAGGAATAAATATGCCTCTCTGATCTGGAGTTCCATTGGGTGGCTGATGATGCATGGTGCTGAGACGGGAAAGGCAGAGTTTGGGATAAAAAAATTACTTATTGCTTCGTTATCCTTGAAATACCTATTTGACAACAAAGTAAGAGAGCTAAGATGTTAATGAGCATTTTGTTATATATTTTGAACACATTGGAAAAAATCACAGCTAGAAATATAAGTATATACACAGGAATAAATATATATAATTTCTACCTATTATAGAAAAATATTCATAAGAAGTTAGAAAAATGAAAACATGAATTAATCATATATGAAGCTTTACTGCGATGAAAAGCAAAGAAATGGAGAATTATCTGGGTATTTAATTGATGTCAAGGGGAGAGTTAAAATTTTATACATAAAAATAGTTTGTCCCAAATGACTTCCAAGAACTTCCTAGGCATCTGTTTACTGTTGTTAGGTTGTTAGTGTTGTTTTTCCTTGTTAATATAGTGGAAGCAATACATAAAATTCTTACTAGCTAATGTTCATAAATAATGCAAAGTATTTCACTACAAATATTGTATGGTTCAATCAATATTCCAGCTGAAACAAATTATCCTAGATTAGCATCTGATTGTCTTGGGTTTTCCTAAATTACTACCTTAAATTTTAATGGACTCTAGAAATTAAATAGTTTAGAAATACACAGGAAAAGGATAGATGTTAACTGTATGTTTTTTCTTACTACTTCTTTCTTCCTTTAGTATCTGTGACCACCATCTGCTCAGTTTCATATTACATTTATTTGTTTTGCCTTTTAATGACTCAAAACTCAATTATGACCTCACCTTAATTAAAATAGCAAGAACTTTACGTGTACTGTCATTAATACTAAATGGTGATTTCCTTGGTGCATTTGAAAATGACCACAGATGTTCCAACAGTAGTTGCTCTTTATAGAAATATATTCATGAAGAAAAATGGTCAGAATGCTGTGAATCTTATCTAAGAATCTGAACTAATTATTCCTGGCTTAATTTAAAATGTGGCTATCTGGCAGATACAGGCCATATAGGAAATGTTCACCTATTTTGTGTGTACTACCTGTTCTTCTGTGTGATACGTTTAGGGTAAGCAACCATCCAGCTTGCCAAGGACAGTCTGCTTGAGCACTAGAAGCCCAGGTCCAGCAAACCTCTCAGTCTCAGGCAAATTGCTCATCAAATATTGTACAAAGCAGTCTTAAAAAGAAAATATAACTTGCTAAAAGATATTTTAAATACTCCACTTATATACATTAGTAATCTACTCAGTGTAATATAGCTTACCTACATTTTGAGAAAAATAGGGTCTATGAAATCTATATTAAAAATTATTTCAAACTTGTTTTAAAATGTGTTTTGGTTCAAAGAAATAAATTACTTCTTTATAAAAAAGATATATGACACAATCATATGATTTTATTTTTTCTAAGATACTGTCTCTATGACTAGGCTGAATCAATACCTCTCAATTTGCTTTCAACTCTAAGGCTTTTACAACTAATGCAACATAAGAGTGCAATCTACAAAGAAACTTCTGAAGTTTTTTAAGTTGGAGTTTAGAGAAGGGGTATATACTGTAACCATTGCTCTGAAGAAACAAGAGGGCTTTTTCATACCAAAAAGAAGAAAATTCCTGAAATGTTGCTTAAGTCTTTTCTCAACAGGGTCTATCATCTCTGATGAGATTATAAATATCCAAGAATTTGCCAACACTCAGCATTATGTTCTTGATTCTCTTCTGACAAAGATTACCCTTCACAGTACAGTGAATTTCAATAAAACCCCATGATATGTCTTGGGAGAGTTTTAGGAAAAAATGATGGTAAGCAAAAATCTTAAATATGACCTTTCCTTTAATTTGGGGGGTGGGCAATAATGAAATATAAATAACCTGTTTTTGGAGACAGTACCACATAGTAAATTACAAAAGAAAGGTAAAATCTTACTGCCACATCAACTGGAATATTAATTTCTCTTTCAGGATAAAGAATATTATCAAACATACTGCAAAACATTCCATCTGGGTCCAAATAAAAATTCAAAATTTTGAGGATGGATACAATTACTGTAACTTAAAACTTAATTTGCCTAAAGCAATCAAGTAAGCTACAAGCCCAAAGCACGTTATAAACTCATTCTTCTAGAGTTACAGCACAGATGACAACATGGTACATTCTGTCTCGGTGGCACTGTCAATATTATATTTCCGTTACTAGCACCTTCCACATACAACTCCTACGGTATCAGTTCTACCTACCCTTCTGTGTAGATAGCCGTCCTCCACTATCTGCAAACCATCTCAACGTCTCCCTCACTCCTGAGCTAAGTGAAATTCTCTGAAATTTTAATATGAACCACTATATAATTTTACTATATATCTCTGTACTTATATGTATGCATATCATCATCTTATAAGAATAGCTAACTTCACTGAGTATTGTTTACATGTCAGGCACTGTTCTAAATACTTTTTTTTATCAAAAAGAACACTTTAAGCAGTTTTATTATCTGTTCTATTTTATAGACGAGGAAATGAGAGGATTAGAGGGGAGAAGTTACTTGCCTCATTCAGACAACAAAAATGGTGGACTGGAAGCTGTAAGTAAGGTTTTACTGTGTTAGACTAAATGTGTATAGTTTTTTTTACTTTCTTACTCAAAGAAAGCACTCGATACAGGTTTCTGTGAATTATTTTTAAAGATCCACTATCTGAGAATTAGAAAGTGTAGTGCAGCCAGAAAACCAGTCTATCTACTTGCCAGTCCTCTGAACACAAGTTTACCCATTCTGTGGACAAACACTACAGAGAAGTTGTAAATCAGAGTAAGATCTCATTCACAAGATAACTTCAGGGAACCCAACAATTTCCCAAATGCTGTCCTTAAATTCCTTACAGAAAGAGCTTGAAAGCCTCTAGTTAACCCTAGGATAGAATTATAAAATAATAAACATTTATGCATGTATATGCATTATGTGTGTATATAGAATTAGAATAACAATAGGTAGAATTAAAACTAGAAAAATGATAGATGGATAGATACACGGGTAGATGATAGGCAGAAAGAAAGACAGAACTAAGATATTGTAATGTTACACAGGAGAGGAAACTGGTCACATGTTAATGGCAAAAAAAGGAAAGAAAAAAATATTCATAAGACACAGAAAAGAAAAAGAAAAATTACAGTATGCATTAAGGAGGCAATAAAAATGCAGCACTTTTAGAAGCATGTTTAGGGTACTGATTCTTTTCACTATCTAACCTTGACCAAGAATACCACTTTAACTTAACTTCAGTTTTATTCAGTAAGACAATTGGTTGAACATAAAATATATGTATACTTTCTTATAAGAAAGGAATAGCCATGGGAAGAGTATGTTTTTCATTGAGTTCTGTCTTCTCAATACCCCTCTGAATATTTCCAAAGCACCTTTTATTTTGTTATATTGATACACCAGTTATTTATTTTTCTGTCAAATTTCAGTTACACAATCTCCACTTGTAACATAGTGCATGTAATTCCAAATCATATAGTTTATTGCCTTATTTTGTTTTGTATACAAGTTCAATAAAAAATGACTTTCTCAAATTCATTTCCTTGTACAGTTCTGGTCAGATATACAAGCATCCGTTTCCATCATACCCCTAGTGCTGTCTTTGCTGTTTGTCTTAGTATGCACACTTTCCTGACATTCCTTCTTTTCTTTCTTGAGCTTGAACATTTTTATTACTTGTATTAGCTTTTTTTTTAATTTTTAATTTTGGTATCATTAATATAAAATCACATGGGCAACAGTGTGGTTACCAGATTCTCCCCATAATCAAGTCCCCACCACCAACCCCATTACAGTCACTGTCCATCAGCGTAGTGAGATGCTTCAGAGTCACTACTTACTTGTCTTCTCTGTGCCATACTACCTTCCTCGTGCCCCCCCAATTATGTGTGTGCTAATCGTAATGCCCCTTATTCCCCTTCTCCCTCCCTTCCTACCCATCCTTCCCAGTCCCTTTCCCTTTGGTAACTGTTAGTCGATTCTTGGGTTCTGTGAGTCTGCTGCTGTTTTGTTCCTTCAGTTTTTGCTTTGTCTTTATGCTTCACAGATGAGTGAAATCATTTGGTACTTGTCTTTCTTGGCCTGGCTTATTTCACTGAGCATAATACCCTCTACTGACATTCCTTCTTAATAGTTTTTCCTTTACACCTTGTCATCATTTTCATTCTCTTTGTGTGCATGTCCCTCCCCCAGCGTTCTCCTTGTACTGTACACTCTTTTCCTCTACTGGCTGACTTTTCTTTGAGGACATTTATTTCCCACCTATAAATCCATCTATCTTAAAGCAATTTCTAATTCCTTACAAAACTGAGATCCATTCCTTCTGTGCCTCAAGCTAAGTTTTTAGCTTTATGTTTCTCCATGCCTATGCCTAAATGAAATAAAGCAACATAGCAAACTCTGACTGAATTACAAGGATGGCTTACATAGGAAAGAGAATGGACTGTACTTCCATTTCACAAGGTGACAGTAACCAGGATACTCTTCACTAACAGTGGTGAGAGAGTCATTGTTATCAAAGCATTGCTCATAAAAGATGGAGAAAACCCTGGTTGGGATAGTTTCTCCTGTCTGGGTAATTATGCTAATTACAAAGCATCATGAACAAATTTTAAAACCTACTCTTGGAGGTGCAAAGAATCCAAAACTACCTTTCAAAAGGAAATAGCAATATGGTTATTGCAACTTACTTCCTTTTATTTACTCTTCTTGTTTTCAGTTCTGTAAGATACATTTAAATGTTGCTTCATACATCACAAAGATATGTGAAGCAAGATTAGAAACACAATTAAAAGATAGTCATCAGACTTACTCTTTCTGTAATTCTCCCTGAAACATACCCACAAATAAAAACGGTACTGGACAGGCATATAAATATTGGATCAATGCCACATTCCATTTAAGTCTTTATTTAGAGTAAAGGTTGATAACTGGACATTTCTGAAGATTACCAGGAACAGTTCATCTTGTTAGAGTGAAAATCGCATGAAAAATAATAGTTATTACATATATAAGACGTTACTATTTTAGTATGTAAAAGCTTGGTATTGACTAAAATTGATAAATGATTATTGAGCACTACTATAGATAACTGTTTCTGAACTCACAAGAAACTCATACTACTTTGTACTTACTACTATGTTATGTAGTTTGAGATATAGTAAAAGTTTTAAAGAATTCACTAAAAATGTAGGAAAGATTAAAGGGCTCTCAAAGCTTTTTGGGTATTTTAAAGACTCTTAAACCATATTCCTATAGCCTTATATGAGATTAATCTAGATCATCAACTTAGATCTTTATATCACATTGCACATTGATGGGGACTAAAATATTGTTATAAAAAATCTTACACAGTCACTGTGGGAGGTCATCTATTTTACATGATTTGAAAACATGAGTGACTCCTTTGTCAGGCTTCTCTATCATTGTTCGCATTCAGAATTACATTTGTGCTCCTGGTTTCAACCAATATTTACTTATCTTGAATTCATGCTTTCTATATATGCTGCAATGTACACCTGTGCCCTTCAAAAGATTTCCAAGTAATTAAGGGAGAATTGTCCATGTTGTGGCTTTAGAACTGGAAAGACTTCTCTGGCAGCAGTCCTTATCACCTTTTCCTGACTAAGGTTGGAAGAAGAAATGTTTGTTGTATCATTAAAAAGTCATGAAGCTATATAAAATAATCTCACCTTTCTGAGATTACAGCAGTCATTTTTGGCCCTGTCAAGAGCAGGGTAAGATTCAAAAAGAACATTCTGAATATTTATTAATAAAAGTAATTACTAAAATAAACAGGTTATAGCTTAAAAACTGTAAATCAGGGTATCCAAATATTTAATAGTTGGAAAATCTACTTATTTACATATTTCTGGTTTTAATATCTTTAAGTTTGGATGAGGAAATAGTAAAGTGTGCATTCAAAAGTGCTTTAAACACACCTAAAATAGCACCTCTTTTCTGAATAGCATACAGAAATGGAAGGCTATTTTTTCTAATTTAGCTATAAATACTGAGTTTAAACACTACTGGGCCATGTTATACATATTATGAATAACTTGCATGTAACTCAGGGGGTAAAATGTGTTCCCAGCTGGGGGCAAATAAACCTTGGAAACCCAAATTAGACAAAGGGGAAGATAAAGTGGGAGAAACGTGTTTATTGCTCACAAGAAGTCGTCTATTCTCACTGGCCTGTGTCTCTCCCAACCCAGCTGTGGAAGCCCCACCAAACCTCTCTGGTCCAGGTACACGCTCACTCTCCTCCCCTAGAAAACACCTACTGATATGGAGATGCTCTAAGGACAGGCAAGAGATTCTGGAAATACTGCAATTTTACCCACATTGTAAGATAGGATTATTATGTCGCACTGTTACTTATTATCCCGCAACTCGAAATAGTTAATCTAACTTTCTAAATATTAAACCCACTAAAAAAATAGAGTCAGTTACCCAGATTGAGTATATATCATCAGAAGTTCTCAAAATGTCCATATATTGTTTTATCACCTGCGTTTACTTAGTATCTATTCTTTATCTCTTGTTTTACATACTGGTTTTCCGAAAACATTGTTATTCTAGGAGGTTCCAGGAAAGATCATGGCAAATAACTGTGTGAGTGAATAAGTATCTTTTTCTGAATACAATAGCATTCTTGTTTTTAAAAATCTGTACATACTAGCTGTTTATTTGCATCACACAGACTATTACTGCCTCGTCATTTTACAACTGAAGACTAAGGATGCAAATTTAAATTGCATTTTTTACGTATATATTTTTGCTAATGCTCCTCTGGTCTTCTTTAACTTCTTGCTTCTTGACTGTCCCTTGAAATAAGACATAGATCTATGATGGAGAAAATGGAGAGTATAAAATAGAATTATGCCTCCCAAAGTAAACAAACATTTTTAAAGTTCACTGATATATGCATTTATTTTCCTTTCTCCACCCAAATTTTCTTATTTATTATTTTATGATTGATAAATCCATAAAAGAGACTTTTCTCAGAATGAGGTATGCAGGAATATTCCATATATTAGAACAGAACCCTAAATCAAGATTAAGCATATCAATAAAAGTCTGGGATGAATTGGATCTCAGCAATCTTGACTTAAGTCCTTTCTTTAATCAACCAATGCAATGATTTATTGGAAGCTCTAAAAAAATAACAAAAGAAAGAGATGCAGTATTATATAAATAAGTTATTCTTCAATTTCTATTCCAGGATTGCTTGTCTCATCTTTCTTCTCTAATATACAGTTAACAGTCCCTTGTTAGTAGATATACCTTCCTGGATTATAAGCAGAGGTATCCATATTCATTTGTATGGTTGAGTCTGGCTAAAACAATGATTTGGTAGAGATTTACTGAGGTATAACTTTTCAAGAGAGCTTGTCTTCCTGGATTAATTCTTATTTAAATAACATCACTGATATATAAAACTTTACTGTAAAATTGCTTGAATTTAATTTTGTAAATAATCACTTCAAATAATTGTGTCCACTGACATGCCTCCTGAAAAATCTGATTCAGTTGAATTTGAAGCATAACTTTCTTCCCAAAAGTATACTCCTTTTTTCCAATAGTATACACTAATATGAGGCACCATGATTTTTATGAAGTGATGCATCCAAGGAATACTATGAGATGTAAAAGACAACACAAGTTATTTGAAAGCATTCTTGGGGGACTTATATATAAGAATGTCATGCTGTTGAATGATGACTAAATATCCTGAAGCATAGAGGCAAATAAAGTACTAAGGAGACTACACATCGTTATAACTGCAATGCTTGTGGATGGAGGAATCCTGGTGTTACTCAGTAATCCCCATACATAATAAGGGAACAAATGACAAAAAGGATTTAGCATGTACAAGCTTATAAGAATCAAAACCTTATACCAATGCTAATTTAGGACTGGGGCACACCTACTAGGGGGAAATGTAACCAAACCCTGGATCTCTTTTGACTCAGAAATACAAAAGTACTTCCAAGTTGGTATGTTTTATCTGGACTCAATGTATTCCTCTGCACAGCGTCCTCTATCAGACAAGATTCTTTATAAATAACAAAAAAGGACTACCAGAAATAAGCACAACTGGAGCTACAGAGTCACTGAATGAAGAGAGAGAGTCAAACTTCTCATAAAATACAGAAACTAGAGAAGCAATTAGTAATGGAGAGTGTCACACAGGGTTATCTTAGAAAGAATGAGTTATTATGGTCTTCAGCTTTGAGCTACCCTGCAGTAAGTATTCAGGGTAAATTTAATAGGACAAACCAGGATGGCAGATTAGTCTCTTGCATCCCTTGACAAGTAGAGGACTGGGCATTTTGATTTCTAGCCCTCCAAAGTATCTCCATGAGGGAAATCCTTCCCCCAAACAAAACTTGTGGTTCTATTACCAGAAGAGTGAAGAAAGGCTGTTCAATAGATAAAAAGAGTACAGGTTCACAAATCCTTCCACAATTCCAGCTATTTTCTTTCTAGATCACCGTATAAGAAAATACCATATAATAAATACAAGTTGAAAATAATGAGACAAGATCCATGTCAAATTTTTACTTGAAATATATACATTGCCTCTGATTTTAAAAGCTGACCCATCTATCACTATCAAGGAGCACCCTACAAACATATACATGTATGCTGTGGTACAAACAATTTTCTATTAACTAAAACCACATATCTGACTACTTCAGGAAGATGAATGATATCATCTCAGAAAAAATCATTTTAATATTTAAGTTCACTCTCAAATGTGGCATCCTAAAAAATATTTATGTTATAAAATATATCAGGGCCAATTTTAACAAATATGTCTATGTAGTGATAAAAGTAAATGACCTGCAAACTAAAATGTAATCAATTTGCAAATAAAGTAAGTTATATAACCAGAATTCTATATGTATCTATGTTTAAATAACCATCTTTTAATAAGTATTTAAATGGTCACAATTTTAAAGGAATAAAACATTAAGCACTATTTTGCCAAAAATATATCAAAACAGACTAAGATTCTATTCAGTGGTACTTGAATCGTGTGTATTAATTATTAAAGAAGAGTAAAGATCAGAATTTTAGATGTGGAAGAGAACTTCTATGATTAACAGGATTAAATTTAATTAAAATTTTAATTTCTTCTGAATTAAATAAAATATGCAGTATATAATTTTACAACTTAGCAACGGATGTTACGTGAAATATTCCCACTTACATTCATTAAATGTCTTCCTAAAACAGTTGTTTGTAAACTAAGTGCAAGCATAATACACAGGGCTACTTCTATCTTTAATAATAAAAATAACTATCTTATTTCTGACTATGTAAGTTATATGCTCATTTCAAAACAAAATGAAATTTAGATTTATAGAGAAACTTAGGGCTAAATATTTTCTGAAAAACAAAAATCTCACCACCTCAAATCAATTACCAATGACCTTTTATGACTTTATTCTATGTATATCTAATTATATGTGCATATATATAGGCACTGCTATCAAGTGGATCATATGCCTTAATCTTGTTTATTACTGTGGTTAACTATGGCAGGCAGAGTAAGATAGCCCTCATGATTACTGCTTCCCTTTATTCACACCTGTGAACTCCTCTTAAGCGTGAGCAGGACCAGTGAATATGATGGCATATTGTGTCTGCAATTAAGATGCCAATCAGTTGACTCTGGGCAAAGCAGAAGAGAGATGATTTGGGTGGAGTGAACCTAATAAGGTGAACTCTTTGAAGGGAAGTGAAGCATCAGAGAGACATGTTCTGTTGGCCCCAATGAGGAATCAAATTGCCACCATGTTGTGAGTTGCCTGTGGGACAGGTGGCAAGGAAATATAGGCCACAGCTAGGATTGAGAGAGCCCCGGGATTATAGACAGCAAAAAAAGAAAAAAATAGGGACCTCAGTCCTACAACCATTGAATCCTGTGATAACCATGGCACAGGTGTCAGAAAGGACCTCAAGGACCAGAAGTCAGCTCAGCATCAAGTAAAACCTTGACTGCAGCCTGGCGAGACTCTAAGTGGGGGACCTAACTAACCCACAACTGAACTAAGGAACTGTGAAACAATAGCCTTGTACTTGAAGCCATTAAGGTTGTAGTGATTTGTTGTACAGCAACAAAAAAACTAATACAACATATTTTTTACACGAATTTTTTAAATTTCTTATTTTGCTGCTTACAGGTTCAATCTGACCACAACCACCACAAAGGTAAGTACATAATAATTTAAATAGGTATGCTTTAAGCTATGTAATTAGTAGAAATGTATTATTATTTCACAAATCAGTTTATTTCATACATAACTCTCTGCATTTGTTTTCACATGTAAAACATACATTGTTGCAACCTTTGAGAAAATATGAGACAGTGCTAACTCACTTTTTTATTGAAATAATAGTTGGTTTCAAGTACACAGCACAGTGGTTCAACAGTTACTCACATTATTAAATCCTCACCCCCATAGTGCAGTTCCTATCTGTCAACACCGGAAAATGTTATAGAACCACTGACTATATTCTCTATGCTGCACTTCCAACCCTGTGACCAACTTTTATCATGATTGAGAATTTTTGTGCCCTTTTATCCCCCTCACCCTCCCTGCATCCACCCTAACCTCTCCTCCATGGTAACTACTTCTTAGTGTCTATGAATCTACTGCTGTTTAGTTCATTTTGTTTTGTTTTGTTTTTAGAGTCCACAAATAAGTGAAATCATATGGTATTTGTCTTTCTCCACTTGGCTTATTTCACTGAGCATAATACTCTCTATGTCCATCCAAATTGTTGCAGATGACAGGATTTCTTTATGTTTTATAGCTGAATAATATTCCATTGTGTATATGTACCATATCTTCTTTATCCATTCATCTATTGATGGATCTAACTCATTTCATTGGCTGTAAAGTACAGTATGTTATGGCAAATCAACTCAATTATTCCCTTGTTCAGATTGTTTCCAGTTTCTTTGCCCTAGAAATGATGTTGTAATGAATGTCTGTTTCTATAATATTATATACTGCTAGCTTAATTTGCATAGGATAGAATCTCATGAGTATGATTTCTTGATAAGAAAAACATATGCATCTTTTGATTTAATATATGATGTCTGCTAATATTCCAAAATATCTGTACCTATTCATATTTCTAACCACAATGTAATAGAGCACTATAGCCTTAAGTATTTTCACACTATTTTAGAAATTCTGAGTAATGAAAAGAGATGTCTTACTTAAAAATTAATTTTCATATTGTATGATTTTATGATTATTGATCATTTATATGTACTGTTCTTGAATGCCTTTTTGAGTTTCTTTTGTTTCTATCAAGTATCTTTTGAATTTTTTTGTTTCATTAATTTCAGATTTGTACATTATAAACTATTTTTCTGACATAGAGTTGCAATGTTTTTTCATCAGCTTTTTTCTTTAATTGTATGATTTTTATAAAAATATTCTTTCATAGATTCAGTTTTAAAAAATTTTTATTTTAACATAGATATAACTTCTCTCCTAGAGTTTCATCTTTTTTTAAAACTTAGGTCTTTAATCCTTCATACTTTAGTTTGGATATGTATGATTTAATGGTCAAACTATATTTTCTTCTAGATGACTAACCACTTGTGCTAGTAACTTTTACTAAATAAATAATTCCTCCATTAAATTGAAATACCACCTAGATATGCAGTTTTTAATAACACTGCTAAAAATGCAGAAGAATCTCTTACCAAAATTACAGATACCAAAAAAAAGTTTTTAAAAAATATTGTAGTGATTTTAAATTGTCTACAATGATGGGGATTAGTTAAACAGTAAATATGGAATATTTGATTAAAATATGTCTCATTAATAATTTATGGTTACCATAATTAAAATATTATGTGTTGATAGGTTCTTAATGAGATAGAGAACATTATTGATTACCAAATTAATTTGCTGAAATAATTCTGCTTTTGATTATTATACTCACATGCTGTGAACTTTGTGGCAAACCTAAGGTTAGAAAAATGCAAATTAATTGGGCTAATTTTCTGTGGAGTAGGAATCACTAGAAAGTGAACTAAAGATGACAAGATTTTGGTGGCAGGGATTGTTAAGCACTCTGCAAAATTCAAAAGCTTCTCTACTTCCTGGAAAAAGTCACAAGTATATTGCCAGGGCTCCACTGAATTTCCTTGTGGCCATGTAAATGCTAGTGCATGGAATCCAGGCAGAAGCACTATATGCAGTTGTTCCAGGCCTAGACCATAAAAACCTCCTTTGGAGCTTCTTCTGTGATCTTTGCCTCTCTCAGTAACTGGAATGGAGATAATTCTGAGTGACCCTGAAAGTCAATGTTAATCTTATACGATTTTCTGAAGGAGGGCCACTCTGCCAATCTATTTACATGCCCAGCACTGTTACATGAATTAGGAGTAAACTTCTGTTACTTTCAAACAATCTTATGGAGATTATTTGTTTGTTTATGTATGTATGTTTGGCCTTTGTCTTCTTTTTACTTTTGACTCTGCAAGTTTGCCTACTTTCTAACAGATACCAATTACATGCCAACCAATTTCCCAAGGAGTTTTAGATCCATTATTTTCATTTAAATTGAAAAACACTCCAAAGGGGATACAATATTCTGAGGATTACAAATAGAAATGTGCATTTTCAATTCTTCTTGCATTACTTTCTCATTACTGTGTTATTATTTGACCCAAACATTGAATGATTAAAATATTAGGGGAGCTGGTAAACACCACTTTTTAAAAAGGTGATAACATTAAAAATAATCAGAATGGCTCAAATTAAATATATTTAATATAATGCTGAGCTGGAGGTGACCTTGCATGTCCCTTCAACAAATGTTTCTTGACTGCCTAAAGCAGTTTTCTAGGCACATTTTTCTGAATACAAGGAGATACCATAATAATGGGAAAAATATTTTACATATGATAAAACTAAGATATAATCAAATTTGCTATTAAATAAGTCTGTAACTTTCCCTGATTCACTTACAACTTATAATTTACATCTAGCAAATGATGAAGCCTGGAATGGAATCCAGATGACTTGACTTGAAAGCTTACCCTATGAAACAGCACTATACTGAGTCTCCGCACCTTTTTATGGTCATAAATACTAACGGATACTTAGCCTACCTTAGCTGCTGTCATTGCAAGTCTTCAAACAGGACTTTATACAATGATACATCAAGACATTAATCCAAGACAAGTTGGGAAAACCAGACTGTGAGGCTAGGTGGGGTACAAATACATAGAACAGATGAAGGAGTTCTCTATATGAGGAGCATCCCGGAAGTTTACATTTTACTATGAGTTCAGAATGAGAGCCTAGCTAAAGAGATGCACAGCTATTAAAATATAAGCAGATCGTTCATCAGTTACCAGAAGACAGGAATACGCAAGACATAAGGTGAGACAGTTATTTAGGAATCAGGAAGGTAATCAGAAAACAGATAAAAATGTTTCAGAGATGAAGTCCTCTTAGAAGGCCGGAGACTGGTAAAGAACTATGACTATAAAGGAGACTTAAAACAAAAAGGAAGTTGAACTTGTAAGGGAAACTCTCTTCAGCCAAAAAGATGCTGTGTTCATCTGGGTAGGCTGAATTATCATTAAAAAAAAACAACCTCAAAAATGTACAATGTCTCAAATAAAACAGAAGATTATTATTTATTCACCTAACAGTCCAAAAGAGGTGCTACAAATCCCTGAGTGGTTCTTTTCCCTGAGGTAATTTAAAGTAAAAGAATCTAAGGTAGAGCTTCTTGTTAATTTTTTGATGGTTATTGAAAAGGGTGTTTGTCATGCCCTTTGCAATGACTGTGAAATTTTGCATGGAAGTGCAGTGTAGTCAAAATCATACTGTGTATGATTTACCACGGAACATCAATTGATTTTCAAAATAAAATCATCAAAAAAAAAATTTGATATCAAGCCCATAACAGCTCCCAATACTAGGTAGTATATATTATGATATCTAAATATAAGTAGATAATTTTAAAGAAATTAAAATCAAAAGACAGAGAATTAGCAATGAGAGAGACCTAGGGAAATAGAACAAATACACTCCAATAAAGGCAAAAAAAATTGTAAAAAGAATTTTAAAAATTGTATTAATTATACTTTCCTACAAGTATTAATATAAAGCACTTTAAATGAAAGTATTTACACTTTCTATAAAGTGAAATTAAATTACAATAAAAAATAATTGAGATAAAAAATTTTGTCTGGCAAGAGAAACATAACATGTTTAAAAATTGATAGAGGATGTGAATAGTAAAATAAAATAGTGTAATAAGAGGTAAGTTAGAGTAATGAGAACAGAAAACAGAGGAAAAAGATAAAAGGTATGACTTAGGAAGAGAAAGCAAAGACAAAAAGGATAAAGTCAGAATGTCCAATATCCCTGTTTGTCACAGAGTGTTTCATATAGTGGAAGGATTAGAAGCCTACTCTATCTAATCAATCAAAAATGAAAATTTTTAGAAAGGTAATGTTCCTTTATGATTAGAAGTAGATTTTTTGTTGTTATTCCTGCTCCCAGAACTGTATCTGGGACATGGGAGATCTCAGCAAATACTTCTTGGATGGATGGATTCATGAGTGAAAGGATGATAGTTGAAAAATGGACATTCAAATAGATGGATTCTTTCAAGAAGAATATTTTGCATGCTCTGATTTTACTCTTTGGAAAACACACATTCACAGAATTTTCCCTACTAACTTAGCCAAAGAATGTCAAAATCTTATTCTCTGAAGGAAATAATATTCAAGAATGCTACTATATTAACAGTTTTGTTTTTAATTTGGAGATTAAAAAAAGATCTCTGAGTGCTGACAGATGACTTAGTACATTTGGAAGATTTATACTGAGAGAGCACAATTATAATGTGAGTAGTTTTCTGATGATTAAATATTTAATATATTTCTTACTGGAAACAAGAGCAACTACAGTGACTTAGTAGTATGTACTTAAGAGCACTAATGTATCTTTAAATAACAGTAATCAGGCATGCATGTAACAGCTTAAATGACTAAACACAAATGGGAAGAAAGAAAACTCAGGGGGTTGAGTTATAATGGGATGTTAAACCTTTTAGCTCAAGATCACACACTCAGATCTAATCTAAGCCATCAGTCATTGACATATTTAACAATTGTGGAAATAAGATGAAGTGATTTATTGTCTTAAAGGAAGTTTTATTAAGACTCAGAATGGATCAGGGCTCATATGAGAAAGTTTTAAAGTTATGATTATTAAAATGATAAAGAATATTTACTGAGTGCCTAAAAGCCCAGCATTCTGCACCACAAATATATCCACGTGAAACTAGAGATCATCACACTTAAATACTACCAGATATTAATTTTCCCTTACATGTATTTTAATAATATAAATTTAAAAATATATATCATTGGAAAAAATCACTCTATGTTTTACAGTAAAATTATAATTTAAATTATTAGTATATTGGTAATATAGACATGAAACAATTGGAATATATTTAAAATAGCTAGTATAGAAAACATTAGTCATTGGTAAATTCTTTCACCTTACACATGAGGGAAATGAGTTCCACAAAATCTCAGTCCTTGCCCATGGTGATACCCAATGGTGGCTGGGAGATGAAAAGTCAGTCTTAGAATCCATGTCTCAGGAATTCTAGTCAACTGTCTTTTATATCTATGAGGCATTATTACAACAAGAATTATGAATACAAGTGAAAAAGTGAAAGTTGAGTGGAAAACGCTTTAACGATTCCTCTTTGTGAATTTTATTTAATGTGAAAGCATTCTCCTACATTTTTATGAGTTTTTTTTTTTCATTAAGTCTCCTACTTGTTTTTAATTCCCAAAGTTTTCATAAGGTTGAAGTTACATCCCTTTAGCAGCATGAAACCTTTTTCAGACATTTTGTGTGGTCTGTGATATATAGTTTTGGAGTATAATCCAATATGCCTTTATAAATGCAGAGGCATTTATAAGACTCCCACTACGATGTGGATAAAACAGCATCTCATGCTAATGATGAAATCATAGTGGAAAAAAATATTAACACCAGAAAAAAAAAACAGTAATTTTCTTCTTGGCACTAACAAACTTTAGAGGATTTGTTTTACTTTCCAATTATTTAATGCATTTATATTTTAGTGACTATTAAACAGATGTTAAGGGAAGCTGCCATAATGCTCTTTCAAAGAAAATTAAAAATCAATATTAAGGCCATTATGTGTAGCATGTAGTAGGCATAAAATATATTTTATACTTCAGTGACTTTTGGATCTATTTTATGTATAAATATTTTTTATTTAAAAAGTGTCTGAAATACAGAATATCATGACAGAAATCAAACTTAAGAATACAAATTATTCCATAAACATTATGCCTTACCTTGTTTAGTGCCTAAGAATAGTAAAAGTTAATATCTGTAACTGCTTTGACATACTGTACCTATTATTAGATATAATGACTAACATACAGGATCTATTAGATATGGAAACATTCTGTTATAATATTCACCTGGAAGATTTGAATAAACTTAAATTACAAGCTGTACAAAGCACAGATGAGGCCTATTCTTTCTTATAAGATTGTACTTTTTGCTTTCTGTTACTATTTTTTCCATGATCATTATAGTCTCCCATTGTTGTTTGTAATTTAGCCACATTTAAAATAGATATAAATTTGTCATATCCCCGTACATTCTATTCTTAATACCAGAAAATTATGTAAAATGTTTTGCCATAACAATTATTTTTCACAAGTATTATATAAATATTACAGTGTACATATAGAGCATTTATCTTGTTTGAACAATGACAGAAAAATCTGAGAATGTCTGATCTATGGTTATGGGGATCTAAGTGGCTATTGCTATTTTAAAAATCCCAAAGTTGGTCATAAAATATTATGACTTTTTAAAACAATTATGGGAAAAAAAGCAAACTTCAGTCTTCAAAACTAGATGATCTGCAGCATCTCAGTGTATAATTATCATTTGCACCACATGAATAGTCTTCATTTCCCTTACTTACTTCATACACTCTTTCTCTCATGTGTTTTTTTCTTCTACTTTATTTCTTTCAAATATTCTATTTCTCTGCACTTGTTTCTCTGACCTCCCGTGGCTCCTTAGTATAGTATCTACGTCTATTTCTAAGTTATATGAAATGTGTATCAACATGTTTATAAATAATCATATGCCTCCAATAAATCAATCAATGCTAATACATATGCATAAAATAACATATTCAATAATTAATATAAATGTATAATACATGTGACATATAGATGTATATATTTATAAATTCATTTATAAGGAAGTATATTTTAAAACTAGAAACAAAATGAAATTTCCTTATGTTGAACAAACACGTGGGATAACACAACTATATACAACTAAACAACTTAAAGAAGAGACAATGAGGCAGTAAATATCTTAGAAGGATGAGCTAAGAAAGTAAAAAAAAAAAGGGAAGGTAATTTAAACGTCTACCAAAACTCATTGATTAGCGAAGTCACCATTCCTGCTCCCAAGTTACTAGATGACTCCCATCACACTTCACTTTCCATGAGAATAGATGCTTTTATTTTAACTAGAACTACAAACTGGAGGATATCAGGTAGAGGAGTTTTCATGAGAGGTACAAGGTTCAGAATTAATGAGTGTTGCATATTTCTCTAACCTGGTCATAGAATGCCAGGAGGCAAGTATTTATCTTCCATCATCCCTCTCCAAGAAATTTGGTGGATTCTTCTCTGGAAAAACTAAATAGCCACATTAAAAAAATCTACATAAAATTTCTTCAGAATAGTAATGCTGCACAGTAACACCCACCAATCTATAAGGCACATGTACACATAAATGCATGCCAAGTTCCCAACCAATTTTAAGTACTTCCCTCTTATTTCAGTTTCTCTTCTAAAGTTTAAAGTATATTTTCTTTAGAACACTGACCTTACAATATTTAACTCCATTTAACCTTCCTAATTTTTCCACTAATTTTGTTATGATTTTGATTCTGCATCAATTTTGAATTTCATAAAACATTACTTGCAGTGTTTTATACAATCAGCATTTACAGTACCAATTTATTTAATTTTCTAATACTGTTCTTTATTACATTCTGCAATTCTCATTTGCCATCAGGAATCAATTTTCTTCTGTTTGGAGAATTGCCTTATTCATTTCATTTAATATAGATTTACTGGCTTAATTCTTTCAGTTTTTACTTGTCAACTCATACTTTTTTTTTCAACTCCATTTTGAATGATAATTTCACTGGGTATAAAAGGTTTTGATTAATAGCTTTTAAAAAAAAATTGCATTGTTCTACTGTTTCAGTTGGTAATAGCCTTACTGTGATATTTTTTCTAACTGCTTTTATGATTTTGTCTTTGATTTTCAGAAGTTTTAATATAATGTGTCTAAGTTACAGGTGTTTTTCTTGTAGTTATTCTTTGATTTCATTAAGCTTCTGTGAGCTGATCTTTCATTTTTTTTTAATATTCTTGCCTATGATCTCTTAAATATTGCTTCTTTTCCATTTTTTTCTCTTCTCCAACTGAAATTTCAATCACACAAATGCTACAAGTTTTGACCTAAACATATATTTCTTAACGTTTTTCCTTTTTTTCCCAGTTTGTGAAATTTCTACTGACAGTCTTCTAGTCTATTTACTTCTATTATACTGTACTCAATTTGCTCTTCTTAAATTAAAATATGATGGTTGTCATGTCTAGGACAGCCATGTGATTGTTTTTATATAGATTCCAGTTGTTTGATAATATTTCCCTTTGTTTTTAATTAATTTTCTATACATTTTCTTCTTTGAGTGTATTATTTTACAATAGTTGTCTACTAATGGCCATATCTATTCAACAAATTAGTTTGCTTATATTGTCTCTTTTCCTCTTAGTTAGAGGTCATATAGTCTGCTTTTATAATGTCCATTAATTTTGATTAAAAATCAGATATTGTGAATAAAAAAAAAAAGCTCCAGATTGCATTAACTTGTGCCAGAAAGGGTTTCTCCATTCCTCTACTAGAAAAATGGGAACACAGATCACATTAATCCAATCCTGGACCTGTGCTGTACTGAGACAGGTTGCTCTTTTTGGTAATAATCAGACTACTCTGTAATTCATCCTTGTATTTAGAGCATTGTCTCCAGAGTTTTCAATGAAAAGCCTGGAAAATCTTTTTACCTCAGGAACAAGAGACTTCAGGAATTTCTAACCTGCTTTTCAAAATTTTTTTGCTCAGGTATTTATGCTCTATCCATTTGCTTCAACAGAATTCAGTAAATGTCTTAAGGAGAAAACTGTTTTTAAGGCCTTTCAAATTTCTAATTTTGTCATGTCAGCCCCTTACAACATCTGAAGTTCAAATGGTTTCTTTGTTTAGGGCATGTGGTCTTTTCCTTGTGAAACCCAAATTGTCAGAGATTAGGCCATGCCCAGAATTAACAAATTCCCCTTCGGGTAAATGCATCTGAAGGACACTACTGAAAATGTCTTAAAATCTCTGAAATTTTAGTCACCACAATCCTTGCTGCTTTCTCCCTCTCTGGTAAATCAAAAAGTTCACCTAGCTTTTCTATTTATTCTAAATTGGCATGTTGGCTTGTAATGAATGATTTCCATCCTGCCAGCAATGGAAAGACTACTTCCAAAATTTTAAATACTAATGTGTATCAAATCAACCAGAATTTTGAGGAGAGGCAGGAATCTTTGTCTGAAATCATGTTATATGACTTAAACAATACATTTTAAGAAAGCTGTGGATGACCCTGAACCAAACCAAAGCTATGAAAACTAAGTGGAGTAAATACTAGGAACTAAGTGATGTGAAGAACATTTGAAAATGTTGGATGTGTTTCGCACAAAATGCAAAAGATTAAAGCAAGCCATGACAATATAATAACTAAATTCAAATATTTGAATTCCTGTTATATTGAATACAAATTATTTATTTTTGTTTAGAGAATAAATAGAACCAATAAATCAAAACAGGAGGGATAAAGATTTCATCTGAATGTGGGGAAATGAGTTAAATGATGCCTTTAATATTATAAATTTCTGAATATTGGATATATTCAAAAATATGTCTAAAGATAACTTACTAGAATGTTTCACTACTATTTGCAATGTCCAACCAGATAATTTCCAAGGACCTTTTCAATTCTAGAACTTTGTCATATAGATTAAAATTAATACTAATGAAACATGTCACAAGTGTTCAATAAAAAGATGATTTCATGAACTTTGTCACTTCAATACTATTTGATAGCTTCCATTTCATCTCTTCCTTTTATGATTTTCATTTTCAATTATTGATGAGATTTTTATTCAGTTTCTTGTGATACACATATAAGTACACTTAATTGAAGATCAAATACAGATAAGGAATTCTGAGAATAACAAGCTAAACATAATAAGGGATTAGAGATTTCAAAATGATTTAAGGGATTTTAAATTGTTAGCTCAAAAAAAGGCTTCTCTGAATTTTTAAATATGCATTTCCTCATTTCTTAAGGAAAATGATTTTATGCATGAGAAGCTGATTTAATTAAATAAATTCCTTTATAAGATTCAGTTGTAGTTTATTTGAATAACCTATATTAAATAAAGTTTACTCATAAAGCAGCTTTCAACCGAAAGAAAAATACTGCATTTTCTTGGAAAATATATTTTACTGCTTACCCTTTTCATCAATATATTACTTTTATTTAGTTATTTTGTTATTGTTTATCTAGATTTCAGCATATCTTCATGTTTTCCTTTTATTCTTTATTTTCCTAGTGGTGTCTTTAGTCTCCCTTAATGCTCTCTTAAGCCTTCATAATTTACTAATTACTGGATGTATTTTCAGTGCAGTGCCAAACTTAACATTTCTATCTCCTGGGTTACATGTTTCCAGCTTATGATTAACTTAGAGAATTTTTCTAGTAGAGATGCAAATACTTTCATTCTAGGGAAGAAATAACCCGACAGATTACACTGTATGGTCTTATTGGATATTAACCAGTTTTGTATCTAACTATGCAATATTACCCTAACAAAACTATAAACACCTAGTTTTTCAAATGATCTTTGAAGCTATCATAACATCTTATTCATTCATTAATGAATTAGTAGAATAAGATCTCTAATACTTTATATTTGCATGAGCCATGATTCTTCACTCTGAATATTACACTTTAACACTGAGAAGTTTTTCCATAACATTAGCTAATGACCATTTACAAGGCCTTAGAGGATAAAATTCTTCCAAGTGTTTATTTGCTTCTCTTAATCATATCATCTGTTTTCATCTTATGGACACCAAATTAAATATTCTTTTGACCTCTCTGCTTTATCAATTCAAAAACCCAAAGCCAAATATTTAGCAGCTTGTCCTTAGATGTACATATTATTAGCACATTTACTTATTGGCACTAAAATTTCTTCCTTATATATTTATTCATTCATTCACTTGCTTATAGTTGATTTCTTTGCTGAACTATATTTTTATCTTGCCGATTGGTTATTTATCCAAATGAACAAAAAATTTAAATTCAAGGAAGCTAAAAATATAAATAAGCATATAAATAGATTAGCAGTTGATAAATAACATAAATATATTGACCTATAGATAGATGAAAGGTTGAAAGGTGGATATCTGCATACTCAGTCAGTATCCTTTAAATACCTGTGTAAAATGGAAGGCCACTAAATTTATTTTAAAACATTCTGCATGTAAAATAATGCCAGGATCCCCAAGACAAGAAGAATTTGAAATAAATAACTAACCCCATTTCCTTTTCAAATGAAGGCTTAATTTCAGATACCTTTGAACTGAGGGAGGTGAAGGTGACAAATTAAATCATGTTTGAAGTTTTGATTATTATATAGAATTAATTTAATTCCCTAATTAATGTTTTATGATATTAAATAGGTACAGACTTTATGTGCAAAGAATGAATAAAGTCATTGTGCCAACATGAGTTACTTTATCATTGTATCTTATAAGCCATGTTTATTTGAGTACCAGTTACCTTTTAAAAAATTATATATATGCAACTGGCACCAATGTATCAACTCTAAAGGATTTTACTCATGCTTTATTTTGAGACAAAATAGAAAAATTTATTTATAATATATATATATATATATATAGACACTCACATATTGATCTTTTGCATTTCTTCCATAGGGAAGATGGTAGGAAGCTCATCTTAAGGAAAACACATTCCTAATCTAGACAAATAAGTCACGTGGTACAGTTCATGGATCATTAATGACTAAATATGTTTATTTTTCCCCAGCTTCTAGTTACTTCATTTATCTTGGCCACTTACTCCTGCTCTAAGAATATAGAAAATAATAGTAAATACATGAGAAGCAACAGAAAAAGAACTTTGAAAAAAAAATCCTCTAAAAAATTTTTTTATATTTAAAATTATCTACAAGAAATCTAACCAAACGTGAATTTTGGGTGAGTTGATTACACATAAGTTACAGCCCAACCTAATCATTAAATTTTGCTGTGTTTCTCTGGAAAATTATTTACTGTACTGTATAGTATAATATATATTATAAGGCTACAGATTGTATATGAGGTATAAAAATCAAGTAAAATATACTATGTGTAGATAAAAACAGTAAGAAAATATACCAATTTATTTTAAGAAAGTCAAAATTAAAAAGCATTTTACCAACCTGACAGAAGGCTTAACTAGTATACATACTACTTTAAACAAAACTACCATTTCCTCTGTGAACATGTTTAACAATAACTAATTTAACCTTTGTTCTTCCTTAGTTTCATATTCTCTTTTTTTCCATGTGCCTAAATATCTTTCTACCTGAAGAATTATGAACAAATAGCCACCGATATTCAACCCTTAGAAACAATAATCTCAAATAAGATTACATCTGTTTAAATGTAGAAATGAATATTTAAAAATTTTCGGGATCTGTGAAGTCATATCAAATGCATTTTATTTTAATAGACACAACAGTATATTTTCATTTGAGGCTTTATTTTTAATCACATTTTAGATTCAAGTTAAAGCTGAATCACATGTGAAAATGAGATATGTTTTATCTACAATTATAACTACTTATCTTTGAGCTAAAATGTTTTGAATGAAATTTAAATAATTCAAATTAAATATGGCTTCAGTAGTTCTAAACCTTGGATGCAGAGTAAAATAACCTGAAAAGCTTTTCTATGTCCTGATGCCCAGAACATAGCCAAAACCAATCAAATCAAACCCCAAGGGCTTTTTTAAAGTTCTTCAAGTGCTTCCAATATATGATTAAGATTCATAAGTATTACTTGACCATGCACCAATTTCTTCTTTTGTTTTTGAGGTTCACTTTGCATACAATATAATGAGCAAACTACTCGTCATGGATGTCTGATGCAGTTCCCTGTGCTCCCTGACCATATATAGTATGTTTTAAGGTAATAACCACAAAAGCTAGAGATTTTGCATATTTGGGGAAAAGAAAATATAGATTTCTGATGGTTTCTTCTGACTGTTAGTGATTCTTTCCTACATTCAAGAGTATCTGCCTCTCCTTAGGAAGGAGAAGGTTGAAATTAATATATTAAAGTTGAATTCATTTATTAGGCAAATTAAAGAATAATAGCTAAAATGCAAATATTTCATTTTTAGCATCTTTAGAAAAGAAAAAGCCATTTGAAATGCTGTCCTTTTTTTATTTTAGAAAGAATTGTTAAAGCATTTGACATTCTTCTTGACTAGATGAATCATTCACAGTTTTCTAGTTCTATGAAATTTATGACCATCTTGCTTGTAGTAGCTATAAAGAGGTTCAGTATACTTTACAGTGGGAATTTTTTATTGTTTTCCGGGTAAGGTTGAAAGTGCCATGATTGCATTTCATTCTTCAATAAAAAACTTAACATTTTTTTCTTCTCATTGTAGGATTTCAATCTTGATTGGAATTGTATGAATAAATGTAAATTGCTACTTTATTCAAGTTAGAAATAATTGTGCAGAAGAGAGGAGCTAAGGGGAAATGAATAACATCTTAGACTTAAATTTATGTTAAAAATCAAGTTCACATCATGTGAAACTGTTTATATGCATTAAGATATTAATATTTCTAAAATATCCTAAATACTTCCCAATGAGTGTGTCTGTGTATTTGTTTTGTTTTGTTTTTAATCAATAAACTTCTTTTCTGTCCCAACATATATAAAGTTGGTCTCTGACCCTGGCTCCTGAGTGATAATTTCCTGGTGATAGGAGTGTAATTTTCTCTGAGGGGACTCTGATTAGGCTTCTAGATGAGAGCCAGTCACCAGAAAGAGCAAACCATTATGAGAAGCTAGAAGGTTTTGGTCCCACTTCTATTCTCTTGACCAGGGAGAAGGGCTGAAAATGGAGTTTAATGATCAGTCATGTCTACATGGTAAAGCCTCCATAAAATCCCAAAAGTATAGGGTTCAGATAGCTTCCAAATTGGTGAACACATCCACAGCAGGAGGGTACCCCATCCCAACTCCATGGGGACAGAAGCTCCTTTGCTCAGGGCCCTTCCAAACCACACCCTATGTATCTCTTTATCCAGATCAACAGCTGCATACCAGATACCAGGGTATGTGTTTGCCAAAGCAATGAAATCATATTTGGTGTAGCAGCTGCAATTGGAATCACCCCCTGATAAAGTTTACAATAATCTACTGTCATTCTCCAAGATCTGTCTTCTGCATAGGCCAGAGAACTAAATGGAGATGGAGTAGGAATCACCAACTATTCATCCTTCAAGGACTTGACAGTGTCACTCATCTCTGCAGTCCCTCCAGGAATGTAGTATTGCTTTTAGTTTTCTACTTCCCTTACATAGAGGCAGTTACAGTAGCTTCCCACTATAACAGTCCCCACTCCACAGGTCAGAGAACCAATTGTGGGGATTCTGTCAGCTCTTGAGTTTTTCTATTCCAATTATGTATTTTAGAACTGCAGAAATAACCACAAGATGAGTTTGGGGACCCACAGTGCCCACTGTGAAATGAACCTGAGTTAAAACTCCATTGATCGCTTGACCTACACAAGCCTCTACTGTGACTGGTGGGCCTCAGTGAGTCTCCTGGTATTAGTATCAGTTGAGCTAGTATCCAGTAGTCCCCAAAGGATCTGATGAATTCCTTTTCCCTAATGGGCAGTTACCCTGGAACAAGGTTCCTCTGGGAATAGCTGGGAGAAAAATTAACAGTATTAACTTTTGGCAGTTTGTTTATCAGGGGTCTATCCTCAATGAGACCCAGCCTCCCCTTCATTCAAGGGATTCTGGGTCTGTAACCTGGTTCAAATTTAGGAATTGACTGAGGGGTGAGGGCTGTGTTTATGACCTTAAAAAAGGTTTTACTTTTGTTCACTTGAACTAGAATTTTTCAGCTCAGACAGAGTAACTAAGAATTTAACAGTTCTATTTCATTTTTTGGGAAAACCGGGAGCCAACATGACACGTCTGCATGAGCCATACTATTCTGACTGCTGCTTTCACTCTGTTGCCCATTATGCCATTCACACCTACCTTGCCTTTGGCAACTCAGTGTCCCCATTTGGACTGTGCCAGCCTGAGATCCAGTTACTCTCAGTGCATTTAAGTTTCCCAATCAGTGGCTGCAGTGCCCACTGGAAGGTCTGGCTTACAGAGAAGAGCAATCACAGCACACTTCAAGGGTGCAGAGTTCCCCTCACAATCTCTTGTAGTACTGATGAAAAGTGTGTCTTCTAGACCTTCTCAGTGTGGGTAATCAGGTTTTGAATGACAAATTCACTCTATACCCCTTTGAATCCCTTTGGAAGGGAGGGAAGTCTTTGAATCCCTTCCTTTACATCAAACTGAAGCAGAGTCTTCATTCCCAGTTCATGTGCTGTGGGCCGCCATCAGCTCATGTTGCAGCCAGCCAACCAGATGGTGAAGAGTCGTTTATGACTCCCTGGGCTGCAACGCTAAATGCAGAATCTCCGCTAGTGAGTCCATGTCAAAGGCTGGATCCAACTTATGTTCTTGTCCCACAGACTTAGCATCCATTCACAGACATGGTCCCTTGACTTCTGTCTGTATAGATTGGAAAACTCAAGTAGCTCTTTTGTAGTGTAGTGCACCTTCCCACGGGTCACACTTTGCGCCTCACCTTTAAGGGCCTGCTAGGGCGTGAGTCTAGCGATAGGTCTGAAAGTCAAGAGGGTTGTAGGGGTAGGTCCTGAGGAGAATCAGCAGTGTTTTGCTTGGCAACTGACTCAGGGGAGGCCATTACAGTTTCCTCAGACTACACAACCTCAGATGACAGGGCTGGAGAGGCTGATGCCACTGGAGGTGAGGAGGTATCTCCCACAGGCAAAGAAGACTCATCAGAATGTAGAGGTTCATCATAACCAGCTTCACTGAGGTATGCCTACACATCCCTATCACTGCTTACAAGGTCCATTCTTTTCTAATCAATGCTCTCACTTCAGCAGTAGACACCCAGTGAGACTGTGAGTTCAACTTGTATTGTAATTCAGCCAGTGCAGGATTAGATTCTGTATTTGAGTCTCACCCTAAAAAGAGTAGCTTTTAGGTCATTTATGTGGCAACTGAGCTGGAGATGCAAATCTCTGAGGCTCATTCTTTCCTTTTACCACCTTGCCCAGTGACATTAGAAGCAACCACCTGACCTCATTATATTCATTAGTTTTCCACAAATGTTTTGAAAGTATGACATATATATTCACCCAGCTTCTTCCTCCTTTAAGAGTTTATTAGAATTATCCAGTGCAGACATTTTGGTATCTCTATTGCCAGTTCATGTTGTCAACTATCAGTGCTATCTTAACAGCTAGAAATAGAGTCATTAAGATCTTTAACTCCAATCAGATTAAAAAGCCAGTTCCAGAAACCCTAATACCAATTCATAAAATTCATCCTTAAAATTCTGTTCCACTAGAACCACTCTCATTACCAAAATCCCCAGAGAAACAAAACCAATAGGATATATATCTCTATATTTATCTTCTGTCTCTGTCTATGAAGAAATTTATTTTAAGGCGTTGGTTCATGTGATTGTGGATGCTGAGATGTTTCATGATCTACCCAGTCCACAAGCTGGAGACCCAAGAAGTTCAGGGGTGTAGTTTCAGTCTGAGTCTAAATTCCTAAGAATTGAGAGCACCTATAGTATAAGTCTTAGTCCAAGGAGAGAAGACAAATGTCCCAGCTCAAACTGTCAGGCCGAAAGCAAATTCTCTCTCCTCCTGCCTTTTTGTTCTATTCAGGCCCCCGTAAGAGATTGAATAATGTCCACCACATTAAGTAGGGTAACCTGCTGTGCTCAGTCCACTGATTCAAATGCCAATCTCAACCAGAAAACACCCTCACAAACACATACTAAAGTAATGTTTAACCAAATATCTGAGCATTCTATAACCCGGTTAAATTGACACATAAAAATGACATCACTGAATGGTAGGGCTATCTATTCTTTAATAACAGGTACTTCCAAATACGAGTTTGCTTGCCTCTCTTAGCTTCACTTTTCTTAAATGCCAAAAAGGGGTATTAATATATGACACATATGTTTGTTATTATGAATGAATGACATATTATAGGCAAATGTAGACTTGGTTCACGCCAAGTACTGAATAAGATTCAATAATCTGTAATAACATTTTTTTTTGGCAAGCTGGAAGACATTTAAGACATCTAAGATTACACCAGTAAGCAGGTGCCATCCCTCTACATCAAACATACTTCCCTCAGGAAGTCTTCCCCTTAGGCTGTCATAGTAGCTAGAATACCAACATTAGTAATTTCTCTGAACAAAGAATATTCTTCTTCGAAAGAAAGCCTTTTTCTAAAGGTAACTTGAAATAAAGAAAAGGGTCAGAATGCCAAACCATACCCATAAGAATTCAGATATCCTTCCTGGAATGAAGCTTGACTGAAAATGAAAAGAACACAGCAAATCATGAGGCAGAGAAAAAAACATGCAGAAATCTAGAACTTCCAGATCCTTCTATGGAGAGTAAAGATAATCTCTGGCCCAGATACAACATTTAGGATTCTAAGTAATGCATACAGGAAACCAATTACACAAAGAGAGCTATTTCAATCATTAAAGGTTTATATTTTGTACTTAAACAATTATAGACACTCACATTTTCTAGCAAGCCATGCTCCAGAAATCTATTAATTCTAAGTTCATTTGGCATGAGCAACACAGATATACTGTACTAAAGAATTCCAGGGATAAAATAATATTTCTGCTAATTACTACTGTCTGAAGATCTGATTAGTATGTTGACAAGATCTGACTCCATTATTTCTCCCTGGACATGTCAGGATAGAGATTACTGACCTATAATTGCTATGGCTTTCTCAAACAAATTTGGGTAAAACCAATATATAATTTTATTTATGTACAGTAAGATTGCATTTCTTGCATTTTCCTATTCTGACTGTCAGTATTCGTTGTTTTGTTGGTGATGGTGGTGGTGGTAGAGGTAGTGTGTATGTGTATAGTACAGAAAGAGTTTCATTAGACTAAAACAGACACTGGAGAAGTGTATATCCAAGAAATCTAATTATCTTATAGCTTATGCAAAATAATCCACAAAATAATTCACATGAACCCTGGCCAGTGATGCAGTGGAGGACAATTCTGCCCCATAATGTTTTACGTATTTATAGGAACAGGATGCAGAAGGGAAATATGTGCATTCTGACAGTGGGAGTTGCGCTGTCAAGGAAGTATTCTGGTTAGAATGGGACAGTTTCTACAACACAGTTGCCCATATTAGCTTATTTTTCTCTTAAGGAAACTCACATCTTTTGAGCAGGTTCTATCCACTTAACTCTCAAAATGAGAAAGGAAATGATCCCCCAGGGCCTTTCAGATCTTTTCTTTACTCACATCCTGATATTGCTAAATATTATTACCCTCAGTTCTGTTAACATTAGGTTGCAGAGATCATACAATCAATGAGGAGCAATCAATAGATTTTGAGGCACACAAATTAGAATTTGTGGTTGCTAAAATATTATTATTCAAACAAAGGTGCAGCTGGGTTTTTGTATTATCTTAAATGTCTTCAGATTCTTACCAGTACATAAGAATCTGGCTTAACACACCAAGATTTAGTCCAATATAATAAGTATCAGAATAGATCTTCATAGTTTAAACCAATCCAGGCTTCTTTGATAGTGTTCTCTTATTAAGATTTATACTGTTTAAAAACAACAGCATTTCAATTTCTGGTGATGAAATGTTACTATTTTTTTATTAAGGTTTCACTGATATACAGTCTTATGAAGGTTTCACATGAAAAACAATGTCATTACTACATTCACCCATATTATTGAGTCCCCCCCATATGCCATTGCAGTCACTGTCCATCAGTGTAGCAAAATGCCACAGAGTCCCTACCTGTCTTCTCTGTGCTAAACTGTCTTCCCCGTGACCCACCCCACACCATGTGAACTACTCATAATACCCCTTAATCCCCTTCTCCCTCCCCCACCTCTCCCCTTTGGTAACCACTAGTCCCTTCTTGGAGTTTGTGAGTCTGCTACTGTTTTGTTCCTTCAATTTTGCTTTGTTGTTATACTCCACAAATGAGGGAAATCATCTGGTATTTGTCTTTCTCTGCCTGACTTATTTCACTGAGCATAATACCCTCTAGCTCCATCCATGTTGTTGAAATGGTAGGATTTGTTTCTTTCTTACAGCTGAATAGTATTCCATTGCATATATGTACCACCTCTTCTTTATCCATTCATCTACTGATAGACACTTAGGTTGCTTCCATATCTTGGCTATTGTAAATAGTGCTGCAATAAACATAGGGGTGCATATGTCTTTTTGAATCTGAGAAGTTGTTTTCTTTGGGTAAACTCCTAGGAGTGGAATTACCAGTCAAATGGTATTTCTATTTTTATTTTTTGAGAAACCTCCATATTACCTTCCACAATGGTTGAACTATTTTACATTCCCACTGGCAGTGTAGGAGAATTCCCCTTTCTCTGCATCCTTACCAGCATTTGTTGTTCCTAGTCTTTTCAGTGTTGGCCATCCTAACTGGTACAAGGTGATATCTCATTGTGCTTTTAATTTGCATTTCCCTGATAATTTTAGTGATGTGGAGCATCTTTTCATATGCGTGTTGGCCATCTGAATTTCTTGGAGAAGTGTCTCTTCATATCGTCCGCCCATTTTTTAATTGGGTTATTTGCTTTATGGGTGCTGAGGCGTGTGAGTTCTTTATATATTTTGGCTGTTATCCCCTTGTCGGATATGTCATTTACAAATATATTCTCTCATACTGTAGGAATGCCTTTTTGTTCTGTTGATGGTGTCCTTGCTGTACAGAAGCCTTTTAACTTGATGTAGTCCCACATGTTCATTTTTGCTTTTGTTTCCCTTGCCTGAGGAGCTGTGTTCAGGAAAAAGTTTTTCATGTTTATATTCAAAACATTTTTGCCTATGTTTTCTTCTAAGAGTTTTATGGTTTCATGACTTACATTCAGATCTTTGATCCATTCAGAGCTTACTTTTATGTATGGGGCCAGACAATAATCCAGTTTCATTCTCTTGCATGTAGCTGTCCAGTTTTGTCAACACCAGTTGTTGAAGAGGCTGTCATTTCCCCATATACGTGGCTCCTTTATCGTATATTAATTGACCTTATATTGGGTTTATATCTGGGCTCCATTGGTCTATGGGTCTGTTCTTGTGCCAGTACCAAATTGTCTTGATTACTGTGGCTTTGTAGTAGACCTTGAAGTTGGGGAGCATTATTCCCCAGCTTTATTCTTCCTTCTCAGGATTCCTTTGGCTATTCAGGGTCTTTTGTGTTCCATATGAATTTTACAACTATTTGCTCTAGTTCATTGAAGAATGCTATTGGTATTTTGATAGGGATTGCATTGAATCTGTAGATTGCTTTAGGTAGAGTGGCCATTTTGACAATATTAATTCTTCCTATCCATGAGCATGGATGGATGGTATTTCCATTTAATGTTGTCTTCTTTAATTTCTCTCATGAGTGTCTTGTAGTTTTCAGGGTATAGGTCTTTAACATCCTTCATTAGGTTTTTTTCTAGGTATTTTATTCTTTTTGATGCAATTGTGAATGGAATTGCTTTCCTGATTTCACTTTCTGCTAGTTCATTGTTAGTGTATAGGAATGCAACAGATTTCTGTGTATTAATTTTGCATCCTGAAACTTGCTGAATTCAGATAGTGGATCTAGTAGGTTTGGAGTAGATTCTTTAGGGTTTTTTATGTACAATATCATGTCACCTGCAAACAGTGACCGATTAATTACTTTACGAATCTGGATGCCATTTATTTCTTTGTTTTGTCTGATTGCCATGGCTAGGACCTCCAAAACTATGTAAAATAAATGTGGGTTGAGTGGGCATGCTTGTCTTGTTCTCAACTTAAATGAAAAGATTTCAGCTTCAGCTTCTCACTGTTAAGTATGATGTTGGCTGTGGGAATGTCATATATGGCCTTTTTTATGTTGAGATACTTGCCCTCTTTACGCATTTTGTTGAGAGTTTTTATCATGAATGGATGCCAAATTCTGTCGAATGCTTTTTCAGCATCTATGGAGATGATCATGTGGTTTTTGTTCTTCTTCTTGTTGATGGGGTGTATGATGCTGATGGATTTTCAAATATTGTACCATCCTTGCATCCCTGGAATAAATCCTACTTGATCATGATGGATGATCCTTTTGATGTAATTTTGAATTCGATTTGCTAATATTTTGCATCTATGTTCATCAGGGATATTGCTCTGTAATTTTCTTTTTTGTGGCATCTTTGCCTGTTTTTGGTATTAGAGTGATGCTGGAGTCATAGAATGAGTTTGGAAATATTCCCTCCTCTTCTACTATCTGGAAAACTTTAAGGAGGGTGTGTATTAGGTCCTCACTAAATATTTGGTAAAATTCAGCAGTGAAGCCATCTGGTCCAGGAATTTTGTGCTTAGGTAGTTTTTTGATTATGAATTCAATTTCATTGCTGGTAATTGGTCTGTTCAGATTTTCTGTTTCTTTCTGGGTCAGCCTTGGGAGGTTGTATTTTTCTAGAAAATTGTCCATTTCTTCTAGGTTATCCATTTTGTTAGCATATAATTTTTCATAATATTCTCTAATAATTCTTTGTATTTCTGTGGTGTCCATAGTGATTTTTCATTTCCCATTCCTGATTCTGTTTATGTGTGTAGACTCTCTTTTTTTTTTGATAAGTCTGGCTAGGGGTTTATCTATTTTGTTTATTTTCTGAAAGATGCAGCTCCTTCTTTCATTGATTCTTTCTATTGTTTTATTATTTTCAATTTTATTTATTTATGCTTTAATCTTTATTATGTCTCTCCTTCTACTGACTTTGGGCCTCATTGTTCTTCTTTTTCTAGTTTTGTTAATTGGGTGTTCAGACTGTTCATGTGGGATTGTTCTTTCCTGAGGTAGGCCTGTATTGCAATATACTTCCCTCTTAGCATGGCCTTTGCTGAGTCCCTCAGATTTTGCAGTGTTGAATTATTGTTGTCATATCTTTCCATATATTGCTTGATCTCTGTTTTTATTTGGTCACCGATCCATTGATTATTTAGGAGCATGTTTTTAAGCCTCCATGTGTTTGTGGGCTTTTTCATTTTCTTTGCGTAACTTATTTCTAGTTTCATACCTTTGTGGTCTGAGAATCCAGTTGGTCTAGGAAGAGTACAATTAGAGGTATGTAGAAAGAAGTCTGAGGATAAATACTTGCATTGCAAGAAATGAGCATAGAGTAACTAACACTATATGTGATAAACAGTAATTTAAATTAATAAAGCAAAGAAAAAAATTTACTAACTTACTAGAAGATGAGGTTATACCTAAAACTACCACTTTTAAATTTAAATATTTTTGAATGTTTCAAAAAGGGGAGAATATTAAATATATTTATAAATGATGATAAGAAAATAAAGGAATTATATAAAATTTAGGTAAATGTTTATTTTTTATAAATGTGCACCAAGTACACTGCAATACAGAATCAATAATAATGGAGTAGCAATTTATATTTTTGCATATCCATTTGTCAAAGGAATTTCAAATGTCTGAATCACAATTACCAGATCACTTCCTATCTTTTAGAACCACAAAACTAACATTTTGAAATTAAGTTTTACTTCTAAATGTTTAATAGACAAGAGCAAACTTTTCTATTCTTATTCTATGGAGAAACAGTGAAGAGTAAGGAGATCAAAATGACAATGTATGTGAAGAGCTCAGCTTTAAAATAATCTATATCATCTTTAGCTCTATAGTTTGGAGAAGAGTTTCTAAAGTGTAATTTAATGGACATGTACAGATTTTTTTAGAAAGATATCTTGTGAATTTTCCATGTCAATTTAGATTATTAGAATATGATATTACTTACATTTAAAAATATAAGTATAGACATGTCTATAGTTCATTACAGGTTAAAAAACAACGCAATTGCCAATGAATATGAATTACCACTGAGTATGATCACAATTTTAAAATCTAAAAAATTCATTCATAACATTGATTTAATGTATTGGACAATATAGATTTGCCAAAATGTGTATGCTTATTCAACCATGGACCATTTGGAAAACTGCTTCACTTTTTTCCTAATTAAACTACTAAAATATTTGGCCTTATCATTAATTCATTACGCATTTCTGTCTGATTTCTTATTATCCTGAACAATTAAAGATGTACACCATGGTGCTACTGTAATTTTAAGTGCAAATTATAAATATCAGCACTGGCACCATATGCCAAACTGCACTTATAGTCATTTTCTACATGTTCATAAAATTCATTAAGTATTCCGAACAAAACAAAAGTGACAAAATTTAATAACTACCCAAGGAATGTGTTCACAGTAATAAGTTTTAATCATTACCTCAGAGAATAATTCACTTAACCTCTCTGAACCTCAGATTTCTCATGTGCTAATTGGGTGAAGAAAAGTATAGACTGATGGAGTAGGGTTTGTTTTTTCCTTTTTCCAGACATTAAACATATGTCTACTGAGTGCCCAGTGTCAATAAATGTACAGGGCCAGAGATTTTACTCTACCTGAATGCTAATGTCAGCCTGCCATAGTTTCATGGATGCTCTCAGAAGTGACCCAAGATGTCTAGGACAGAGCCAGAAGACTTAGTTACTCATGGGCACAGAGATCTGCATGAACTTCATATTTGTATCATTTTTTTTTCTTCAACACCAAATCAAATCTCATAGGAGGACATGAAGTGATCCAGACAGACATTGTACATGCAGTGGGTTTGAATCATAGCTTAAGAACCCTGGGTTTAGGGGAGTTAAATCTTCTGTAATGGACTATAAGCAAATCTGTCCTTTGCCTGGGAGGGGGACGTTATCTTTATTATCCAGGATGGTAAAAATAAATACATATATATACATACACACATATATATTTCCATCGCTTGGGCAGTAGATATTATTTGTATTTTCCAAGGCTGTTTGCTATAAAAATATCTTTGAGAAGGCGGTCTGGGACAAAAGGCTGTCAAATGCACAGGACACTGCACTAGGCAGCTGGGAGAGCGGACTTGAATAATTCGGACACTTTATGCTCAAGGAGCTGACTAGTGACAGAGACCAATAGTTTAATAAGTGTTAAATAGAGCACTATGAATTAAGAGATTTACTATGACACGGAAGTCAGGGCAGACTTCAGACATAAGAGCACTCTGAGTTGGGGGTTAGGAATAAAGAGGAAGTAACTAAAAACAAACAAGGAGGCCACCATGACACAATACAATGAGTTTGGCTTTAGTATGTTCTGGATTCTGTCATTAACTAGCTCTATGGCTTGAAGCAGCCTGAAATTTAAATCAACATGCACAGGCACCTCAAAAACACTTGTTGAAAAGTGAACTTTCCCCGATGGTTTATTGTATTACAATGTAATTCACAAAGGAAAACATCCCATACAAAAGCCTGGACTAGACGCTGCCAGAGCTCATGCCTGACTAACTCACCACCAATTGCTTTCAGCATTATACTGTATAGTGGTCAATGTTACAGAAAGATGTGTTACCCCCTCAGATCCACATAGCGAAGCCCTAATGGTCAATGTGATGATATCTGTAGGTAGGATTAGGTTTAAATTAAGTCATCAGAGTGGCATCCTAAGACGGGTTAGTGCCCTAATAAGAAGAGCAAGCAGAGATCTCCCTCCTCCCTCCTCACATGCAAGCACTGCTGAAAGACCGTCTGAGCCAGCCAGGTGGCTCACCCAAGCCAGGAAAAGGGGCCCTCACCAAGAACTCAGTCTATTAGCACCTTCTTCTTAGACTTCCCTGCTTCTAGAACTACAGGAAACAAACGTCAGTTGTTCAAGTCACAGCCCGGTCAGTTATATTTTGTTTTGGCAGTGCTAGCTGACTAAAACAGTGAATAAGTTTACATAATAAGGGTACTAAGTGTATTTGAATACTGAACAACATCCTAAAAATTTGAAATCATTTATATAACAATGCAGTGGTTTTCATATTTGGTTCAATATTTACCCATGAGCTATATTTATCACTTTTCCTTTTTTAATTATTTTATCTTGGCCACTTTAACTTAATTTGATTTTTGAAAAATATACACTTCACCTCACATATGAAACAGGTTGGAAATGTCCTGTAACTAACTGCTTTTGAACTTCTAGTGAATTCTACCAAGAAGATGAGGCACTTAATCTGTAAAATTTCTTTTGATGTTTTGACGCTGAAGACACTAGATAAGTATAGGGTACTATTCTTGATATTAATATTTATTCTGTGATACTAGGTGGGAAAAAGTATCATTTAAAAATTCATTGTAAGCCTATCACTGAGATTAAGAATGATAGTTCAAAATAATCCATGGCTCATTTCTGTCTGTAGATACAAAATTTGAAAGTCGGGTCTAATTAGAAAATAGCATCATCATTCTTACCAACAATACATAACCTAAATTGTGATTCTTTTTCTCTTTCTTTGCAGCTCTGTTCTGTTACAGCTTTACTTCTCTTATGACATTTTGATTCTACTTACACAAGTATTCTGTGAAAAGAAGTGTCAATCCAAATCAGATCTAAATTCTCCTTGGTAACATATTTTGTGTTAAATTTGAGATGGACAGAAGAGGAATCTCATTTCTGACAGAACAGACACCTGCCAGTCAGCTAACTAAATATGACTATCATGTGTCTTTAAGACATGGAGAAATTCTTCTGTATACATTAAAATTCAAAAAATTTTAGTAAGCAAAACTTATTTTTAAATAATTCTTTTAGCAATAAGATTTAAATCACTTTAAATGGCACATCTACCATTGAAGATTTTCTTTCTTTCCAGGGCTTTTTTTGTAAATTTCCAGTGCTAACGACTTTCCCTGGACAACAGTCTACTTCATCTATATTGTAAAAGGTTTATGCAAATACAGAGATTGCATATGTTCCCCTTTTACCTTTAGGGAAAAGCTTCCATGCTTTTAAAAATCTTTAATCATTCTACTATCCTCTTTTCAACTAAACCTGTAAAATACACATAAATCAGTTTGAGGATAGTAAGGAGTTTTGACTACATAAAATACAATATGACATTTTATGGTTAATTTGGCCTTTAGCTTCATTAGATAGAAAACGACTCTCTTTGTCTAACACTCAATTAAGGAGCAGCCAGTAAGATGATTATTGGATCTCATTCTTACAGCATTTGAGCAGATGTATAAACTCTGTGACAACATAAACAATCTATTATAATATTAAACACCAACTCATGATCTACTTTAGCAATTATCAATGTTTTTTTCCTTACTTGAGAGGCAGGGATCATCTCTTTTTTATCATAAACAAAAAAGAAAGCAAGGAATATTTATGCAGTTAGAGGGAAACTCCTCTGTGAGAAAATTACTAGAACCTCTTTTTGAACTTTTATATCAAAATAATAGCAGATTCACAAAAAGTTACAAAGATAGTACACACAGGTCTCATGCGTCCTCTACTCTTTTTCCCCATTGGTTCCATTTTCCATAATTATAATAGAATATCAAAACCACAAAATTGACATTGGTACAATGAATGTTTAACATTTTATGCCACTTATATGTGTAGACTCATGTAACCCTTAACATAATCAAGACATCTCTATTCTACCACCATAAACATATCCCTTATTCTATCCCTTTGTAGTCATATTCTCTTCCTTCCCCCTATCTGTAGTGGGTTGGAATAACGTTCTTCAAAACTTCATCTCCTCCCAGAACTTAAGAATGTGACCTCATTTGGATATAAGCCTTTTCATGTACAATTAGTTAGGATCTAGAGATGAAATCACCATACATTAAGGGTGGAACCCAAGTCTAACGACATGTGCCCTTATGAGAAGAAAGGACACACAAAAACACAGAAAAGAAAGTCATGTGAAGACAGAGACAGAGATTAGAGCTGTCCAAAAATGAGCCAGAGAATGCCAAGGGTTGTTGGCAGCTAGCAGAAGCTAGAAGAAGCATTATCCACAACAATAGCCTACTCTCCAGGGAAGAAGACTACCTGAGTCCTGTCTGAGAGCTATGAGTTATGAGCATTCCTCTTACTCCAGCCCCTTCTAGCCTTCTGGCTTCACTTAAGGATCACTCTAGACAAGAAGAAACATTTACAAAACTGAAGAAATACACCAACTAAAAGACTGAAATTTAACTGGACGACGATATGGTGTTTCTTCCCCTTCATACCATCTCACCTACAGTGTCCCAGCATAACAATAGATTATATTGAAAGAGACTGAAAGACACAGGCTATCTCTCAGGAGGTATATTTAGGAAAGTTTAAAGTCAAGAGAGGGAACTCTTCTGTCCACTTTGATGTGAGACTTTTGGTTTCAGATCTTAGGCTCCAGAACCAAAAGGATAAATTCCTGTTGTTTTGAGCTGCCTGGTTTGTGGTAAAGCTACCTGCATTTTGAAAGTTCATGTTATATCACTACACTTTGTGAAAGGCCTGAGAAATCCCAAAAAGGATTTTCACTTTTATGAGAAAAGGTGAAAAATGAAAATAGATTTCAGCATTTGTTTTGCAATGCACCATTATAGGGATAGTGCATGAGCTGAGTAGGACTGGCCACACCATGCTCCTTCCCCAGGAACTATGCCCAGTATCTCAGCATTAAGATGCTATAGGTTTGAATGTTATCTGTAAGCATTTGTGTTTATCTCAATTTGTTTTATGTATCTTTCAGCAAAATACAACCTAAGATTTCAGAAAAGCCTAAGAAAGGTTATTTTTGAGGTCTGAGGACACAAAAAATATTTCACATATATTAATGGCAATCACTTCTTCATTTTACACCATCGTGGCTTATGAAGATTCACTGGATCACTTTACTTTTGGATATTAGGGAAAACCTGTACTTTGTTACAGCAGCCTTAGGAAACTAAATAGACCATTCTTAAATCCTAACTAATGTTCTATATCTATAGTTCTGTCATTTAGAGAATGTTACATAAATGGAATCAAACAGTATGTGACCTTTTGAAATGGTCTTCTTCACTCAGAATAATTCCCTTGGGATCCCTGCAAGTTGCTGTATGTATCAGTGTTTATTTCCTTTTATGATGGAATAATATTCCATGGTGGAGCTATAGCAGTTCTTAAATCATTCACCTATCCAAGGACATTTTGATTGTTTCCAGGTTTTGGCTATTGCAAATAGAGCTGCTATGTACATTTATGGACAGGTGTTTATGTGCTTCAATTTCTCAGGAATGGATTGCAAAAGTATAACTGGATCACATGATGAGTTATATATTTTTTAAAGTTGCCTAATTATTTTTCAAAGTAACTATACCATTTTGCATTCTGACCAGCAATGCATTAGCATCTAGTTTCTCTGCATCCTTGCCAGCATTAGGCATCATCATTATGCTTTATTTTAGTTGATGTAATAGTTGTGTAATGATACCTCTCCCTGGTCTTAATTTGCATTTCCCTAGTAGCTAGTGACGTTGAACATTTCATCTATTTATTTCCTATCTGCATATTCTCTTCAGTATAATGTCTCTTCATGTCCTTTGTCCACTATCTAACTGAATTTTGTTTTTTGTTTCCCTGCTTTTTGATTGTTAAGAGTCATAAGACAAAGGTAGAAAGAAAAGTATAGACCAGTCCTCAGGACCTGAGGACAGTGGTGATTTATCTGGATTTACTTTTGCCTCATATGTATCAGACTATTTGGGTATTGGTAAAAGCACCAACCCAGGAATGATAATGGGTACAGACAAAAACAAAACAAAATAACAACCACCAGAAAACAAACCCAAGAGAAGCTTTCTCTCTAGTAAAATGAGCAGAAAAAGTGCATGCTAGCAAGACAGAAACCTTTGAAAAACAGCCATTTTACTTCAGGTAAGTACCAAAGAAAAAACTGCGGTGCCCACCACCAGCCCCAAGAAAGCCCAAGTGAAAAACCTAAACATCCACACTAAACAGACTGTAATGACTCACTCCAAATTCCTGCCAGAGTGGTACCACAGCACAGAGCTGGGACTTTTATCCAAATGAATGGCAATGAGCCCCTAGTGTGATGTCAGTGGAGACCACATGGGAGCCTATAGTTGTCTCCCCATCTGCTTTGAGGAGGTGTCCTTCCTCTCTGAAGGGGTAGTTTCAGAGAAGGCCTATCGAAAATCGGGATTTCCACCACTGCTCAGCAGTAATGAGATGACCTCCTCTTCTCATACACAGTACTATCAACAGAGGTCTACTAGGGAGCAGAAATGAACAACCAGCTCACCAACCTATCCAGCCACATGCCCAGCAGTGAGGGATTCCTCTCTGTCAAACCCTGGATGTCAAGGGAGGGCAGTAGAAAACTTAGATTCTAACCACATGAAGCAGTAATGAGAAATTGTCCTCATCTCCCATAACTTGGAGTTGTGTCAGAAGAGCCTTGCTAAAACAAAAGATTTAAGTAATACCTGCAGTCTATAAACGATGCCCTAAGTATACAGGTTTTGATAGAAAATTCCTCATCCTGCCAAGAACGAGGGCTGCATCATCATCAAGAAAGAAAGATAATCAACAAATAGCAACAAGATGATACCAATATGAGAACTATAAGAATTTAAAAGCAAACATCATGAAAATGCTTCAACAAGCATTATAAATATCCTAAAACAAACAAACAAAAAAATGGACATTCTCAGCAATAAAATACAGAAGATATAAAGAAGATTCAAGAGAAAACCTTAGATCAGAAATTACAATGACCCAAATTTTAAAAAGTCAGTGATGCGCTTAGCAGCAGAATGGAGAAGACGGGAAAAAAATAGTGAATTGGAGATTCAACAATAAAAATTACCCAATCTGAAAAACAGAGAAAATAGACTGAATAACAAGAAAATGAACAGAGATGCAGGGGCATGGGGGAATATAACAAAAGATCTAACATTCATATTATTGGAATCCCATAAAGGTAGGAGAAATATATTAAGGAAAGTATTTGAAGAAATAATGGCTGAAAATCCCCCAAATTTGGCAAAAGACATACAATTACAGATTCAACAGCTGAGAGAACCCTGAGCAGGTTAAGTCAAAATAAACACAAGCCATTACACACCATTGTCAAACTTCTGAAAAGTAAAAACCATGAAAACCTCTTGAAAGTGCCAGAAAAAAAAAAGAAAAAAAAACTTAGTACCTGCAGGGGAAAAAGGATTTGAATAAAGGATTTGAGTAACAGAGCGTTTCTCACGAGAATCCACTAAGGCCAGAAAAAAGTGGCATATTTCTTAAGTGCTGAGAAAAAAAAACAACAACCCTGTCAAATAGGAAGGGATTCTATGTCGTTACATTATACTTTAGAAATAAAGAGGAAAAACAATATAGAGGGTCCTTAAAAAATTAAAAATAGAACTACCATATTATCCACCAATCCCACTTCTGGGTATATAGCCAAAGGAAATGAAAACAGGATCTGAAAGAGACATTAATACTTCCATATTCACTGGAGCATTATTTACAATAGCCAAGATATGAAAACAACATTTAAATGCCCTTTAATGGATGAATGGATAAAGAAAATGTGATATGTGTGTGTGTGTGTATATCTTCAGCCTTGAGAAAGAAGGAAATCCTGTCATTTACAACAACATGGAAGGACCTTGAGAGCATTATGCTAAATAAGTTAAATAAGACAAAGACAAATAGTATATGATATCACTTATATGTAAAACCTAAAAGAGTCAAGTTTATGGAAAAAGAGGCTAGAATGGTGGTTATCAGGAGCTGAGAGGTTGGTAAAAGTCTAAACATGAAGGGAGGGAGGGAGGGAGGAAGGAGGAAAGTAAGACATTCTCAGGTGAAGGAAACCTAAACGGAATTTTTCCAGTAGACTTACCCTAAAGTAATGTCTAAACAGAAAGGAAATAATAAAAGTAGGAAACTTGGAGCAAGAAAAGAAGAGAAAATGAGAAAAAGAGCAAAGTATGGGTAAGTATAACAAACATTCCTCTTCTTTTAAGTTTTCTAAATTATGTTTGATGATTGAAGCAAAAATTAGAATACTCTTTAATGTATATAAAGAAAATATTTAAGACAATTAGATTATAGATGAAGGAAGATAAAAGGACATGGGAAAGGTAAAGTTTGCACTTCACTTGAACTTTTAAAATATTTACTCCAATAAACTGTGATACCTTTTATATATATATATATATGTGTGTCTGTGTGTGTAATACCAAGAGCAACCACATATATGCACACACATACACACATGTATATACACATAAAACACTATATATCAAAATGAAAAAATTAAAATGAACTCTAAACACAAAACGACATGGTTGTAGAGAAATATAAACAAAAACAAAGAATGGAACAAATGGAAAATAAAAGTTTAAAATAAGATTTAAGCCCTAATTTATAAAAATTATATTAAAATAAACCACATAAAAACACAAATTAAAAAACAGAGATTTGCAAAACTAATAAAAATGACCCAACAATATGACATCTACAAAATGTTCTTTTCAAATATACTTATAGAGGTAGACTGAGTTAGGTTGAAAATATAAAGATGGAAAGAAGCTACACTGAAAACATTAATCAAATAAAGCAAAATAGGTAGATTTTTATCAGATAAAATAATTTTCCAAGAAAAGAAAATCACTAGGACAAAGAGGGACATTACATAATGGTAAAAGGGTTAGCTAGATATGTAGCAATCCTAAATGTTTATGTAACAAACCATAGTACAGAAAAATATATAATGCAAAAACTGACAGAACTTAAGGGGGAAATGAAAAATTCCAGTATATATTTGGAGACTTCAAAACCCTTATATCAGCAATTGATTGAACAACCAGACAGAAAATCATCAAGTATATAGAGTAACAACAATATCAACAATCAAAAGGATCTAATCATATTTATAGGCTATTATATCAACAACACAAGGATATATATTCTTTGCAAGGACCCAAGGACCCAAAAAACAAATACCAAGACTACAAAACAAACCTCAGCAAATTTTGAAAATGAAAATCATATAGAGTGTATATCCTGATCACAAACTAGAAATCAGTGAGCGAAAATAATAGGAATTTCCAATCACCTGGGAACTAAATAGTACATCTAAATAAGCCAAAGGTCAAAAATGAAGTGTAAAGAAAAAATTTTTAAAAATACATGCAAATGAATGAAAATGAAAATATAACACATCAACATTTGTGGGAGGCAGCTAATGTAATTCTGAGAGGGAATTGTATAGCATGAAATACTCACACTAGAAAAAACGAAAATCTCACAAATCTAGGCCAAACTAGAAGAGCAACTTAAAAATACACAGCAAGCAGACAGAAGGAAAGAACAAAAAGAGCAAAAAGCAGTGTAATAGAAAAGAAAAAGGCAATTAAAAAAAATAGTAAAACAGAGGATACCACTACAGATCCTACACACAATGAAAACATAATAAAAACAACTACCACATTTGACAACCTAGATATAATGGACCAATTCCTGGAAATGTACAAACTATCATAAAGCACCCTATTTGGTTAGCATTAAAACTATTCAGGAAATTGAAGAGTCTCAAAAAAGAAATTCTAGGACCGAATTGTTTTGCTTGCAAATTCCACCAAACATTTAAAGAAAAATTAATATCAGTTCTACACAATCTCTTCCAAAGACAAAAGAAAAGGGAACACTTTTCCTACTCATTTTATGAAGCCAGTATTACTTATCAAAACCAGAGAAAAGACAGCACATAAAAAGTAAAGACTATGGCCCTCATGAATCTAGATGTAAAGATTCTTAGAATATTAGTAGGTGTAATTCAGCAATGTATTTTAATAATTATACATTATGACCAAGTGATGTTTATTCCAGATATACAAAGTTACTTCAGAATTGCAAAATTAATTAATGCAATACACTATAACAGGCTAAAGAAGAAAAATAACAATATCAATTGATGCAGATGAAACATTTGGAAAAAATCAATACCCATTCATAATAAATATCCTGAAAAATAGGGATACAGAGGGACTTCCACAAGTTGATAAAGAACATCTACAAAAACTTGCAGTAAATATCACACTTACTTATGAAAGACCAGAATTTCTCCACCAAAGATCAGGAACTCGGTAAGGGTGTCCACAATCATCACTGTTTTTCAAGATAGTTCTGGAAATTCTAATCAGCACATAAAAAGGCACTAAACGCAAATAAAAGGCATACAAATTAGAGCTGAAATAACCACCCCCACCCCATGTGTAGATACTATGTCTACACAGAAAATTTCAAACTTAGAAATACTTAGAACTAATGAGTTAATTCAACAAAGTCACAGTATACAAGATTAATAAACAAATATCAATCACTGACTGTCCAGATCCTAGAAATGACTACTTGGAAACTGAAATAAAAAGCACAATACCATTGTCACCAGAGGCAAGAAGACAAGCGAAGAGCCAAGGGAAGCACCCTGAACACAGAAGACAGTGTCCGCACACACAACGCCCCGGAGACGGAGACGGCTTCCCCACACCTGGCCACAGGGCGCTCCAGAGCGCATGAGCAGAACGGTCGTCCCGCGGCTGTTGCGAGAACGCAGGGAGGCCTCGTGGGGAGAGCCAGGTGGAACTCGTTCCGGCGCAGCAGGTGTGGGCCCCCTGCTCCTGCTTACCCCTCAGGCTGAGGTGGCTCACTGAGAACGTGGTACTCACCACTTTAAAACTAAGCCTCTAAAGCACAATACCATTTACAGTAACAAAAAATATCAACGCAGCAATAAGAAAGAAACAAATCCTACCGTTTGCAACAACATGGATGGAGCTAGAGGGTATTATGCTCAGTGAAATAAGCCAGGCCGAAAAAGACAAGTACCAAATGATCTCACTCATATGTGGAGTATAAGAACAAAGAAAAAAAATAAATAAATAAATGAAGGAACAAAACAGCAGCAGACTCACAGAACCCACGAATGGACTAACAGTTACCAAAGGGAAAGGGACTGGGGAGATGGGTGGGAAGGGAGGGATAAGAGGGTAAAAGGGGCATTACGATTGGCAGACATAGGGTGGGGGGGCACGGGGGGTACTGTACAGCTCAGAGAAGACAAGTAGCGATTCTCATCTCACTACGCTGATGGACAGTGACTGTGGTGGGGTTGGTGGGGGGGACCTGGTGATGGGGGGAGTTCAATCATCACGGTATTGCTTATGTAATTGTAGGTTAATGATACTAAAATAAAATAAAATATTAAAAAAAAAATATCAAGTACTTTTATGTAAATTTAACCAAACGTGGACAGGACTTGCATATTGAAATTATAAAATATTAATTAAATACAATCTAAACTGAGAGAAACAACATTTAAATGGATTGAAAGACTCGGTTAAAAAAAGTCATTCTCCTCAAATGCATATGCACTTCTACATTCTTATCAAAAGTCCACAAGTTTTTTGCTTGTTTTTTGTTTTTATAGACAGTCTCATTCTAAAATTCAGGGAAAATGTAAGGGAACTATAATATCAAAACAATTTTGAAAAAGAAGAGTAAATTAGGAAGATCATTCTACCTGATCTCAAGTCTTATAACCCACAATAATCAAGATCATGGTGTTGGCAGAGAAACACTAGATGATTAATGGAATGGAGTAGAGCACCCAAAAATAGTCCCACATAAGTACGGCCAGCTGATTTGACAAAGATACACAAGCAATTTAATGAAAAAAATAGCCTTTTCAACAAATGGTGTTGGAGTAATTATATATACATAGACAAAAATATATATGCCTTAAAATCCATCATAGATTCAAATGTATAACATAAAGCTATAAAAGTTCTACAAGATAACATAGGAGAAAATCTGGATATAGGATTTAGTGAACCGTTCCTAGACAATATCCCAAAGGAATGAGCCACAAAAGAAAAAATAATAATAAATTGGACTTCATGAAATTTAAAAACATTTTTTTCTGTGAAAGATCCAGTTAAGAGATGAAAAGACGAGCTACAGAGTTGGAGAAAATTCTTGCAAACCTTATATCTGACAAAGGACTTATATCTCAAATATATAAACAAATTGAGACCCTTGTTGTTTATATATTTTTAAACTGTACTATATTCTAAATCTTTGTTGAAATTAATTAGCCTGATGCAAATGTACTATTTTTATATGAGTGCAATGGGAGATGAATGTAAGGAAGAAGTCCTGAAAATGGATATTTTTAATCTGCTGTGACTAGTAAGTAGGCAAACCATTTATTTAATTAAAATGTTAAAAGATATTTTATGCCCAGTAGTTGAGGAATGTTGTGACTCAATATCCTGGCAAGTCACTGTGCAAATAAAGATGCACACCCACTTACTCTCACAAGGCTAGATAGACTAAGAGAATCTTTGTCCTGTTTATTTTCCCCAAGTAACTCTCAAGTCTTGGAGACAATGACTTGCTACACAATTTATAGTTTCTTTTATTAAGAGTTTAGCTGGATTCTATTACATAAAATTTTAGAACAGGCAAAAACAATCTTTGGTTTTAGAAACCATATCTTTAGAAGCCCAGGGCCCTAGTGTGGAAAGATTGATTGTAAAGATCAGTGAAAGAACTTTTTAGGATGACAGAAAGTTTCTGTACCTTAATTATAGGGGTAGTTATATGATTGTACGTATGTGGCGACATTTATCAAGTGTTTAAAGCTGATGCTCTATCAAGTTTGGGCTTCCATAGTAATTTTGGGGGCCCTTCCACCTTCCCTCAACACTGGGAAACATTCATCAGCATTTCTTTTAATCTTGGGCAACTCAGTATCAAATAGGAAGTCATTTATATTTCTTCTTCATCTATTAGGCATTATACAACCCATCCAGACTGTTTTTGCTGAGGTGTCAGCATTCACTTCACAAATTCTGAAATCAAACAGAGCTACCTCTGCTTTGCACTGGGACATAAGGCTCTAGACACAGCCTCCAGCCTTTCAGTTCCTCAAGTGTGAATCAGACATAACCCCACTGTATCTTCCATTCTGAGGAAGACAAGCTCTCTAAGGAGTCCCATGAAACCCTCCTCAATTTATTTGAAGTTGAGAAAAGGATTCTCCTACGCCTTATACACATATTCAATAGTTTTTAAAGAAACTTTTTTTTCTTATATGGAAAACCTCTCTTGTCTAGATTTGGGTTATAAAATCAGTTCCTGGTTATAATCTTCTGCAAGACTTATGTGGTCTAACACCTCATTTTGGAATAGAAGAGAATTTGTCCTCCTTTTCTTGGAGCTTTAGTCAAAACTATCATAAAGTCCTTTTAATATATTACTATATTTTAGAAAAGTAAAATATATAATAAAAATTAAAATATTAAAAATATATACAAAAATGTTTTCATCTCATCCCATACCGTTAAGTCTTCCTTCCCATACATAACTACTCTTAATGGTTTCTTGTGTTACATCTGTACAGGCACGCACATACAAGTAAAATACAAATAATGATATGTGTTATGTATCACACATTATTTTGCAGCATGTTTTCTTCACTCAAGGATATATTCAGCAATATTTTACATCAGTATGTAGAGATTTATCTCAGTTTTTCATGGTTGCTGGAATTTCCTTGTGTAAATATAACCTATCCCCTATTGCAGGGTAATTAATATTTTTTCAGTCTTTTGATATTGCAAACTCTGCAGCAATAAAGAATTTTGAATGTATTTTCAAGGACATATATAGGTTTCTTTTATATAATATAAAACTAGAATTAAAATTGCTAGGTAAAAGGGTAGTTTGATTGTATATTTTGGCATATATTATCAAATTGCTCTCCAAATTTATATTTATTGCAATGAGAGCTAACTTGGTGATCAAAATTTGGAGCTAATTGGAACATGGTGACATTGATCTTAACAGTATTATATAATAAAAGCAATACCTCATTCTCATTTTAACACAAATCATATCCTTTTGATATTTTTCTATTTCACTGTTAGATTATTTCTCTGTGATTTGTTCAAACTCTGGTTATAATGAAGTCTACCACCTATACTGAAGTTTTCCCTCTGTCTTATATTTTACATCATCATTTCATGGTATTTTTGTGTCCCATTTCTAATCCTATTTTTTTTACAGATTCCAGAAACTTCATCTTGCTTGTATATGTTATTGCACTGCAAAATACTTATGGTTTTAACATTTGTACATAAATATTTAATTTTCTAAACACTATAATATTTTAAGAAGTAGTAGAACTGTATCAGGAGACATTCCTCCTCCAGAGAAAACAACTTTGGGACAGCCTGCCTTTATGATCAAGATAAAGGTTTTTATCTAAGTTGTAGACTTTTGACTCAATTCTCCTTAAATTTTAGGCTCTTAGAGAAAAGTACGTAATAACAATTGTATCTTGTTTCTGTATATTTTGTATATTGAAAATTACTTATGCATTACCTAAATTAGTCCTGATAACAAGTATATAACAAATTAAACTCCAACAATATTATCTCTATTTTTACAGGGTTTTTTTTGAGATAATTGTAAATACACATGCAATTGTAAGACATAATACAGAGATAACATGTATCCTTTACCCTGTTTCCCTCAATGGTAACATCTTACAAAACCATAGTATAATACCACAACCACGTACTATTCTTATTTTACATTAGAAATAAACTAAGAATGTCTTTTATTCAATAATCTTCAAGTATGTAGATAGCCAATTAGATGAATGCTAGAAAATCCTATTACAATGGGGAAAAAATACTTGGCATAAACTTAAAAAATGTGTGTATAAGGAAATGTCTACATAAGGAAAACTATCACATACTTTTAAAACACACTAAAGGAGATTTGAACAAGTGAAAAAACATGTTTTCTTATATATGAAAGTTCAACATCATAAATATGATTATTTGTAAATTTAATCCAATACCAACAATATCTTACTAGGTTTTTAAATTTTTCTTCCTAGTTGCAAAAATAGTGAAGAAATTCTTTTAAAAGGGCAATGAGGGCCCCGGCGGAGAAGCTGAGGTCATCATTGAATTGAAATATTTAAAGTGGATACAAAACTGTTCCAGCAATGCAGACGATTAAGTGCGTTGTTGTGGGTGATGGTGCTGTTGGTAAAACATGCCTCCTGATATCTTACACTAAAACAAATTTCCATCTGAGTATGTACCGACTGTTTTTGACAACTATGCAGTCACAGTAATGATTGGTGGAGAGCCATATACTCTCGGACTTTTTGATACTGCAGGGCAAAAGGATTATGACAGATTACGACCGCTGAGTTATCCACAGACAGATGTACTTCTAGTCTGTTTTTCAGTGGTCTCTCCATCATCATTTGAAAATGTGAGAGAAAAGTGGTACCTGAGATAACTCACCATTGTCCAAAGACCCCTTTCTTGCTTGTTGGGACCCAAATTGATCTGAGAGATCACCCCTCTACAACTGAGAAACTTGCCAAGAACAAACAGAAGACGATCACTCCAGAGACTGCTGAGAAGCTGGCCCGTGACCTGAAGGCTGTCAAGTACGTGGAGTGTTCTGCACTTACGCAGAAAGGCCTAAAGAATGTATTTGACGAAGCAATACTGGCTGCTCTGGAGCCTCCGGAACAGAAGAAGAGCCGCAGGTGTGTGCTGCTACGAACACCTCTCCAGAGCCCTTACTGCACAGCTGGTCGTAGCACCATACTAAAAGCAATGTTTAAGTCAAACTAAAGATTAAAAATTAAAATTCGTTTTTGCAATAATGACAAATGCCCTGCACCTACCCACATGTATTCATGTGAGACAAGGCCAGTAGGTATGGTCCCCTTCACCCCTCAGTACTAGTTAATTTTGAGTAATTGTGTATTGTCAGAAAAGTGATCAGTACTAGTTTTTGTTTTGTTATTTGAAAAAAAAAATTTTTGTTGTTTTTGTTTAAAAGCAAGGCATGCTTGTGATGACTCTGTAACAGACTAATTTGGGTTGTTGAAGCTGCTCCTGGGCTCCACTCTGGAGAGTAAACTGGGACATCTAAAAAATAAAAAAATAAATAAAATAAAAATAAAAGGGCAATGAGAACAGACTAGTCCTATTTCTAACTAAAGGAACACTATTTTGGAACATAGACAGATAATATGAAGGGAATAAAAGCACCCAAAAATAAACCCCAGGAAAGAAAGAAATTTTAAAAGATGTAAAGGTGGCATTTAAAACCAGAAGGGAAAACATAGACTTTTATATAAATAATATTGTAACAACTTTATATCTTCATGGAAATATTTAGCGTCAGCTTCATTCCTCACATCATAAATCAACATATATTAAAAATGGATTTTTTAATTAAAAAGGAAAAAAGTAAAACCAGAAATGTACTAGAAGAAACTAACAGGTAAACTCCTTAAAACCAAAAATTAGAGAAAAATCTTCCTAACTATGACTCGGAAATTAGAAAAAAATAAAGAAATGATTGGTATTGAGGACAAGAGAAATGAAAAAGATATGAAAAATTTGGCTTGGCTAGGCAAATGACAAAATGAAGAAAAAAAATTTTAATGGAAATTAAGTCAAAGGCCAACAATTTGATAAGAACATGGGCAAAACATATGAATAAATAAGTCACAGAACAATAAATGCAAATGACTTTATAAAACCGTATTTTAAAAATGCCTAATCTTGTTCATAATAAGTAATAAAATAAAAAGAAAGAAAATTTTTTTTAACTCATCATATTGAGAAATATTTAAAAGGTAGAAAACGTTTATTTGGGCAAAGCTGTAAGGAAAGAATCATATTTTTTCTGGAAGTTTAAAATGGTACAACTCATAAGGAGAGGACTATACAACATCTAAAAATAGAAAGTGTATTTGCCCTCAAAATAAGTATCATTTTCAGGAATTTTTACCTAATTGCAAAAACACAGTCACCTTTGACAAAGATATTCACTGCAGCATTATTTTAAACAATTAAAGGTTGAAAGCAACATATATAGGCACTCAATAGGGAACTCATGAATGAAATATGTTACATTCACAATTAAGTACTCTGGGGTTGTAACTCTAAATTAAAAGTGGAATGTCAACATCAACTCCTAAAAACAAACAAAAGAGCATAATCTTGACTCTCTTCCCTATAAAATGGTAGTATTATTTACTTCCTTGCTATATTTCCAGTTTTCTTTTATTAAAAGAACATCTCTAATAAACATGTTTACAAAAATATATCACATATCTCTATTGTAACTTCTTAGGAAAACTATGAAGAGTAACTGGATGAAAGGATAAGAATAGCCTTGTAGTTTTTGATATATATATCAGAATTTTCCTCAAGAAAAGTAGTACCTTTTTATACTCTCACCAACAAACTATGGAAATGCTAATAGAGCATCTTGTACATACAGTTACAATTACTGAGTTTGAATATCCATATAACATAATGGATAAAAAACTGGTATTTCATAGCTCTCATTTGAATTATTTTGTTGTCTAGTAAAATAAATTTAAAAAATCTCTTTTAACATTAACATTTATTTTTTAATTTCTCATCTGTGATCTTGATCTGTCTCCAAAGTCAGGTATTTGAATTGTTCTTAATCAATTCCTATAAGTATTTTTACTATTGCAATCTTTATCAAACGTCATAAATTTATCCCAATATGTAATTGTTATTTTTCAGCTGCTCCTTTTTAAAATTATGTTTTGTGATCAATGCAAATAAATTCTATAATGTGAAAATTTCAAAGAAAAATAAAAAAAGTGGACAAACACATATAATCCAAAACAGATAGTACAAAAAATATGAACTGTAAAGGAATGTTTATTACAGACAGTAACTTGAAATTTAAATGACTGACTTGTTTCTGGGTTGGATTTATAGAAGGAAAATATCTCCTTACTTTAGGAATTTAAAACTACTCTGGATATATTGACCCTTATAACATGTAAGCAACAACTCAAGGCTCTATGAAACTTCCTTCACGAAGCATGTAGTTTTTAAGTTTTCCTGTGCATAGAAGCAAATGTGACTTTACCTTCTAGAATCTACCTGATTTTAGCCTACATTCTCACTTTTAACTATCTAAAATATTGAGTGATAGAGTAAGCCTTCCAATTGTAGATATTCTAATTTGTAAAACTTTGCCTTATTTTTGACTTCTCCAGATGTTGCCTCCTTTTAAAAAAATACACCTCCAAAAAAGACCATTTTTAAATTGCTGCAATTATTCTACATATGTTGGAATAAACAGCATGGAAGTTAAAGTTAGATTAATTCTTGGAGTTAGATTAAATTTAGTATTTTAAAGAATCCGAAACACATTTGTTACATGGAAACTATCTACCTTTTGACATTAAAGTGTTTAAGACAGACTGATTAATTATATTTGAATGTGCAGAAGATTCCAATCAATCACTGCTCTAACACATACTAATTATTACAGTTGTACATCCTCTAATTGCACTGCACCATATTGCGCTTCATAGATAATAGATTTTTCACAAATTGAAGCTTTGTTGTTTGTGGCAACTGTGTCAAGCAAGTCTATCAGCACCATTTTTCCAACACCATTTGTTCACTGCATATCTCTGTGTCACACTTCAGTAGTTCTCATGTTTCAAATTTTTTCATTAATACTATATTTGTTATGGTGACCTGTGATTAGTGATCTTTGATGTTAAGATTGCAATTATTTTGGGGTGTCATGAACCACACCCATATGAGACTGTGAATTTAATAAAAAATGTGTGTGTGCTCTGACTAGCCTACTGACCATCTGTTCCCTCCTCTTTCTCCCTCTCCTCAGGCTTCCCTACTCCCTGAGACACAACAATCTTGAAGTTAAGCCAATAAATAATGTTACAATGGCCTCCTAAGTATCCGAAGGAAAGGAAGTCACACATCTCTCACTTTAAATCAAAAGCTAGAAATGATTACATGTATCGGGGAAGCCAGGATAGGCTAAAAGCTAGGTCTCTTGTATCAAACAGATAGTTAAGATGTAAATGCAAAGGAAAAGTTCTTGAAGAAAATTAGAAGTGCTACTCCAGTGAACACATGAATGATAAGCAAGTGAAACAGTCTTATTGCTGATATGATTAAAGTTTTAGTGGTCTCCAAAGGAGATCAAATCAGTCACAACATTCCTTTAAGCCAAAACCTAATCCAGAGCAAGGCCCTAACTTTTCATTTTTACGAAGGTTGAGAGAGGTGAGGAAGCTGGAGAAGAAATGTTTGAAGCTAGCAGAGGTTGGTTCAAGAGGTTTATGGAAAGAAAAGTCTTCTAAATGGAAGTGCAAGGTGAAGCAGCAAGGGCTGAAATAGAAGCTGCAGCAAGTTATCCAGAAGACCTAGCTAAGATAATTAATGACACTAAACAACAGATTGTCAAATGTCAATGAAATGGCCTTCTGTTAGAAGAAGATGCCATAAGCATAGGACTTTCACAGCTGGAGGGGAGAAGTCAATGTCTGGCTTCAAAGCTTCAAAGGACAGGCTGATTCTTTTGTTAGGGACTAATGTAGCTCGTGACTTAAATTGAAGCCAACGTCCATTTACCACTCTAAAAATCCTAGAGCCCTAAATAATTATGCTAAATCTGCTCTGCCTATGCTCTACAAATGGAACAACAATGCCTGGATGACAGCACACCAGCTGAGAGCATGTTTTACTGTATATTTTTTTGCACTGTTGAGACCCACTGCTCAGAAAAAAAGATGCTTTTCTTTTAAACTATGAGTGCTCATGTAGACAATGCACATGGTCACCGAAGAGCGCTGATGGGGATAGAAGTACAAGATGAATATTGCTTTCATGTCAGTTAACACAACATCCATTCCACAATCCATGGATCAAGGAGCAATTTCAATTTTCAAGTCTTATCATTTAAGAAGTATATTTCATAAAGCTATGGCTGCCTTAGACTGTGATTCCTCTAATGGATCTGCACAGAGTAAATCGAAAATATTCTGGAAAGGAGTCCCCATTCTAGATAACATTAAGAAATTCATGATTCATGGGAAGGGGTCAAAATATCAGCATGACCAGGAGTTTGGAAAAAGTTGATTCCAACCCTCATGGATGACTTGGAGGGGTTCAAGAATTCAGTGGAGGAAGTAACTGCAGATGTGTAGAAGCTTGGAATGCACTTGCTATGGAAATAGCAAGAGAACAATAATTAGAAATGGAGCCTGAAGATGCGACTGAACCACTGCCATTTCATCATAAAACATCAGCAAATGAGGAGTTGCTTCTCATGGATAAGCAAAGAAAGTGGTTTCTTGAGATGGAATCTACTTCTGGTGAAGATACTGTGAAGACTGTTGAAATGAAGCAAAAACAATTAGAATATCACATAAGCTTAGCTGATAAAGCACTGTCAGGGCTTGAGAGGACTGACTCCAATTTTGAAGGAAGTTCTACTGTAAAATGCTATCAAACAGCATTGCACACTACAGAGATATCATCTGTGAAGAGAAGTCAGTTGTGTCAATCTTCATCATTGTCTTTTTTTAAGAAATTGCCACAGCCACCCCAGCCTTCAGCAAACACCACCCTGATCAGTCATCAGCCTTCATTCTCAACCAGCAAAAGGACTGTGACTCACTGAAAGCTCAGATGATGGTTAGCATTTTTAGCAATAGGGTATTTTTAATTAAGGTCTGTATATTGTATTTTTAGACACAAGGCTATTATTGCAGACTTAATAGACAACAGTATAATGTAAACATAACTTTTATGTGTACTGGGAAACCAGAAATTTCATTTAGTTCAATTTGCTGCAATATTCACTCTTTTTGTGGTTGTCTGGAACTGAACCCACAATACCTCCAAGGTATACCAGTATGCAAGAAATCAAATGAAAAGTCAAGTTCAAAACCCCTGAGAAATTCAGCTTGCAGAAGAACAGAGAGATATTAAAACATGGCTAGAGTATATCAGCATTAAATTAGTAATGCTGAAACAATTACTATAACACTTATATTAAAATATGGAGCTTTCTTTTAATACCTATACATACTAAAGAAATATAGAATTTTTCATACCATTATGGGTTTTTAGAATTAATGAACCAAAGTGGAAATTTAGTCCTCATTCCATAAATTTTTTCTTTTTTATTCTAGATAAAGGCAAGTTTTAAAATTTGTATATGCAAAATAATGTTTTAGGTCTTCGTATACCTTAAGCCACATTTAATGTATTTACATTTTGACTATGAAATTTGGATGTCTGATCCACTGTTTTTGCACTTGACTTTCTACAGATTTAACATTTGTTCCCACTGTCAAGTCAAATCCTTCCAATGCTTTTAAAACTCAACAATTTGGGGATTCTTAACATGTTCTGAATCTAATTTTGATTAAAATTATAGAACAGACTTGTATATTTAGTAAAGAAATAAATTTTGTTTTCTGCATTGCACTTCCAGGCTTGGCCATTTCAATGGGAATTTTAAAGATAGATTAGGGAATTGTAGTTGTTAACTGATTTGATTCTCTAGTTAGCAGGATAGGCATCTAACCATTGACTTTCTTTTACCAAGAACTTTGGCTGTTGAACAACAGGAAGTACTCACTTGCTCTAGGGATGGTTGACTGTCACAGTTTGAGAGCAACTTCATTGGTAAGCAGTGTCAAAAGTAGCTCTTTCAGAAGAAGTCTGGCCCCTTCATCCTGACTTTACTGCTTTGTGGATGCCTCTCAGGCCTGGTTCATTAGCCAGAACACTCAAGTCAATGGGGACTCTTGGGCGGCTAGAGGCAAGGCTGTCACTTGCGTTGTAATTTTGTTTATAATATGTTTTGACATACAGAAATCATAAGTTTTTTTATCAATCTCTTCCTGCTTACTTCCTTGCTTTTATGCTTGGAAATGATTTCCCTGTTCAAAGATAAGAATCATTCATTCAGCTGTATTCTAATTATCTTGTGATTCTTTTCTGTTTTCATATTAAATCTGAAATATATTTTGTATAAATTGAGAAGGAAAGTTTTATTATTTTGGAAAATCAATTATTGCTGCTCCATATATTAATTTATCCTTTCTTTACAGAACATTAATATGAATCTGATGAAAATATTTCTTGTATACTATTAACATTTTGGATAAGTTTATATCCATATTTCTAGATCTTCTCCTATTTGTTGTTTAAAAATTTCAGAATACTTAAGGATGTTAATAAGAGACTTTTTTATTATAGAGTTTAATGGGAATACCTTTTAATCTTCAAATATAACTAACCTCTTTACTATTTTATATACATATTACTTTTCATGTCATATTCTTTTCTTTTTAGTTTACTAAAAATTATTCCATTTAATTTTTTTAAACTTTGGAAATAGTTTTTGAAACATCTATAAAAATGAGATGAAATTTACAACAGATTTCTTTATATTGGCCCACTCTTTCATTCTATTCCACCATAGTAGATTTGTCTGTCAGAATTTCTGTGAACTGGATATGATTTTAGATTTTGGTTTAGAGATATGCACGTGTCACGGGAATAACTGAAAGTGTTCACACTTTTCGGTGTTCTAAACAGAGGATCTCTGGCAAGGAAATGTAATGCCTTAAAAGTTAAAAAATAGAAACTCACCTATTATACAGTCTGGAGAAAAAAATCTTTGCTCAAGCTATAAAGATTCAGTCTGAATCCAAAGGAGACAGTGTGATGAAATTGGTTTCTTTTTCTCAAATTACTTTCTTGAACCAGGCTGCCACCCAGACCAGATTCATACATCTGAGTTTTCTGAATAAGAGGAATAGCAGGGCAAGGTAGTGGTTGAGGACAGTCTTTAGAACGAGGCACATTTAGGTTTGAATGTTGACTTTAATCTAACAAACCCAGTTTACCTTTCTAAGCCCTAGTTCACTCTAATACAAAATGGAATAAAAATACCGTGGCATATAAATTTATCTTCAATTTATGTTCAAATAATGCCTTACATGTAAGGAATTAGTGACAGCTTTGGAGAGAAAGCATTTCACTCTTTTGCTATGTTTTTAAAGAAATCCAAGAATACCACGTCTCCACCTAATACTTGATGTAAAAATGAGTTATCCTTCAAGAAATTCTTAGGAGAATTGAATTTTGCTACATTGTCAACAAATACATTTCAAGTGCTTGATGCATAAACTTACAAAGATTCCATATATTTTTTGACCAAACACTGTCATTTCTGGACTGATTGAAGTTCTTTATATTAATGTAAGCTGGCTGTTGCCAAAGAAAAATGGGCCACTAATCTTTTTTTTTATTATTTCTATCAACAGAATATGGTCCTTTGAAATGAAAAGGTATAATCTGGGGTGCTAAGAGACAGATTCTACTTTGAGAAATAGCGATATTTATCCCATGTAAAGGAAGTTAAAATAAATTAACAATTGTGTTGATACTGTGTTACTTAAATGTTTTATACTGACTGGCCATCTGAATATTTCAGTGGAGACACAAAAATTAGATACATCCTATACTGTCTTCAATATCTAGCATTTATACAAATATAAATAATTCCTACAGATTAGGGGGAAAATGGCCAAAAAATGAATACAGAATTAATAGAAAAGTAACCTAATGTTTATATGAAATGATGCTCAAACTCACTAGTAAGTTGAAAACTTAAAACCATAATGAAATATAAATTAACAGGCATCACATTACTCAAAATTAGAAAAGTGAATAGCATAAATGAGGCAACAATGTAGGAAAATGTAGAAATCCTCATGCACTTTTGGCAGTAGTGTAAATGATTCAATAGTTGATGTGTTATTTAGCAGATTTCAGTGATTTAGCAGATTTCTGTATTAAGCAGATTACATGAAATTTCATGTTAGACATATAATCCAGGAAGACACTTGAAACAGTGCAAAATGGAACACTAACAAGAATACCCATCCTATTATTGTTTTGATAATACAGATATTTTTGGTCTCCCATCTACTCAGGACCTTCCCAGGTGTAATCTGAAATCTGCCCCCACACACAGAGGACAGGGAGAGACTGAAGAAAAGAGGCTGGCCACTTCAGGTTGGTAGGCGTCAGAGTTTAACAAAGAAGGAAACTTACATAAGGGGCTTGTCTTGGGCAACCACAAGATGCCCCACCTGACAACCCTTGACAGTTTATATAGAGGCCTTAACTGGGTTCCATAACGCATACCATCCAGATGGTCTCAATACCACATCACTATCTCAAGGCTATGTCCTTGGGGCAGTGCCTGGGAGTGAGGATGGCAGGCAGAACCCACATTCCAAGGATAGGGGTGATGTTAAGGGGCTTCAGATGTGGGGGCTCAGCTCCCAGGTCAAATGGCAGTCACGTCTTTTCGACGACCTCACCCAACAGATATAAGCAACCGGATTACAGCAGATGCTGTTGATGCCCTGGCCGTCTCCCCTTTACAAGTCCTTGCATACTGTGTCCTTCAGCTACCATGGCTATTGGAGCCTAAAAGTTTCACACTTGCATTTTTCTCCAGAGGACCAACCTTGGTTGACAGAAGCATCCAACTTGGGAGATGCTTGGGAGGTTTCCACACCCACCTTTCCCACTCCTCTTCCCCTAGTTTTGTCTCAACAGCCTTGCATTAACCTACCAGTGACTGATTGATTGATTGATGTGGGGATAAATAACCCATACTCCTTGCCTCTGGGCAGGACAACCTCTGAAGTATAATTCACATTCAAGAGCTCCCTTGGGATCAGGTTGAGTATAGAAACCACCTCTTCACCTGCTTTCCTCGTTTCCTTAAAAATATCTCCTAGGATCATTCCCTCAATAAATGTCTTACACAAAAATTTTCATCCTAAACTCTGCTTCTTAGAAGCTTGACATAAGAAACTATGTATCTGTTAAGAGAAGAATTCTTAACTGGACTATAATTTATGCATTAATGGATTATTCTGCAGTAGTAAAAAGAAGCTACTTACATAAACATGAATAGTTTGCAAAAACATCATCTCAGGCAAAAGAAAAAAGAGAAGAATTTACAGCCAATATCTTTAATATAAAATAGGCATGAAAATAACACCATCTATTTCTAATGGATTGCTTATTTGGAGTCCAGATGAGTGGGGTATCAAAATTGAAGCGAGTGTTGTAGGTAAAGGCGCAATATAAAATAAAGCAATAAAATTGTGCATAGGCCAAAGGCAAAATGAATATGAATTGAAGATTTTTCTACATGAATTTCATTACTCTGTCAAAACACCACCACCACCACTGTGGTTACTTAATGAAAATTTTTACTCCCCAACATACAATAATTTACTTTTCCTTTCCTGATTAATGATGAAAATATATTTAAAACTATTGCTAGGATTAAAGATGGCAGCGTGAGAGGTGAGACAGAGGCTTCCTCCTAAAACCGCATATAATATGAAAATAAAGCTACTACAACTACTATTGAAAGAGCAACGGGAAAGAGAACTACAATAAACTGCATACACCTGGAGACAAGAGCAGCCCTCACAGAAAATGGTAATGTACTAAAGCTGTGGTCCTGCGGGATCCAAGCCCTTCCCCCACCCCAGTTCACCGGCAGGAGGAACAGGAACAGGGCAGAGAGGGAGTGGAGAACTGGGACTGCTGAATACCTAACTCTGGAGATCTACTCTGTGAGCACAAACCTACATTTCATGGTGCTTGCATGATACTCTTGTAATTAGGAGATTGGAAAGCTAAGACAGGCGGAGTTCCTGGAGAGACTAAGATTCCAGCTGCTTGTGAGATCAGGGATCCATACCCAGCTTCTCGAGGATGGGGGAGGGGCAGGCAGTCTGAGAGACTTCCTGGCAGGGAGGACCTTGGAAGGAGGCCTGCTGAGGAGGCAAGGACTGCACGGAGCTTGCTGCTCGGGAGAAAGGACAGGTGGACAGGATTATCCGGGTGTACTCTGACCAGCAGATTGGGGTTTTTCTGATCTTCTGGTGTGCCAGCTCCCTGGCTGCCTGCACAGCTCCAGGAACCCCTTCTGTGACAGGCAGACTAGTGCACCTTTCGCCTGGCCAGCCCCACCGGGCTTGCAAACCTGGAAGCCCTTCCCTGGTGTTGGGCCAACCAGAGGGAGGATCTGTCTACAGCAACTTAAAAGGCAAAGCACAGAGGTTTTATACCTGTGTGCTCAGCCCACTGGTTCAGACAGTGGAGACAGGCATAGCAGCCAGGAACCAGGAAACAGTCCTTTCCTCCCCTGAGGGACCAATACCACTACCCTACAATCCCTGACATTGCTTCAGGGGCTGAGAAGCTCCAGAGAGTAGAGCTTCTGGGCACTAGAGGGCTCCATACACAAATATGAAATGCCAAAGGAACCTGGTCCAGAGTAAAATTATGAATACAACGCCTGAGAAAGATTTTAATGATATGGACCTTATGACTCTCCCTGAAAGGTAGTTCAAAATAAAAATCATTCACATGCTTATGGAGATACAGAAAGATATTCAAGAACTCAGGAATGAATACCGGTCAGAGATCCAATCCTTGAGGAACACAATGGATGGTATTAAAAGCAGATTGGATACGGTGGAGGAGACGACAAATGAAATAAAAACTAGAGAAGAGGAATACAAAGAAGCTGAGGTACTGAGAGAAAAAAGGATCTCTAGGAATGAAAGAATATTGAGAGAACTGTGTGACCAATCCAAACGGAACAATATTCGCATTATAGGAGTACCAGAGGAAGAAGAGAGAGAAAAAGGGATAGAAAGTGTCTTTGAAGAAATAATTGCTGAAAACTTTCCCACACCGGGGAAGGAAATAGTCTCACAGTCTACGGAAGCCCACAAAACTCCCAACACAAGGGACCCAAGGAAGACAACACCAAGACACATAATAATTAAGATGGCAAAGGTCAAAGATAAAGACAGAGTATTAAAGGCAGCTAGAGAGAGAAAAAAGATCACCTACAAAGGAAAACCCATCAGACTGTCATCAGACTTCTCAACAGAAACCTTACAGGCCAGAAGAGAATGGCATGATATATTTAACGTAATGAAACAGAAGGACCTCGAACCAAGAATATTGTATCCAGCATGATTATCATTTAAATATGACAGAGGGATTAAACAATTTCCAGACAAAGGAAAGTTGAAAGAGTTTGCCTCTCATGAACCACTACTACAGGATATCTTAAATGGACTGCTCTAGAGGGAAGCACCCCTAAGGCTAAAATGATGTCACCTGAGAAAATAAAATCATAGCAAAGAAAGCAGACCATCCAAATACTAAGTAAAGGCAAAGAATAAAGCACCCAGTATATAAAGAATGGAGGAGGAAGAATAGGAAGGGAGAAATAAAGAAACATCAGACGGCGTTCACAATAACTTAACAAGAAAGTTAACTTAGATTCTTAGATAGTAAAAAACAACCCTTGAACCTTTGGTAACCACCAATCTAAAGCCAGCAATGGCAATAACTACATATCTATCAATAATCACCCTAAATGTAAATGGATTGAATGCATCAATCAAAAGAGACAGAGTAACAGAGTGGATAAAAAAGCAAGACCTATCTATATGCTGCTTACAAGAGACTCACCTCAAACTGAAAGACATACACAGACTAAAAGTGAATGGATAGAAAAAGATATTTCATGCAAACAACAAAGAGAAAAAAGCAAGTGTTGCAGTACTTGTATCAGACAAAATAGACTTCAAAACGAAGAAAGTAGCAAGAGATAAAGAAGGACATTACATAATGATAAAGGGGCCAGTCCAACAAGAAGATATAACCATTATAAATATATGTGCACCCAACACAGGAGCGCCAGCATATGTGAAACAAATACTAACAGAATTGAAGGAGGAAATAGACAACAATGCATTCATTTTAGGAGACTTCAACACATCATTCACTCCAAAGGACAGATCAACCAGACAGAGAATAAGTAAAGATATAGAGGCACTGAACAACACACTAGAACAGATGGACCTAACAGATATCTACAGAACTCTGCACCCAAAAGCAACAGGATACACATTCTTCTCAAGTGCACATGGAACATTTTCCAGAATAGACCACATACTAGTCCACAAAAAGAACCTCAGTAATTTCAAAAATATTGAAATCCTACCAACCAACTTCTCAGATCACAAAGGTATAAAACTAGAAATAAATTTTAGAAAGAAATCAAAAAGGCTCACAAATACATGGAGACTTAACAACATTCTCCTAACTAATCAATGGGTTAATGACCAAATCAAAACAGAAATCAAAGAATATATGGAGACTAAAGAAAACAACAACACAAAGCCACAACTTCTGTGGGACGCAGCAAAGGCAGTTCTAAGAGGAAAGTATATTGCAATCCAGACCTATTTAAAGAAGGAAGAGCATTCCCAAATGAACAGTCTAAAGACACAATTATTGAAATTGGAAAAAGAAGAACAAATGAGGCCCAAAGTCACCAGAAGGAGGGACATAATAAAGATCAGAGAAGAAATAAATAAAATTGAGAAGAATAAAACAATACAAAAAATCAATGAAACCAAAAGCTGGTTCTTTGAAAAAATAAACAAAATAGATAAACCCCTAGCCAGACTCATTAAGAGAAAAAGAGAATCTGCACACATAAACAGAATCAGAAATGAGAAAGGAAAAATAATGACTGACCCCACAGAAATACAAAGAATTATAAGAGAATATTATGAGCATCTGTATGCTAACAAGCTGGAAAACCTAGAAGAAACGGACAACTTCTGAGAAAAATACAACCTTCCAAGACTGACCAAGCAAGAAACAGAAAAACTAAACAGACCAATCACCAGCAACGAAATTGAATCGGTAATCAAAAAATTACCCAAGAACAAAACCCCCGGACCTGATGGATTCACCTCTGAATTCTACCAGACATATAGAAAAGAAATAACACCCAATCTCCTTAAAGTTTTCCAGAAAATAGAAGAGGAGGGAATACTTCCAAACTCTTTCTATGAAGCCAGCATCACTCTAATACCAAAAACGGGCAAATATCTCACCAAAAAAGAAAATTACAGACCTATATCCCTGATGAACGTAGATGCAAATATACTCAACAAAATATTAGCAAACTGAATTCAAAAATACATCAAGAGGACCATACACCATGATCAAGTGGGATTCATCCCAGGGATGCAAGGATGGTACAACATTTGAAAATCCATCAACATCATCTACCACATCAACAAAAAGAAGAACAAAAAACCACATGATCATCTCCATAGATGCTGAAAAAGCATTTGACAAAATTCACCATCCATTCATGATTAAAACTCTCAACAAAATGGGTATAGATGGCAAGTACCTCAACATCATGAAGGCCATATATGACAAACCCACAGCTAACATCATACTTAACAGTGAGAAGCTGAAAGTTTTTCATCTAAGACTGGGAACAAGACAGGGATGCCCACTCTCTCCACTGTTATTCAACATAGTACTGGAGGTCCTAGCCACGGCAATCAGACAAAACAAAGATATACAAGGCATCAAGATTGGTAAAGAAGAAGTCAAATTGTCACAATTTGCAGATGACATGATACTGTACATAAAAACCCCTAAAAACTCCACTCCAAAACTACTAGAACTAATATCTGAATTCAGCAAAGTTGCAGGATACAAAATTAACACACAGAAATCTGTTGCTTTCCTATGCACTAATGATGAACTAACAGAAAGAGAAATCAGCAAAACAATTCCATTCACAATTGCATCAAAAAGAATAAAATACCTAGGAATAAACCTAACGAAGGAAGTGAAAGACCTGTACTCTGAAAACTACAAGACACTCCTAGGAGAAATTAAAGAGGACACTAACAAATGGAAATGCATCCCATGCTCTTGGCTAGGATGAATAAATATTGTCAAAATGGCTATACTACCTAAAGCAATCTACAGATTCAACGCAATCCCCATCAAACTACCAAGAGCTTTCCTCAATGAACTGGAACAAATAACTCAAAAATTCATATGGAACCACAAAAGACCCCGAATAGCCAAAGCAATCCTGAGAAGGAGGAATAAAACAGGGGGAATTAGGCTCCCTGACTTCAAACTCTACTACAAAGCCACAGTAATCAAGACAATTTGGTACTGGCACAAAAACAGACCCACAGACCAGTGGAACAGAATAGAAAATCCAAACATTAACCCAAACACCTACAGTCAATTAATACTTGATAAAGGAGCCCTGGATACACAATGGGGAGAGGACAGCCTCTTCAGCAGCTGGTGTTGGAAAAACTGGACAGCTACATGTAAAAACTGGACTACTGTCTAGCCCCATACACAAAGGTAAACTCAAGGTGGATCAAAGACCTGAATGTAAATCATGAAACCATAAAACTCTTGGAAAAAAACATAGGCAAAAATCTCTTGGACATCAACATGAGCGACTTCCTCATGAACATATCCCCCCGGGAAAGGGAAACAAAAGCAAAAATGAACAAATGGGACTATATCAAGTTGAAAACCTTCTGCACAGCAAAGGACACCATCAGTAGAACAAAAAGACATCCTACAATATGGGAAAATATATTCATAAATGATGCATCTGATAAGGGGTTGACATCCAAAATATATAAAGAACTCAAGCACCTTAACAAACAAAAAGAAAATAATCCAATTAAGAAATGGGCAGAGGACATGAATAGACACTTCTCTAAAGAAGAAATTTAGATGGCCAACAGGCACATGAAAAGATGCTCCACATCGCTCGTCATCAGAGAAATACAGATTAAAACCACAATGAGATATCACCTCACACCAGTGAGGATGGCCAACATCCAAAACACAAACAACAACAAATGTTGGCGAGGATGTGGAGAAAAGGGAACCCTCCTACACTGCTGGTGGGAATGCAATTTAGTTCAATCATTGTGGAAAGCAGTATGGAGGTTCCTCAAAAAACTCAAAATAGAAATACCATTCGACCCAGGAATCCCACTCCTAGGAATTTACCCTAAGAATGCAGCAGCCCAGTTTCAAAAAGACAGATGCACCCCTATGTTTATTGCAGCACTATTTACAATAGCCAAGAAATGGAAGCAGCCTAAGTGTCCATCAGTAGATGAATGGATTAAGAAGATGTGGTACATATACACAATGGAATATTATTCAGCCATAAGAAGAAAACAAATCCTACCATTTGCAACAACATGGATGGAGCTAGAGGGTATTATGCTCAGTGAAATAAGCCAAGCCGAAAAAAACAAGTATCAAATGATTTCACTCATATGTGGAGTATAATAACAAAGAAAAAAACTGAAGGAACAAAACAGCAGCAGACTCACAGAACCCAAGAACGGACTAATAGTTACTAAAGGGAAAGGGACTGGGGAAGGTGGGTGGAAAGGGAGGGATAAGAGGGTAAAAGGGGTATTACGATTAGCAGACGTAAGGTTTCGGGAGTACGGGGAGGGCTGTACAACTCAGAGAAGACAAGTAGTGACTCTATAGCATCTCACTACGCTGATGGACAGTGACTGTACTGGGGTTGGTGGGGGGACCTGATGAAGGGGGTAGTTTAATCACCATAATATTGCACATGTAACTGTAGGTTAATGATACCAAAATAAATTGTAAAAAAAAAATAAATAAATAAAAAGTAAATCAGGAAAAAAAAATACAAAAAATAAAAAGTATTGCTTATGATTTAGGGCTTTTCATCTTAGTTCAACTTGTTTTTGATTATACACATATAAAAAGACATTTAATTATTAGGAATTTCCTTAAATTGTAAAATGTTCCCTTTCTATTATTTCTATCTGGTGCCTGCTTTAGTAATCCTTGTTTTGGTAACTTTTTAGATTAATGTAAATATATACTAATTGGTCTTCTTGATACATTATTGAATGAGTGGCATGAAGATGTTTTTGAATGCTGCAGCTGATATTTTTATATGTGGAAACATAATTTTTTGCATACTTTCTTTAACACTAGTTATTGATATATTATCTCTAATGATATTGGCTATTTGGCTGCTACTAAAGAATTTCATCAATATGTCTCTAGTAATATATTCAGATTTACATTATATCTAAATGTTTATATTTTGAAAGCTATTTAAAAAATGTGGAAAAGAAAACTTTCTTTCATATTCAAGGACTCCCTTTGGATCAGACTGAGGCTAGTTGAGTCCTGAAACCACTCCTTTACGTGCTTTAGTGAAATTCTAATAATTTTATAAATAGGGCTCTAGAAATTCTAGAAAAGGGTCCAACAATTGACTTGTCAAGGTCAGATTTGAAGGTGTTTTATAACTGTTTAGGTTCAATTGAGAAAATTAATATTCTCCATAAAAGAATAAATAGAAATGTAAATGATGACCACTGTGAGCAAAGTCTGGGACAATTTGGAACAATAATTCAATGTTTAATATTGTTATACTTTGCTTGTATGCATGGATATTTGCTATTCTTTAAAGGAAAACATCTTCCTTTAGAATTTATTTTATATCTTTGTAGTGCAACACTTAATGCCAATATAATTTACAAGATGTGATTTGAGAAAAATTAAATTGATTTTCTTGTATGTAAGAAGAAACACATGATAAAAAAAGAATTTTTGAGTATTATAATTACAATATTCTACATCATTTTAATCACTGTCATGTTCAAAATAACTGACACATCACAGGGGGCCAAAGATAATTATACTGGATTCCAACTGTTGACCTTCTTGTGTAAACTCAATATAATCAAAAACTTTAAAAAATCTAACGCATGAAGAAATACATTGAGCTTTCAGTACTTCTCAACAGATGCGATTCTAACAAATATTTGTAATGGTGATTCGTTTTAATGGAAGCAAATCTACATATTTCTGTAACTAACTAGTTGATTTGCACTTTCAAGTGCCGCCATTATCTTTGGTCCTAAGAGAAGAATCTCAGCATCATTAGATCTGTGATGGGATTATAATTATAGATAAAGTCAGTATTTAAAGTCTGCTATACATGGAATAGACTCAGTTCACTCCTGCATCTGACCTTTCTGACTGAAATTGTCTGTGAATTGTAATTAATAAATTTACATTAGACTTGACAAAGAACTATGAGTCTCCAGTTGAAAGGGATGTTACAATTTAGTTCAGGGACATTTTTGGGGGGGATTCCACGGCAATTACCTTCTGGGTGTCCTCGACTACTAAAATTATAGGCATCACTGTGTGTCTACATAATTGCATTTATCTAGGTAGAGAGCCTATACATTTTTAATTAAATTTTTCAAAAGGTCTTTGACCAAAAAGAAACACATTCATTCTTTCTCTCCCTCTTGAGTAAACCACAGTCCAGAGAGGTAAGTGAACTATCCTAAATGGACTTGTCCTTGTCACACAGTTAAACAGAGCTGAAACAAACTGCATTCTTCTGCTTTCTGGTCCAACTCTCATTTCCAGTATGACAATAGTCATATATCTCTTGTTAATATTTTCAAGGCACTAGTCTTGCTTTATGGTAATAATACAATATCTAATATGCCAAATAATTATAGGAAGATAAACTCTCTTCAACATTTATATATGCATTTATCATTTAGTTTACTTAGTTTCCAAACAAAATTTCTTTCTTTCAACTATACTCCTAGGTAAAATTGTTAGGAATAAAGTAAGAATTTCCTTCTCACATGTTTGACTGGTTGCCTGGCAGGGTTTGGTAATTGAAACTAATTGAATCATTAACCTACACATACCAAAAAGTCTATTTTAATGATAGTCACATTAAAACTTGATGGATGGTTATTAGATGTCAACCCTATGCTTCCTACTCTTAAAGAGCTGTCTTAAAGTAAATAGCAAGCCCTTATATCAGAATAATAGCTCAATATATTTTAACTCTACCCAATAAAACCCATATATAGCTAAAGCTCAAACTTTGAGGAAACCTTGTTATCCCCCTGTGTCTTTTAAAATTACATATTATCACTTATCACTGTATCATATTCTTTCATCTTTTGTTCTTTATTGTATCAGCCACATTGTATCAAGACTTCAAAATTATTAACACATTCAAATTATCACTTTTAATAGTATTATATTCCAAAATAATTTTATTATTCCAGGTCATTTTCATCACTCTTGCTTCCTTAAAACTGAGGCTTTTTTACAGCTCAGGCAATATTTAGTTCAGGTGACCCTCATTTAGTTACATTACACTTTCCAAAATTATGTAACACTGACAAAAATAACATAAGACTCAGTATAAATGAAATTATATTGTTAGGATGGAGAGGTTGGGTGTAGAAAAATGTGTTTTGAACCCTCCTATAAATAATAATTTTAATCTTTGATAGCCTTTGTAGGTTTTTCTTTAAAGTTATTTTTAATGTATATTTTCATAAAATTATAATAAAATTAGAAAGAACTCATAGAGCATCCAGCATGGTAAATAATTCATATCACGGTATAATATATTAGCAAAAATTTTTGAGTTAAAGAAACTATAAAGAATTTTCTCAAGATACACTTTTATAGGCAATTTCAAATGTACAATATATTATTAAGTATAGTTCTCACCACACACACATGTGCACACATGCAAAAGGTAAATATGTGTGGTGATGGACAGGTAAATTAGCTTGATTTCGGTATTCTTTAACAATGTATACATACATCAAAACATCACACTGTATACCTTAAATATATGCAATGATTGTTTATCGATCATACCTCAATAACGTTGAAAAAAATAAACAAATGAATTCTGACTTAACAAAGGAATTTTCTCAACAGTTAGACTTATTTGAATATTCCCAGTCTATACATTATATTTATAACAGTCCTACCTATCCACGTTACAAAATTTCTTAACGAAGTGTAGAAATAATTCTCATTTGAATTATCCAGTCCTGGAAAATAATTGATATGCAAAGACAATGACTCACCCCTGTCCATATATCAAGTAACAGAGGAAGATACGGAATAAAGGAAAGAAACCTAGATGGCTAGATCTTTAATGTGAGAACCTGAAATTCTGGAAGATGATCTAGATGCAGAGTTGCTCAATAGCTGCCCAGCTACATTGGACATTGCGTGAGTGTCTGAAGAGCAAAATATTGTAATTAGGCAAATGACTGTCAGTATATGGTGACCATAAATAATACTTCAATGTATCTACTACAGTAATGCAATATGAAACACACAGGTACTGCTAACACCACCAAGGTTTGTTATCTAATGTGTAATTAAGTAAAATGCTAAATTTCAATTACAGGTTAGTGAAAATAAAGATGTAATATTTTCCTCATCTGAGCTTAGTAATCTGTTAACTATTTACATAAAAACCAGGTTCAGAAACTCCAGTGGTTTCTAACAAAGTATCTGAACTATTCCACTAATATGTATAACTTATGAGAAAAGCATAAAAATATTGCAATATTTCCTAGTTTCTCTTTACTTGTCTGTTACCAGTATGGAATGGGCTTAAAATGGAAAAAGAAAATTTCTGCCAATAAAAGTTGAGGAAAATAACACTTCAACTCTATACAGCATCAATAAATAGTAAACAAAAAGACGTGCTGAACTACAAGATAATATAGACCTTAATGGTTTCTTCTAATAGTTGGAAATAAGTTATTGAGAAGGGACTTTCTTAAGTAGAAATATTTTCATGTAATTTGGATAGTTTAAATAAAAAAAAAAGGATCACCAAAAACAATGTCAAAATAAATTTGTGATCGATACCTTATATTGAAATGGGAATGATAGAAAATAATGAAATATTAAAATAAGAAAAACCAAATACACACATCTCAAAATAAATTCAAAGGGAATATTCATATATCAGAAAGGGTTTTGATAAACCCAAGGGACACTTTTGCATAGTAATTACTCTTCTTAACCACAAAACATTTTTTACTGCCATGATCATAACTGTGAGAAACACCTAATCTCTAATTTTTTCTATTAAGAATTTTTAAAGATGTCCTCACTATCTAATCTGGGGCTGGTGGGAAAATATATTCTATAGTCTATAACTGTTTTCCACTACTTCGGTAAGATAATGTATTGCTTTCTTGTCATTGAAAGATATTTCAGTTCAACTTGGTCCTTCTTTATTAGAAATTTATGCTATTTATACAATTAATTCATTTTTAGTTTTTTTTACAAAATCAGTTGATGGTTTCATGCTAAGAGAATTGTGAAACAGTTTATTGACTGAATGTTACTATTTACAAGCCACAGTGCTTAAAGATGAAGTTCCTTAGAAATATTTTCACTAATAATTGAAATGTCTTTCATCTCCCATCCCCTCTTCACCCACCTAAATTTGGGCAGGATAAATAATGAGAAAACTTGATTTTTCATCCTACTACCCACTATTCTTTCTATAGATTTTCGTGTATCTGCAGGTTCTTCTCTTATCATTTTCTATTCATTTGCTTTCTGTCATTTCTCTGTATCTGTAATTGAGTATTTATAATGCAAAATTTCCTTAGCTAGCCACTCAATTATTTTTTAAAAGCACTTAAAATCATCTGTTATTTTAATGATTATCTGCATATTTATAAGATAATTATATGTTTGCTCTGAATTATTTTTATTAAATCAGAATATTCAATTAAAGCATTTTTTAAATATTCATGGTGAAGAATTAGGTGGCACACATCATCCTTAACTATTATTACAAATTGTCTTTGTTAATAAAGCCAATTAAGCTAACCCAATGCAACCCAGATAAAGGGCAATTTATTTAAATTCAGCTATATATAATATTAATGGTCCGTTTATTATGCTGAACAATAAGCTAAATCATGTCTAGTATAAAGGGGTCATTATTACCAAGTCAGTCAGAATTATTTAGGCCAGTATCTTTCATTTAGCAAAGAAAAGTATTTATACTGTACATAAATCTTATATCAGTGTAATCATTTGAGCAAGAGAATAGGTTTATCATATGACTGTCATCAGATCTATTGATATTGGACATAGTATGAAAGAAACAATGGGGGCTGGGAGTCCAGAAAGCTCATTTCAGTTATGACCACAAATATAATCAGTGTTTGACCTTGAATAAGACTGATTTTCTGTCGACTCAAATTTCCTCACATATAAAGTAAATGTCTGCTCTACCGCTTTACAAATTGGTTGTTTTTACATAACAATTCATAATTCCAATCAGGACCCATGAGTACAATATGAAGTACTGCTAGATCTTTTTGCAATATTAGCTGGCTAGGAAGTTCTCTTCTGAATCAATTAGTTCCTCGTTTTCTTAGAACTCGATGAGGTACAAGTGTTTACACTTTGCATTAAATACTTTTTCAGGTTAGATACTCGTTTAGCTTCTACTCTGACTGCCAGTTATCACTTAGCTCAACACCTAGCATCAGTAGAGTGGTAAATCTAATCACACTGGGTGACAAAACAACCAATCAGTCCAATTGTGGGACTTAACTTTATTCTCATCATGTTTAAATGTTAGCATTCCCTAAGGGGTGATGAAAAATTGTTTCTCGTGACTCAAAAAATTCAACTCAATTTGTGAACTAGATGAACATGTTATTTCTAATCTAAGGAAAATGCAGATGCAAAAATGAAGTATATGTAGACTCATTAGCACCTCTTTTGTGGGTGTGCACTCTCAAAAAAGTACTAGAGCCCTCAGAGTTAACAATATCATTTGATTTTTCCTAACAATTAACATTCAAAAAGTTCTTTCAAAAGTACTTAACATGTATCTCAAAAAAATCAAATCTTCAACTATGTATTTTTTCTGCATGTTGAACTTAAAAGAACTCAATGGAATCTCCCAGATCCCTGATCATTTTACTTGTTAATTTATTGTGCACCTGTTACACGTTCATGCTAAGTATTCTGTGTTCCCTTTTTTGTTAAACCTACAAAATAACCCTGTGAGATAACTATTTTAAACTATTTTATACTCAATTTATATATGAGAGTTATAGAGACTATGTAATTTAACCTAGCTTAAAGAGCTTATAAGTGGTGAGTTGGAATGCAAACTTCAGATGAACATGATTTTAAACACTATATAACTCTATTACCTTAACAGACTCAGCCATGCAGAGTGAAATCATTTCATTGTCCATAAGTAACACACTGAATATCATTTTTACAAAAACATAATATTTGATATGCAAACACCCATTTCACCAATTCTGTATTGTGGAACAATTTTTAAGTTGTTTCATATCTTTTCTTATAAATGATACTGTCATTAATATTCTTGTAATCAAATTTTTGAACACACCTTAAATATATCATTAAGATAACTTTGTAGAAATATATGTCCATTATAGAAGGTATGCATTCGAGTTTTTAAAACACACATGCACACATACACACATTCTGTCAAAGTGACCTACAAACTGAAAAATTCTGTTTGTTACACTGCAGAGTATGTTTTCCCATGCCCTTGCCAAGTCTGCATATCGTTTATGTGCTTCTGTGTGTATAAACCTAATTATGATGTGCATATGTATGCTGAATATGTAATATATGTTTGCATATTTGTGTAATTATGGAGAGAGACATAGACAAAGACAAATAAAGGGAAAGAGGCTATATATTTATGTAATAAATATTTTTCAGGTTTGATAGTGAAAAATGTACTGTCCAGATGTTTTTTCTTTTTCAGGTGCCACATGGTAGCTTTCAGTGTAGTTAAAGAGGGAACATTTTATTTTAGAGCTGTATACAAAATGAGATGCTCATACTCTATTAAAAAAAAAATATATATATATATGGTGACAGAGAACACAATTAGAAATAGTATCTATACTTATATTTTATCTAAATGAGTATACTAAATGACACAATGTTTTCTGCCACAGGAGTCAGACTTGTATGTACTCACACGGGTTGCATCTTCTTCCTCATTCAATTCCTTGTATTTTCTTATTCCCTTTGAGACTTCTTTTTTGGCCTATCACATATATTGGGTCACTTCCTTCTGGTCTCCATTTTTTGATGAAAAATCCTCTTTCTGGTTGTTTTTTCCCTTATAAGTAAGGTGTGATTTTTTTCAAGTTGCATTCATGGTATGCTCTTTGTCTTAAGTTTTCAGAAGGGTAATAATGAAGTGTCTTGATGCGGATTTTTGGGGGTATAATGTGGGGGTTTGCTTACCTTCTTGAATCTGTAGATTTATATCTATTTCCAACCTTGGGACATTTTCTGCCATTATTTCTTCTAGTACTTTTTCAGACTCTGTTGTTTCTCTTCTCCTTTTGGGACTCCACAGACATAGGTTCATAAGGCCCTGTTCATTTTTTATTTTTTTCAGTCTATTTTCTCTCTGTTCTTCACATTGGGGAATTTCTACTGTTTATCTTCCAGTCCACAGATTCTTCCTCTGACCTTTCCATTCTGCTATTGAGCCCATCCACGGAGCTTTTTGTTTCAGTCATTCTATTTTTCTGTTCTAATATTTCCATTTGACTCATCTTTTAATTTTTTCTTTGCTGCAACTTTTTTCTAGAATTTTCTGTTTTTTTTCAAGTGTGTAATTACTTGTTGGAGCATTTATTTTATGACTGCTTTAAAATCTTTTTCAGATAATTCTAACATTTCTGCCATTTCAGTTTGGGCATCTATTTATTGTCTTCCTCATTGAGTTTTAAATCACCCTGATTTTTGGTACAATGAGTGATTTTTATTGAAACCTGAACATTTTCGTGTTATGTTCTTAGAATCTGGATCTTTCTTAAGCTTTCTGGTTTAGTTGGCTTTTTCTGACACCAGTTGTCACTGCCAGGTGGAATTATAAGTCCATGTTCCCCATGCAACCTCTGTTGACACTCAGTGTAAGGTTTCACTGTATTGTTGAGTGAAAAGATGTTCCAGTTCCCCACATGGTCTCTGCTGACAGTGTTGAGGGGCTGGCCTCATGATCACTGGTCCACAGTGAATGCCCTCACTCTCTTCTACCACTAATATCACTTGCTAGTGCTGCCAGGTGCCAGGGTGCCCTCGAGTTCTCTAGAGACAATGTGAGGGGATGCCCTATGTAACTGAACAAGTAGCTCCCTATGTGGCCTTCTCTGCCTAATGGGTGTTGGGCACCTCCCTGAAGCCTCACAACATAGAGTCTGGGCTCCCCTATGCTTTGGTTGGCATGGGTGGGACTGTTAATACAATGTTTTCTATGGTGTTTGATTGGAGTAGGGCTGATTTTGTCTAAAATTATTCCGTCTTGCTAGCCTGTCCCTTTCTTGGTCTCCTTGCTAAAAAAACAAACAGACAAAAAACAACAGGCTTTTGGTAGGGAAGGCGTCTGCACCCATTGGTATTCCACATTACCAGCTTCTTCCAGATAAGTTCTTAGATACATACACCAAAAAGAAAATCCAGGAACTCTGTATTGTGTTTTTCCTTAGGTATGGAGGCCCCTCACCAGTACACCTTCTTTTTTCTTTTTTCTTATCCAATGCATACCATGGTGGTCCAACTACCTGTGTCTTATGTTCATTTTGTATGTAATATACAGGGGGTTTAGCTGTATTTAGCATGAGGTATAGGGAAAAGGTTGAAAAAAATTGTTTGATCATGACACAATTTTATTCTTGAAAAATACTTTGTATTAATTAAAAAATCTCTCTTAACCTTCAAACATAGAAATAAAATATTCCAATATGTATAAAAATCTTCAAAGGATGAGAATTATTAGTTTTTTAATTCATATATTGAAAGTGCTAAATGCATTGCCTTCAAATTAGATTATAAATCTTACAATTTAATTCCAAGAAAAAGTACTAACTGAATTTTGACAAAAAATTTTGCAAAACTAGAGGATGGAATTAAAAAATGAGTATTATGATTTAGTAGGCATAACCAAAGATACATTTCTTCCATTTGAATCTGTTATTTTTATGAAGTATTCTTTTTAGTTATGACAGCCATTAAAACCAGATATAGAAATAAACTATATTTGGAACTAAATCTTTGAATTATTATACCACACACACATAAAATAGTCACAAAATGACACATATGTAATCATATCTAATCAGAGAAAAACTGTTTTTATCATAATTGAATGAACATAATTCAAAAAAATTGTATTTCATGTATGGCTTACTTTTTTAATTCCTAATTTTATTTATGGCTTATAATGTCCATTTTATAAAGTGCCAGATACATATAATTTATATAGTGGTATAGTGGTGGATATATAATTGCTAGGTGTGCTTGTTATGTGAATGTGCTTAAAAAATTTTCTGATAGTAATACATGAGTAAAAAAAAATTTATGACTGCTTTTTTCCCAAGTCCCACAGATCATGTGTTGAAATAGCAGTATACAGCCTGATAAACATATGCTTTAGTAGGGATGCTTTATATCTGATTAGTGAAAAAGTATGTATCATTTTATATCTGATTAGTGAAAAAATATATTCACCTTATTAGCCAAAGCACTTTGAAATATGTATGTGTGCTTGCTTTATGATCCCAGAGATAAGATGCGCTCAGAGGTTGATAAACGCTACATCATTTTTCGAAGAACCACATAAAACATTTGGTCATGTGTCAAATAGGGGAGAAACTGAAAGAGAAAGGAATTTTATGATTTGATCAACAATTTCTGAATTATTATGTTTCATCTTTTAATCAAATGAAAGGGTGGTGGGCTGAAATCTAATTTTAAGAAATGTTGCACTAATATTCCAATCCTAACAACATCCAATTACTGCTGAACTTACAAAATGAGGGCTTTGCAAATGTGGAACTTGAACTACATTTTTAAAATTTCAAGTCTGTCCTTTGCTATAACTCCAAGCTGTTTTAACACATCACCAGTGAAGCTAATTAGTAGGCCGAATCCAGGTCCATGTAACCTTATAAGAACGACAAGGCATGCACTGTTGGCACATCCTCAATGCATTTTCAATAAATAAGACTAGAATTAAACGTTGATACTGGGTGTTAATTTTGGTACACGTATATTGTCATACCTAAGGTCATGAAGAAAAAAGTCAATGTCTATATATATTTGAATTTTTTGTGTTCTTTTTATAGGTCTGGAAAATGGGCATATAACCAATTTCCATGATAATGTATTTATGGAACAACATTTTGGGCCGATGGAATAATGGATAATGATTTGTGTTTAGTAGTGTCTACTACCAGTAAGTTTTCTTTGTGGCTGCATAATGTTTCTATTCCTATGACTACAGGCTTATATATGTTTTTCCTTTCCATAGAAATACATAGCAGTGACAGGTTCTGGGTATATACATTACTTTCAGAAGAAAAGTCCCCAAATAATCTACATAGCTTGACCCACACTGAGATAATCAGTATTAGTTCTAAATTTTTCCTGTAACTTAGGTTGTAGTCATTCCACAACAGGGAATCTTACAGGATAACATTTAATCATGCCTAAGGGAATGCTTTATATAGAATAGTTTCTCAATAAATATGAGCTCAATAAAATTATGTGATGGATTACTCCAACTCCCTTCTTTCTTTCTATCTATCCTTTCCTTCTTTTCTGGTCTTGCACTCTTTCTTTTTTTCTCCTTCCTTCCCTCCCTTCTCCCTCCCTTCCTCCCTGCCTTCCTCCCTGCCTTCTTTTCTCCTTCCCTCCCTCCTTCTTTCTTTCTCTCTCTATCTCTCTTTCTCTCTCTTTTCTTGTCTTAGTTGTTTTATGAAAAATCAATTCTCAAAAGCCTAAATAAACATAATAGTCTTGGTGTTAGTATCAGGAAAATTGACTTTAACGTTGAAGAAACATAGTTGTCTCTGGAGAATTACTTTAAATATTTTATTTTCAAAGTTTCTGTGAGTATCTTTGAAGACATTTAATATTTCAGGAACTTCTAAGGTTTACAGGAAAACTAATTGAATGTGCTACAATCAAATATATGGACAGAGAAACCATATAGCCTAGCAGTCACATCCCTTTATCACACACTGGATTAAAATATATGCTTACACTCTATAAGTAAAGATCTGTTTGCCTCAAAGACAGCAAATGGTAAAGTGAGGTTGCTGGTCTAATTAGACAAAAGCCTACAGGGAGGTTATATCTTATTTGAGTTCTGTCCCTAAGAGGACCATCCTAAGCCCAACTCTGTGCTAGGAGTCCTCAGGGAGGGTATTTCTTTTCTCAATTGTCTCCAAAATGATGACTTATTGCAGGAGGAAACTGACAAAGGAATTCAAAAACATAAACAAAAATCCTTTAAAAGAGTTAAAATGACTAGTCCTTGCAAGATGCTGAGGCATTAATCATTTCTTTAAAATAAAATTGAACTTTTGAGATTTTAATTTAATTGTAGAGAATTCAATAAAATGCCAATAATGCTAACATGGTGAAATAAGGAAGTGAGTGTTTCTCCTGCCCCTTCCATCTTTGCCCTTGTGTCTGGTTTCCAAGCTGTGGGTTCTATCTGGGGATGACTGTGAGTATCTTAGTGTTTTTATCCTTCTTATAACTAATGTGATATAAGCCTAAGTTTGCAAACTAGTGGCCCATAGGTATGCCTTGTGAGTTTCTCCTCAGTATCAGAAAAATCAAGTAAGTTGACAAGTATAGTGAATTTCTAAATCCTCGCATTAACAAAATTGCCTGGAGTAGAATGCTAACACCATCCCTTTAATAAATATTTAACTCCTCAAATACTGTGCTCACCCACACCCATTCCCCTCTTCCCCAATTCTCTTAACACCTAGCCATTTCACTTATTTGCTTTACCATTACCTGCCCGTTTTATGGAAGCATTTGAAAGTGAGAACTCTGATACCCAAGGCTAGGCCATTAATCACTCAAAGTTTGCCTAGAAAGGAAGGCACAGAGTTTGCTACATCCATGACAGCTATTTTTAAGAATAAGGACTTCTTATAGTGCGATATTCTTATGAGAATTATTTTGTCCTCTAGCCCCACAGGTTATTATCATTTTGGGAACTTACTACCTTTATGTTTCAAAAATATATATAACTTTCATTATTGTAACATAAGAGTTGTATCAATACTATACTATCCAAATAGCAATCTCATGTTTACATTTAACTGAGCTAAAAATTTTAGAACTTTCACTATGCCTATTCCTGGAAATAAGTGACCATTGGCACTGCAAATATATCTTCTCTGACTAATCTGTAATCAACAGAGCTTATAAATACAAATTATGGAAATAAACATATATCTATAAAATATTTTGGCCAAAACACAGACTTACAATATGCATTATTACCTAACTTTCTGGTTACAAAGTAAAATTATCTAGCCCATTTGAGTTCTGCATATTCGATGTATCTCATACTTCCTTAACTAATATGGTACAGCAAACTGATTATGAATTATCATTAAAAACAAAATGTGCAATAATCCCAATGTCATCTTTTAAAAGTTCTTTTCTTTTAGACTCAAGTCTACCTCAGTTTAACCATCATTTTGTCAACAGTTCTATTTGGAAGATATGGGGAAATAATATATTTCTAGTTTTCTAGCAAGTACTGACATAGTTAAACAACAACAAAAAACCTGCCTTCCATGTTATTTTGTTTTCCTTTCCTATATTATGCAAATAATTGTTTTCTTTCTTCACTTTGTCTATACAGATGCCATTAGTCATCATTTTTAGAGCTAATCAAGTTCTCTTCCTTGAATAAATAATAAATTTTCATGATTAAAGCTTTCATAAAACAAAATGAAATGTTTCAGATTTATGTCATGTAATTTCCATATTTCTTAAAGGTGAGAGAATGCAGCTTTAGCATCACGATTAAAAGTAAGCACTGTAATGTCAGATTGCTTGGATGCAAATGCCGGCTCCAACACACTTTAGTCATTAGTCATGACCTTGAACTTCACACCCTCTTAACGTTTAAGTTTACCTATATGTAAAATGAAGATAATAATACTCAGTGATTCATAGGATTGCTGTCAGGAATAAGTGTGGTAATCCACATAAAAATTTATTAGCACAGTGCCTGCAAAAATGTATCCAATTAGAATAAAGGTCAATTCCTATTATCATTAGTTTTTGTGCTATTATTAAAGCAACATCTCTGCCCTCAAGGAACTTACTATTTTGTAAAGGATACAGATAAAGAGACAAGCAAGTAGAATATATCTTTATATTTACTATGTTGGTAATATGTAGAATATATATAGTAACAATAGAAGAGATATGTATTATTATCTTGATGGCCATGAAAAAGATAATACAACTTAGGAAATATATGAAGGATGAAAGTTATCCTCGTCAAATGGAAAATCATGTATTTTTCTGACCAGGAGCCCCTCCTTTCCTCACAATTGTAGTATCCCTCATCAAAATTTCGATTTACTTAGGCATTTGTGACCCACGTTATGATCTACGTGACCTGATCCCACAGTCACACTCAGTAGTACCATCTCAACCTGGGGTGAATTCCTTCCCCCAAATTTGGGGGTTTGCCACCAAAAAGCAGGACGTACCTTTCCACTGGTCGGAAATGGATGGGAATATAATATGATATGGCTGTTGGCCGCATTTCCTGCCTTGTTAAAAATAAAACAGTCCACAAAGCAGAGAGCAGCAGTGGTGAAAAATGAAGCTAAATCTTGGTGGTGTCTGATTCCTAAGCTTCCATGTGTTCCTAAGACTTAAGTGCTTTCATGCTATCTTGGTGTCTTGGCTTTGTAATTATTCTTTAAATTCTACTGTCCAATAACTTCCTTTTACCCCTCAACAAAGAAAACTGAACAAGTTTTTTTATTTTATTGGCAACCAATCTTCAAAGAAGATAATTTAAAATAACCCAAGCTAAAGACATGGCTTCTGCCACAAACTATAGTCAAAGACGTGCTCCGTGGCTTCAAAATCAAATTATGGCAGTCCTTAACCCTAATTTGACATTTGAAGCCTGATTCTATCACTTAATACTTCTTTCTGTGAAGAAGACCTATGTCTCCATTTTCAGCTAACAATTTTGTTAGGTTCTTCCCCACCAAATCTTTTCTTACTAATTTGTGCTACTCTGGAAAAGTTAATTCCAGCTTAAGTCAAACTCCTATTGATTAAGTCTAATCTCAGTCCTGCATTTCCCTCATCCTATACGCGGACATACATGCACGCACCCACTCACCTACCCACACACACATGCACAAGGAAGAGTGATAATGTATAGGCGTTGAGACTGTGAGCTTAGGAGCAAGAACTGTAGAGTTCAAATACTAATGCCGACAGAGGTTTGGATGGCTTTAGACAAGTTGCTTAACTTTTATGCCTCAGTTTTATGATCTCAAAATGTGAGACTGGTAGTAGTACCTGCCATATACATCATTATGAAAATTAAATACATGAAAAGTGCATGGCCCTGCTAGTTATTCCTCAGTTCATCAAAGGCAATGTTCCATGTGGACAGGGAAAGTCCTCAGAAAATAAGAATCTTCATTTCTCTTAACTCAACTCAGCCTTATCTAAGACCATCTCTTGCTTTGAGAGTCTTGTGAGAAAAGATTTAGCCCCAGGAGGATGAAAATTAGCTGCTGGTAGCACCACTATGCAAAAGTTTAAGCCTAGGATGGAATAGCCAATAGCAATGTGGGTGTCTCTCTATGAAGCCAGACCTCCACTTATCTGGATCTTTTGTGCAGTGTCTGTAGGAGATAAGAAGAGGCTTTCAGTAGATAAGAACAGGGTTTACTGTCAGATAGATCTGCTAAGATAGATGATTTTGTTCACAAATATGTGGTTCGTTTGCTGAGGGAGAGTTATATACCCCCAAAACTATGCAAGGGGACAGAGATGTGACCTTGGGATTTGCTTTGGTCAATGAAATAGGAGAAAAAATGATGTGTGTCACTTTGGGCAGAAGCTTAAGAGACAACATTGTGTTCACCACACCCTTTTTTTTTCTTAGGTCACTATGAATTAAATACTTCAGGCTGTGCCATTCTAGAGTAAGGAAGACAATTTGTGCTGTTAATACAAGCCTTTGAGATTGTGAAATATTTATGTTCTTTCTACAGCTTATGCAAGCATACGCTAAGATACCTGTATTTGAATCCCTGCTTCACTGGATGCTAGCTCTATGATCATGACCAAGTTGCTTAAATTATTTGACTTACAATTTCCACATCTGGATATGAGTAAAATAAAGTCTGTGTTAAATACATCTGGTGGCATTTAGAATCCTTTCCTACCTCCCTCCCTCATTCCTTTCTATACAGAAGAGGCTAAGAAGTTAAAAACAGTATTTCTTCCTTGCAGCTGAAGTTCTGGTTGAAAAAAATGACATTGTAAATTAAACACGCTTCTCTGAGATTTGGAAAGCATGAATGTAGCAGAGGCTATCTTTCAGCTGCTTTGGCTGTTGTCTGCTGCCAAGTAAAGATGTGAAGGTGTGTGTATTCAGCCTCCAGCGCTGAGGCTATTCCAGGTGCGGCGAAGCTGAGACCCCGTGTTGGTGGACAGGCTCTGTCACGGCCTTGCCGTTGTTCCTGCGGGCCATCCTGGCATCCCATCTCAACACTAAAATGTTTTGAAAAACCAAATTCCTTACACTGAACTCTTGTATACTTCAGATATATACAATGGTTTCTGGTATCTGTCCAAAATCCTGGCTGATTCTATTTTTGGCTATTGTGAACATCAAAGGTATACAACATGGGGAAATATATTCCTTTTCATGTACTCAGAACATAATTTGCCCCATAAATATTAAATGCCATTATTTCTATTGACAATCCTCTACTTAGGTGCTCAAACAGAAAATGATACTGTCACTGAGCGATTTCTGTGGTTCGTTCACTCGTTCAACAAATCTCTGCTATGTGTTTGACAGAATTTTGGTGCTGAGGATAAACAAGCACGAAAGGCCAGATGGCTGCCTAAACATTTTTTCATACCTCATGGGGAAAATAATTTATCCAGGATCAGCTGCCAGTCAAACTCTCAATAATTTTACTTGTCCTACGTACTCATATGGACTATCCAGTATCTGCCTTAGGGCTTTCATAACTTCATTTCAGCTAATTGTGCTAAAACAACCTTCCAGAAAACACCTAGGATTGCTGCTAAATATAATAAGCTTGCTTTATAGGAAGTTAGTATCATCTTCTCTAGCAATCTTTGCCACAGGGATAGTCCCAACTACAACAAAAGTGGGCACAGAGAAAGGAATACCTTCAAAGCCAAATGACTTCCCACTAAACTATTAAATCACTTAAATGGCCAACTTAGCACCATTAAATTTGCTCATGATGGTACTTCCCAATTAGAAAATGTGTTTACATGTTGGTGAGAAACATACTTAGGATTTAATTGGAATTGATGATAGCACAGTAGTTGGTAAATTTAATGATGCCAACTGGTCATTTAGGTGACTCTGTCATTAGTTATATAGGCTGATAAAATCCTTATTTAAAAGGACTATATTGCATCATTAATTATGGAACAGAGCTGCTCATTTCATGCAGATAGACATGAAACATATTGAAGAAACCCAGGGATCCATTATACCAAATGTCAACTTTGAGTACATTGTTAAAGATGGAGATTCAAATGTGCTATCCCATGTATAAAAGATACTGAAATAATAGTAGTTATTCAGTATATGGCCAAAGTGATTGTCTGATCATGTTAGTGAATGGAAATAAATACATCAGAAGATAGAAATGGTAGAAATTTTTATTCATAATTGAAGAACAACTTATATGATTAGTGTACAACTTTCCAGTTATCATGAGTGTAAATTTCCCTACAATTAATTAAAATTAGTAACTCAATCATAGCCATTTACTTAGAGCATAGTATAGAGAACTAAATGTGTGTGATGCTGTACATGTCAGGAAGCCCATTCATGTGCTTCATCTCGTTTAGTTATAAAACTACTGAAGTTATACTGATATGGAAGATTTCTCTCAAATAACTTGAGGAGACTTGCACAAATCAAAGTTAATACAATAACAACTCTAAATATGAACTACATGATCTGACATCTGATTTTATGTGCAGAGCTCTGAGTTATTTTTTGTGCTTTCTCTAACAGTGCCGAAAGATGGTAAGTATTGTGTGTTAACGAGAGTGGTAGCAGTAGTAGTTTTGGTGGTGGTGGTTGATTAGTAGTGGTGGTAGTAATAGTTTTAGTAGTGGTATTAATGGCAGCAGTAAACAATAATTAGTAATGGTAGTGTTCAACAGCATGACTTTTGCCTATATGCACTGTGAGAATGTATCTGCTATGGATCTTCAATTGAAAAACATTTTTGTCGCATTGAATTTTCTAGTCAACAGAAATACATGGCTATTTACTACTTTCCATACATATTTTTTAGCCACTAATTTCTAATAGATCCTTAGGTTCAGCAACATAAAATTTTCTCTGTTTCATAAGAAAATGGGAAAGTTACACATATGATAGTGTTGAATCAAAGATGACATATTAAAATTATGCACTAGAAGACAGATCTAAATTTGATATATAATGATCTGTTCATTGTCCATGAATGCCTTTGTGTAGTAAATTAAAAAAAGGAAACTAGCAATCATGATGAACATATATCAACATAGAGAAAAATGAGTATGCTAAGTGAATTAATTCCTTATTAAAATGGTCAGTAATTGGGTACAAAAGTGATAGCACATCATATTGGAAGCCTGGTTGGTATAGTACTAACAAGGTACTGTCACATGGTTGCAGATGTTTTTTGAAGTGCAAAACAGTTTTCTTGTATCTTTCTCAAAATAAGAGAATACTCAAATACTCAAATGTACCTTATTTTGACCAAAGGAAATGAAAATACTCTTAAAAGGTAGCTCACCTCTCCTTTACTTTACATGCTTGCTTCCTTCTTCCCCTTAGAGATCTGTCTTTTTTGCTGTTTTTTGAAGATGAAGCGTCCTCCAACAAGTCCTGACTTTATTTCAGGTGAGTTTAAGTATTCTGGGAGGATGACTGGAATTTCTCTATCTCAATTTCAAATTCCTAAACGGACATTAATAGCTTAGATGTTTAACAGCACAGCTATTGATGTATCTTATATCTAAAACTTGAGGAACTAGTATTTTCTGTAAGAAATTATCAAAATCATCTATACAAATAAGCACTTTATGATTTTTATGATTGACTCAAATGATTTGTTCAAATCAAATAACTATGCCTTCAATAGCCATTAATGTCAGTAAATGGTCATTTGTTTCAGTATTACTAGTATTGTGTTTCTTTGGCAACAATTCAGATATATTAACATGTTCCCATTAAGAGTCAGGTAAACAAGACACACTGCCTTATAGCAGCTAACAAATTGCTCTTTACAATCAAGATAAGTATTCTAGGACCAGAATAATTACTTCCTTCTTTGTTCTTTCCTGCTGTTCAAGTTTTTCTGCTCCTTTTTTTCCACGTAATTGGTTTGGCAATTCTGTTTGACATCTTCTTATAATTGGAGTCTTGAGGTGCATGAATCACATACTTGGTTGAGCCTGGTCCTTCTGCAAATAGGTATCTCCTAACAACAGCTGAAGATGGGCTCAATGCAAGTTGTGAGTCATTCGGGGCTATTAAAAAACTTGCATCAGGCTTTATAAAGATACTGTTGCTTAACAGAGTAAATAATCCATTGGAAATGATTGAGGTTTTGAAAACTTTTCTTTGATGAGACATTACACAGCAACTAAAATTAAAAAAAAAAGGAATAGAGGCTATTTTTATTCTCTTGTTTATACCCTTCCATATTGAACCAAAATAGATTTTGATTCAAACATTACAAATATAAACATTTTATTTAAGATTTTAACAACAGATGTTAATTCTTTTCTAGAATAAAGTTTAATTGTACAAAAATATAAACAAATGACAAAATTAACAGAAAGTAATTTAAATTTAGAGCTGTAAGGTTGTGAAACTACTCATTTCTCTTCCATTTTGGTCATACTATCATATGAATGACAGAGCATTTTGATGGTGGAGATGAATTATTTAAATAATGAGGAAAAGAAATAAGTTGTCTGAATTAGATGTGTTGTGAGTGAAAAAACTTCTTACTATTTATATAGTGTCTCTTTCTTGTGATTTGTGATTAAAAAGAATTTGTCATTTGAAACAATGGTAAATCCCAACAGGTTAGTTAAAGAATCCTGGAAAGGGTATCCCAAGGAGAAGAAAAGCACAGGCATGTGCACAGGTATGAAAACATCTGACCTGTGATAAAAAAAACAAAGTTATTCTAAAAACTTTATGTAAACAGACTGCAAAGAGCAAGAGTAGCTAGAGCTGTTGATATATAAGGACCTGCTTACAGCCAGACTTCAATACCAAACTAAGTGACAATAAATGCATTCTGGGAAGCAGGTTATTTTGAAAGTTTTAACTTGGAATATAAACAGTCTGAATTCTAGTTTACATGGGTGATTTCACTGATGGATGAAGGCAAGCTGGATGAGAAGAGTAAAAGAGGAGGAGGGTACTAGAACTGTCGAGGATAAAATCTGATTTGGATTTTCCTAATAAAGTGATGATGAAGGTCTTGGTAGTATGGAGTAAAGGTGGGGAATGGCATGTAGCAGAGATGAGGAGCTGAATTATGCAGATTCAGTGTGAGATACCTTTGGGATCAAGCCAGTGAATGTGTCCTGTGGGGAGTTTCAAACTCAGGAGAGACATCCACCCTCATAACTTAACGCTGGGATTCATCAATAAATATGTTGTATCAAATAAACTTTGTGAGTGAATGGAGTCAGCCAGCACAAATGTGAAGAGGCAAAAAAAATTATTGGCCCAGGAACAGGAGTTTGAGGAACATACCCCCTTGTTTGGATTATGGGTCAACACAGAGAAGCCTATAAAAGAGGCTGAGAAGAAATACAGCAATAATCCTGAAAGGTAGGTAATTTTATCCTGATTTTTCAGATGAAGCCTCTGAGCCTCAGAAAAATGCAACTTGCACAAAATATTATAGCTGGGAATTGTCTGGGCCAAGATTTGATCCCTATTATTTTTTACTCCAAAAGTGTGCTGTTTCTAGCATATTGTGAAGCCACCATGCCAAACCATAATGTTCTTAAGGATAAAGATTCTGTGCCTTCTACTTACCACCATGATGTGAATACATAATATGTGCTTTAAGGAAATACTTGATTTTATTCCATAAAAGCCATAATGAATTAAGATAATTGTCCTTTCCTGTAATTTTAACCAGATATATTCTTTGGCTATGCTGCTTTTTTGATGATTTTTTTATATTAGCATTTTGATACAGACAGTGCAGTTTAAAAATCTATGTCCTATGTAAGCACACTGTGGATAAAATGAAAGTTCCTGTGGCCAGGATTCTCACCTGGCCCTGGCTGGCTAGCTCACTACACATTTGCGGGCAATATGTTGCTATTGACTCTATATAAAGAGCTCTGCCCAGTGCTCTGGGAGACAAGGTGGCATGGCAGCAGCGAGGACAGAGACTGAGACGGCTGTGCGGGTAGAGACGCCCAGAGGAAGAGACCGGCTTGCTGCATGCAGACTCGCTCTGAGTGAACGGAATGTTAGTGACTGACCTGCCACCGTGGAAATAAAGTTGGGTATAACTTTTCACCCTAAAATCATTCTACTATCATTTGAATCCATAGCCATCTTGCCCAGGGCTCAAACCCACTGGCAAGACACACACTTAATTAAATAACTAAATATAAACTTTAAAATTATTTCAATCTTTCAAAACAAAAACTTTTATTACAAAGTTGTACAAAATTCTAATATATAAAAAGTTTAACTTCACTCACAAAACCAAATGAGGCCCTTTTCTAATTTTTAAACATGGCAGGATATTTTAGTGATGGACATTCCTTGTACTTGCTCATAAAATGTTTATGTTTATTTTTTTCCCAAGAGATTGTGCTGGGGAAATGTATGAAACACTAGACTTACCAGAATTTTATCACAACTTATCAAAACATCAAAGTACCTGCCTTTCCCTGCTATGGAGAAATTTTGCTATAGTAAGGTATGCCATGAAAAGAATTACACTAAAAAAAAATTCAAATACAACACAACAATTCATGTTTGCTTACTGGATAAAAAGATGCTGTTTTCTTTCCTGTATAATGCATCTAAAACCTAAGTATTTTAAAGCAATAGAACTTGACAAGAATTTAAGTCAGAGCCTCTAATATCACCTTAAAATGATCTTATCTGTAGGGAAAATGGCAGTTTCATGGCCAGGATTCTCACCTGACCCCAGTCCACTTGCCCACTCTGCAGGTGCAATGGATGTTGGCTATTACTGACTCTACATAAAGAGGTCCGCCCAGTGCTCTGGGGCTACAAGGCAGTAGAGAGGTCGGGAGGCAGAAACTAGCTTGCTGCGTGCACCTTGCCCTGAGATGGACAGGGATTCTAGTGCTTAAACTATCCCCAGAGAATAAAGCTGTGTGTAAATCCTTTTACCCCCAGCATTCTGTTATCATTTTTCAGTCTCACCGAATCCAGAGTGAACTTGTCCTGGGCTAAAACCCTCAGGTGAAACATTATCACATCCTCTTCATTAGTGGATTCATTTTAGACACTACTTTTCCCTAATTACTTAGAGTTATAAATGTTCTTAAAGAAAACAGCAGAATTATCACAGAGTTATTATGAGTGATTACATGAAATTTTCAAGAGATCACCTGCTTATCCAATTACATTATAGATTTAAGAAAATTATGGAGTAACTAACATCTACATATATAGGAAGTTAGGTAATACATTAACTTACCATTTTGAAAGTTATTTTCTATTTGGACCAATAAAATTTTCTTAAAATTCTACTTTAAGTATTACACTGTTACATTAATTGTTTCCTAACTTTCACACATTTAAAACTGTTTCATTCTTTCCCTATTTACTGAGAACATAAGATGTTCTACACACTGTAATGGTTTGTGTAGATAAAATGGTAAAGAAGACACGACTCCAGTTTCACAACTGCACCTCCTCTACAAAAGGTAAGAAGCAACTATAATATTGTCACAAGTTGGGTTTTTAGATGCAGATGCTAAGACAGAATTTGGGGTGTAAGATGTTTATTAGGGATCAAGACTTGTGAAATTAAGGGGATGGCAATAATAGGATTGTTCAGTTGAGGAAGTCAAACTACAGTACAGGACCATCAAAGTCTTAGCCAGCTCAGGAAGAGCTTTGGAACAAATATTGACCATCAAGGTGCCTGAAGGTGATATGTCCAGGCCTTTATACTTCAGCCTCAGTCAGTCACCAGATGCAGGCTGCACAAGAAAGCATATAATCTCCCACAAGGATGCCCTCTGTAGCCAGGCAGCCCCTGAGGATCTATCAGTTGGAAACTGTCTCTGGACAGCAAGTCTTTAGTTAAAGGGGGATGTGGGCTGCATATCTCCATATCTACCATACACTATCATAAAGATATTCAGTAAGTTATTGGGAGTGAAGGTAGGAGTACCATTCCTATTTTCATCCCCAGTTCCTGAAGCCATGTATTTTTACTACTGTTAAATGCAGAGCCAAAAAAAAGTCTTTAATTCAATGCATACCCTGTATACTGAGAAATGACATCCTGTCACTGAAGCATACTGCCCCAGGCTGCCACTGCATTGGGTCTTCAGTAAACCTTTCAATGTTCTCTCATGCTGGCTGCTAGGGTGGTATGGAAATGAAAGGCCCATTTCTGCCCTCCTTTGTATATACTGGATCACCTGATCTGACATGATGTCATGTGAGATCCATTGCCAGTCATTAAAACACTGTGTAAGTCCTCAAATAATAGTGGCTGAGAACTAATGAGCAAGAAAGGCAAACCTATACCCAGATTATGTGTCTGTTTTTCTGATGAACCACTGGCCCTTCCAGGATGTAAGGGGAACAATGAAGTTAACTTGACACCAAGTAGCTAGTTTGTCTCCTCAAGAAATGGTCTCTATCAAGAATTCAGAATTGGTGTGTGATGCTGACTCCTGGTAAATCACACTTGTGGAGTCAGTGCTGTTTGCTTCATGCATGGCCTCTATAATCACCACCGTAGCCATTTCATGCATGTGTTCATTGTGCTGGTACTGGGAGATCAGATGACAGACAAACTGATGTCATCTGACTGGACCATTTTGTCCACTTGAATTTTTAGAGCCTCTTCTATGGCAGGTGCTTTCTGATGGTCATAACATGTGATATGAAGATCTCACATTGAACCCATTGTCATATGTACATTCATACGTCTCTACTCCAAACCTTCTCATCCTCAGTCTCCTGATTTGGTTCTCCTCCTTTCTTTGGTGAAGAGTCATTTGAATAAATGGCTGGGTTTTTATAGCCATACTTCAATCAGTCACCAGACAGACTGCTCTCAGAAAAGGTATGACCTCAAGCAATGT
>JAQQAC010009165.1:11833671-11873269 GCA_029783875.1 Phataginus tricuspis | reverse complement strand
TTACTACAAATATAATGTGATAAGAGCTTTCCTGGCAGGAAGCATAGAGTATTTGAGGACATAAAAGAAAGCCTGCTTCAAAGATATCCCAGAATCCGATTATTCATTGGGAATCATAGATTATCTAGGTGCAATAATGATAGATTTTTATTCTATATTTTGATTAAAAATTTCTCTTTTCCTTCCTCTCTACTCATTCCAGGTTCATGGTGGGGGGAGGGGCAATTCTAGTTACTTAGTTGTATAGAGAGAGAAGAGGGTGTTTAGAGAGTTCTTCACAGAGGAGGAAAAAAGGCTGAGCACATATTTGAAAATCAAACAAAAGCACAGAAGTTAGGTACATGTCAGAGGATGGGGAAAGGACAAGGTGCGTGAGTTGTTAAAGCAGTGGGAAAAGCAGATATCCGAAGTCCTAAGGATGAAAGAGTATGGTGATTTGGAGGACCACAAGTTGCTTATTATGGAATGAGTAGCATACAAGATGCGGGGAATAGTGGGAGATATGGTTGGAGAAATAATTAGGGAACATACTTAAAACTTGTAACCATGCTGTAGAAGTGCACTTTAGGCTAGGGGTAATAGGAATCCATGAAAAATTTTAAGTGGAGTAGTGATAAGCCCACATTCTCTTTGTGTTTCAGAAAGATCATTGAAACTGCAGTTTAAAATAGATTCAAAGAATAACTCTGCTCTCAAATGCTGACAACATCATAGGATGCCTCTCTAGTAAAAAGATCTCCTATTTTTATGAAAGGTAACTGTTCACCATCCAATGTTCAATTACCTGTGCCTCCAAATTTGCTGTAATAGAAAATGACCTTGAAAATTTTTGATGAGGCCAGCATGCACAGGAAATCTACTGTTATAGCCAAGAAGGTTTTATGGTAGAGTCATTCCATCTATGTTCAAAATCAGATTAGATGTTAAAACCAATTAAAATTTTTATGACATCTATGATAAATGCATAATCAGATTCTGTCTATAGCAGTAAGTAAGAAGAAACCAAAGCAGGTTGAATTCCAAAATTCTGGACCTAATAATAGATTATACAAATAATCATACAAATTGTCTAAAAGTAATGACCAAATTAGATAATTTAATAATGCCTAGATTAAAAATTTTAACATATGAAGTTTTAATATATAATAATATTGCTCCAAGAATAGGAAAAAAACTGTTTTTATTCTTATTATGTATATTGTTTTTCCCAAAGGATAGGACTCGGATTTTGCTAGGATAAGATACAGTGCATTTATTTATTTATTTTTATACTAAGAGTCTCATATTATTAATCCAGCACCCAAATATTCTGATCATTTTAGCAAGGAATAAAAAAATACAATGTGGCTCAAGACTACTTTGTAGCTTAGGAGGGAGGCCCTAAAATTTATGGGGATAGATATGAAAGAACATTGGGTAAGAAGGCACGCTATGAAATTAAAAGACAATAAGGATTAAGAATATATAAAGTAAAATAAAGATTTGGATATAAGAATTTCAGCTAAGTGCAAGCAAAAGCAATAAACTTTTCTTACATAATTATTACAATTAGATAGCTGATATTTACATATTTAACCAGGAGTCTGCTCTCTTCAGTCTATTCATAAAAGAATAGTGAAGGTGAGAAAGCATGCAACATAGGAACACCTATACAGGGAAAATGAAAAACTTACCATGCCATACATGGCAATCCATATGGAAAAATACAACCAGTAAATGCTCATGTCTCTGAGGCCATTTTGAGATATGGTCTCATTTTCTATTCCACAATGAAGTTACTTTTTGCATCCAAATAGAAATTTTCCTTTTCAGTCAATATTTAATTTTCTTTCTCTCATATTTTCCAAAGCATAGGGGATTTCTCTCCCCTCTTTCATTTAGAATTGAGGTACTAGGATGCTTTTTCAGCTGAATAAGCAAATTTATAAATCTGGACAATCATTGAGCAGGAACACAAGTCCCAATGTGCTAAAAAAGCACATTCTTCACTGTTTTATCATTAATTTTATTTATATGGGTCAATGAAGAGAACAACAACTTGTAAGACCATTTCTGTAATTTTCCCAATAGCTAAAAATGAGACCATTAGAAAATTCATTCACCTTAGTTGCTGATTCTTATCTAATATGACATATCTCTGTCTCTGAAGGTACTTTGGTAATTCTGAGCACAGTTTTTATTATGTCATTGCCTCTCTTATTGCATCTTTAATAAATTATGATAGACTTAAATAAATACCAAGGCACCTTTCAGTGTGACTTAAATTCAGGTTTGGCATGATGATTTCTACACATCTACGCTCTTAACCCACTTCATTTTCCTCAGTGTTGGTCCTTGATATGGACCATTAAATAGTGCAAGATTTATCTCAGTGACTAACCAAGCCAGACTGTCCAAATAATTTTCAGAACAAGTAGAATTTATAATGTGGTTATTAACCATTTCTGAAATTAACATGTTTCTATTTAGCATGCATGACCAAATTTCAACTTATATCATGAACAGCTAGCTACCAATGCCATGTCAAGAAAACTGAAGTTTAATATTTATGTCTGATATGTTTATGTATGGTTTTTACAATTTTCTACACGAAGCCAAATTACTGTAGTAATGTTTCCACAGATGTTTTTCCTTCATTGTATATAAATTATTAAAAATCTTGAGAAACACTATCCAATTAATTGTGAAAATGGCCATGTTCTATATCCATGTCTTCCAATGTGGTAGCCACTAGCTGCATATATCTATTATGCAGCAGAACTGAGCTGGTGCAGCTGAGGAACTGAATTTTAATTTGACGTAAGTTTAAATACTATATTTAAATCTAAATAATAGCCAGTTATGCCTAATCATTGCCTTTTAGACAGAACAGATCTATGAGAGTAACAAACAGTTACTATATTCACATTTTCACAATATTGAAAGAAAACATTTAAATATAACTCTAAAGTAAACTATTAAAGGTATAATGTTGGACAAAAGGTGGCTAAAGGAACATAGAAAATCTCCAACTCAGATTTAAAATGGGACACAGCAAGGGAAGTTTTTAAAAGAAAAGAAAATCAGTGTCATGAAGGAGGAGTAGAAGTTAAAGCCAAGTAGATCCTTTTCTGCACTTGCAAAGGAGACAAATTATAATGATCATGGTTATACCCATTTTTGAAAATAGAGTGCTTTATTCACTATGATTTGGTGCTTGGGTTTCTTCCTCCCAGTCTTATACTTCTGAGACCAAGAAAACAATTATCAGGAGATCCCACAAGCAAGGTTTAAAGAGTATGCACCAAAATAACAAGTCAGCTCCCCATTGGATACCAGAAAGTACAGGTAAATATTTTACTTTGGTAATCCACCATTTCCACATGATATGTGAAGAAATGTTTTACTGCAATCAATGTATAATTATCTATTTTTGATGCCCAGAGGAAGAAAATCATTCCTTTTTTTTCTGCCCCATGTGCTTTCAAAACACATCTAATTCACAGATCTGTCTAATTTTTAAACATGTCTAGTTTTGCAGTCATAGTGAAACTAGGAGGAATTTTAGGAAGCTAGTATCACAGACCTGCTAATGACAATGAACCTTCCTCCTTCCTTTGTTTTCACTGCCTATTGTGTCCTATTTGAACATGACCTCCAACCTGTATTTTTAGCTCAGTTTGTGACTTACTCCTTACTGTACATCCAGTGGACTTCTAAACTGACTCCTAATTTTAGCTATCAGTTTGGCACTGAGCTCTTATTCGCTCCATTGCCCCTCCTGCTTCTGACTGCTCGGGGTTAATGCACTTGCCCTTCTGCATTTGCACTCTACAGGACATCTGTGCCCATTAGCTTGGCTGACACATACATTGGTTTATCATAGTCCTAAAGTGATATGATAGTGTCCAGAGATACCTGTTTAGTATATACTCAAAAAAATATCATTTAGAGCTCTACATACATTTTCTGAGTCCTTAAAAGGATTTGATTTTAAATTGGAAGCACACAAAAGACAATTTGGGATATTGCCTAAATATTCGTGTTTCTGCCCTTCGCAAACACCAGATGTGCAAATTAAAGAAAGCCACAGAATCTTTTATGCTCCTCCCATCAAGTGGGTGGGCTCTGTGACTGCTTTCACAAATAGAGCATATTGGAGTTTTGCTGTACCTGTTCTGGCTCTAGGCCTGCAGAGTGGCAGCTGCCACTGCACGTTCCTCGGAACCCTCACTCTGGGGGTCAGCCACCATGCAGGGAGAACGCTGGAGCTGCCTCATGGAGGACTAGTCTGGGTGAGCTCCCAGCCAGCAGCGAGCATCGACTTGCCATTCCATGTGGGGAGCCTCCTCAACACCTAAATCCGATTTAGATTATGAAATCCTGGATCCCCTTGAACCTGATACTGTACTCGGATGAAACTTCTGGGGTTTGGAGAGGGGTTGAGTGTATTTTGCATGTAGGAGTAATGTAAATAATTTTCATACAGAAGGCTAACTGACGAATTAAAGATGGTCATAAACTCTTTACACTTATTTAACAACTTTGGTCTGCACCCACTTTCCTTGAGTCTCTGGGCTCCATGACTACCCAGGAATGACAGAAGCGACACATTAAGAGACTTGGAACTTCCATTCTTGTCTTTTGAAATACTCCCTCTTAGAAGCTAGCAACCATGTTGCGAAGCTGAAGCAAGCCCCTGGGGAGTCCACATGAGGAAGAACTGAGGCCCGAAGCCAAGCCCAGGCTAAGTTCCTAGCTATCAGTGAGCATAAATCTATCAGATATGTGAGTAGATATTCCAGTCCTATTGAGTCACCCCAGCTGACTGAGCAAAGATGTGCACACTACAGAGACCATCCCACTGCCCTCATCCACAAAGTTGTGAGCAAAATAAAATTCATATTTAAAGCCACTAAGCTTGGGCACTATCTGTTATGGAGGAATAGACAATTGGAACCACAGGGTACTTCACAGTAAATATTTCTGCTCCCTCCATGTGGAATTTTCTTCACACAAATCTTTGCAGGGTTAGTTTATGTTCAGCATTTAGTAGTCACTTAAATGCAACATCATAAAAAATGTATCCCCAGTCTTTGGTATCTTTATTCTCTAAAACCCATCACATTATCCTTTCATTGTTTATTTCTTTAAATGTTTACTATCTATAGATAACCATTCCCACCCAAATTAGAATACAAGTTACATAAAATAAGGAAAGATGTTTGCCTTGTTCTTTGCTATATCTCTTTCCCCTAAAGCAATACTTCAATATGCATGTGTTTAATACATATTTATTGAATAAATTAATTACTAATTCTGTCCTGTTAACTTCACTATCAAAGAGGATCTGATTATGTGGTAATAGGTATAGAGAATACCAGAAGCTTATAGATTCATCTTATATATTCCCAAGTGCTCTCTGATTGTTTCTCAAATATTGAGCCACCAAAGTAAGAAACTAGATTCTGTCTAAATCAGATTTCAATAACTGGTCAATCACAATGATATCTTACACCTACAAGCCCCATCCAAATAGTTGTAATGTTGTTGTTTGTCACAGTCTAATTCAGTTTGAACTGGCCTGCTTAAATGTGTAGTGATTGATTGGAAACATCATCAAAATCCCTAATTCAATCACAAGAAAGTGTCCAATATGTGGCCACAAATGTGTTTTGAGTATCTTTCAAGGACTGTCTGCCTCTCTGTTTGCTTTCCATGGGAGCTGGTCTCCTACAACTTTTTAGGTTAGATGTTAGTTTTACACACACACACACACACACACAGAGACACACATTCTCCCACACATGTACTTTTTTCTACTCTTTTCCAAATAATTCAAGGCGATCTTGTCACCACCACACTCCCTCAGAAGTATCTGTAACCACGTGTCATCCCTCTGTGATATACGGCTTTAATTAGTGGAAGATAAAAGGTTATAGTCTATTTCAAGAAAAAAAAAATCCACCTTTCAGACAGTAAATCATGCATGTGGAATCCAGAGGACATAGTCCTTTACACTCTTTACTTCCACTTAGTGACCCATGTGTCTGTACCAAACCCTTATTGAATAGACATCAGGAAGTTTTTCATCTTCACATCCTTCCCTTTGTCCTCTACAAAATCCCCTAAAATGTCAGTCAATAACAAAGAAATATTAAAGTACTTTTAATGTCTTCAAGGAAACTAACTTTCAGGATTTTAGGGAAGGTAGCAGACCAGAGTTATGGTTAGCATCCCACTGACCCACTGAATGTGTGACATAACACTCCTATACTGCCCAGGTGAACAGCTAGATCTGTTTACTTAACACAAATTAACACAAGTTATCCCTGGCTCAGTTGAAACAATCTAATTTTCTTTCCTAAAATATGGATTTTTGTGTGTATATGTGTGTGTGGTAGTTCCTCAAGAAAATTTCCCCTACAATCTGGGTTGCAAAAGTACCATTGAGTCAGGTCTTATATCCTTGATTACAGAAATATGAAAAAGGAGGTCTCTTTATCATTGAAATATTACAGCAATCATCATAAAACTATTAAACCAAGAGGAAGTATGACACTGATAATCAGATCATGAGAGGCAAGATAATCCCTGTGGATGCTTGATACATATGTTAAATTTGCCTGAGCACTGCTTTCCAAATGAATTCATTTTCTAGTATCCATTAAGACACTTATTAAAATTTATTTACAATTTGTTTGTTTGGAATTTCCTTATTATCTGGGAGTTCATTTCTTTTCCTTTGACATGAGAATGTCCTATGTGAAGTTTCAAAGGAAACACATTATTATCTACCAGGGCCCTTGACGGAACCCAAGCAATCATAATAGTGTTCCTCCAGCTTCTGCTCCCAGACACTTTTGAATCCTGTCATCCAAATCATCATGGTGCTAATACATTTCCAAGGACTGAGGACTCAGAGGGACATGATGCTTCAATGTGTTTATAGAACACACTTCATGGAGACAGGCATGAAAGGAACAGTTTGCAAAATCATCTGCCAAAAAGAATCCATCTGTCAGAAGAGTGGAAGCTGGTATCACACAACTTCACATTAAAAAACAAAATCTCAATTTCCATTCTACGCACTTCATTTCCTTGAGCCTAATTATCAGTGTGCATATAAATGGGGAACATACTTCTTCCCGGTTACAGTTCAAAATTCTGATCTTGGCAAGAGAGAACAGTAACTGCTCATTTCTTTTGGGCTGTACCGTGCAGCTGAGAGCACGAGGGCTGGAAATGCCAGGCCAAATTCCATTGTTGCCAATGTGAAGCTTTACTTTGCTGCTTGGGGCAAATGTATGTGTGAACGACAGAAATATTGTCTCATTTCCTTAGTGTTAACTAATCCTGGCTTGGCCCCAAAGAAGAATTATAGCCCAGTTTCCCTGAAAAGCATTAATTTTTATAGTTCTTAAATTTCTGCCCTGTTAACTATGACAGAATCATCAGTCTTCACAGAGAAAAAAAAAGTGTAAAGACTTATTTAAAATTTTATAATGAAACCCAAATATTAAGCAAAAATGCAGAAGGAATATTGAATTATTTGCTTCAGAAAATATCCTTTACTTAAAAATTGTACTGATTTTTTAAAAACTAAACTCAATCTTAATGTGATTTTAATCATATGCAGCTTTAAAAATGTGAGGATTTACACAGAGGTATATCTGTATTTCTTGAAATATAAACTGAAAAATTATGTTGAAAAATATTTGAAAAATAGTTAAGTGCTGAAGCATAAATTACTATTAAATTATTTAAAACATGCTAACAAATTATAAAGATAAATTTATTACTTGCAGATTATAAATTATCTTTTTATTCACTAATTCATTTATAGATATTAAGTACCTGCTTTATGTCAGGAATGATCTAAGATTAGGGTTATAGCAGCAAGAAAAACTGAGAAAACCAGCTTTCATGGTGCTTAATAGAATATTTCATGGTCTTTAATAGAATAGTTGTTTTTAAAATATGATATTGGAAATAATTTGTTTTAAACAGAACACACTTTTTTAAGGATTTTTATATACTGGGTCCTATAAGACCTATATGTCCTTCATATCCATAATTAAGTTCTTCTTCATTAACAATACAAAATACCTGTTTTTTTAGCAACCTCTTAAATATTTCTCTTGAGTTCCAGTAGAATCTGTTATTTGAAGAGGGAGGTGGAGAGACTTAATTCCTAATGACTGTCTACCAGCTCTCATTCTGAATTGTGTCGGGCTCAAACCTCCACTGGCTGGGTGAGCTTGGTTCTCATTCTTACCCCACACTTCTGTGTATTGTCCTCACCCTATCACTTCAAGGGCAGAGTGGAGGGTGTGGGATAGCGCAGCACAGACTGTCCTCCTTTTTTCTCTACCTTCAGGGAACACAAACTATTATAGCTAGCCATCTTTTCCCAAAAGTTAAAGACGCTGAACAATAAGTAGAGTACAGGTCATAATACAATGTTAAACTGAGCATCAGGTAGTACTGACACTGTACCCTGGACTCTCTTCCTACACAGGGTGTCTTCCTGGCCAGCTCTTCCCCTGACTAGCTTATGGCCAGGTTGCTGATGCTCTCTCTCCCCCAGATGATATCTTGGACATATGCTAATTTCCCAAAGCCAGGGACCTTATGTCCCTGTCTCTTCGAACTCTTAAAAACTAGTCATTGTATTTTAAGAATATATGATAAAACCTGATATTTCCTCTCCTGTCTTCTGATACTAGCACGATGGGGCTTCTAATATAAAAGAAGTTTTACACTTCTTAAAGAGTTTCAGAAATCCTGTCCAAAGAGAAAGATCTTGACTAAATTGTCTCATAGCACTCACACCATAGTTCAGCATTTCTTTTGAATGTCAAATATCTTTATTACTTTTAAATAGCATGGTAGTAGTTCAGCAATGGGAAATAAAACAAAGGTATTAGTCAACTCTGTTAAGCACTCTTCTAAGCACTATACATGTATTAAACAATTTAATCCTCCTAACTCCCATTTCACACAAGAGAGAACTGAAGTACAGAAAAGTTAAATAAACCTGTTCATGGTCAAAGAATTCAGAGAAGGAAGAATTTGGATTTAAATATAGGTACCTGGGCTGCAGAGCCCATCCTGACCATGTGGCTCTATTATACACTACTTCAGTTCTTCACAAAAAAGAAATCTAGAAACACAAAGATTTGAATTTTGAACTTCACAACTCTAATTGTATTCCTTTATTGAACCATGTGGTCCCTGAAAAGCAGATTACTCCTTTTTAATGTTTTCATATAGTGCAACATCCTATAAAAATGTACCTTTGTCCCTATCAAAATACCAACAGCATTCTTCAACAAAGTACAGCAAATAGTTCTAAAATTCATATAGAACCACAAAAGACCCTGAATAGCCACAGCAATCCTAAGAAGGAAGAATAAAGTGGGGAGATTACGCTCCCTGACTTCAAGCTCTACTACAAAGCCACAATAATCAAGACAATTTGGTACTGGCACAAGAACAGACCCATTGACCAATGGAACAGAATGGAAAGCCCAGATATAAACCCAGGCATATATGGTCAATTAATATATGATAAAGGAGCCGAGGATATACAATAGGAAAATGACAGCCTCTTCAACAGCTGGTATTGGCAAAACTGGACAGCTGTATGTAAGATAATGAAACTGGATTATTGTCTAACCCCATACACAAAAGTAAACTCAGAATGGATCAAAGACCTGAATGTAAGTCATGAAACCATAAAACTCTTAAAAAAAAACATAGGCAAAAGTCTCTTGGACATAAATATGAGCAACTTCTTCATGAACATATCTCCCCGGGCAAGGGAAACAAAAGCAAAAATGAACAAGTGGGACTATATCAAACTCAAAAGCTTCTGTACAGCAAAGGACACCATAAACAGAACAAAAAGACATCCTACAGTATGGGAGAATATATTCATAAGTGACATATCCTATAAGAGGTTGACATCCAAATTATATAAAGAGCTCACGCACCTCAACAAACAAAAAGCAAATAAGCCAATTAAAAAATGGGCAGAGGAGCTAAACGGAAACTTCTCCAAAGAAGAAATTCAGATGGCCAACAGGCACATGAAAGGATCCTCCATATTGCTAATCATCAGAGAAATACAAATTAAAACCATAATGAGATATCACGTCACACCAATTAGGATGGCCACTATCCAAAAGACAAACAACAACAAATGTTGGTGAGGATGTGGAGAAAGGGAAACCCTCCTACACTGCTGGTGGGAATGTAAATTAGTTCAACCATTGTGGAAAGCAGTATGGAGGTTAGAAATACTATTTGACCCAGGAATTCCACTCCTAGGAATTTACCCTAAAAATGCAGCAGCACAGTTTGAAAAAGACAGATGCACCCCTATGTTTATCACAGCACTATTTACAATAGCCAAGAAATGGAAGCAACCTAAGTGTCCATCAGTAGATGAATGGATAAAGAAGAGATGGTACATATACACAATGGAATATTATTCAGCCATAAGAACAAAACAAATACTACCATTTGAAACAACCTGGATGGAGCTAGAGGGTATTATGCTCAGTGAAATAAGCTAGGAGGAGAAAGACAAGTACCAAATGATTTCACTTGTCTGTGGAGTGTAAGAACCAAGAAAAAACTGAAGGAACAAAACAGCAGCAGACTCACAGAACCCAAGAATGGACTAACAGTTACCAAAGGGAAAGGAACTGGGGAAGATGGATGGGAAGGGAGAGATAAGGAGGAAAAAGGGGTATTATGATTAGCACACATAATCTAGCGGGGTGGGGGGATACGGGGAAGGCAGTATAACACAGAGAAGACAAGTAGTGATTTTATAGCACTTACTATGCTGATGGACAGTGACTGTAATGGAGTATGTGGTGGGGACTTGATAATAGGGGGAGTCTAGTAACCATAATATTGGTCATGTAATTGTACATTAATAATAGCAAAATAAAAATATATACCTTTGAACCATCATTATTTTGCATTAAAAGAATTTTACAGAAAGCCTACAAAATATTAAGAAAATTGTGTCAGCACCTGGGCTTATAATGATTTATAGGAAAACTCATTTGTTGTTTTACTTTAGATAAAAGAAAGAAACATGCATTTTTATTACACTGGTATAGAAGTGTCCTAAAATGTAGGTAAAACAAAGTTGTCCATGAAATTCTGTATTTCTCTGTCAGTGACATTCTATATCAGCAACTCTAGCATCCAATAATTACCCAAGATATCTGGGTGCCATCCCATGCAGGGTGTCCCCTCCCTGGTGAATCTTTCTGAACTCCATCACTCTCTGTCAAGATCTGGCCTTCCTTTAAAATAATTTATATTATTGGTGCTGAGATACTATTTTTTCTAATGAGTCAATTATGTTTTGTATTTCAAGGAATATAATTTCATTTTAACAGTGATATACTAAAATAGAAGCTTTACTCTAATGAATTAGTCTTAAAAACAAAGGTAAAATTCACTAACCTACAGTAGGTATTACAAATCACAAACTCCATACAGGTATGTGGGATCCATGCATTCTTTCTTTTATTTTCTTCCCAAGCATGAAGGAAGGTAGACTTTACTAGGTGAACTAAAAGAGTAGGTAATATAAAAAAAAAGGTGTGGAAAGAGTTATTATTTTGTTCAAGGAGCATCAGGACCTTTTCAGAATAAGATTGTTGCTCCCTTAAATTTTTCTTTAAACTATTTTATGGAGGTATGGTTGACATACAAAAAGTTGTACATATTTAACTGGGCATGATTTTTGGAATGGTCAACCCATTACAGATGGCAGCTGCAAACTCCAATTAGGTTTTGCCCTCCTCCAAGTAACACAGTGACAAACCAAGAGAATTATTTCTTATTGCCATTGTTCCTGCAAAACACTGCAGAAAAACAGCGAGGAATAAGGGCCATCTGTAGATTGTGTTGTCGTTATAGAGAAGAAATGCTCATCTCGTTGCCCAAATTAAGTGGAGTTCTTAAGTAGAATTAAGTAAAGTTGAGGTATGTTCTTGATATAATGGAATAATAAGGAAGGATAAATGAAAGAGAAGTGTGTGTGTCAAACATGAAGTGTTATAAAAATATTCCCTTTTAATGTGCCATGTTTGACTAATAAAATTTAACTAGTAAAATTGGGAGCTTTTTGCTTTTTTCACAATCTTTAATTTTTATCTAGAAGGTATCAGTTGTCTTGCTTTAGAGAGTTATAGAAATTATAAGTTCTATTTTTCTGTTTTTAAAAAGCCTAATAAAGTGTATTATATCATGATGTTAGAAGAGCTTAACCTCAGATTATTCAAAGTTTCTCTAGAAATAAAGCAAAACATACAAACTGGCTATTTCACACACACCAAATTCTTCCATTCGCATTGGTGACCAGTTACAATGAAACAAGGTTTTAATATTATAGTTCTAAATCTGGTCCTTGAAACTAGTCAGCATTGAGTTTAACTTATGAAAAATTAGCTACAGTAAAAAGGAACAACTAATTTTAGATCTACTGTCACTACTACTGTCTAATAGGGTTATAAAACAATAAGCTTATATTTAGACATTACTTTCTTCATCTACTAACTGAGATTTGGATTCTCACCCCGAACATCCCTGTGCCAGATTTGGCCCAAAATTTCTTCTCTCTTTTTTTTTATGATAATAAAAATTATTAGCTAGGCATATGGCTACCCAAAATAAAGACTATATATAGCAGTCTCTCTTGCAGCATGTTCTTGCCATGTGATTAAGGTCTGGCCAGTGAAATGTATTTGAAAGTGCTGTGTATAACTTCTGGGCAGTATCATTACATGGAAAAACGTTTTCCCTTTCTTCTATTATCCTCCATCCTATTGGTTATAAGGTAGAACTGATGTCTAGCTCTAGTTTAATTATTGTAAATTATAAAGACACAATGGGAATAAAGGCTCTGTGTTGCAAAAAGTAGCTCTAGCAGTTCATGTAAGTAGGATTTTATTTTTGCAATGTTTATTAAATACTTTTGTGACATATATTTTATTTTTAACTAAGACAGAATAAAAGGTTTTTAGGTTTGTGCTTTATATTTCCTTGTATTTCCTTTTATATCCCCTTCTTATTGTGAATATCAGTTTTGCCCACGTTTCTTCTGTGCTTGCTTATTCAGTACTTGAACCCTGTCTCCTAGTAGTCTCAGAACTCTTACTTACATCCTTCTCTTCTCTCATCTCTCAATAGATTCTATTCCTGTTTCTTATGGTGACTTTTCTAGTTAACTCTCTGCTACTAATCTGGATGTCTTCCTTGTTTCTTGATTTGCTTATTTATTAATAGCTACTGCAATGCTGTTTCCTTTTTTGGTACTGTTAGTTGTTTTTTCCTTTGTCCCTTCCTTGGTTAATCTCACAGCAGCTTCTACTATAGCTATTTATGTGATAAGCCTAATCTTTTTAAACAACTAAATTTGCTTGTATCTCTTTCAAGTCTATGAAATGACTGTAATTCAATTTTTAACTATTCTTTAATCTAAAATTTTAAATGTTGGTGTCAACTAGTTATGAAATGAGAGTACCCATATAGGTAAACAAAGAAAAAAGAAACTTTACACAAGAAAGACATCTTTATAATTAGAGTAGCGTTATTAACTGACTGATAAATTTAAAAATTATAAACTATTTAATTTACTACAAAAGGGATTTTACATTTTGAAATGTAATTTCTTTTATTTTTTATTGACACACATACAAAAGCACATATCATATCCTTTGTCTTCCAGGTATATTAATTATTTTTGTTGAAATAATCTGGCTTGTAATAGCATATGATTAATTTACTCTTTATATACTTATTAATAGTAAAGATTAAACATGTTTTTAAAAAGCAATAGTAGATTAATACAAATAAAAAATGTAGGAGATAGGGTCTCCTAGTTTAAGAATCTGCAAATACATGCCAATACAGCTATATAATATTTTATGCCTTCAATTTTCTTGATTGATTAGAATTCTTCCATGACTCTCTGGGAAATTCCAATTTGAAAAACACTGAAGTAAAAAAATAGCAAAATATATATGTGCACTTAGAAATAAAAATCCCCATGAAAATAGCAATGGCTTTATGTTTATATACATTTTTCAATATTCAAATTATTTTTGTATACATTTTTTGCTATGATGACAGTCCAGTGAAACAGGTTCTAGTTATTAAGATTCCCTTTTGTGGCTGACAGAACTGACACTCTAATAGCTTCAATACTAAGTACTATGCTAGCTAATCAATAATTAATTAACTATTGTTGTACTCACCACCACAATCTGTCACAGAGATATTGTTGGATTTCCCTGTTGTTTTCCCTAAAATGCACTTTGCCTATTAAAAGATTTTTTAAAATCATAACTTGTCACATTTTTCTGTACATACTTATATATACTTAAATTCAAAGGGTACACTGTGGTTTCTGGTGTTAGTTCCCAATCATCTACTATGGCATTATCCCTCAAACATTAATGTGCTTACTAATCATCAAGGGAAGCTCAGTAAAAAAGAAGATTCTGATTCAATAACTGTGGGCTGTGCCAGTATCTGCCTGCCAGTCCATAAGCCACGCTTTGAGAAGCAGGGCTCTAAAGAAGTGGTTATAATGAGTTTGGTTAAGGGACTAGTTCTGGTACCATTAAAAATCCCCTTTCATTTCCCAGATGGCCTTATGCCTGCCAGTGTGTGCTGAGAAAGATCTTACCCATATTGTTTCAAGCTGTTTTAATTCTATCATTAATATCCAAAATCTCTTAGACACATGGACTTTATTGTTGAATTTTGTCCATAAGGGCTGAGTAAACTCAATATCTTCCCTTTCTAGGCCACATCCCCTTACCTCATCTCCCCTCAAAGAAATGAATTCTCTCAGAAAAAATTCCGAGAAAGCATTCTTTTTAATATCTTCATATTTCCCACAGCTTAGATATGTCATATTTCACTCAGCATTTTCTTATATATTAACACCCATCTTTATTTCATTTTTGCCACAGTACAGTTTCAGTAAACATCCTTGTAGCTATATGAGTGAGGCTTGTATATCTATAGGGTATATTCACTGAAGAAATAGTGAATATGTACACTTTTATTTTAATGGGTTTTGCCATAGGGGTTTCCAAGTACTATACAATTTATATTTCTACTAGCAATATATTTAGTACTTTCATTTTTTCTGTTAACAATAGATGTTGCTAATGAGATAAAATACACTGAATGTATCATATGCTGTAATGTAATATCAATAAACCATTTATTATGTATATTTGCCTGTTTCCAGAATTTGTGGCCATACTATATTGCAGATGTCAACTCAGTTGCAAATATTAATTCCAATCAATAATGGGTATATTAACTTTGTTTATTGTGTATTTTGTGATGCAGCATTTAAAAAAATATACAGAGACAGTCAAATAAGTCCATCTTTATTTTTCCTTTGCTTTTAGGTTTTTTAATAAGGTTAAAGCTCTTTCTAACCAATAGGATGTTCATTTAATCTCTTACATTTTATTATAAAATGTTTAATGTTTACCTTTACCTAATGTTTCATCAAAAATTTTTGTGAATGGTGTAAGATAATAATCTTTATTTTCTCCTATTTAGAATTTCAATAGGGTCAACACATTTGTTGCATTACCCATTATGTTCCTACAAAGTTAAATAAAATACACTAGTGTGAAAAAAATTTTTCAATTATATATACACTGAAATCTACTTACTGTTAACTTTGTTCCCCCTTTGATTTTCTATTCTATGCCTGTAACAATTATTTTAAAAATTCTGATAGATTTTTATATTGTTTTAGTGTCTTATGAGGCTAGTCTTACATAACATTCTTTTTTATAATAGTCTTGGCTAATTTCAGGCATTTATTTTTCAAAAGGAATTTAAGATCATTTTAACCAACTAAAAACAATTCTGTTGTTATTCCATTAGAAATTATATTAAAATTTATAATATACTTCATAGAGAACTGACAATTTCATTGACAGTGAATGAATTTCATTGACGATTTCACTGAATTAACCTTACTATCAAAAGTATGGCCATCTCATTCTATTATTCAGATTTTATTGTACATGATTGAGTAATTTTCTGTACATATTGTGATACTTTATATACTTGATTTTAGTTCTCCTTCTTTATTCAATATTTGCTTTTATGTCATTTCATTGTCATCATGGTTTTCCAGTTCTATATTTTGATTTATTCAAAAGCTACAAGTATTGCTTTTAAGTCTTCCCCTTGGGGACTTCTATTTCCCACTATTTAGGTAGCTTGTATTAGACCAACTTGTCTCTTTATGAACAGGTATAAAAGTTGTAAGAAATAGCAAACACAGCTCCTTTGGAATAAAAAAGTATAATTAAGAAAGCCAGAATATTATAGAGCAAAGTTTCAGAGGGGAGGCAAGATCCAGATATTTTTCTGCCACTTTTCTTTTCAGGTATGTATTGCTGAAAAACAGTAAGAAATTTAGTAAATATGTAAATAAACTTAAACAGCTCAGAACCTATGGTGGTCTCTTGGGGCCAGGGGGACAATAACTGCAGTTCAAGGCTATGAAATACTCTAATACTTGAAGAGAAAGGCCCTGTAGAAAAGGAAGAGCAGAAAAATGAACTTAACATTCTGTGCTACTTTTCTCCTTGAAGCATTTAATTCTTAAAGTCATGGGACAAAGACTAAGAAATTTAGGGAACATATACTTATAGTCTAAAGTAGTCATCAGCAATCTATGACCCAGAGATTAAGTTCAGCCCAACATCTATTTTTGTAAATAAAGTTTTATTGGAACAAAGACATAGCTATTTGTTTGTTTTCTCTATGGACGCTTTTGTGCCTTATTGGCAAAATTAAGTAGTTATGACAGACCATATGATCCGAAAAGGCTAAACTATTTACTATTTCACTCCTCACAGAAAAAGTTTGCTGTCCCCTGATCTCAGTCAACCACTTTAAATTGTAAAAAGGAGTTTCTTGATACTTATGATAAGAAAAGAGAAGTAAACTAGGATTTCCCTAAATAAAAGCCAAGAGAAAATCAGCTAACCTTCAAAAAGACTGAAATATGCCATCCTTATTTGGACCAGGAAAAGTTGTTCATACGTCTAGCTGCCTTCCAGAAGTAAATAGACTATATAGGATCTTGCATAGTCTCTGCTATTTTTCAAACACAGTGTTGGCATTAAACAAAGAAATTCCAGGATTGTCAGGAGATTGGGCAGAAATGACAGAAATTCAATAGAAAAAAAAAATCAGATAAAAGAAAAAGACCCAGAAATGACAGAAATATTAGAGTTTTAGACAGCATTTTTAAATTACTGTGATTTAATATACTTAAGAGAAAAGGAGGAAAATATAGAGATCTGTATCAAGGAAACTGGAATCTATGAAAATAGAACATCTTTGGAAATTCTAAATCTGAGAAATACAATAACTGAAATTAGACATTTAATGAATATATTTAAAAGCAAAATAGTGAACAGAAGAGAAGACCAATGAAGTAGAAGATGGTATTGAAGCAAATATCTAGGAAAATACAGAAAATAGCAAAAGAGCAAATGGTCTGTCATTCATACAGCTGGATTTGCCTTAGAGGAGGAGAGGAATAATAGGGCAGAACAGTAACTGAAGAAAGAATGGCCATGAACTTTTCAAATTAGATCAAAATCATCAAGCCACAGATTTTAAATGCTTGTTTAAATTTAAATTGTGGTTAAGTTAAATTAAAACTGTTGTTTTTGCTTAAAATACCTTCTGCCTAAAAGCAATCTTAATTCATTAAACTGCCTCTTTTTTTCTATTCTTTCTACCTGCAGGGCCTCTTGGCAACCACACAATTTTCTCTTGCCTCCTCATTAAGGCTCAGTGCAAATACTGGAGTATGGTGGCAGCAGTCTGGAGAGAGATGCAAAATACTGCATGTCTGCTCTAAGGAGAGACCACAGTCAAGTTTCCAACTCCATGTGACTCTAATTTGCAGTGGCATTGAGAACTTCACATGAGGTAGGTGTGGTGCCACAGCTCATCCAATGCAGAGGGACCAGCTGGTCCTCCATGAAGTAGTCCAGGAGCAAATATGCAGCCTCTCCCCTTGTGGGGAATAGGATTCATGAATTCATCTCAGCACCAAACCCTAAACTTCCCTCCACTAGTCCCAAAATGATATCAAGCCCAGTGGGAAAAAGATCAGTATGAACTCTCTAACCCTCTCCTCTAGGGTTCTAGTTAAGCCTGAGGCCTTGCTACTAGCCTCTCAGCAACAGTTTAACGTCTTTGTGGCGTGAGAGAGATAAAGTTGTCAGATGGCAATTAGGATAATGACACCAGGGCAGTAAGAGTTCAAGGTGTTACTTTCCTAATTTTGCTTCTTTCAAAATGAATTTAAATAATATTTCCTCAAAAAGGTTTATTCCAGACTGGGGAGATGGGTGGGAAGGGAGGGATAAGAGGGTAAAAGGGGCATTACGATTGGCAGACATAGGGTGGGGGGGCACGGGGGGTACTGTACAGCTCAGAGAAGACAAGTAGCGATTCTCATCTCACTACGCTGATGGACAGTGACTGTGGTGGGGTTGGTGGGGGGGACCTGGTGATGGGGGGAGTTCAATCATCACGGTATTGCTCATGTAATTGTAGGTTAATGATACTAAAATAAAATAAATTAATAAAAAAAAAAAAAAAGGTTTATTCCAGAAACTTCTTTTAAACAAATATAACTGTGAAGGAAATTTCATGCAACTGAAATAAAAGCCCAAAATAGATATTTGTTCTTATAGGGCAGTAAACCAAACAGATTATTAGTGGAAACACCACTATAATGACTTTTCTTTTCATATGCCAAATATTTTGTGCAGAACGTAATTTTACTAATGGTATCTCCTTTCATATGTACTATTTATAAAATATATTGTAGAATCCATTCCAAAGTAATTATGCATTCATACATTTTAATTTCAATAGAGCATTATAAAAATAGAATTAGTTTAGGCATATATTTGTAGATAGATTTTTTTCTGTGTTTTTAAAAATTCCATATGTGAGGTACAACATGATGGCTTTGAATGTCTGAGTCAACTGACCTGGTCAGATAGTTTATAACATCTCACATCATGTGGAAGATTTTACAGAGATATATTCAATATTATCTAAACAAAGTATTCTTTTTTTCCCCAAAAATTATATCATAAATAATTAAACCTTCAGGAGTCTAAAATTCTCCAAGTGCTAAATATATAGAATTACTTATGAAATTTCTTTTTTTGTTTACTGGATGTCAAATGACACTGCACTGGCTGCAAACAGGGCTGAACCAAATTAACGCTGAACAATGAAGAAAAATGAAGCTGGCATCTTAGCCCAGGGGATCTTGCAGAGGAACATAGTTTCTCTCCCCATTTCTAAACTCATTCCATTTTCGAAGGTTTAAATGGATCTCCTATTCCACACTAGTAAAAAGGAGATTGAATTCAGGAAAATTGAAATGCTTGTGTGGAGAAATGCTAATTATAATCATCCACATTTATATGATAAATGTCATAAAGAGACCTCAGAGTGCTATGATTAAAAGCTGTTATTCTTTTAATTTATCAATACAAAAGTTTATATCCAATGTGACAGGTGATTATCTGAGACAGATCCACATTTGTGGGCAGTCTTGGCAAAAGGGAGTTCCAATATTTCTTATCCATGATTGCTCAGCCATGAAGAAGCACCTCACAGATTTCCACCACCCAGTGAATTAATTATAACCAGTTTCAATGTTGAAAAGACTTCTGAGAGCTACTTCAATAACTTAATTATACAAATGAAGGAATGAAGGACCAAGGAGATTGAATTGCGCATTTCCAGTCACTACTTAATAGAGTTGGAGGAGACCTCAGGTTTCCAAATTTCTACTAATACAGATTCTTATGCCCACATAGCAATCATATTATCAACTAGTTTATTTAATAGAAACAGAAACAGTTGGAATTTTCTCATGTATGATATTCATACATAGATACACACACATATATATGTATATATAAAATATGACTCATTTTAAAGATACTCAGAGAAGACAATTATCCAACAAATTATCTAAAGGAGAAAGAGGAGAAAGCATTGCTGAGAACTTTGGGGTATTTGAAAAATGAGAAATGTGCTGGATGAAAATAATGAATTTGGTCTTTGACATATTAAGTATTAGGTGTCAACAGAACAGCATTTAGTTGAGTACAATATGGAGAAGAAAAACAACTACATTTCAAAGTGTTAAAAGCAATGGATTTAACATGCCATAAGGTCTCTTATTTGAATTAACTCACTCCTCTTAGAATACAAAATGAAAGCTGGAATCTGTTAGTAAACCTCAATACTGACAGTATTGGGACATTGACAGAAGAAATATTAAGGTGGTCCTTGGGAGAGCAGAAGTTGCTATTCATTAAGAAAAAAATGTGTTTTCAAAAGTAGATTGAAGAAAATATGTTAGAAATAATCAAAACAACACTAACACCATTTGGATGCATTAAATTCTAAATGAATTCACCTTTGTGAGAGCTTGTGACAATATGCAGAGACAATGCATTAAGCTATTATCAGAGGTTATAAGCTGTGCACTGAAATTTCCACAACTCTTGTGAAACATAGAAAGCAATTTACCTAGGAAATGACAGTATATAGAGCTTTGAAAAGAAATCACTGAATGCTTTATGATTTAAAAGAATTTGTCAGAAAATATGGTAAGCTAGTTTTCTTATTTATGACAAAGAATGTTTAAAAGTGGGTGACATAATAAGTTAATTCCTAAGCCATATAAATCCTTGCCTTGAAATTTTATTTTATTTGACTTCACATGATTTTAATTGATTTGAAATAGATTTTAATGATATTTAGAAGCTGACTTTATTTTTTCCAAAGTTAATTTATAAATCTGTAAGTAACTATTTAAAATTATGTTTTTTAACCATTATGATAGATTCTGTGGATGATAAGGAGAAGTATTTGACATTATCATTGCCATCATAAAATTTAGATTCTTATCTAGAAGGCAGGATTTACCAAAGCAGTAGAATGTATTTTCTATATTTACTAAGCCACTAAAAGAGTTCCTAAGTCATGGATTAAACTGAAAAAAATAATCTAGGGCCAGTTTATTTAAAAGTCACATAGATGAGACAGGAATTTAAATTCAATATGATAGACAATATTAAGATATTATAGGCAGTTGAGTAGAGAATTGAAATAATTTTCTCCTGTTTTATGTCAAGATAAAATTAGTTTGGGGGAGATTAGGCTGGAAATAATATGTAGAATGAATTAAAGAAGATGTAAAACAGAGGTAGAGACTGTTAAGAAGCTATTATTACGATCCAAGAATGAAAACAATTTGTCCCTTAATTAATGTTCTGATTTTGAGAGTTAAGAGGAGATTTGTATGTTAGTGATTTTTTGATGTTATAATTTACAGAGTTTCATATGAGATGTAGAGTCACATTAATATGTAGTTAAAGGTGATTCCAAAATATTCACCTGGAATACTGAGAGGATGGTAGTGCCAAATAGACTTGGGGAATAAAGGGGAATCTGTATGCTAATTAAAGCAATTTTAGAATAAAACTATGAGGAAATGGCTAATATTAACCATTAGAGCATGGAGCAAAGATCACCTACTGTGAGGCGTTTGAATGAATAAATTAGCAACTTGAGACACTTGTTTGCAGCTTCCCAGAAAAATGAAATCCCACTAAGCATCCATTTACCATCACAGCAAGAATATAAAGAATGACGGACTGTAAGTATAAGAATTTTATGTGGCATGCATCTTACAAGGTACATTGGATAAATAGTAAATGTGGAGCCACAACAAATGTTACAATACAGTAGTATTTTCACACCATTTCTGCACATTTTATAGGAAATCCAATCATGCCTATCAATTTCCTCCCAGTTTTGCAAGTTTCTGGAGGGTCTTTTACTTGTGCTCTGAAATCTAGTCCTCTTTTAAGTGTAAGTCATATTATGACATATATCATATTCTCTAGTTGCTTCCAGTTTTTAAAACTACCAAACCCTCTGAAGCGAATCACTAAAATTCTTGCCAGAGCCTGTAGAAAGGGCTGTTTTCGCTAATAGGGTCTGAAGGCCTTGAGAGCGCTATTATGCTGTCACTGACTGGGGCAAGCTTGCAGACAAGTGATGTCTGGAAACGGACGGCAGGGGAGATAGCGCTGGCTCCTGTTGTTTCTGAGGCTGTTAGCCTTGGCAACACTGCTAGCTAATCCTCTCTCTGTGCCCTCATTAGCATAATGTCCTTTCATATTTTTACAAGTATATAAATAATAAATCCATAGAAACAGGACTGGGAAATAATCCTAGTGCTTGACTTAAAATAACTCCTCTCCTCCTGACATTGTCCTTGGACCACACAAATGGGCTTTAGCAATGTCCCTTCAGTTATAGGTACAATTTATGGAGAGAGTAGATTATGCAAGTAGAGATAATGGAGCATCAATAGGAGAGATCAGAACTGGAGATGTAGATTTTGGAGTCAACTGCTGAGTGGTGAAAAGCAGATGGTCTTTCCAAAGGATTGCATGTGAAACTGGGGAGGTGGATTTTCAAGAAATAAAGGCTGGATAATATAGTGGTGGCAGTGGCTGCAGTGAGGGCCCACTTGAGCTGCTAAGCATCTGGAAAACTGCCAGAGGTATACAACACTATAAATGGCCAACTCCTGGAAATAAAGAAAAAACGGAACATTTTGAAGAAGGTAATCTATTGCCAATTATGAACATCTCTTCCTCCAACCACATATTTCATCTCTGGATACTGGTAATATCCTAAATCTCTAGTAAAACTGGATCCTGATAACAGGGAAGGAAGAAGAGTATAGGATGCACAAACTGGACAGAGTGATTGCTAGAGCATTCTAGAGAAAACAAGTTGATGGTGAGGAAGAGCTTGATGGAACATGGCTAGTTTTAAGACAATATGTCCATGTAAGTTTGTTTTATAAGCAATCATTTTGGATATGACTGAAGAATTAATAATTTCAATGAATTTTGTTGAGCTTAATATATATATATCACATGATCTTTATTGCCAATACTCTATGACACATTCTAGAAGAAATGATATCCCAATAGAAATCTTGGTCAGTGATGAGCAACAGACCTTTAACAAAGGTTTAAGTTCAACAGACCTTTGTCATTCAGCTAAAAGGCAGAAGAGAGAAAATTGTCATTGTTTATACTAGTTTTTAAAAGTCTCTGATGATTCTGAATCTCATGCCATTATCAATAAACTGTAGGGTAATGTCAGCATGAGCTTTAAGTGATATTTGTAGTTAAGAAGAACCCTCAAGAAAACAGGAAAAGTTTAAAAATCCACAAGTTCAAATGTTTCAATTAATAGGGGATAAAAATTATAATTCCAGAAATTTTAGATGGATCAATATAAGCCATAATTATTCAAATTATTAAGTTTGCCAAAATTCAAGCCTTCATAGTGTTTTTATCAAGATTGTATGTATAATATGCTTAAAAATATAAAACACTTCACTTTCTGATATTGTGATTTTTAACTCTTACATGTACATAAAATATATTAAATTTCATATTTGCTTGTTTATAAGGACTTATTGCAAAAATTTTTGTCAGAAGACATTTCATTTTGTATCTATTTTTCTTTCCTTTCCCAAGGCTTATCTTTCAGAGAGGAGAGAAGCTGGTATAAATGGATATCCATGATTTCCTTTATATATTTCTTTGTGTGTTTCAATTCATACAACTATATATATAAAGATTAAAAAAACACTGGACTTTGAAGGAATAGATGGAATGCCTACCGGACTAGAGGTAGTAATTTACCTAGGTACTATGTTTTCCTTTATTTTTGATTATTTACATTTATCTGTTATTTCCTTCTCTAAATAAGAAAGCTGACAGATTTCCATAATAATGACACGTTACTTATGTTACTTGGTGAGGAAAACTATCTCTGAATCCAGTCAATAAAACCCAGATTTATTTTCAGCCTTAAATGCTTACTACCTTTTCCTACATGAACCCATGAGATTCCTATATCCAGGTGCAGAAATTTAGTCTGCTGCTTGGCTCAAAGCTGTGGTGATGCTAGGATTTTTACCATTCATTGCACCTCTGGTGCTGGTTCATTTCCCATCTTCCTACATGCCCCATAGTGCTGACTGAGTACAGAAAAAACTTTGAAGTCACTGGAACTTTGTGCTCTGATGAAGCCTGAAGGACATACAAAGAAAGAAACATGGCCCAGCTTGCAAAAAAGGTGAAAACTCCGTCAGCTTTACTAATGTGTTTCTTATACCCCAAGGTATGTCTATATGTATATATAGGTATATCTGCGATAAAAACAGGGCGAAGTAAATTTTCATTTGCAAAACCAGAATGTTTATATGGATATACCTACTACACTTAATCCAGATGATTTCATATATGGAAAAACAGATTAAGTAAATTAGTGGAATAAATGCCCTCAAAGGCTCATATAGAAAATATTTACTTGCACCATACCATCTAAACCAAGATTTAATATATATATACCTTTTAAACAATGCAGTTAAGATATTGAAGCAAAAGCACAATTAGTGGTTCTGATTCTCTGATATCCTCAACTAGATAGGACCAAATCTTAAACTCACATCAAACATTCTCTCCATTTTTCACAGTAAGCATTCATCAGTGTAAATGAGTGTGCAGTTTGGGGACTGCAAACCCCATTTCTGCTTTGCTGGCTTGCATTCCAGTTACTCTGCCAATAAGGGAAGGTAGGGGGGTACTGCAGCACTGGAGGCTGCTGCTTCCTTTGAGCTTTCGGCCTACTTCCTGTTCCTGTCAGCTTTACCGCAGCCCAGCTTGTTTACATTTGACACACAAATGCTTTGTATTTTTCTCACCACTTAAAGAAACAGCCCCATCCAGGGCCCTCAGAGACAATAGCACCTACTGCTCAGTGCACCCTCCTAAGGCACCTAATTTTCAACTTCATGAGGTCCCTTCCCCAAGATACTAAATTGTAGAAATTTCAAACACCTTCTTTTGATTACCCAGTTCTAAGGAGAGTAGTTGCTAACAGTGACTGCTATCTCTGTGATACCTTAATAAAAACTGTTTTATATTAAATCTTCTCATGTTAAAATGTCTAATTTAGTTTCTGTTTCCTGACTTGAACTCAGAATGGAACATAGTTTAACCCATAGTTACTTAGGGATTTTATATAGGCTATCACATATTTGAATCTGAAGAACATTTTTGAGTGTAAACAGCAATCCCAGACAAACCAGAGTATATGGTCAGCCTAGACATGCCACTAAATGTAATCTTAACTAAAATGCTGGGTAGCAATGTTAACAGAACCAGAATTTTTCCTACTATTGACCTCATACCTGAAGGCTAAGAATTACTACCTTTTTCCTCCCTTGATAGTCAGATTGCTATACTGGGAATTAAACTCTTAACATGGTTGTAAAGAGAAGCACTAATGTTGCAAGAATTGTTGTGCTACTGATCTTTCAAAAGTGCATATCTGATTATATCTCTCATCTGCTTAAAGCCATTCAGTGGTTTCCCAGTTGTATCAGATAAACTCCAGAATTAATATGTTGGTTTTTGCCTATGGTATGCAGCAGAGGCAGTTCTAAGAGGAAAGTACATAGCTATACAGGCTTACATCAGAAAACAAGAACAATCCAAAATAAACAGTCTAAACTCACAATTGAAGAAACTAGAAAAAGAAGAACAAGTGAAGCCCAAAGTTAGTAGAAGGAGGGATGTAATAAAGATCAGAGCAGAAATAAATAAAATACAGAAGAATAAAACCAAAAGAAAATCAATGAAACCAGGAGCTGATTCTTTGAGAAAATAAACAAAATAGATAAACCCATACCCAGACTTAGCAAGAAAAAAAGAGAATTTACACCCATAAACAGAATCAGAAACAAAGAAGGAATAATCACAACGGACACCACAGAAATAAAAAATATTATTAGAGAATACTATGAAAGATGGTATGCCAATAAATTGGACAACCTAGAAGAAACTGGCAACTTTCTAGAAAAATACAACCTTCCAAGACTGACCCAGGAAGAAAAAGAAAATCTGAACAGACCTAATACCAGAAATAAAATCAAATTGGTAATCAAAAAACTACCTAAAAATAAAATACCAGGTCCTGATTGTTTCACAGCTGATTTTTCTCAAACATTTAAAGAAGCACTAATACCCATCTTTCTTAAAGTATTCTAAAAAATAGAAGAGGAGGGAATACTTCCAAACTCATTCTATGAGGCCAGCATCACTTTAATACCAAAACCAGGCAAAGACACCACAAAAAAAATAGATTACAGATCAATATCCCTGATGAACATAGATGCAAAAATACTCAACAAAATATTAGCAAACTGAATTAAAAAATACATCAAAAAGATCAGCCATCATGATTAAGTGGGATTTATTCCAGGGATGCAAGGATGGTACAATATTTGAAAATCAATCAATATCATAAACTACATTAACAAAAAGAGGGATAAAAACAATATGATATCTCAATAGATACTGAAAAGCATTTGACAAAATTCAACATCCATTCATGATAAAAACTCTTAACAAAGTTGCTATAGAGGGTACATACATCAACATAATAAAGGCCATATGTGACAAACTCACAGCAAACTTCATACTTACTAGCAAAAAGCTGAAAACTTTTCCTCTGAGATCAGGAACAAGACAAGGATGCCTACTCTCACCACTTTTATTCAACACAGCAATCAGACAACACAAAGAGATAAAAGGCATCCAGATTGGTGAGGAAGAAGTTAAACTGTCACTGTTCACAGATGACATGATATTATATATAAAAAAAACTAAAGACTCCACCAAAAGACTATTAGAACTCATAACTGAATTCAGCAAAGCTACAGGATACAAATTAATAAACAGAAATCTGTTGCATTCCTACATACTAACAATGAACTAGCAGAAAGAGAAATCAGGAAAACAACTCCACTGACAATTACATTAAAAAGTATAAAATACCTAGGAATAAACCTAACCAAGGAGGTGAAAGGCCTTTACTCTGAATAGACACTCTAATAGACACTCATTAGAAAAATTAAAGAAAACACCAATAAACAGAAGTCTATCCCATGCTCATGGATAGGAAGAATTAATATTGTCAAAATGGCCATCTAGCCCAAAGCAATTTATAGATTCAATGCAAACCCTATCAAAATACCAACAGCATTCCTCAATGAACTAGAACAACTAGTTCTAAATTTCATATGGAACCACAAAAGACCCCAAATAGCCAAAGCAGTCCTGAGAAAGAACAAAGCTAGGGGGATCATGCTCTCTAACTTCAAACTCTACTACAAAGCCACAGTAATCAAGGCAATTTGGTACAATACTTGCACAAGAACAGACCCATAGATCAATGGAACAGAATAGAGATCCCAGATATAAACCCATAAATATATGGCCAATTAATATTTGATAAAGGAGCCATGGATATACAATAGGGAAAAGATGGTCTCTTCAACAACTAGTGTTGGCAAAACTGGACAGCTACATGTAAGAGAATGAAACTGGATTACTGTCTAACTCCATACACAAAAATAAACTTGAAATGGATCAAAGACCTGAATGTAAGTCATGAAACCATAAAACTCATAGAAGAAAACAAAGGCAAAAATCTCTTGAATATAAAAATGAGAAAATTTTTCATGAACACATCTCCTCAGGCAAGGGAAACAAAATAAAAAATGAACAAGTGGGACTACATCAAACTAAAAAGCTCTGTACAGCAAAGGACACCATCAGAAGAATAAAAAGGTACCCTACAGTACGGGGAAATATATTAAAAAATGACGCATCTGAGAAGGGATTAATATTCAAAATATATAAAGAACTAATATGCCTCAACAACCAAAAAACAAATAACCAGGAGGACCTGAGCAGACATTTCTCCAAAGAATAAATACAAATGGCCAAAAGGCACATGAAAATATGTTCCACACCAGTAATTTATCAGAGAAATACAAATTAAAACCACAATGAGATATCACTGCACACTAGTTAGGATGGCCAGTATCCAAAAGTCAAGAAATAACAAATGCTGGCAAGGATGCAGAGAAATGGGAACCGTCTTACACTATTGGTGGGAATGTAAACTGGCTCAACTGTTGTGGAAAGCAATATGGAGGCTCCTCAAAAAATCAAAAATAGAAATACCATTTCACCCAGTAATTCTACTCCTAGGAATTTACCTGAAGAAAACAAGTACCTGATCAAAGAGACATACACATTCCTATATTTATCACTTCCTATTTGCAGTAGCCAAAGTATGGAAGCAACCTAAGTGTCCATTAGTAGATGAATAGACAAAAAAGAGGTGGTACATACACAATGAAATACTATTCAGCGATTAAAAGAAAAATCCTCCTATTTGCAACAAAATGGAAGGACCTAGAGGGTACTATGCTCAGTGAAATAAACCAGGTGGAGAAAGACAAATACCAAATGATATCACTTATTTGTGCAGTATAAAAACAAAGCAAAACAGAAGGAACAAAATAGCAGCAGACTCATTGTCACCAAGAAGGGACTAGTGGTTACCAAGGGTGGAGGGGCTGGGGTTCATGGGAAAGGAAGGGGGATGGGGATAAAGGGGCAAAATGATTCACAATCACTGTATAAGTTGGTCACAGGGATGGCACTACAGCATGGAGAATACAGTTAAATGATTCTGTGACATCTTTCTGTGTGACTGCACTAGAGGGGGTGAGGATTTAATAATATGGGTAACTGCTGAACCACTGTGTTGTATAATTGAAACCAACATAATATTGTATATCAGTGATATTTAAATAAAAAACAATACTTTGGTTTCTCTGGGAACCCCTGAAGAGTGGTTTAGATGCTTCTTATATGAATATTCCTGGACACATTACTAACTTACTAACACTCAAAATAACATTTTATAATGACTTGTTTACTTGTATGTATCCCCAACTAGGTTAAATTCTATGAAATCAGAGACTATGTTGTGTTCATGATAGCTAGTGATGAATGCATTGTTCAGCACACAAGATAATCTCAATAAATGTATACTTAACTTCTATGTACACACAAGGAAATGAGTGGTGGCAGTATTAGCAAGAGTTCCCCATTGTACTGAGACTGCACCTTACTTTTTTGGATGGTTCACCCTATCTTTAAGCAAGATAATTAGGAAAGAAGGTAACATTACTTTATCATCAGGGAAAGCAAGATTAACTTAACACAAATAGCAGAGAAGTGTAAATAAAAGAAATATGTGATTCCTGCATAAATAATTTAGGTCCCTAGTCTCACAGGCATCTCCCTGTTGTACCCACAGTTACACAAGTAGTACATTGACATATTGGTGGACTACTTTTAGAAAGTTAAATTATAATATTTTTTAAATAGTTTTAAAAATACTTTAAAAATCCTGTGTATCATAATAAAGAAGATTTTTTTTTCCAGCTTAGGATGTCTTGGTTGAAAGGCTTATGAAATTATATAAATTAGGGGATGCTTTCTAACATTGTCTCTGGCATTTTGTAGGCCTAATATTTTTAAAGAATTTGGATCAGGATAGAACCTAGTTCCTCTTGATTAAACTTGATATTGTTCATAAATTCAGTGGCTTCATAAAGTGTCATTCAATATGGAGAAAATATTTAGTCCAAAAATATAATATAGGAGCTCACCTACATTTATCAATCAATTTTCCCTAGATTTTAGTGATTTCATTCCTTTGCATACTTCAGAAAGCACTAAAAAAACTAAAGAATCCTTTGAGAATCTGGTGAAAATGAACCATCTCTCCATTGGAAATGCACATAGACATGTATTTTATGTATTATTTACCATTTCACGGTGCTCAAGGATCACGTAAAACCATCCATGGACTCAAAGACTTCAGAGTCATCTGTGAATAGCTGAATATTCTCTATATTACCTCAAAACAAATGCCTATATAGATGAACTATAGTCACTCCACTCTGGTATGTCCAGAGTACAGTTTCTTTATCTTTCTATACATACCAGTTCATTTCCAACGTCCGTGAATGACAATAACTATCCACCTGGTTTTATAAAGCAGAAACATGGGGGTTATGCCTTAATTCTTTTATTTTAGTTCTCTTATTCAATCAATTAACAAGTCATGTTGATTGTTTGTACTTAATTACTCTCAAATATGATTTTTTATCCTCTTATCAACACCATAAGCACTCATTCTCTCCCATCTGAACTCTCCACTTACAGCCTTGTTCCCTCTGATTCTTCATACAGCACCCAAAATCAGTATTCTAAAATACAAACTTGATCATATGATTACATGATTTGGAACCCAGCAAAGGATAACCGCTGCCTTTAAGAAAAGACTGAACACTTTAATATGATTTAAAGACCTGTTGGAGCCTCATCTCCTGAAAATTTTCCATGAGTACTGTAAGCCCCTACCATAGTGCTCAATGCTTAGATGTCACTAACCCTGTGGGCCTGTAAAATTCTTTATGAAGAGCTAGTTAGAAATTGCACGTAACACAGGAGAAATCTCTAGAGCTTAAAGGACAACCATCAAAAGATCTGGGTTCTAATCTTAAATTTATAACTGGGACAAATACAACTTGTCTTAGCCTCTATTTCCTCATTAGTAAAAATGAGTGGGGTTGGCTTCTTCATCTTCTGCAATCTGTAGTTCCCTTTTGTATCTCCTTCCTCAGAGGCCATTAACATAGCCAAGGAATGTGTTGGCATCTAGTGGTTTTACTTCATTGAGACTTACCAAAAATATGAATATTGTGAAAGAGGAAAAGGAAAATGATGATTTTACCAGGTATTATGATTATAATTTTATTTTTATTGATTTTCTAATACACACAAAACATTCATTTTAAGGCTTTGACTAGAATAATATTTGTATCGCCTGTGAAAATATGTTTAAATTTGCATTTTGTATTAGTATCAGTTTTATATCATTTTATATCATTTTATATCAGTTTTATATCATTTTATATAATCATTAATTTGTATTTTATATCATTAGTTTTTATCTATACCCTGAATATTTTTAGGTGGCACTTATAACATCTTTTAGAATGAATTCAAAACTATAAGGGACAACTGATTTAATTATTATAGTTAAATGAAGAATTTCATCTTCTAAGTGTTTTACTAGCTAATACAGGGAGGAAAATATTTTCAGACATGTCTTTATCAGCAGCGTTAAAGCTTTGAATGGTTATTCTTTATTTGACTCCCCCTATGCCACATACACAGTTCCAACTTCTTCTCTACCCATCTTGTCCTGCTCTATACATTAGGAGGCTAACAGGTGTGGATTGGTTCATATGGGCTCCCTGACCAGATGGTTTATTAAGAGGAGAACCAGTGAAAGAAGAGAGAAATTATAACACTTCTTTACAGCTTGCTCCCTACTTAAGAGAACTATCTCCGCCTAAAGCTACCTTGTGCCATGAGTTTACTTCCCATTGAGCAGACCCGCACCCTTGGCCCTTCCTCTCATAATTTCCTCCTCTTCACTCTTTGATCCTGAAGGGGCAGGATAATGTCTTCCTCTGTTTCTTACCTTTGGATATCTCAGTATCCCTTGTGCCACAGATTGCACGGTTGTATACCCCTAACATTATGTCTTCCTCTGTTTCTTACCTTTGGATATCTCAGTATCCCTTGTGCCACAGATTGCATGGTTGTATACCCCTAACATTCATATATTGAAACCTAATTCCCAATGGAGTTGGGACATTTGGGAGGTGATTAAGTCATAAGGGGGGGGTCCCAAGAATGGGATTAATGCCCTTATAAAAGAGACCCCAGACAGATCCTTCTCCTTTTCACTATGTAAGGACTCAGAAGACTGTAGTCTAGAACCAGTAAATGGGCTCTCAACAGACACCAGATCTGACAATATTTTGATCTTGGATTTCCTAGCCTTTAAACTGGAGGCAAGTAATTTTCTCTCATTTATAAGCAACACAATCTATGGTATTCTGTTATAGTAACCCAAACAGACTATGATATTTTCTTAATGCTGCTATATCTTCAATTAATCAGCCCCATCTTTAAAGTACATTTATTTAAACCATCTGAATGGATTCTATTTTATGCCAAATTCTGCTTGATACAAAACTTAAAAAACATTGTTATTGCAAAAATTTCATCAAGAAAGTAACTTATTTTAACTTTACAAATAGCAGAAAAAATATAATTATTAATATCTTCCACTACAATATTGTTTAAAAGTATAAAAATTAGGTCTAATCACATATTTTATAAATTTAATCTCCTATAAAATTGTATGTACACTATTAAATATTAAATTAGTGAAAAAATTCTGAGGAACTCATGGTGGGATGAAAAACAGTTTTATAATCAGGTAGATTTGAATTACAGCTCTATTATAGACTAACATTAAATTAAATAAGTTATTTACTATTTCTAGTTCCACTTGATTATTTGAATAACTTTTAAGATTGTTGTGAGGCTAGAGATAAAATAGATAAAGAATCTGGCATGCAGTATTTGCTTAGTAAATGGCAACCACTTTGAATTTGTTACTATTTTTATTTTCAATGATTATTGTACATAGGAATTTACCCTCAAATTATGTCTCAGCTGGATATAGAGGTAGCATTTCAAGATGTCTAAATAGACAAGTTCAGAAATGTGCTATGTTGGTGGTTGAAGAAGAACCCAGTGCTATATGTATCAAAAATAAATGTGGCAGGGTTGCCATTCTATTAGGCAAATTCAGGAGCTAACACTAAATTCTTATCAACAGAGATATGCTCTGCAGGGCTACCATTTTCCTTTTGGCACATATTTCTGTTTCAGAGTAACTGGACTAATGGTACCATAAATTCTTGCACTACAGAGAATTATATGATTCAAAGAACCGAGGTACTTCTTTTCCCACTTATATCATTAATTTGGTAAGTGTCAAACAAAAAAATTCCAGGTCCTACAAGGGAAATAGATTGCCAAACATGACAGTAATTAAATCAGTACATTTATTGAATGTTAAAAATATTATCTTCTCTCTGACGATATCGAAGTAAAACATCTGTGTTTATGCTTGAAGAGAATGGAATTACGTAAGGAAGAAAAAATCAACCTGAATTGAAAATATGGTGTAAAGTGTGTAATAATATTATTTTATAGGTGTAGTGAGTATAGCATTATTGATTAGATCATATTTCATAGCTGGAGTAGGCTATTCTCATATAATAAACTTCACTTCCCTCAATTTTATCATTTGTTGCCTTCATCTTTCTTTTCACTGAACTCTGAAAATTTTAAGAGGACTGTGACATGTACTCAAAGAACACATGGAATTAACCTTTAATTTTCATGACTTTAATTAACCTTTAATTTTCAAAAGTAGAGCTTCTGCTGATAAACCACCACAAGCAGAAATCTCTAGAAGAAGTGACAAAAGGAAGAAAACATTTTGTAGCTCTTACCAAAATCTACAATAAATAAAATGTTCCTGAAAAATGGTAAGAAAAAGACCAAAGCCAATAGGAAGAGGCAATGAATATCAGAACATCACAGAAAATAACCCAACATACAAAGCAAGGCTAACTTCAGTCATTATACGTGAAATGCCAATTAAATTTGCCCTGAGAAAGCATTTTTCACATTGCAGAATGACAAATTCCCAGAACAGAATACTGATAGAAGGTAATTAGATAGTTTTATAAATATTCAAGGGCACATACCTTTGAGCAATTCCAGTTTAGGATGTTAGTGCTATTATTTGTGTTTCAAAAAACTGAGGAAAATCACAGAAATTTCTTCTAATTTTTATGCACATATTACCAGAACTCTGGACTCCAGTTGTGCTGTAGTATTAAAGTAACTCTCTATCACTTTGAAAGCAGTGAGATACCATTTCTTTTCTCAAAGTCCAGTTCTACTCAACAAGACATAGCTTTCTAAATATAAGAAGGGAATTGCTTTCTTTACAAAGAGGATAATCATCTAAATACCATACCTCAATGGCATGTCAGTCACTTTATTCAAATATCTTATAAAGGTAGGTTGGAGTAACAAGGTTTATAGTAATATGATTAATAACTTTTAAAGAGTGCTTAGCAATTCACATAGCAATACGATCTACATCATCTCCTTTGATACAACAATTGTGACACAAGTTAGAAACATGATTCATCATGTGTTCATGGTGGAAACATTTATAAAACTTTATTATGCTAACATTTAACTTGTGTTACATTAAAAGGTCCCTATGAGATGCATCTACCCACTGAATTTCTTCTTGGCCCTTTGATTAATATAAGGTTTAGCTTTGTTGACTGGACACCGTGGGCTTGAACTAATCAATATCTTTAGAATCCCTAACTTGTGCTTCTTTTCTTCTGTGACATAATAATACAAATAATAAATTAAATTAAATAGAATTATATGAAACAATATGAATATTAAAAAGGTAAAATCTAAACTAGAAAAAGTTCATTGCCAAATTTAAAATCACTAGGACCTACCTAAAGAGAATATTATTCCCCAAAACCAAATAAGAACCTAAAAAGAACAAAGAATTTAAATAGTGGATGCTAATTATCAAAAGAGTGTCAAATGTCCAACCAGATGTCAGAGTCTAAAAAAGTGATGCTTAAAAATATAATATCCAGTCATATTGTTACATTTCCTAAACTATCCATGACCTCCTACTGCCACAAGATGTTCTTAGCATGACTAATAATGCTCTTCATCATCTAACTTCTCTCTTGCTATCCAGTCTCCTCTTTTGCAAATCCCCACTTTATAAATCTAAGATTGCACTCAGAACATTTTTTCAGTATCTGAAATTATTCTTTTGCCTCTTAGTTTTCCTAGGAGCCTATCCCTCTCCTTGGGATATTTGCTCCACATCTCTGTAATTATCATTCATTTTACAGGTCTCATTTGGTGTCACTTCCATAGGTAAATATTTCTTGATTGCCAAGTCCATGTTAGGTATCCCTCCTATGTTTTTCTATATATATTCACTTGCTCTACCATTATCAGAATATTGTTCATTGTCTCTGTTCCCTTTGAACTGTAAGCTCTATAAAGGCAAGTATCATGATGTTCTTGTTAACCTTTATACCGAATACTTGGAACACTGAAGATAATCATTAAATTTTGAATAATGCTAATATAAAGAAAATTTCAAATACACCTCTTATCTATGTGGTATCTTGGTAATACCTAATCCTGAAAAGATGTTTTAGAAAAGTATTGGAAATGTGACTTTTATAGCCTTTTGTGAAAGCACTATGCAGTAATACATATGTGTATGTACACACATGCATATATATGTATATATATTCCTTAGTGCAGTGAACCTATCTACTAAAATAAAGACACCAATAGGTAAGCTTGTGAAAAAAAGTTGCTTCTTGCAGTATTGCCTTCAGTGACCAAAAGCAAACAAAAAAAGGCTTAAAAAAAATGGAATGCCCATTAGTAGAGGAATTGTTCAATAAATTACATGATATCTATGCCATGAAATATTAGTTTCCATTAACAAAAATCTGTCAGAACTTGGAAGCATTTCACAAGGTAATCTGAGTGAAAAAAATGCAAGATTCAGAGAGATGTGCATTATTTATTTGTAGAGCAAAAACAATACACGTGTGCGTGTATACCTATTAGAAACACTTATTTCATGTTATTAGATAAGCATATTTAGTATGTATGTGTGTATGAGGAGGGTGTGGATGTGTTTGTAAATAGGAATGAACAGGAATAAGAAAGACTATTTTCTATGTTGGCAACTTGGGTAACTGATAACTGAGGCACACAGGTGAGGATAAAGGCTGAAAGGAGATGAGCCAAATAATAAAGAAAAATAAAGGTTGCCCCCAAAGGGTATGGATAACATAATCATATTTATCCCTTGTTCAGAAATACATTTTGTGACATTCTTACATGCACAGACCTTTAAAAATAAATGCACCAGACTTCCGGGAAGATGGTGACGTGAACGGACTGGCAGAAAAATTCCTCCCAACATCATATTTATTCACGCAAATACAGCAAATACAACTATCCCTAAAAGAGAGACCAGAATACACAGGAAAGTGCACAGCGTACAGAGCTCCGGCGGTCAGACACTCCGGAGAGAGGACTCGACACCCGGCGAGGCTGGACGGAGCCGCGACCAGGCGAGACCAGAGCGCTCCTCCACCCCAGCACTCCGGCGGGAGTCCGGGCAAGGCGGGTAAGGTACGGAGCCGAGACCCGGCGGGACCAAGCGCTCCTCCCCCCCAGCGCTCCAGCGGGAGGAGACGATTCAGAGACGGGAGGGAGTAGAAGTCTGCGCCGGGAGCGCCGACACACAGCCTGCGGTGTAGCGGAGATTGGAGAGACAGAGGGCACAGGGTCCCAGCCTGGAACGTGCAAGTTGCCCGTGGCAGGCTCAGGGAAGGAAAAAGAAGGGAAAAAAAAGGGAAGAAAAGCGCGCGCTCTTTCTCAGTGGTCATAAAGAGACAGGAGCTCAGTAGAGGGGCCGGATAGTCCCGCAAGCTGAGCCCAGCACGCTGGGAGTCCGGGGAGCTTTGGACCCCTCAGCTGGCGACTGGGAAAGGGTGGCTGCTATTAAGACCCCCACAGAGATCAACAGCTTCTCATTCGTTCCCAACCCAGCCAGAGCTATAAAGGGCCCTGCGGAGCAGCGTGGCCATGGCTCTGGAATAGTGGAGCAACAGCACCACCTACAGCATTCACACAGAACCCACTCCCAGTGGCTTTTTTTTTTTCTTTTTCATTATTGTTTTTTCTCTCCTTTCTTTTCCTTTTTTTTCTTTCCCTCTCCTTCAACAGCCTCCCATTCATTCTCAACCCTGCCACAGCTTTAAAGGACCCTCTGGAGCGACGTGGCGATGGCTCTGGAATAGTGGAGCAATAGCGCCACCGACAACATTCACACAGAAACCACTCCCGGTGGGCGTTTTGGTGTTTTTTTTCTTTTTTTTTTTTGTTGTTGTTTTTCTTTTTCTTTTACGTGTTGCTGCTTTTTCTTTTTCTTTCTTTTCTTTTCCTTTTTCTCTCTCTCTTTTTACTTTTTTTATTAGTAGAAGTATTTTTTTTTCTTCTCTGTTTTCTTTTTTTCTTTTCTCTCCTCTCTTCTCTTTCCTTTTTAAAGTCATAAAGAGCCCAGCGGACATACATGACAACTACCAACAACTAATCCTATAGTCATGAGAAGACAGAAGAATATGATACAGACAAAGCTTCAGACAAACACCACCCCAGAGAAAGAATCTGAAGGAATCGACATGCATAGTCTTCCAGAAAAAGAATTCAGAATAAAAGTCATAGCCATGCTGACGGATCTACAGAAAAATGTGCAAGAGCTGAGGGAGGAAGTGAGGGAAGTGAGGAAAGACAATGCAGAAATGAGACAAGCTATTGACAGGCTCAACAGCAGATTGAATCAGGTTCAAGACACGATCAAGGAATTGCAAGACAGGGACCAGGAATACAAAGAAGCTGAGGCAGAGAGAGATAAAAGGATCTCTAAGAATGAAAGAATATTAAGAGAACTATGTGACCAAACAAAACGGAACAATATTCGCATAATAGGAGTACCAGAGGAAGAAGAGAGAGAAAAAGGGATAGAAAGTGTCTTTGAAGAAATAATTGCTGAAAACTTCCCCACGCTGGGGAAGGAAACAGTCTCACAGTCCACGGAAGCCCACAGATCTCCCAACACAAGGGACCCAAGGAAGACAACACCAAGACACATAATAATCAAGATGGCAAAGATCAAAGATAAGGACAGAGTATTAAAGGCAGCAAGAGAGAGAAAAAAGATCACCTACAAAGGAAAACCCATCAGACTGTCATCAGACTTCTCAACAGAAACCTTACAGGCCAGAAGAGAATGCCATGATATATTTAATGTAATGAAACAGAAGGGCCTCGAACCAAGAATATTGTATCCAGCACAATTATCATTTAAATATGACGGAGGGATTAAACAATTTCAAGACAAAAGAAAGTTGAGAGAGTTTGCCTCCCATAAACCACCACTACAGGATATCTTAAACGGACTTCTCTAGAGGGAAATACCCCTCAGGCTAAAAAGATGTCACCAGAGGAAATAAAATCATAGCAAAGAAAGCAGACCATCCAAATACTAACTAAAGGCAAAGAATAAAACACCTAATATATAAAGAAAGAAGGAGGAAGAATAGGAAGGCAGAGATAAAGAAACATCAGACGGCGTTCACAATAACTTAACAAGAAAGTTAAGTTAGATTCTCAGATAGTAAAGAAGCAACCCTTGAACCTTTGGTAACCACAACTCTAAAGCCAGCAATGGCAATAACTACATATCTATCAATAATCACCCTAAATGTAAATGGACTGAATGCACCAATTAAAAGACACAGAGTAACTGAGTGGATAAAAAAGCAAGACCCATCTATATGCTGCTTACAAGTGACTCACCTCAAACCCAAAGATATACACAGACTAAAAGTAAAGGGATGGAAAAAGATATTTCATGCAAACAACAAAGAGAAAAAAGCAGGTGTTGCAGTACTTGTATCAGATAAAATAGACTTCAAAACGAAGAAAGTAGCAAGAGATAAAGACGGACATTACATAATGATAAAGGGGTCAGTCCAACAAGAAGATATAACCATTATAAATATATATGCACCCAACACAGGAGCATCAGAATATGTGAAACAAATACTAACAGAATTGAAGGAGGAAATAGACAGCAATGCATTCATTTTAGGAGACTTCAACACACCACTCACTGCAAAGGACAGATCAACCAGACAGAAAATAAGTAAAGACACAGAGGCACTGAACAACACACTAGAACAGATGGACCTAACAGACATCTACAGAACACTCCATCCAAAAGCAACAGTATACACATTCTTTTCAAGTGCGCATGGAACATTTTCCAAAATAGACCACATACTAGGCCACAAAAAGAACCTCAGTATATTCAAAAATATTGATATTCTACCAACCAACTTCTCAGACCACAAAGGAATAAAACTAGAAATAAATTTTAGAAAGAAATCAAAAAGGCTCACAAATACATGGAGACTTAACAACATACTCCTAATTAATCAATGGGTTAACGACCAAATCAAAACAGAAATCAAAGAATATATGGAGACTAATGACAACAACAACACAAAGCCACAACTTCTGTGGGACGCAGAGAAGGCAGTCTTAAGAGGAAAGTACATTGCAATCCAGGCCCATTTAAAGAAGGAAGAACATTCCCAAATGAACAGTCTAAGGACACAATTATTGAAACTGGAAAAAGAAGAACAAATGAGGCCCAAAGTCACCAGAAGGAGAGACATAATAAAGATCAGAGAAGAAATAAATAAAATTGAGAAGAAAAAAAAAATAGAAAAAAATCAATGAAACCAAAAGCTGGTTCTTTGAAAAAATAAACAAAATAGATAAACCCCTAGCCAGACTCATTAAGAGAAAAAGAGAATCTACACACATAAACAGAATCACAAATGAGAAAGGAAAAATAACGA
>JAQQAC010009165.1:11598223-11826525 GCA_029783875.1 Phataginus tricuspis | reverse complement strand
GGGGGGGACCTGATGAAGGGGGTAGTTTAATCATCACAATATTGCTCATGTAATTGTAGGTTAATGATACTAAAATAAAATAAATTGTTAAAAAAAAAAGAAAAAGACAGGTTTTCAGAACTAGGACTCTACAAGATCAAATGTAAATGGCAACAAGAATATTGGAATGGAACCCAACTGTGCTTTTGCATCAAGCTATTTGTTTTAATTCTTGTTACTTGGTACCACACTCACTATATTGTCTGTATTACTAGTAATATTTAAAACCAGATATGAATTGCATATGTCTACTCCTTACTAGGTAAGAATATAGCTTTTGTTTATTTGTTCTTAATAAGGATACAACCATGCTTATAAGACACAGAGAAGAAAGCAAATTATGCTGGGTCAGCCAAAAATATTATATATGGCTTCATAGAAGAGCTAATATTTGAGCAGGGCATTGTAGAAGTAAAAGTAGAGAAAATAGAGGGTCAACTATATATGTCCCGGCTCATAAAGGCAGGAGCTATGTATCTCCCATGTGTGGCATAGTGCCTAGTGAATAACAGTTTTCAAGAAATATTTGTTGAATAGATAACTGAATGAATGACTGCATAAATCAAAATTATGTTCTAGGAATTTAGAATATAGTATTTAGCCCAGTCATACAAATCATTACCAGATAGTGGCTGTTACAGAATGGATGAAATATGAAAAGAAGACTAAATAACAACTTAGCCTTTTTTTACAACCCTTTACAAATTTCTTTTGCTGAAACTGATGTATGGAGGAATGTTTCAGGAGAGACTAGAAAAGAAGTTAGGGGCTGCTTAAAGGCTTCAAATGTCAAGAGAAGAAATTTCACTTCATCCTTTAGGAATGTAGCAGAGATGCAATTGAACTTTAAAAATAGTGGACTGCTATCAAGACTTGCTGTTTTAGAAAAATAAGCAGGAGCAGATAAGAGGATCTATTAGATGGAGAGTACAGGTGGCAGAGAGACTGGATACATTATTGAAATAATATAGAAGTGGGGTGATAAAGATGTGAATCAAGTAGCCAACAATGGAATTAGTCAAGAATAGACAAATATGAGAAATAAAGAAGAATCCTATAAGAGGTATATAATAGAGGAATAAATTTATTATTATTATCCATTTGCTTTGTTAGTGGATAACTTTGAAATGTTACCAAGACATCCAGGTGCTTGTAACTAATAAACAAATAGAAATACAGGCCTAGATTTTAGGCAGGAGGTATGTGCTAAAGAGATAGATTTGAAGTCATTAAAACTATAGGTAATAGTTCAATTATGGAAGATTATAAAATCATCCAGGAAGAATAAGCACACAAAGGTCTAAGAACAAAGAAAGCAACCTGAACTCCCTGACAGGGCTCTGCAGAATCAATCTGTAGTTCCTCAAGGTTCAATCATGTTGTTTTAATTATTTTAGTCTTAGAAAAGGAATACATTAGTATCTATCTATGTATCTATTCATCTATATTTTATGTCACTTAATATGCATTATATTTGGTAAACAAAAGCTACAGTCTATCTATCCCTTCAATAGAACAATCAATTACCTAATAGGCAACAATTACTACCCCTTGGCTTGGCTATGTCCTTGCTGTTTTGTGACTTGGTTCTGATTAACTAAATTTTAAATACAAACTTCCACAAACCACAATCATACAAAAGTGTGGACTGAAATTTTAATAATGAAGTTTATGTTTCACTATTAAGTATACTGAGATGCAGATTGTCATATGTATACAGTTATACACATGTTTAAACCTTAGAATTGGATTGTAAGATATTTTAAATTTATTCTGAGACATTTGCAAGATATAGTGCATAACATTTTAAAAATAATCATTTAACTTACCTTCAGGTAAAAGCCTAATCAAGAAACATTATAGATAGGAAATGGAGAATATAAGTCCTATCCCCCTACTCTCTTTTTAGCTCCTTGTAGTTTTTCTTCTGATCAAGTACAAGGTGGGCAGTGAAAAGGAAACAGCCTGCATTCTGAAGAATGAATTTCAATATAGCTGAAGATAAAAGGAGTCATAAAAAGATACCAATACTCTTGGGGTATACTTCAACATGGCCCATGGCCCAAATATAAAGAGGAAATGGTACATCAACTTCTGACTTAAATATCCATGCCAGTTATCTCTTTCTTTTCATAGGCATTTCAAGAAATTAATTGAATGCTACATATTCCTACATCTTGTAGGTTTTTTTTTTAAGTTATCCCATCTGTTAGGAGTTCAGCTGAGCTGAGATAGATAGGGAGCTGATCTCCCAGGTGTCAGAGTAACTAATTAAAACAGCAAGCCAAAAAAGAAAGAGTTAAGGCATTAATTACTTACTGTGATGGTGTAAGTAAGAGTCTACAGTCCAAGAAAGCACTGCCTCCCTCTATTGCATTTTCCCATGGAACAATGTACCAGTCGAAGGTCAGATGGAGTAGTATCAGACATGGGAATCATCTCACTGTTGAGGGAGCCCCAACAAAAGGCTCTGTAGTTTGAAGGACTCTGTGGGGGTGTGAGGGGTCAGGGGAAGCAATGAGGGAAAAGGCTAGGAGTGGAAAAGTACTGGATACTGTACTGCGTCAGAGTGGGGAAAAGTGTCTTTAAGGATTTTCCCTTCTTCCCCCAATAAGGACAACTCAGCAGAGGCACCTGAAGAAGACTTCTCTTCAAGGTCTCAGGCAAAGAGAGTGGCCATATGCCATGTATGGTGTGGGGAACGCATTTTCCCTCTTGAATTCCACCAGGTAGAGCCTTTGCAATGCCTATGATGAAGACTGAAAATCACACATGGGCTTCTATCTATGAGCTGGACTCCTCATTGTCTGTACTCTTCTAGAAGGATATAAAAAATCGTTCTTTAATTTCTTGGGTATAAAACCAAGAGGCTACAATTAAACCAGAGTTCTATTATGTGTTTAACTGAGTTCAACATATTGACTATTAGGTCAATAAACTAAAGAACACTAAAGATTTCTTGAACTCTGAAGATTATACTTTTGTAAATTGTTCTTCATAAATGTTTCAGAAGGCCATGATTATACCAAGGGTAGTTTTTATATCAATTAATACATGGTTAATCAATAAATAATTACAGATCAGTTATTTTATCCATTCTAATTATTTTTTAAAAATCATTTTATGTTTCTCATTTCTTTTCAAGGAAAAAGTCAAATTCAAATAGATTGTATTTGAATACTTGTATTTTAACATCCACTTAAGGCACTGAACTTTAGATAGAAAGTTATAGTATGATATCAATTTATGAGCAACTTATATTATCAATTAGTAGTTTGCTACTCAAAGTAGCCTGAGGCAGGACAAGAAAGACTGTAAAAATGTTTGGATTGGTAATTTGTATAGATACATTGCCATGCCTAGTCTTAGTGGACTTTCCTATGAAAATAATTATGATATGGCTTCAAGTTCTAAATAGAGGGATCACACAATGACATCACAAACTGTTGCAAATACGGGATTGCTTATTACACTATATTTTTACTTGTCCTCATGAAAGATAAACTGAAGCATATCAAACTTTAAGAATTTATTTGAGCAAAAATTGATTCTAATTAGGCAGCATCAAACAGAAAATGGCCACGATAACTACACTGACTGGAGCTAGAGAAAGACTCTTGCAAAGAGGTAGAAACAAAGCTAGGAAATTATCTGATGGGCTGTAGCTTAAGTGGTTGCCTTATTTGGAAAAGCCTTTTTATTTGGCCTTTGTGATTGGCTGTCTTGAGGTTTGACTTCTTAACCTTAAGGCATTAAAGGCTCTGGTTTTGATTTGCTTATGCAGGCTGCTAAGATTAGAACAATCTTAGTCTAATGGCTTCCTTTTAAATTAAAAGTTCCAATTAATACTTTTAATTTTGAATTAAATTTTACCTAATTTTTAGTTGTGATTCTTGCATTTTATCAGTTTGCAATTACCTGAAACATCTTTGTCTTCCCTTTATTTACAATCTGTTATTATAATTTAGATGTGTCTAGGAGAACCTATTGCTGGATTTTTGTAATTAACACAAATCTTAAGGCCTGGTTCTTTTAACCAGAAAATCGATACCTTTAAAAACATCATTAATTGATAATGTTGTTTTGCATCCTTCTATATTATTGTTTTTAGTACTTACTTAATGTTTTTGTTGTCACTTAATTACATGTATCTTCATGGTTTTTGGATTGTATCTAATTCTCTTCATTCTGTTTTCCTTCCTGATCCATTAATTTGGAAGTTCCACAATTATTTTCAGTGTCACTAGTGCTTATCTTCTTATTTAATCTTAGTGCCTTAGAAGACAGCATTTTAGGCAACAGTTTATATGTTAACACCACTGGTGAGTGCAATATCAGGGACACAGGATTAAGGAAAAAAAAAGAGTGAGAGGAAAGGAAGAGTGCATGACTAAGCTGGCCGTAGCTCCTTGACTGAACTGGCCATAGTTTCTCTTCAAACTGTGCTCCATGAGGTGTCAATTCACCAGCAGTTCTGACAGGTCTATATGTGATGCCATGCAGGCCTTAGGACAGGGACTTGGGGCTCGAGGCAGGCAGTGTGGATGCAAGGCAAGACACAGACCAGATAGAGGAGGGACCCAGAGCTACCAGTGCAGTAGCCCCCCTTCCTCAATCCCCAGGCCCCAAAGCTCCTACCCCAACAGAACTTAACAGCAGCTGCAGCAAGCTGGCTCTATCACCCTAGGCCATTTCAGGACTGCTTTGGCAGGAAAACAAAGCAGGTGCACACACCTGGGGTGATACTAAAGCAGTTACATCTTCCCATACTAAACTGTCCTACTTCACCAGTTTTACACTGAAATTAAATAATAACTGTGAGCCCAACTCAGCAACTTTTAAATTCCTGAATTCCCTCTTCTGTATTAATAAAATCTTTAGACTAAAGCTTTTATCTTTCTGTTCTTTCTCCCCACACTAATCCTACAACTTGAGAATTTTTAGAGGAGCAAGATTTTTTCTCTTTTGTTTGCCTAATCCTTGCATTACAAATTCCCAGCCACATAATTACCAGATATGTATATGTAGCTTCATGATCCTAATATTAATGCATGAAATCCTAGAAGTACTCCTATTATCAACATTAATTTATATTTTAATATTATTAATATCCTAACATTAATTTCTGGTTGTGTTTTTTTTTTACTTCTATATGTCATATTATTCTGCTTCAGATTCCATTTGTTTGCAGCACTTGCCCAAGTATGTTCCCCAAATTGAGTATATAAAGTCTCTCTTTGTGTTTGTGTTGTTTCCTTTATACTATCTACACCTCCATGAGATTTTTCAAATGATGAGCCCACTTGATTTTGATGGAATTTTTTCTTTATTATTTCTTCTGTTTCTTATTCTCCTTTTAGCACTTCAGTTATTCACACATAAGCTCTCTAGCTTCTGAACTAAAGGTCCCCACGCTTTCCATTTCTTTTTGTAGCATCAGTGGCAAATGGAGTAGGCTGTTGATGGCAGCAGTCTGGCCACCCTGGCCACCAGAGGCCCCTCACAGCTGACCCAGTGGGTGGGGAGTCAGTATTTCAAAACACATGTACTCCATCGTCTGCTCAACAACCTGAGAAAGTCCAACACTCAAGAAATTCTGCTCTATAGTTCTTTATTTGTGTTTTTCACATTTTGTACTTCTTTCACATTGATGACATTTCTTCCTCAACAGTGATCACAGTTCTTTTGTTTTTTTGTGATGTCTTTTAATTTGGAAGTGATTTTTTTTATTCCTGCAGGGTTGTGGAAGAAGGGTTGACTATAAGTGTCTCTCTTTAAACAGTATTAATATTTTTCAGGAAATTCTCCTTTGCCTCCTCCATCACTTTTGCCTTAGCACATTCCACTTGGCTAGGTTTTGGCTTGGTCTTCATCCCTCAACTTATTTTAACTGTTTGTTATTTTTCTTTTGATTATTCACGAGTCGGCGTTCCCAATCCCCAGACTGCCGATTCTCTCAAGCAGTGGCACACCAAGAAGGGAGCTACATGCTTTTGTTCTGACTGGTCGGACAAGCTGTGAGCTACCTGCTGAGGGACAGAGAGAAGACTTCTCCACCTGTCAGACCTTCCCTTTTTGATCACCACATAGGCAGCACTCTCCAGTCACAGGGCCCACTTCATGCCGAGTGGGTTCCCACTGCTGAATATCTATTAGGCCTGGATAGCTAGGTAGGCCTTCCTGATGACCACATGCAGCAGATGTATGCAAGCGTCTGCAGAGTCTTACTAGTGCTGAAAGCCCACCCAGTTCACCTTAACTGCTGCCTCTGACACCAGTGATTAGTTTAACTTTCCAGTGTAACCTCCTCTGGGATTTTGCCATATTATAGTGTTTTATTTCAAGAAGTCTTATCCCAAGTAACCAATGGTTTCTTCCCCACACAAGGATGATGACAGATTCTTTCCACAAGTTCAAGATCTTGAAAGGGAGTCTACATGTAAATTAATGATTGAATTACACTGAGAAATGTATAATAGAAGCCTGCACAAGAAACAGAGGAGTGACTAATTCTTTCTAAGAATGGGCCAGAGAAATGTCTATTAATGAAATGGTGCCTAAACTGGGTTTTGAAGAATAACAAGGATTTGGGGGGGGGGGGATACAATTGGAGGATATCAATATTATTAATATTAATGATAATATTAAGGGATAAATTATGGATGATAGGAAACCATCAAATGTAGATATCACCCATGCAGCAAATAATGTGGCAAATAATATTATCTGTCTCCATTGAGGTGTATTCTGTTTAATAATATACTTTAAAAAGTTACTGCATTTTTATTCACTTACTAAACAGTAAATACTTCTACAGAAAATAACCAATCACTATAAACCTGACTTAATTCATAATTGTATCTTAAGCTATGTAGAAATTTTATAGCAAAAAGGAATACTGTGTATTTCCTCTTCCAGATTACTATATAATCCATACAATGATAATAATATGAATTATAATAATAAGCGCACTGCTAGATATCCCTCCATATTAACACCATGACTGATAATGAGGATTATGGGTTGTTTCCCTTATTTTTAGGCTACTCTGATAGCACCCTAAATATTTTAATATATTTTAATTGTTTGGCTTTGAGTAACTACTTTAACTAGAAAAAATCTTTATTCTGAGTAGATAATTATAGATTATAGATTAAATTCACATAGCAATTTAATTAGTAGTTTCTCCTCCTGCAATTTGGTCCTTGATACCTTGCCCATTCTGGAAATAAGAAAGTATTCCTGCAAATTAAATAGCTGATCCTATTCCCTTTTTAATACAAGTGTGGTTCTGGATAAAGGGAAAAACCATAGTAAATATAAATAGGGAATGACTATGATAGCATAGCGTGACCTGATTTCATATATGTTTATGGACCTATAAAGTCCAGAATGCAGTTTCTTGATTATTTTCATTATTATGGACTAGACAGGGGAGAAATATCTTTAGTATACTGTTTCAGAGCATGAATCACACTTTACAAGCTATTCTTGTCAGCCTATAATGTACACTAATCTCCCAATAAGATACTGTGTCCTTCCATATAGTTCAGTGAATTGCACAGTGGTTTGAGGATTAACAGAAAATGATTATCTTTTCCTGAGGTGACCTTTTAACCCAAACAACAGTCCAGGTTCATTTGTATGTTTTACCGGTATATCTACTGAGGTTGTTTTCAAGGAGTAGAGAGTATTACACAAAGTATTATTGAGCCAGATTTCCATTATGGAAGAACAAAAACAATCTTCACAGTATAAATAGTCTTTGACTACCTGGAGAGCTAATGTGAATTATTGGGAGTGAAGTAGCATCTATCTCACCCAGAACACCTGTCTACACTGAATAAATACAATAAATTAGACTTTACTTGCCTTTTTGTTCTATTTTTTAAAGGGGAACCCTTTACAGTCCCTTGAAAACAATGACACTACCCCTCAGTGTATTTGACAAGCAAAATAACTTGTACTCATATATTTTAATTTTGTACTCCATGTTTTCATATAATCAGATTTGCTATAGGTCATAGAGCTTTTCTTATTTCCAGAAAATGTAGTTTGAGTCAATATACAGACACACACACACAGACACACACTTACACAGCATTCAAATTCAGCTGTACACTGAAACAGGAAATAGTATATCTTAACAGCATTTAAGAAACATAAAAATTAATTCCTAAGTAACACTGAAATTAAATGTAAATGAGTTTTCTAAAGTGCTTGATATAGTTTACACTCTTAAATACTTCAACATATTCTTTAAAATTTTATGTGAAATATTAGTTATTTAAAACTCATTTTCTTAAGTTCAGGAACTTGTGCTCACACCCTTTCTGTTTTACTAGAAATCCTAATTAAGAGTGCCTAAAGATCACCAATGAACTCCTTGGAGCTGTTATTGTCACAAAATGAATTAGATGACTTCTTTATCTGTTGCAGTTCTGATTTCCACTATTTGGAACACAGAGAGCAGCATGAGGAGAAGAAAATGGCAATTACATGTTATGAAATACCTACATAACACATTCGTAAAAACAATTTATAATGGCTTATTGATTGTTTACAGCCCTTTAACTTTAGAGGGTTTTTTTCACCCCCTTAGGCTTTTATATTTGATTAAAAAGAAAAAGTCTCATTCTTGTTTATTGACCTTTGTCTGCATGCCCTACAGTAATGTGGATGGACTACTGAATATAGATCAGAGTTAAAATTGCTGGGTGCCTAGTAATGAAAAACCTACTCTGAACCCACTTAATTGCCATAGGCTTTAGTTTAGTGAATCTGATTATAAATAAAAAATAAATTAGATTATTTCACTAAAATAACAGACTTTTTCTTCTAAAAATGCTGATTTTTCAGAAGTTATAAAATAGCTTATAGTCATAAAATACATATAGTTATAAAATAGCTTTGGCTGATTTAGATTATTTACTTTGCATACATTTGTTCATTTAGACAACACTGAAGCCCTATTCTGGCTGCTCAGTGCAATTCCCGTATCATGCTATAGTTGTCTGAGAAACTCATGCCAAAGGAAAAAAATTGTGTCTGCACAGTCTGTACCAATGATACTTTGCCAATCAGGCCAATCATCTAATTACAAGTTTGTATTTCCATTCCCACTGAGATATGCCAATTAAAAGTATTTGACTTTAATTCCAAACAACATATTAGTTCTAATTACCTGATGTGAGCTCTGCCCGCCTTGAATTTTTTAACCCTTTGTGTGTGTGTATTTAATTCCCAATCTGTAAAGTATGTGAGTTACAAAGTACATCTATATCTGCAGCTACAGAACATGGTTTCAAAAATGGAGCTGGTTCTATCTTTTTGGAACAAGCTTTTATCATTATCCAGGTAACTTAAATTATAAAAATAACAACTATGGATCATCAGTATTGAACGAATGACTTAATTTGGTTGCCTCATTCTCCTGTATTAAAATAAATGCACACAGGGGCTTAAAGATGGTGGCGCAAGAAGTAAGACAAAAACCTCCTCCCCAAACCACATATAATATGAAAATATAGCAAATACAACTAATCCTGAAAGAGTGAAAGGAAAGAAGACTGCAACAGACTGCCTACATCTGGGGTAAAGAGAAGACATCATGGAAAAAGGTAAAGGAGCAAAGCAGTAATCCATGCCCTTCTCCCACCTCAGCTCACTGGTGGGAGGAAAAGAAATGGAGTGAGGAGGCGGTGGAGGCCTAAGACTGCTGAACACCCAGCCCTGGATATCTTCTCTTGGAACACAAACCTGCATTGCATGGTGCTCTGGAGATCAGTGGGGTTGGAAAGCTAAGACAGGTGGAATACTCAGAGACACTGAGATTCCAGCTGCTTGTGGAGAACAGGTGCCCACAACTGGCTACTCCAGGACAAAAGAAAAGTGGGCACTCTGAGAGACTTCCTAAGAGCAAGAGAGCTGTTAAAGGGGCAAGGATTGAACAGAGCTTGTTGCTCAGGAGAAAGCACAGGTGGACAAAATCATCCCAGTGCACTCAGTGCAGCAGGTTGGGAACTTTCAGGAGCTTCAGGCACTCAATCCCCATGACTGGAAACACAGCCCTGAGGCCCCCCCACCATGATATGAAGCCTGCCACTCCCTCCTCCCAGCCAGAACCGGCTTCCAAGCCTGCTTCCCCTGTCATCACACCAGACCAGCTGGAGGGTGGCCCTGCCTATGTCAACTACAGGGACCTAGCATAGAGGCCCCTCCCTGCATGCTTGGCCCACTGACCATGGCAGTGGAGGCAGGCATTGCAGCTGGAAGGCAGGAAAGAGCTCATTGTTCCCAATAGACACCAGTGCCACTTGCCCGTGACCACCGCCATCACACCAGATGCTTAGCAGCTCCAGAGAGTAGAGCTTCTGGGCACTAGCGGGCACCACCTAAACAAAGTTATTATTCCATGTTATTAATTACAAATATAAAACATCAAAAGAACCAAAATGCTACACACACCAGAAGGAGGGCCAAGTGAAAATGAAGTCACCAATATTTCTGGAAAAGATTTCAAACTAAAAATCATAAACATGCTCACAGAGCTACAGAAAAATATTCAAGCCTCAGGGAGGACTTCAAGAAAGAGATGGAAACTTTAAAAAATACAGTATCTGAAATGAAACATACAATGGAGGGATTTAAAAGCAGATTAGACAAGGTAGAGATAGTAAATGAAATAGAAATTAGAGAACAGGAATACAATGAAGCTGAGTCACAGAGAGAAAAAAGGATCTCTAGGAATGAAAGAATATTTAAAGAACTGTGTGACCAATCCAAATGGAAAAATATTTGCATTATAGGGGTACCAGAAGAAGAATAGAGAGAAAAAGGGATACAAAGAGTCTTGGAGGAGGTAATTGCTGAAAAGTTCCCCTGTCTTGGGAAGGAGATAGTCTCTCAACCATGAAAGTGCACACTGACTCTGGCAGTGGAGATCTTCCAACACAAGGGATCCAAGGAAGACAACACCAAGACAGATAATAGTTAAAACAGCAAAGATCAAGGATAAGGAAAGAATATTAAAAGCAACCAGAGAGAAAAAAAGATCAACTACAAAGGAAATCCCATTAGGCTATCATCAAACTTCTTAGCAGAAAATTTAGAGGCCAAAAGGGAGTGGCAAGATATATTTAATGCTATGAAACAGAAGGGCCTCAATCCAAGAATATTCTACCCAGCAAGATTATCACTTAAATTTGAAGGAGGAATTAAACAATTTCCAGATAAGCAAAAGTTGAAGGAACTTACCTCCCACAAAACATCTCTACAGTGTATTTTGGAGGGACCTGCTACAGATGGAACTGTTCCTAAGGCTAAAGAGCTGTCACCAGAAATATAAATCCACAATAAATGAAATAGACCAATTAATTACTAAGCAAATGAAAAATTTAATCAACCACCCCAAAAGATAGTCAAGAGATACACAAAGAGCACAGAATATGAAACCTAATATATAAAGAGTGAAGGAGGAAGAAAAAGGCAGGAAAAAAAATAACCTTTAGATTGTGTTTGAAATAGCATACTAAGTGAGTTAAGTTTGACTGTTAGTAAAAAACTTCCCTTGAACCTTTGGTAACCATGAATCTAAAGCCCACACTGGCAATAAGCACATTATCGATAATCACCCTAAATGTAAATGGTCTGAATACACAAATCAAAAGATATAGAGTTACTGAATGGATAAAAAACAAGACCCATCTATATGCTGCCTACAAGAGACTCACTTCAAAACAAAAGACACACACAGAATAAAAGTGAAGGGATAAAAAGATATTTCATGCAACTAATAGGGATTAAAAAGCAGGCACTGCAGTACTTGCATCAGACAAAATACATTTAAAAACAGAGAAAGTAATAAGAGACTATGAAGGACATTACAAAATGATAAAGGGGTGAGTCCAACAAGAGGATATAACCATTTAAAATATCTATGCACACACCATAGGAACACCTACATATGTGAAACAAATACTAACAGAATTAAAGAGGGAAACAGAATGCAATGCATTCATTTTATGAGACTTCAACACACCACTCACTCCAAAGGACAGATCAACCAGACAGAAAATAAGCAAGGAGACAGAGGCACTGAACAACATGTTAGAACAGACGGACCTAACAGACATCATCTACAGAACTCTACACCCAAAAGCAACTGGATACACATTCTTCTCAAGTGCACATGGAACATTTTCAAGAATACCTCAGATACTAGGCTGAAAAATGAGCCTCAGTAAAATCAAAAATATTGAAATTGTACCAACTAGCTTCTCAGGCCACAATGGTATGAAACTAGAAATAAATTACACAAAGAAAACAAAAAAGCCCACAAACACATGGAGGCTTAACAACATGCTGCTAAATAATCAATGGATCAAAAACCAAATAAAAACAGAGATCAAGGAATATAAGGAAAAAATGACAAAAATAAATAACCACCCCAAAATCCATGGGACGCAGATAAGGTTGTACTGAGAGGGAAGTATATTACAATACAGACCAACCTCAGGAAAGAACAACAATCCCGTATGACCAGTCTAAACTCACAATTAATGAAACTAGAAAGAGAAGAACAAAGGAAGCCCAAAGTCAATAGAAGATGGGACATAATAAAGATCAGAGCAGAAATAAATAAAATCAAGAAGAATAAAACAATAGAAAGAATCAATGAAGGCAGGAGCTGGTTCTTCAAGAAAATAAGCAAAATAGATAAACCCATAGCCAAACTTATCAACAAAAAAGAGAGTATACACACATAAACAGAATCAGAAGTGAAAAAGGAAAAATCACAAAGGACACCATAGAAATACAAAGAATTATCAGAGAATATGAAAAATTATATGCTAACAAACTGGATAACCTAGAAAAAATGGAGAACTTTCTAGAAAAATACAACCTTCCAAGACTGACACAGGAAGAAACAGAAAATCTGAACAGACCAATTACCAGTAACGAAATTGAATTGGTAATCAAAAAACTACCCAAGAACAAAACAACTATACCAGATAACTTCACAGCTGAATTTTATGAAACATTTAGTGAATACCTCATACCCATCCTTCTTAAAGTTTACCAAAACGTAGAAGTTGGAATACTGCGAAACTCATTCTATGAGGACAGCAACACTCTAATACCAAAATCAGGCAAAGATACTACAAAAAAAGAAACAGACCAATATCCCTCATGAATATAGATGCAAAAATACTCAACAAAATATTAGCAAACTGAGTTCAAAAATACATTAAAGAGATCAGCCATTATGACCAAGTAGGATTTATTCCAGGGATGCAAAGATGGTACAACATTCAAAATCCATCAACATCATCCACCACATCAACAAAAAGGACAAAAATCATATGATAATCTCCATAAATAATAAAAAGGCATTCAACAAAATTCAACATCCGTTCATGATTAAAAACTCTCAACAAAATGGGAATAGAGGGCAAATATCTCAACATAATAAAGACAATATATGACAAACCCACAGCCAACATCATACTTAACGTGAAAAGCTGAAAGCTTTCCCTCTGAGATTGGGAACAAGACAAGAATGCCAACTCTCCCTATTTTTATTCAACATAGTACTGGATATCCTAGCCATGACAATCAGACAACACAAAGAAATAAAAGGAATACAAATTGGTAAGGAAGAAGTTAAACTGTCACTGTTTGCAGATGACATGTTATTGTACTTAGAAAACCCTAAAAATTCCACCCCAAAATTAATGAACTAATAACTGAATTCAGCAAAGTTGTAGGATACAAAATTTATAAATACAAATCTGTTGCATTCCTATACACTAATGATGATATAGCAGAAAGAGAAATCAGGAAAACAATTCCATTCACAATGGCATCAAAAAGAATAAAATACCTAGGAATAAACCTAACCAAGGAGGTGAAAGACCTATACCTTGAAAACTACAAGACACTCATGAGAGAAATTAAAGAAGACAACAATAAATGGAAATACATAGTGTGCTCATGAATAGGAAGAATTAATATTGTCAAAATGGCCATCCTGCCTAAAGCAATTTACAGTTTCATTGCTATCCTTATCAAAATACCACTGGCATTCTTCAACAAACTAGAACAAATAGTTCTAAAATTCATATGGAACCACAAAAGATCCCGAATAGCCAAGGCAATCCTGAGAAGTAAGAATAAAGCTGGGGGGTTATGCTTCCCCACTTCAAGCTCTATTACAAAGCCACAGTAATCAAGAAAATTTGGTACTGGCATAACAACTGACCCATAGATCAATGGAAAAGCATAGAGAACCCAGATATAAATCCAAGCATATATGGCCAATTAATGTATGATAAAGGAGTCATGGATATGGAATGGGGAAATGACAGCCTCTTCAACAAATGGTGTTGGCAAAACTGGACAGCTACATGAGAGAATGAAACTGGACTACTGTCTAACTCCATACACAAAAGTAAACTCAAAATGGATCAAAGACCTGAATGTAAGTCATGAAACCATAAAACTCTTAAAAGAAAACATAGGCAAAACTCTCTTGAATATAAACATGAGCAACTTTTTCATGAACATATCTCCCTGGGCAAGGGAAACAAAAGCAAAAATGAACAAATGGGACAATAACAAACTACAAAGCTTCTCTACAGCAAAGGACACCATCAGTAGAACAAAAAGGCATCCTACAGTATGGGAGAATATATTTGTAAATGACATATCCGACAAGGGTTAACATCCAAAATATATAAAGAACTCACATGACTCAACATCCAAAAAGCAAATAACCTAACTAAAAAATGGGTGGAGGATATGAACAGACACTTCTCCAGAGAAAAAATTCAGATGGCCAACAAGCACATAAAAAGATGCTCCACATCATTAATTGTCTGGGAAATGCAAATTAAAACACAATGAGATATCATCTCACACCAGATTGGATGACCAACATTGAAAAGATAAGGAACAACAAATGCTGTCAAGGATGCAGAATAAGGGGTACCTCCTACACTGTTGGTGGGAATGTAAATTAGTTAAAACATTGTGGACAGCAGAATGGAGGTTCCTCAAAAAACTAAAACTATAAATACCATTTGACCCAGGAATTCCACTCCTAGGAATTCACCCAAAGAAAACAAGATCACAGATTCAAAAATACATATGCACCCCATGTTTATTGCTGCACTATTTACAATAGCCAAGATATGGAAGCAACCTAAGTGTCCACCAGTAGATGAATGGATAAAGAAGAGGTGGTACATATACACAATGGAATATTATTCAACCATAAGAAGAAAACAAGTCCTACTATTTGCAACAACATGGATGAACCTAGAGGGTATTAGGCTCAGTGAAATAAGCCAGGCAGAGAAAAACAAGTACCTAATGATTTCACTTATTTGTGGAGTATAACAGCAAACAAAACAAGAAACAAATCAGCAGCAGACTCACAGATTCTAAAAAGGGACTAGTGGTTACCAAAGTGAGGCATTGGGGAGGGCGGATTGGGAGGGAGGGAGAAGGGGATTGAGGGGCATTAGGCACACTTGGTGTGTGAAGTGGTCACAGGGTAGACAGTGTAGCACAGAGAAGACAAGTAGTGACTCTGTGGCATCTTACTATCCTGATGGACAGTAACTGCAATGGGGCTGGGGAGACTTGATAATAGGGGTGAATGTAGTAACCACACTGTTGCTTATATGAAACCTTCATGAGAGTGTATATTAATGATACCTTAACAAAAATAAAAAATAAAATAAAATAAAATTAATGTAGAACGCTCTGCTTCAGTTCATGTTTGACATCATTGCCTGAAGTAAATTAAGCTATCTGAAATACTAACAAGGTGATTCATGTACGTACTGATTACATTCACTTTTCAACATATAGCAAATTAATCCTATCACTACAGAAGCTATTCATGTGCTTTAGTCACATATTACGAACTGCTGGGCAAGTCAGAGTTTTATGGACAGCTGTAAGATATCTAACCATTATGTTTGTAAGACAATACTTAAAGAAGAACCCCAAGTTTCTCAATTTTCCATTGAATTCAAGGTTTGGTGACTTTTTCATCTGGCTTAGAAATCAGAAAAATGACAATGTTGAAGAGAAAATAGTCAGTGAAAAGAAAGGTCAAGATTCAAGCAAAGACATGAATGTGTCTTGGAGACTTAAAAGTCAACATGCAGAAAAAATTTGAACATAGGGCAGAGAAGAATAAAGCCCCTAATCAAATGAAATAATGGCTGTAGGATGTGTAAGTTGATGAAAGTTGTAGAAATTAGAGCTTATTCAGAAACTAGTGTAAAAGAATAAAAAGGAAAGAAAGACAAACTGCATCCCTTCTTCTTCCAGCTGTAGACTCAAGAAGGGAAATTTCCAACTCAAGATGCTGATCTCCAATATGTTTAATATCCAGAGTGTCATTAAATTTTACTCTTTTTAGATACCTGCCTTTCTTCTGAAACTTCCCATATTTCATACTTTGTTAAAAATAGTTGAGTATCATCTTATTAAATATTTGGATCCAAGTTACAATTTAAAATAAATAGTGATAAATAACAGTAAAAGAGGAGCTAGAAATTTAATAAATTTAAGCTGATCACTGAATTAGAACTAGAAAACATGAATAATACTTTGACAAGAAAAACTACACAGGGAGCCAGATTCAGAAGAGGAAAAAGAAAAAAAATCCACCTCTTAGTACTGTGGATTCTCCCTTTAAACAAGAGATTTTGAAGAACTTAAGTCCTTCTATGCTCTGAAGAATATTATAGCACAGAAAAACAGAAACCCTGTTTATTTCCCAGTGTAGAAAGCCTCAGACCAGGTTTGTTACACTTACTCATTTTTACTTATTATTAAAGACTTGGTTTTAGACATCTCAGTACCAGAGCACTATAGATAAAAGACTTGTAAAGGAAGTGCAGAGAAGTGTAACAGAAATGATTAAGGGAATATAGGTTCCGACTTATGAAAGAAGATTAAAGAATAGAAGTCCCTGTGCAAGAGGATGGCTAAAAGGTAAGATGATAAAAGCCTACAAATATTTGAAAAGTATAAGAACAGGGAGTACAAGGAATTATTGGACATTTCACTGAGGAGATTATTAAAGTATGGAATGAACAAATGGATTGAGTTAAAATGAGAAAAGCTGGGCCAAATATCATAAGGAAATAACTCTTCAAATACCTAATACTTTCTAGACTCCAGAAAGAATGGTGAGTTTTCAACTTGTAAGATGTAATTCTGCTCTTTCCTTCCCAGCTCTATATATGTACAATAATATCAACACCTACATGCTAAAAAGAAACATGTAAGAGAGGCTTATTCATGATTGGAATAAGACAGCATAGTATTTTTCATTTATAATTTTCATGTTGCTTTTATCTCCAGTTTAACAGATGGCTGTATTTACCTCTTAATAACATAAGACTTAAAATGTTGTGTCAAATTCTATGTCAGTTTATAATGGTGGATAAAGAGTAGTACTAACACACAGAATCATAGAATTTCTGGGCTTAAAAGGAAGGCACATCTATTACTAAAGATCAGCATCTGACAAGTGACTCTCAAGCCTCTGCATAAACCCTTTTAATAATCAGAAATGCAAAGGAAAAGTTCTTGAAAGAAATTAAAAGTGTTACTCCAGTGAACATATGAATAATAAGAGAGCAAAACAGCCTCACTGATGATTAGGAGAATGTCTTAGTGGTCTGGATAGAAGATCAAACCAGGCTACAAAGGGCAGGTGAAGCAGCAAGTGGTCATGTAGAAGCTGCAGCAGATTATCCAGAAGATCTAACTAAGATTAATTCATGAAAGTGTCTACACTAGAAAACAGACTTCCAATGTAGTTGAAACAGTCTCATATTAGAATATGCCATGTAGAACTTTCATAGTTAGAAAGGAGAAGTCAATGACTGGCTTCAAAGCTTCAAAGAAGAGTATGATTCTCTTGTTAGGGCCTATTGCAGCTGGTGACTTGAACTTGAAGCGAATGCCCACTTACCATTTTAAAAATTTTAGGGCCCTTAAGAATTATGCTAAACCTATTCTGACAGTGCTTTAAAAATGAAACAAAGAAAGCCTATATGATAGCACAATCTGTTTATAACATGTTTTACAGAATATTTTAAGTCCACTATTGAGACCTACTTGCTCAGCAAAAGATTCCTTTCAAAATGTTTACTGCTCATTGGCAATGCACCTGGTCACCCAAGAGCTCTGGTGGAGATGGACAATGATATTAATGTTATCTTCATGTCTGTTAACACAATATTCATTCTGCAGCCCATGGATCAAGAGTAATTTCACTTTTCAAGTTTTATAATATAATAAATTTGGTAAGGCTATAGTTGCCATATATGATGATTCCTCTGATGGATCTGGGAAACATAAATTGAAACCTTCTGGAAAGGATTCACCGTCCTAGGTGCAATTAAGAACATTTGTAATTCATGGGAAGAGGTAAAAAATATCAGTATAAACAGGAGTTCAGAAGTTTATTCTAACTCTCATGGAAAACTTTTAGGGGTTCAAGACTTCAGTGGAGGAAGTAACTACAGATGTGATAGAAATAGCAAGAGAACTAGAATCAGAAGTGGACCCTGAAGATGTGATTGAATTGCTGAAATATCATGATAAAACTGGAATAGATGAGTAGTTGCTTCTTATGAATGAGCACAGGAAGTGGTTTATTGAAATGGAAATTATTTCTGGTGAAGATCCTCCAAGACAGTTGAGATGACAATAAAGATTTAGAATATTACATAAATTTAGTTGAGAAAGCAGCAGAAGGGTTTGAGAGGATTGACTCCAATTTTGAAAGCAGTCCTATGGGTAAATGCTAACAAAGAGTATCTCATGGTACAGAGAAATTGTTCATGAAAGAGTCAATCAATGCAGCAACCTTTATTGTTGTCTTATTTTAAGAAATTGCCACAGCCACCCCACCCTTCAGTAACCACCACTCTGATTCAGAAGCTATCAACATGGAGGCAAGACCCTCCAAAAGCAAAAAGATTATGACTCACTGACTCACTGACAGCTTAGATGATGGTTAGCATTCCTTATCAATAAAGAATTTTTTAATTAATGTATGTGCATTTTTTTAGACATAATGCTATTTTTGCACATGTAATAGACTACAGCATAGTGTAAGCATAGCTTTTATATGTACTGGGAAACCAAAAAATTCATTTGACTCACTTTATTATTTGTTTTGTAGCAGCAGTATGGAACCAAGCCCACAATACCTGTACAATAGGTAAGCCTGAGGTAAGCCTGTACAATATATTTTATATTCTATATATTTTACATATCTTTTACATGCTCACAAAAATTTACAAATTTACCATATCAAAGTACTCAATTTAGACATATAAAATATTCAATTTTCTCATGAGAAGATGCATTAAGTAATTATTGCTGTGAAATACAGATTAAGCATAGATTTCGGGTCAGGTGTTCAGGATACTTATGCTGACTGCCATAATTAGTAGGTTAGGATGAGTTACTGATTATCCTTGGCCTCAGTTTATTCACTGGTGCAATGAGAAAACTTCATTAGATCATTTCTAAACTCTCTTCCTTTCCATATTCTATTTAAACTACTCATGTGTTGAATTTCATTCATCTTAAAAAAGATTGTTTGAAAAAATACATTATAGCATCACTGATACTTAATATTTTAATGTAAATGCTGCCATTTAAAAAATGTTATTGTGTTCTGCTCAAATGCATTACCATTTCAGAGTCTTATACTATTTTCAGTTGAATATGATAAAATTATAAGTGGCTTAGTTTATTATCATTTCTTGAAACTTGAATTATTTTTATTTCCACCATGGTTTTCATTTTTGCCTTTTTTTTTTTAATGGACTCAAACTTTAAATCCTTTGGCTTGAGAAAATTATATTTATCAAGGTTTGAATTGTGTTATTCCACCAATACTATCTCAACTGCAAAAATGTCACACTACCTTGGCATCCTAAATGAAATGAAATATATTTTCTTTCACTGAAATTTCTCTGCAAGTAAATGACCTAGAAAAAGGCATGAAAATGTGGAATGGTATATGTAATGTAATCATGAATTTCCCTCTGTCTAATCAGCTCTGTAGGCTTAGGAGAAATGCAAACTGACACTGATTCTTGTTCACCCCCATGAAGACTTCTTCCTGCCATAACATTTTGATGATATTCATCATTGTTCTTATTTTGTAGGCAGTTTAGTTTTTAAGTAATACCATAATACCTTTTGAAAAAACACAAAGTTTCAGTCTAATCTGCTTACTTATATTCTCCTTATTCTTTACCTTAACAGCATAACCTTTAAACCGTACCTTTAAACAATACTAAGGAAGTGGACACCACTGCAGCTACCTGTGACATTCTGAGTGACTGTCATCCCCAACTAAAAACTTGTATGTTGAGTGACATCAGATGGCAGAATAGAAAAACCCCTGCTGCTGTCCTGTCTCAGTAACACTAATTTAACAACTATTCGTGGACCAAAGTGGCATTGTGGGAGCTTCGGGATCCAGATAGGAGATTGTGAACTCCTCAGTGGATCCCAAGACTGAGGAGTGCCATTCTGAGAAGGCAGGCCCTTGCCCAGTTAACAGAATCACCAACTATATTTCCAGCTACAGACCCAGAAATAGCCCAACCGGCCTCTGGACTCAGCTTTTTGGCCTTGGTTCTGCCAGCAGCACCCTCTGCCAAGGGACCCACCAGACGTCATTCCTCTCCTTTCCACAGTTAACAGGCCCTCAAACCTTGGTCCAACAGTGGACCCAGAAGTAGCCTAAGGTCTGGCTCTAGCCTCTACCAGCTGTCAATCATACCCTCATACCTGCCGAAGGACCAGCCAGGACACACACCTGTCCATGTCCTGAGGGAGGCTCTCTGACCTCCATCCCAAGTGCAAATCCTGAAGTGGCCCTGGCTCCAGCTCCTCTCAGCTGTGAGCTGAAAACACTTCTGCCCCTCCAGGGACCTGCTAGGAGACATACTCATCTGAACCCCAGAGGTAAGCCCACCAATCTCAAACTACAGAACTTCAAGAAGCCCTATAACCAGTTTCAGCTCCTCACAGCTGTAGTCAGACAGCAGTGCTGCCTGCCAGGAGCCCACTGGGAGGCATACTTATCTGTGACCCCAGAGGCACCCCCACTGACTTCATTCCTGACAGTGGATACTGAAACAGCCTGTGATGGTTCTAGACCCTCTCAGTCATGATCCAGGCCCAATCCTACCCACTCAGGGACCTGCTCAGTGATCTTTTGGAAGCCATCCTAGAGACTTGTCAGGAACCACACCTGTCCTCATACCTGGTAACAGCCCCACTATCTTGAGAACCCTGAAGTGGACAGTTATACCAGCACCAGTCATAAAACCTAGCTCCAACCCTACTCAACTGCAATCTTAGAGACATACCCTCAACCCAGGGGCCTAACAGGAGATCTTTACCTGTCAAAACCAGTCTGAAAAGACTGGAAGTGGTGTTTGCTCTTTCAAATGCACCGACACCAACACAAGGCTATATGGATCACAAAGAATCAGCAAATATGACACCAAAAAGGACAGTAATAAAGCTGCAGTAAATAACTCCAAGGAAGTAGAGATCTACAAATCATGACAAAGAATTCAAAATAATCATCTTAAAGAAGATAAATGAGATGCAATACAGCACAGATATATAAGTAAACAAAATCAGGAAGACAATGGATGAAAAAAGATGAGAAGTTCAATAAAGAGATAGAGCAGTGAAAAGGAATCAAACAAATTCTGGAGCAGAAGAATATGACAAAAGTGAAAAATTGAGTAGAGAGCTTCAAGAGCACACTAAATTGTTTAGCAGAAATGTCAGTGAACTCCAAGATAATCCATTTGAAATTAGCTAGTTAGAGGAACAGAAAAAGATGGAAAAGTGAAGAAAACACATGGGATCTATGAAATACTATCAAAAGGACAAAATTGTACATGTAATGGGAGTCTAGGAACTAGAAGAGGGAGAGAAAGGTTGGAAACCATTTTTAAAGAAATAATGGCTGAAAACTTCCTAATAATGCTAAACAAAATAAGCCAGAAAAGAAAGACAAGCATTGTATGATCTCACTTATTTGTGGAATCTAAGCATCAGAGGGTAGAACGATAATTCCTAAGGCTGGAGGGTGGAGAAAATGGGGAGATGTTGGTCAAAGTGTACAAATGTTCAGTTATAAAATGAATTGAGTTCTGGGCATCTAATGTACAGTGTGATGATTACATTAATACTCTATTGTATAATTAAAATTTGCATTGAAATTTGCATATCCTGTGTTCTTACCACACATAAAAAGTGATAGCTTTGTGATGTGATGATATGTTAATATACTTGATTATAATAATTATTTCACATTGTATACATATATTTAGTCATCACATTGAACACCTTTAAAAGAACATATAACATCATGTTATACAACCTAAAAAATAAATAAATAGTTGCTAAGAAAAAAGAAAAATACCAACTTGCATGTTACTCAGATAGTTCTAAGGCTATCATCTCCTGCACCTCTCTCTTACTCTCTACTTGCTAATGCTTTCTTTCTCTTCAGGATAACTCTGGAAGACAACATAAATCATTTTTCTTTAAAAACAGATACACCTTTGTTAAGTTTTGCTTACCTCTGTTACTCTATAGCATTACAGAACTTCATTTTGAAACTTCCATTTCAAATAAACATGTTAATTTTGGAAAGTTCAAAAAAATCAATAAGAAAGGAAAATGTTTTAAAGGGAAAATAATTGGAAGGTAACTGCAATATTAATCCTATTAATACTGTTGCCTTTTTCCTTCCAAATATTTCTCTTGAAATTTCACTGGACTTCTAACTCATTAACATTACCATCATAGCATTAATTTTAGGGGCACAGAATGTTTCAATGTCAAAATTATATTAAATGATCTTTTACCAACTGATATTCATTTCACACAACATAAAAATGAGCATAATGCCTGTATGTATAGAAGATGAAAACAAATTAAGTATGTTAAGAACAGCTCTCCGTTAAAACAATTGTGTACCAGAAAACAAATTTGTTACTTATAACCAATATATTTTGATAAGCTAAAATGTCAAATATTCTTCTTTAAAGGCCTCAAATATGAATTATTATATTAAATTTTCTTTACATATGGCCCACAAATAACTGTCTCTAGTTCTTTGTTCCATTGAATTCATCCTTGCATAGTTGAATAGAATACATATCCTTGATATAAAACATGAAGAACTTTAACTTAGAGAAATTAGTCATTGTAAATTCACAATACTTTATACAATGAAATTGAAAGTGATTATTTCCTACTAATTTGGAAGAAATAAGGTTATAACCCCATATATCATGTCAGGGCTAAGTATGGAACACAGTGAGGAAATAACAATTTTCAAATTGTTTTGATTAAGTCTTCTATTTTCACAGTTAATTAAATAGGTCTTCTGCCTTGATCTGAAGTATAATATATTAAAATATGTTAAGAAAGCCTGGATAATATGTAAGGCAAAAAATTTACACATTTCCATTTACTCACAAAACATAAGACTATTGCTTTTTTTTTTGGACAGGTTTTGTATAAAAATTAGTCTTAAAAACCACCAAGGCTAACTTTAAACATTTTTCAATGTGTATGTTAACTGAAGTGGGTATTCGCCTATGTATTAGTTTTCTATTGCTGCATAGTAAATTACCAAAACCATAGTGGTTTAAAACAACACATTTCATTTGGGCTTTAAAATAAACAACACACTTTTATCAAAGTTTTTTTTTTTTTTTTTGTCCAAGCAAAGCTTGACTGGACCCTCTGGCAGTGTTTCTAAAAGGCTACATTCAATTTGTTCGCCTGGGCTTTCTTTTCATCTGGTGACATGAATGGGGATGAATCAACTTCCAATCTATGGCTGATGGCCCCGTATGCTTGTTGACTGTCAGCTAGAGGCCACCTTCAGCTCCTATAGAGGTCACCTGTAGTTCCTTGCCACAAGGTCCTTTCATGGGTAGTTTACAACATGGCATTTTACTTATTCAAGGCTGGCAATAGAGTAGGATCAAGACTGCTAGCAAGGTAGTCTTATAAAATGTAATGTGATCATGGGCATGACATCCTTTTTCCCACAGTCTGTGAGTGAGAAGCAAGTCACAGATAAGGGGATTATACAAGGCATGGATACTAGAGAGCAGTATCACTGGGGGTCACACCCAAAGTCTGTTTGTAACTGTAGTTAGCAAAATCATATATATTTCCAGACTAAAAATAAGTAGATAAATTAGTAATTAAGAAGGAAGAGTTTACAAAATACAAAATGCTAGCTAACAAGGTCATATGATGTAAGGCTGTTCTGGCCACATAATTTCTTTCAAATCATCATGCCATTAGTTTCAGCGAAATGGGCTATCATGGGTTTGTGGTTGTACTGTTAAATGTAGGATCTAAGTGTAGTCATTTACACACACACACATATATATATATACAGAGAGCGAGAGAAAGAAAGATAGATATGCATATATATATATTTACACATACAGATATATCTAAATCTGTCTATTTATCTATCTATAGAGAGAGGGAAAGAGAGAGAGAGAGAGAGAGGCATATCCTCAGAGTATAATGTGTGGTAAAGTGGTGAAATAATTGACACTAATTTTTTTATGTTTCTATGTCTCTATATATCCCTACTCCTTTGGAAAGTTCCAACCTACATTGACCTTGTACTTGGCCATATGATTTACCTTGAACAATGGGATACTAGTCAACAGTAGCCAATATGTTTACAAACAGAGGCTTGAATAGTATAACATTGGGGCTTGCTTTCTCTTCATTCTTAAAATCTGATACCATCAAGGAAACAAACTTTGACTAGCCCACTGGACAATGAAAGATCTGTAATCTACTTGCCCCTGTAACCCCAGCCAATTATCAGTCAACATTTAAAAGCAGAGCTGACCACCTGATCAGTAGCTGACTACAGATGCATGAGCAGATCCAAGGTAAATCATCACGAGAGCTAACCTGCTGAGTCCAACCCAAATTGATGGTAAACAGAATTAAGAGCTAAAAAATGTTGTTTAAATCTACTAGATTTTCTGGCTGTTGGCTAAGCACCAAAATGAAGCCCATAAACATGTCTATCAATTATATCCAATAGCTATAGGCATATATATATATATACACATACATATAAATTTGTTTTGTGTATGTGTGTATGCATGTGTGTGTGTAAAATCCCAGGTCCAAAAATATTACTTGATACTGATTGTGTTGTAGAAGGAAGCTAAATAAATTGAATATCCTTTTATAAGTATTCCTTATATTACTAAACTATAATTTTTTTAGCAACACAATGACTGTTAGCACTGTACCCAGCAAAGATAATTAATGAACAATGAAATATTTTGAAATAGGTTTTTACAAATTATTACCTCTTTTTCTCAAAAAGGAATTGCTGCTGCCTGGTTGTAGTGAGCAAGTCTGTAATCAAACGAGTTCTAACAAGAATTGCATTACTTCAGCCATTTTTAGTAACCAGGATATTACAGCTGCATTTACAGTGTGTAAGAAAACAAAAATTTAATTAGCTATATTGTGGAAGGGGACACAGATGGAGATATTAAAAAAGATGCACACATCACAGAAAGAAAAGTTGCTGTGTTTTTGGCTTTATGAGAAAAGGGGCTAAAATATCTCCCTACTCTGCCAGAAAGGAATTGCTCCTTTATCTTTTTATATTCAAACTAAAAGCAAAGATGTTTGTGGGCATTTTTGAAGTATGTTCTCAAAATAATGAGGAGGACTTAGAAAGTTTTGCATAAAAACATTCTATGCCTTTTCAACTGACTTTGGGATTAAAACAAAACCATACTGATTAAATTTAGTATATTTTCTCTTTTATTGTTATTTTTAAAACATATCACACTGTAAATTGAATGGCTTCCCTCTGCCTACTCATCAATAAAATATCTGTATAAAAAGTGAAAGATTTAATTAACTACCCAGGTGTTTAAATGGTAAGCATATAAATGTAATAAACAGTATGTAAACACTTAAAGACATTTTTTGTCTTAATATTTCCTGTCATTACATTTAAGGATCAATAAGGCACTCAAAACATAAAGTGCTTAAAATGTCCCCTATTTCCCAAATCACCAGATCTCAAAGATCCTGTTTCCTGAGCACGTCTTGAAGCTATTTTTTCCTCTCCAATTCTCCACCACTAACTTAGATCTGGTCCTCTTCACTTTTTGCCTGGAATACTGCATTGGCTTCTTAGATTGTCTCCTTTTCTCCTCTCTTGCTGTTTCTTGATCTTCGGGCATCACATTCCAGCATATAAAATTAATAATAGTTAGTTGAATACACTACTTTGTCTCATAACTCCATGCATATTTATATGCTAAAATATCTATTATTATTCAGTATATGAATGCCTTTATATCTCCAAAATCTTGGCCTAGATAATTCCTCCAATTACACATTAAATGGTTCAAAGGTAAAAAATCTGCTCTCTTCTCTATTTATATCTTCACATTTCTGCATTTGTATCTCTCACAAATTTTTACTGTGATGTGGAATACTACTTTATTGATAATGAAAGATATCTTTCCAAATATCACAGGTAAGCCCAAATCTCAAGATGTTTTAGGAAATGGACAAAATAAATTAATAAATTTATCTTCAATGATCTTAAGTTCACATTTCCTACATTCTGCAAATAAAAATAAATTTTTAATAGAATCATATATTTGACATTCCCAATGAATACACTATAGGCACAATTTTCCTTAGCATTTTCCCCATCTTACTGTAGGTAGTCTCATTTTTCTTGTTCTCCAGCCTTAAGTATTCTAACGTACTCTTCTTTAGAAATCCAACTATCGAAAGAAAAAAACAAACTGAATTTCTCTTTTCATAACTCTTCTTTGATGGTGACCATGAATACTAAATGTCTCCCATTTAACCAAATGACAGTGTAGTTCTTTACATTTATGGATTCAATAAATATCTGCAGAGCACCAACAATGTGTGCTGATAACTTTGTTATTAAAGTTGCTTTTTAATCTCCTAAGTGAACAAATACTTAGAGAATGACATACCTTTTTTTACTTTTAGATCTATCTTATACGAGGAATTCATTATCAAGATCAAGGACTCATAAATAATAACTTAAAAATCTCAGTAATTTTCCAGGTGGTATATAGTTACTTTGTGCTGTTCACTCTGATTCATTGCTACCAATTCCAATAGCTCTTACCTTCTTTTCACTGCTAATATCTCCATAACAAAAAGGATGAAACAATTGCTTTAGTCTTTTTCATTATTGATTAATATTTTTCCTAGTTATGGATCTCATTAACTGTCTTTTGCATTTCTATTTTTCACTGTATACTGGACATTACGAATATTATGTTACTGATTATGTAGGTGTTATTGCTTTCCTTCATAAAGCATTTATTTTGTTCTGACAGTTGATTTACACATATATTTTACCTTTCCAAAGATTTTTTTTAAATCTTTTTCAAAGTTACAATAGGGAGCAGTCTTTATTTGAGGCCAAGATAATAGCCCTACTACTAAAGTGTGGCTTTGTTGCTACCTATCCTATTGGAAGAAGTCTCCACACCGGCTAATTGGAATTGGAACTTCTGTTGTATGCGAGCTGCAGCAGTTGTGCAGCTCAGGACTCCCTTATAGTTGTGTGTCTTCTGGGTGTCATTATCGATTTGGCCTCTTGGAGCCCATATCTATTCATGTTTCAGCTGAGTATTCAGCCAAAGACCAGAGGCTAGTCCTATACAGATTTCTGAATCTCTTCCTTTACATAGGTATCTTTCGTTTGGTATCCTACTCTGCAAAATCCAGCCACGTCGACAGCCTCAAATTCTGATCTTTGTCTCCTCAGCTTGGTGAGACTACCTTCTCGACTCTCTGAACTACAGTCAGAGAACATGCAGTCAGCAGAAAACCAGAGTGATCCTGTGGTTAATCTCATTTGTTGCCCTTCTCTCAATCATTGTGGTCCCATGACACCTGTTATTTTAATGTCTGAAAGCATCTCATGTATTTTGTCCAGTTTCACAGTTATTTTTGGTGGCAGAACAGGTCTAGCACCAGTTACTTTGTGGTGTTAGAAAGTGGAATTATAAAAATGTACTCCACTCTACTACACAGTTGCTGTTAACATAGTTGGGTAAATGTCTCTACCTGTGATATACATATATATATCACAGGAGGACAGGGCACGGGAAAAATTTTGACGTGTCTAACAAAATCTTTCCAAAATGATGCAAACTAATTTTGTAAATGTTAAGTTAGTATTTCTGGTAATTGTTACAGGCATCAGAATCTATTTTAAAAATGAAGTGGCAATCTTACTCTTGAAAAATGCTGATATGCTCTTGTCTTATTTAGGGCAATCTGAATAATACTGTTGCGCAGAATTTTGGAAAGCAAAGAGTCAGGAGTATCCAGGTTCAAGTTCTCAAGTTTCAGCATGTAACAGGTCTAGCTTGGCAGGGAATCGAGTCAAAGAGGTCAGTGGGTAACTTTATGCACAAATAATCTCAATTCAGATTTTATGGGGCCAGGAATGACCTATACAAGAATCACCATGTGGTGTTGAACACTGTGCTACTCTATTCCACTTTTCAAAAGGGATATAGGACTTCTTGCCTACAAATTGTAATCATGCTCAAAAGAAAGTCAGAGTCCTTCAAGGGAATATGGCAAGTGGGAAACTAGGCTCCTTTCCCTAATCAGGGTAAGAAGAAGGGGTCGTAGTTCAACATAGTGTCAGATAGGTTCACTTATCTCACTGAAGAGCAAAGTAGTATTTTACCATGAAAAGCCTGGGAAGCTGACTATCAACAAGCTTTAAAAGATGAATCAAAAGCTTCCTGCCAATGTGCAGAATCATTGACAATATTTGCATTGACATTTAAACAAAGATTTATGAATGTTTAATAAACACATGAAAAGATGCTCAACCTCATTAGTCATTTGAGAGACACAAATTTAAACCATATGTCATTTTATGCCCAACAGAATGGCAATAATCAAAAAGACATACAATTACAAGTGTCGGCAAGAATGTAGAAAACTGAAACCCTTATATATTGCTCATAAAATATAGAGCAAATTTACTAAAAGTTATTGAGTTATACATTTCATAGAGGTACATTTTGTGATATGTTATATATAACTCAGTAGTGTTTAAAATATAGTCAATAATCTGACATCTAAAAAGAACTTTCATGTAAAATATTAGAACTGTATTATAGCACTTAATCTTGTGCTTAGATCAGAAAATTTTAAGACTAGTATTTTAGAACCTGGGACTTTCTCCTGATATTCTGACATCTTGGGAAAAGAGATAATCTAAAAATTTCCCTGCACCATGGTGGGTGGGGGTGGGGAGCACTTTTTATCCTGGCAAGTCAGGAAAGAATCACTTTTTAATAGAATATTTGTTCTAAATCTCCTATATACAAGCTTTAAGGCCATGTTGTACAATAACCACACTAACGGCAAAAAAATCTTTACTATTCTTTGGACTTCTATATTAATATGAGAATCTGATATACATACCTATGTGGGGTCAATACCTTTCACATATTCCAAGATTTACATACAAATTCTTTAAGTTTTTCATGAATGACAACCTAGAAAAAGGCTTTTACACTCTTTAGAAGAATGCACTACTTTTTCTTACGATACTTGTTTTTTCCTCTCCCAAATTCCATGTTTCATCCCCAAGCCCTATATCCAAAGCCCACCTGCTGTGTAATGAGACTGGCAGTGTGGAGGATATAGGAAGGAGACAACACCCCCCACACCCCCGGCCCTTGCTGCTCATGTTAGCCACATCTCCATGTGGTGGTGCCTTGTCCCTACTCCAAAACTATTGTAGGATTTGATCACACGGGTCATATTTATTTTCTGATGCAGAAATTTTCAAAAGTTAAAATTTACTCAGTCTTATACAAGAAAAGTTCCAATTAAACCATGGGATCTTGTAAGCAGACATCTGAATCTCTAAAGAAATGTCTATTTTGTAAAAGCATTACCCATTCTTCCTAAGTACAGGATGCAGATGTTTTTGCAGTGGCCTTCCTCCTACATTGCTTAGGACCAGTTGTCTGAATGCATTACTGGCCTCTGTTAATCCTCACATGAAAGAAAAATCATGTGACTCATGACTAGGAGGGTTTCATGTCCCATGGGTTAATTTTCCTAAGGATTCCTAGTAGTACCATCTCATATTTACATTGTTCAACCAATTATCTGAAAAATGCCATTGCCTGTTCAGTTTCAGGGGTCATAAAGCTGTGAGAACCACAATCTTGTGCATGAATCTTTGTACATTAGTATCAAAGACACATCGTTAGACTCTTTGTGCCATCTTAAAATTACCATCAGAGGAAAAAATTAGGACAAAATGAGAATTTGAACAGACTAGCATATGATAATTCATTGTTAGACCTTTATTTATTTTCTTATTCCTTATTACTTACACAATACTGTGCTTCAAAACCAACTTAACAATGGTTTATAGGGACTGATAAAGTATAATCAGAGAAATAATAGCAGATGAGACAAAAGGGAAACAGATTTAAATATTAAAAAAACAAAGGAAATATGGAAATCAGTATAAAAACTACCATGTCATTACTAGGAGTATACAAAGGTTGGGATGTATCAGTAAATAGCATCATGCTTGGTTAAAAAAGGCATACTCTAGCTTCTGGAAATTAAATCTTAACTTTACTTGCCATACTAAGCAGAGATCTTATAGGTTTGCGTGTGATTTTCTTGGGATAAGAAAAACAAATGTCAGCGGTTCATGAACTGAAGGTACTGTGGTAAGTACATAAAAGTAATAACTTTGTACCAGTCAGTAACTGCTGACCGCAAAAATGTTTTAGCTTTGGGTGTTACTGAACTTTATCTCACTAAGCAAGATAAAATAGTTGAGTCAACAAGAATTATTCCCTGTCTCTATAAAGCAGATGTTATAAGTAAATAATGCAAAAATAAGCCTGCCTGCTTCCAATGTAATAGTCTTTGGGGAGAAGGAAAAACATGCAGCAGGCCCCGCATCTGACAGCAGAAAAGAAATGATAATGCCAGAAAAATAGGAAGCTCTCATAACAACCTGAATCTACTAGAGTGAACACAGTTTGGATGACTTGATAAAAACCAAAAACTCCTTGAATCTCCCTTCAACTACAGCAGAAGACCAAGACTATTGTGAATCAATGATTAAAGATTCACAACCATCACACTCATTCCAACAACATTTGTCAAATGGAAGATGTCTAGAGCATGACAATATCTGTCACTGGAAACAAGAACTGGGGTTTATTGGGATGGATGGTTGATAAAACCAAATAAATAGCCCTCTCTTTTTTTGGGCTTGATGTGAGGTCTCCATTCTGCTAGCATATTTCAGGATATTAGGGAAATTTGAGATATATTTCCCTCCTACCCCTTTGCACCCTTACTCAGTTGTTCTCAAAATATGGTCGGTGGAACCAAAAACAGCTTGTAAGACCCTTTCAGGAGTCAGTGAGGTCAAAACTATTTCATAATAATACTAAGACATATTTTGCCTTTTCCACTGGGTTGACACATATATATGGATGATGCAAAAACAATAATGGCAAAAAATTGCTGTCACTTTCACATGAATTAAGTATTAAATTAGTCTAGTGGTCTAGTAGCCATTGTATTTTTGATTGCCATGCACTCATAATTCTTTTAAAACAAAAAACATTAATTTCACCTAACAGTGTTCTTGATGACTCAGGACAATTAAATTAATTAAGCTCAACTTTTGCTTACATTGGTCTTTAATAGTCTGTATGACAAAATGAGAGGTATAGAGAAAACACGTCTGACACATCCTGAAGTAGAACAACTGCCACGAGAACAAGCACTTGTACAACTGCTTCAGATATCAGCTCCTTTTCTGTGGAGCACCGTTTTTACTTGAAAACACAACTGACCGACATACCACGATTATTAAGACATGTTTTGACAGACATTTTTTCAAAAATTAATGAAGTGAACCTGTCATTTCAAGGAAAACAAGTGACAATATTTGTAGCAATGATAAATTCCAAGTTTTCAAGGAAAACTTAGAATTTTGGAAAATGTGGATCTGCCACCATGAACTTGACAGTTCCCATTGCTTAAAATAAAATTCTGATGAGAACATCAGCAATATTAACAAATGTGATAATGAATTTGTCAGTTTTGGGGAGATATACATAACTCAGTTAATATCTTCCAAATAGCCAACATACAATGTAACAAAATAATGCGTGGGTAAAGGGTAATTAAGATGCAAGAGAGATCAGTGTTTCATATTTGTTGCTATGATGAAGATTTGATGTTAAAATCAACTTTTAAGAAACCATCAATTGACAAGCTTTGGTGTAGTTCCAAAAAGTAACCACAATTATCTTAAAGATTATTACAATACTCCTCCCTTTCCTACATGCAAAAACTCTGTAAAACCAAAACCTCTTCATATTTCAGTCAAACAGAATAGTTTGAATGCAGAAGCAGATATGAGAAGCTACACATTAAAGTGATTTGCCAAAAATTTGAACAATGATATTTTTCTCATAACCTTTTGTTTTGGAGAAAACAATTACTTATAATATATTTTTAAACAAAGTTAAAATGAAGTAATCAACAGATATTGGAAAATTTCTGTTTTAAGTTCTAATATAGTAAATACTGATATAGACATTCACATAAAGCATTTGAAATTCTAAATAGCTGTTAAGAGCATGAAGAGGTCCTGTTTCTGAACAATACCTCTCATTAAATTTCTACCCATTTTGTATCTTACCCTAATGTTTCTGTCATTTACCAGTATACCCCATCATTTCTGTCCTTGTGCTTCAGTAACCCCTCTTTCACGAACTCCCCAACTAGAGCCCCTGACCTATGATACAGACGCATACAACAGACCAACAGGAGCTTGAACTTGAGATACTCTTTGTCAGTAGCAACAGCATTTTTTTTTAAGCTAGGAATCTGACAGGTTCTATTCTAGTTACTTTATGTCTTATTTCATTTAATCTTCACAATTACTTGAAGTAGATTCTCGCATTACTTAGAATGCTTTTAGTTCTAAATAAATGGAAACTTAACAAGAATTTGAATTGCAAGGAGCAGGTACTGTATATATTTTAAAATCCATGGGAATGAGTTTAGGAATTTTTTAAAATCCATAGGAATGAACACCTTAAAGATGTCATCCAGAAAATTCTTTTGCTTTTTTGCTCATTCATTTGACATTCTTCTGCCCTTCTCTCTGCCGTCTGTTGGTTTCTTTCTTCAAATGGTCACAACATGTGTACTGCATCTCCATGCCTTACAGCTCCAAAGTACAAGCAATTGGGAGGGAAAAGGGTTTCTCTTAATATGGCACTCTTCCTTCACTTAAGAGGAAAATCCTTCACAGATCTGCTGCTGACTTGGCTGACTTCTCTTTTAATCTCTTTGGTCACATTTAACCTATCTCCAAATTAACCAGAAGAAAAGGGGACTGGTTTATCTAAGCCCATGCTAGCAATCAAAACATGCATCACCCTTTGGGACAGGGCATTGTTACTGAGCAGACTCTAGGTTCTCCTAGCTAGGAAATGGCAAATATATATATATATATATATGTACTCATATACATATGTACGCATATATATGTATACATACATTTACATACACACACATATATACATATATATGTTTGTGTTCTAATTGGATACATAAGGTCTCTGGATCAGAGAACAGATCATTATTATACATAGAGCATCTTAGAACTGGTTCCCCAAAATCAAATTTCCACTGGGCAATATGGTAAGAACTTGATGTTAAATTAATTCTGTGATTACAATGGGGTTGCACCACAGAGGAACCCTGAAGTTATGAGACTCAGAAGTTGTATAAGCAGCTGACACATCTGTCCTTCCTTCCCTTGAAGAGAGAAATAGACCTTCGAGCAAGAATGTAAACAAATCTTTTCCTGGGAAGGGAGAGGAAAGTCCCAGCCTCCCAAAGCAGGAACAGCAAATGACCCCAGGGGAGATAAGTCTCTAAATATTTTAGAAGCAATACATTATTTCAAGCTCTCAAATCACATTTGCCATTAGTCATTCTTAAACACAGTTTTCCAGTGAATTTTGTTTGAAAATTTCAGACCATGTACAAATGTGAAAAGAATTATGGGCAGCTGTCTCCCCACAATGGCACAATATCATCATCCTGCTCTACAGACAAGGTGAATACAGTTCAGTGACGGCAAGGAACTTGCCAAAAGTAAATCCTCACTCAAACCTGGATGGTTTTGAATCAAAAGCCCTTGTACTTTCATTGATGCTATGTGCTGCCTTTTGTAACTTGTGGCAAGGGAGGGGGGGGAAGGGAATAAATGGATTCTGTAATCCTCAATTATAATTCCAAAATATTTTATGATTGAAAATATACTTCAAATTATTATTTGATGTCTTAGTTCTGTTTCAGACTCTCCTTGGAACCAAATCATGATTTCTAACATTGAATATATGAAAATGTATTCCTGATAGCCGCCTACCAAATATAAGTGCACTGTGAAAAACATCTGTTTTAAAGCTACGGCTATTTATAGCTGGAAACCTTTGTTTCCTTAAATATGACTTGAGAGAGTATTTTTTATTGTGAAGCAATACCTCGCATTTGTATGACACAAGTACAAGGAGACATTCTTGTTGAAAAATTGTCACAACATACAAAATCTACACACATCATTTTTCTACCTTTAAATATGTCTATTATTGACCATTTAGCATAGCAACTCCACAAATATTGGTAGTGATGAAATGAAAGATTGCAATTCTTTTTTTTAAAGAAACCTTACATTCAGAGTAATATGATATCAAATAGAATGCCACAAACTGAGATATTTTTTAATCCTTCATAGCTTCTAGGTGATTTTGCCCTTTGTAATTCAGCCCGCACTCCACAGACATTGTTTTTATAAGTCAGAAAGAGTTGCTGTTGTTCAACTTACTGTCAAATATTATATGAAAGCATTTCTCAAAGATTACTATGCTGAAAAGTTTATAAACAATGTTACTTACGTTTTGTATTTAGTTTATAAATATGACAAAGTATAAAACAATAAAGCTACAAATTTGGAAGAAGGAAAAAAGAATGGAAATGAAATACCACACAATTGCAGACAAGTTTTTCACCCAGTTTTTAAAAAATAGCCAGAATGAACGAGATGAGCTTCATGTATAGTTAAAAGAAATTGTCTTGCTAATTTACGTATATTTTTTACACGTCTTCTTTTAGAAGACTGTTCTAATTTTAAACCTGTTTTAGAGACAAATTGTGATTGTCAATGGATGAATCTTTGAATAATTTACATAGAAAATCTCCCGTTTATTATTTTTTAAATATAATTTTCCATCTATTGTGCCATGTTGGCATCCAGAGTACATTTATTATCACTTACAAGTCTATGATATAAATCACAGAGTAAATTTATTCAGACTTACCCAAAAGGTTAGTCTATTTGAAGAATTGTATGGCCAGAAATTTTTTGCATAAATGCATATAGAAATTCTATGGAATATAATTTTCTTTCTGATTTTCCTGGGACTGTTTGCTTCTCTAATTGATTAAAACCTAATCAGTTCATAATATTTACACAGTCCCTAACCTATTTAAATTGAAATATAGTTTGCATAATGAAGATTTAAAAGCCTAATAGCTTTAAGTGTGGAGAAAAAAGAAAATTTTTTAAATAAATAAGAAAATACAAAGAGACAAGAATTCAAACAATCAGAATTTTGTAGTAAAATATTTTTTGATACTTAACAGGCTTAGTGATTGGAAAATAACTCAAATTGAAGATCATATATAGTGTAAAAAGATATGACTAAGAAGTCTTTTCAGCAAAAGGCTCTCTTTGGAATCATTATTACTTCCACACAGTGAACACAGGAACACATGGACCTGGTCCACTGCTCATTTAATTTGCAAATACCAGCTGCCTTACACAACACAAGTTAAACACATTTGTTTTACTCTCATATAACAACATATAATGTGTCAAAATTTTTTGCTTAATGTTTTCCGCTATCGTGGATTAAATGTTAATATGCTGGAAAGAGATAATTAAAAAAATACATAGATATACATGTACTATTGATTAGACAAATATAAATGTCAATCAATTAACCAATTAGATGTAACTGTTAAACATACTGAATGCTAAAAAAAGAAGTGATATTTTTCAAGAAAAGCTTATACCTATAACCATGATTTTAAGATACCACATATTATAAGATCCACTGTTAATTTAATGAGATTTTTTTAAAAGAAAGTGAAACACATCACATACCTAAATTGAAAGATTCCTTATGATTTCAGACACATTAATAACAAAAGTGTCTTAGATTTAAGAACTTTTAGAACAAGTAGAGTTGCCAGATTAAACATACTGAAATATAGAATGCCTAGGTAAATTTGAATTTCAGATAAATGATAAAAAAATGTTTTATTTTCAATATAAGTATGTTCTAAATACTGTATGGGATTTTTACTTTTATTTTTTTATTTTTTATTTTTATTAATTAGGATTTGCCTTTTTTTAAATTTGTCCATGTTTGTTAAAATTAGGATTGTTTTTGTTATGTTAATGCCCTGGTTAAAAAGTTATAAAGAGTGATAGAATCCGAGCCTGAGTACCATCTTTCCAATAAGCCCCACCCACCATCAAAGAGAGACCTAGGCTACAAGCATTCTCCAGAGGACATGTCAGCAGGACACAAGCCTACCTTTCCCCTGACCCTTAAACAGCCCGCCAAAAACCCTGGCCATAAAAAGACTCTTGACCTGTTAGAGACCTCCCTTTCCTTTGTTCTCCTGGCCAGAACAGAGAGTATTTTGTTTCTCTCTTTACTCTTTCCATGAAGGAGAACTAGAACATCTTTTCCTGGCTTATCATGTATTAATTGGAGAGTAATGAATCCTAAACCTATATATATATCCTTACTGTTTGCACAAACATAAGTTTATAATCTAAAATGATATGCTTGGTACTTTCACTTTTTTCACTGTTGTGACAAGCTTACCAAAAACTGAACTTTCAGTCTCCTCCTTTCTTGACCTACCAGCTTCCTTTCCAATTATCCTCCTACTTTCAACACTCAAATCATGTAGTTAATTATTACTTGTTCCAACTGTGCCCATCTTACCTAGACTCAGTCACTGAATACTTTGATTTTTCTGCCTTTGAAACTCTTTCATAATAAATTCTAGTCTCTAATGCCATATTCCCCAAAGTGTGGTCCATGTATCTCAATTATTCACAAATTATTTCAGATTAATACAGAGATATTTTTTAATTCATATACTTTTTATATTCTCTTTTTGCTAAATAATATTGACTTCTTTTTTATGCAAGTATAGGGGAGGAACAAGTTTTCCTCAACTCTCTTAGGGTCCCTGACTGGGTCTGAAAATTAAATTGACAAAAACAGATTAACAGAAGAAAACATACAAATCTATTTAAGTTCTGTGACATAAGACACTTCATAAGGAAATGAAGACCTAAGGAAACAGTTAGACCTGAGTATTTTTATGCTAGGTTTGATGAAGGGTGGGCAGTCAGGTAGAAATATGATACGTCAGAGGGTATGAAGTAAGTGTACTAAACTGGGGAAGCTTATCAAGGCCTATCTGTTCAGATTATTTTTGGCTTCCCTTTGGCTTCAGAGATAAGGATGTTCCTTTCCTCTGGATAGAGGGAGGGCAATTTTCACATGGTGGTTTTCTCCCTCAATCATACACAGATATTCTATATTCTTTGAAATATAGCAAAGGTAACAAGAACCTTGGTATGTTAGGGATTTGAGGATCTTGATCATTTAAACACTTTGATTTCAAGTCAAGAGTCAACTTTGATATTTTCCTCTGCTTTATTTTCATTGTCATGAATGTCATTTAGGTTAGAGTCCTTAGTATGTCAGAATTTCTTAAAAAAATACAAAAAAACAAACTTAAATTACTAATTTTCTCCTTCCCCAAACAATTAGTCTGCACATTTTAAAACTGGATTTCCTGTCAAGGATTTTCTTTTCTGCACTGAACCTGATTTCATTATACCCATGATTAGGTTTTTCTTAAAATTTTGACTTCATCACTTAAATCTTACATAACTCTTTACTCTCCTTAGGTTAAAAAAAAAATCATACCTAAAGTTATCAGATTGGCATCCAAGCAATTCCCCAATCATGTTTTAATCTAACTATCCAACACACCACATCCTATCACCACAATTATTATCATAATCAACCATGCCAACAGCAACATTTATTGCATGCCTATAATATGAACTGTGCCATGCATGATTGAGAATTACAAAGAAGAATGAAATATGGCTCATGGCCTACAAGAGTTTATCTAATCAGGTAGAGATTCCATATAAAATAATATATAAATTGGAGGATAATACAAATAAGTACCAAATGAAGAACATAAATAGCAAAACCTATAAAGGTTTGTAAGAAAGATCAGTACGGAAGCCTTCACCTATCTGAATGACTTAATTACCACCACTACTCTCTCCAATGAGAGCCCATGTCTTTAGTTAGTTTAGCCTCTTCATTTTTTTTTGAATAATAAAATGCTCAAACCCTTCTCAATACTGTAATCGTCCACTTAGCATAGCATTTTTAAATCTTATTATTTTTACCAAATTTTAGTATTTAATTTCGATTTAATTATAACCTTAGTTCTTATAATCTATCATTCAAGACTTAACTTAATTCTACACAGATCTGCTGGGAAAAATATGTATACTGTCACTTGGTGAAATGAGAAATACTTTTCTGGGTTCAGCAACTTTTCTTTTCATGATCATGGTTACATGAGACATAAAAATACATACATTTCCTTTTGATTTATGCATTTTGCACAAAATTTAAATATTACACTAAGGCAACCAAATTAAAATAGTAACTACTACGGCATAATATTTTTAAATAAATGGGCAATGCATATAGGCATATAATATACACATTATATCATTTAACACATGTATCAGATTAAATTGCTCTTGATATTAAATTATAAAATCTCTGGGACAATTAATAAAGAAATTCTCAATTTTTCAGAAGGTACTTTTTACCTCAATAAGTTTAGAAATGATGCTTTATTAAAAGTGATTTTCACATTTCTTAGACTTTAGAAGACAAATAGATGGAAATTTTATTTAACTGTAAGAACAAAAGAAGTGAGAAACTTAGACTTTTATTTTGCATTACCCATGTTTTAAGAAACTGTATTTTACAAAGACAGAACTTCAAACATTGACAAGAACAACCTTTAAATTCTAGTTTCTCCTAAAACTAAATAATACATTTTAAGTTTTGTACTTCTTTTTCCATCAGTCTATTTAAGCATCTATTGGTCCTGTTATGACCACCATCTTCCTCTTAGAATCTGGACTTTTCCCTAAGCAGAAATAAAATAAGTCTCCTATAAAACAAGATAGTTGTTTGATACACTTGCCAATATTCTTGTGGAAGTAAGTGGCAGGATATCTAAGATACTCAAATTTAAATCCAGAAATAAAAAAATTCTTGACATTTCATAAAATTGAAGTGGTTGATCATGGTTTCATAAAACTCACTGATTTTATTATGGTATTCTCAGCTTTTCAAAAGTCTTGCTACTAAATTTAACGGTAATAGTTCCTTGTGGATCTACTCCATATAATATCCTGAGTGAAGAATCTGTCATTTTAATGTTTGCATCCTGCTCAAACTTTCTTAAATTTCTACTTTATTTATCAATGTTAGTTCACAAAGGTGAACTTTAAGTTAAAAGCTTTAAGTTAAAATCTTCAAAGCAATCTCATCTATAATTTTTTATCTTGCCCTTTATTACAAACTGTCTTTACTAATTTACAACATGCAACAGAGCTAATTTCATAAAGTGTAACTTATTTTGAATTCAACTGTTAAGTGATGTTTTGAAAGTTTCCCCAGTTTTAGCTTTCAAATAACTTGGTCATAGTCATAAGATGTATAGAAATATTACCGTTTCTGTTTGGCAACCCAGGAAAGCCTCCTATGCTAATTTGCTATGCCCTGCCTAAGCTAGGGGAGTTGGGAAAATGACAGCTAAAGGCAAATCAACCTACCCTTTTAATGCTTGACTAGCTTCAACCAGGGTCTTCCCATAATTAGCATTATCTTATTAGAGATCCAGCAGAACTGTTCCCTGGGAAAGGATGTGAATAATTTGGCTGAAAAATGTGCTGGGCTGTGTGAAACTGTGTTGGCCACTCTGCCCCACTTTCCCCCTGTATGTTCTTTTATCATAGAAGCTGGGAGCCTGGGAAATGCATTTTCAGGAATTCCTGCCAGTAAAGTCCTAGGTTAGAATCTGACAATGAGAGGAACTAGTGTAATTTTGGAAGGCTTAAGAAAAGCACAATCAATTATTCTCATGGCTGTAGCTGGCAACTACCAAGGTTCCAGCATCAAGATTTCAACAGCAGCTTCCTGGTGCTGCCCAAAGAATCACCTCCTTTAGCATAGATAGTGGGGAGTGAAATCAGTGGCAGTGGTTTACTGTAATTTGAGAATTTCCTGATTTCCTACATGGTAGAGTGGCCTCCCTAATTTTTCTTTCCTAGATTCTAATGTTTTTTCTTAATCCCCTTTATTAAGCCATTTGTTACTTGAAATACCAATTATTTCCAGTTTCCCAACTGACCCCAGCTGATACAGAACCTCTAGAAGTAAAGAGATCCAAATTTCATCTCCTTTATAAAACTCTTTGGCTTTCCTGACTGAGAAAAGAAATCAAAGACTCCAAAGAGGAACTTACCAACAGGAAAAAAAGAGAATGGGCTGGTGGTTTATAATCAACACCAGGGTTGTCCGTATGGGGAGAGTTTATTTGGTAATGAGTAACCAAGGATGAAAAACCATGTATGCGAGGAAACCAGGCACAATGACCTGTTTCAGAATTAGTAGCTGAGCATGCAAATGACAACCAAAGTTGCAACTCTGAAAGCATGTAAGGCACCACCTCTGCTTGTGCGGATATTAAGTTCAGCAAGAACCACTGCAGCATTAAAGACAGATGCCATCATATCTCATGCCCATGCCTCACAGAGAGAAAAAAATCATCGGCCAAGAATCTTCCCAATCGTCCAGCAGATCTACAAATAGACCCACATCTATAGCCCTTCTTTTTTTTTTTTAGTTATAATAGAGGAACTCTGTATGAACCAACTCAAGACCAGTACAGCCTCCTAGGTTCTCAGTGATCTTTTGCTTTTAGTTGTCCTATTTCTTCTATCTTCAGCCTCTTTGCTATCAAGAGTGATGTTAACAAGTTGGCAAATGTGCTCCAGGAACTCACAACTATAAAACGGTCTTTTAACCCATCTTAAAGTCTACATTACTTAGGCTATTTTTGGCCAAACTTTTCAAAAAAGATATTTATTCATACTGATTTTGTGGGGTTTTTTAACCCCTAAACACCTGTCAACTCATTCCAGTTTAGCTTCTTTAAATCTTCACTATTCCTCAGAAACCTTCTCTGTTATGGTCATTCATTCATGCACGCATTTTCATTTTTTCTCTTAACAAATATTTATGTAGCACTATGTAAGGAACTGGAGATATACATACATATTTGTGTGGGGGGGGTGTGGGGTGGGTGTGGGTGTGTGTATGAATATATATAAGGGACTATAAATATGAAATTGTCCATGCCTTGATTAATGATGTTTATGTTGCAAATGCATTTAGCATCTTCCCTCTAATCAATTTATACTTTATAAAATAAGAAAACAATAATACAAACTAATTGTAACAAGTTAAGAATATGATAGACATATAAAAGAAATGTAATAAATTTCTCCCCAACTAATTAGTTGATGTTAACAATTAGTTGATGTAGATTCCTCCACATATTTCTCCATACTCATATAATTTAGGTTGTAACACATGAAATTATAATATTCTATTTTTCACTTATAAAACAGCTGTATCAAATGATTTAACCTAATACATATATACATGTAGAGAAATTGTTATTTACTCTATTATTAAATAGTTTTAGAGCAATGTTCAACTAACATTTGAAAAATGTGGACGGTTTAATGAATAACATCTGTGTTCACTTTTGTTGGGGAAATATAATTAAATACAAAATCTTCTACCAACCCAGGAAAACCTCTCCACAAAGGTAGAAGAGAGAGAACCCAGTTTTATTACTGAGTAAACATTAAACCAGAATGTGATGAGTAGAAGAAATCTCACTCTTATATAGCCAAGCAGATACAACCCATTCCATACGTGTGTTGTCAAGGAAAAGAATACCCGTTGTTCAAGAGGATTTGACACACCATTTGCCACACAGTTCACTCTGAATTCATCTGATAACCGAGATGATGCTTTGTGTTGGTTAATTGTATTTGTCCAAAGGCAAATTAAATTCTTACCTTTATTACAGGAAGTAGTTTTGCATCTTGGCCAAGATGGGGGTACTACCTGCCCACTGAAATGGGAAGATAGGGGTGCTATCTTCCGTGGTGATTACATTTCAAAGAGATGGTTCCCAGGTCCTAGAGAAAGATATTCCTAGATTGTAAAGTTGAAAGATGCTTATTTAGCCTTTAAAATGATTTACATATATTTCAAAGAGATAAAAATAATTTACAAATTTTCTAGAGTAAATATATAAGAAAAGGGACCGTAGGACTTCTCTTCCCTTATTTTTCACCAGGATGGGGTGGGGGTGGGGTGGGAAATTAATCCTTTTATTTTAAATTTGTATTTGCCCTTACATCTTACCTATGAAGAATTAAAAATTTACATAATATTAACTACTTTTCTCTTCATCACAGAATGTTATCTCCCAATATTTGAATAGTTGGTTTCTCTAAAGTAGTAACTTTAAAGTAGAAGGCAGAAAAAAAGACTGAAAAGATTGGATAACTACAAATTTATAGATGAGAGGATTAGTCAGGAAAGTGAGTCCCACAATCAGTAATCCATGTAGATATTATTTTTAGACAACTGAGCAAGTAAATTTCTGCCAATTTTTATTTTGGGTAGATAACACTCATAATCAAATTGAGTAAATTTTTCACATATATTTCCTTAATAGTTTAACTGTAAGAACATGATTGTTTCAGTGAAAAATACATATATCTAGATCTTGGTGGTAATTAAAATGTCTCCTCTTTCCTGTAGAAATTCAATTATATATTGAAAAAAAAACACTGCTAGTAAAAGATGAAGACAGAAATGAAATAAATCACAGTTATGCATACAGAAAATTAACACAAATTTATCTCATCATTTCCTGTATGAATAACTATATAGTATGTTTCACTTCTCAATTCAGGCTATCATATGTTGTGCTCAATTAGCATGCTTATCTCACTAAATTATATTTAATTTTTATTACTGATGATTGTATATTTCCTGGAGCAATGATGACACCTAATAATTGTTTATTGGATCAAATTTCAGAATGACATTATTCTAAAGCTCATAATTGCTTATTGGGTTAAATTTTGGAATTAGTTTAAAATTATCTAAGGATAAATCTTGTCTACATTTCTTTTCTTTAGAGGGACTCTAAACCTTCAAACTAAGCCCCTAAAATGGTTACTTTAATTTGCTGAATATCTTTTTACAGTATGAAGGGTAGCATGAAATCTTATTTATATATTTACTCATCATTTGTGTTCTGTTATCTCAATCATAGCTAATAGTTACCAGTTATTGAATGCTCACTAAAACCTTGGTAAACATTTTATGAATGTTATCATTCTTAAATTTCATAACTCTATAAGGTGTTTTCACTATCCTTATCCTTGCAATTGATGACACTAAAGGAAATTAGAGAAATTAAATAACTTGACCAGGGTGATATAGCTAGAACTTGGTAGATCCAAGTTTAAGCCTATGTCAATCTGAGTACACAGCTCCTGCTCCAAGGTCTCTACTTTTTCACCAACATACAAAACTCTGCTTCTCTAACCAGGTCGTGTTTGCCCAGTCTACATGACAAGTAGTCTACACAGTACCTACAAAATGAAGTAGAAAATTCAGGCTCATTCAAACCATTAATATTCAAGAAGGTTCAATCCCTTGGTTTAGGAAATGCATCAAGTGAATCTGGTGATAAATATTCTCAGTCCAACAGATGATGATGCCATGGTTTGGGATGGCCACTTCATTCATAACAGAGTAAAATAAGTATGGTGTGACCCATGAGGGAAACTGAGCACTTGACATAAAGGAAACAGAGTTTAGAACTTGTGCAAGGGCTTTTGACAGGTATGCAGCCATTTCTCCCAAACAATTATATTGTGGTTCAGGAGAATTTCCCTAGCACTCCCAGTAAGGCCTGGAGTGATCATTAAAAACTGCAACCAAAGAATCAGAGAAAATGTTTCACTGAACACTACGCCGCACAGTTAATGCAGTCAACTCCAGAACCTTCCTGTTGCTGGGGATGAACATGCTGCTACATCCTGCGAGCCAGTGTCTGGAACTCCATCACCACACCTGGGAGCAGTCTTAGAGGAGAGCTATGGAAGGCAGGATATTCAGAGAGGAGAGGGGAGATAGGATGGATGGTGGTGGGTGGGATGGGAGGGGGAGAGCAGCCTTTGCAGGTTTCATACCTTTGCAGACTTTATGACTTGACTAAGGAGGCCTGGCTCTGTCTCTCTTACTCAAGCTGCAGAAAAAGGGAAGGCATGTCTGCAGGTACTATGTCTTAGGGCTTTTAAACAACTCTTCTTTTAACGATTTATGACATGCTTTGGTTTCTTGTTGCCCTGGACCTCAAGTTCCACTGGAAATTATTTGTGATATCAGAGTGTACTCTCTTGTCCTTTTTTTATTGGTGCTTTCCCCAATTACTTAAAGCTTGTATTGTTAACTATTTATTTGTTCATATCATTTCTTCTCAACTCAGTGGTAAACCCCATGAGGGCAAGAATGTATGCCAGAGAGCAACTGCCTTAGTATAAGACACAGCACTTGCTGATTTGATGGCAGAGAATTCAGACATGTTGATATTTGTCCAGCAAAAGCCACAGGAGACATACGACTTTGTAGCAAAGGGCCTCCTCCTTATTCAAAGATTATTTTCACAGTAAGTGAAAGAAAGTCACCCTACCTCACCTTAATTCAGGAGAATTATTTTGTTTCATGGACACAAATCACAAGAAGAGCTAGGATAAAACTTGCACATTTAGAACAAATAAATCAAATATTACCATAACTCTTCCTGTGCAACAGCAGACAGAGCTGCAGAGACCTTCAGATTTCACATTTCCAAAACACTGAAACCAGAGGAAAAAGATTGCCTCTCTTTCATCACTCTTTCATCAATAGATTAGAAATCCCTGGGAAATATTTTCAAATCCATTAAGGACTGTGAACGAAGAGGCAAGATCCCAAAAGTTTGCTTCAGACCACACAGTTAGAATTTGGGGAGAAGGTACAGTTCCTCAAAAGAATGGGAAGGCCAAGAGTGAATATTTGTGAGCTAGAATGCCATTATATTTTATATCTAATGCAGACTATGGTACAAAGAGAGAAATAGAACGGTTCAATATGTATTATGTACCTAATATATGTTTTATAAACTTTATATACATTATAAACTCATCCAAATATCCATACAAGATAATAAATATGAAATAAATGGGATAATACTGGGCAGTATCTTTGCCCTAGAAGCTCTAAACAGTGAAACCTTTATTATCGAGATAAACAAATAATAATATATTTTAAAATAAATACTAGTAAGATTTAACCTCTGTTGATTTTAGGATTACTTTGCCAAAACAAAACTAGATAATTAAAAAATTCAGTCTTGAGAACTAGTATGTTCAGAATACCACATGCAAGAATTTTATATGCACTATATCATTTCACCTTCATAAAAATACTAGAATGTACATGTTTATATATTTGAGAGTCTAGACTAAGCTACTTCAGCAAGGAGGCCCAAATATATGTTGACTTAAAAAATAGTTTCTTTCTTTCTTAAAGACATTTAGTTAAATGGGGTGATACGGAATAGGCTATCCCAAGTGAATTATCTGCCAGACTAAAGATAGAGCTTCCATCTCTGAATACAAAATTGTGTCATTTCCCAAGTACAGCTATTGTCATTTCCCAGACAGTGGAAAAAGGAAAAAAGGAAATGGAAGACAAGTAAGGTTTCTTAAGGATATAATCTGGAAGTTGCATATATAATTTGTGTTGTGTTAACCAGAACTGAGTCAGATGTTCACACTCAATAACAAAAGTTGCTAAGAAATGTAGTCTCTAACTGGGACAGCAGTAATCCTAATAAAATATGTGTGTACATAATGGCATTAGTTGAAGTAGACTTACTGGGATTAACTGTGAAGTTAGTGTAGTGTAACCTTTAGAATCCCTCCTACAAGCTTCTTCCTAGGCCTTGGGGCTAGCAAATTATTAATTTATTTATTTTATATCCTTTTATTCTTAACATTCCCAAAAGAAAGATCTGTCCCTGAGAGGTAGGGTCTATCTATAAAACAGAGAGAATGAATTCTGGAAGAAAATTCAGTCTCTGCCCTAGAATAATTCCCTTTATTTTACCAATGAGGCCCAGAGTAGTTAACTATCTTGCAAAAAGTCACATAGCATTGAGTCTATATGGCTCAAAGACTTTTAACTTTTATATTTCTAGCATATCAAGTTCTCATGTCTTTTAGAATTTTGTTTTTTCCTGGCACTATCTCAGGAGAAAAGTCAAACAATCTAGAAATTACAAGGTAATTGGTTACATTGCTTTGTCCCTATCCATTCAGATGATCTTGGGAGACAAAGAGAAAGTGGAAGAAAACATCTGAAGCCCAGCTGCCAAGCTGACATGACAACCAGTTAGTTGGGGCGATGCCACTTCTCAGATCAACCCAAAGGTTAATAACACAGATGCAGTCAAAGATGTGATGGATCAAGGCTGTGAACTCCATATCAATAACTTACAGTGAATGCCTGGAGGTGGCAGATGAAAAGGCCTAACATCAATTAAGCATGGCAGCCCATTTTTATAAAATTGTCAGAAGGGATTATTAAACTTCACATCTTAGTTTGCTTGGGGAAAAAGAAATCAAATAACATTAAAGGTTGCATTTTAAAAACAACATTTAGTGTAAACTCTTGCTTCTGGCCACATGTCAAACTGTCACTGAGATGCTATACAATTGGATCCATGCTGTTCATTTTTCCATTTCTGAGACAAGGTATTTCTTTATACTTACTAATCTCATAGTTAAAAAAAATATGATCAATAATTTTTAGTTTAGGGATTTTATAACTTGAGGAACTATTTAATTATCAAAAACAACCCTCAAAGTCTGAATATGAGTGCAAGTGAAATATTTAGTAAGCATATCAACCTGGAGTGTACATTCCTCAAAGTCAAATACCATAACAAAACATTACACACAAGCTTTGCTTTTTATAAATTTCCTTACAGTGAATTCAGAAAAACATGCTACACTAAGTCATAGTGGACTTAAAGTAGTCTATATCTAGCTATACTTCATCCAGAGGATTGTGTCAAATTTGAGTTGAATTTACTGTGTATCAGTCTGATCTACATATGTCAGAATTATTTGGTAGACACTAGAAAAATTTTAAAGACCCAATATAACACTTTTAAAAGAAAATTATAATTAAAGTGCAATAACTACTGAAGTATAAAAGTTTTCATTGTATCTAGAAGACCATTCAGTTATTTCACTGTGTACATTTTCACACTTAGCATTGTGATGCTGTTTCAGTAATTATTCACTATCTTAATAAGATGGGCCTAATACCCTCTTAAGGAAACTTATTTTTCTTTAGCACTAGACTAATGTCCTATGCTTCTTACTTTTTATTTGCACCAAGTTGTATTCAATTCTATACCACAATCCTGCCAACTTAATGATCTATTTAATGGATGTCACTAAAACAGTCTGCAGACATGACTGCATCAAAATGAAATGTTACACAATGATCAACTTGAAGTGATATACTGAAAAAAGCTCATAGTACACCAGAAAGCTGTGGGAAATTGTGTTGAGAATCAGTATTCTGTATTTGACACAGATGAAGAAAAAGATCATAGAATTCTAGAATTATAAAGAATAGTATTTACGTAGGCCAAGACTAATTAAATAGGATCTGGACCAAAAACTAGATTTGATAAAAATCTTAAAATCAATTGGCAGGTGAGCCATTATTTGGATCTAATATGTATATACCATAGCCTACTGTTTTGTCTAAGATCATAGTATCTCCATAATATCACGGATACAATGATAAGAGCAGCACTTGAATGAATTAATCAAATTATGGATCAGTATTGTATCCCCAGACTAAAACTTCTCAGCTATCAGGTGATTGCCCCATCTCCTACAATCAGTCTAGATGGAGGATAGAATCATGTGGTTGTGATGCTGAGATGTTGAGTTTGCTCTCTCATTTAGGTTCCAACATGTTCACCTGTAACAAGTAAATGTAAATTAATTGGACTGACTGGCTGATAGACTAACTGGTTGTCTGATTGTCTGACATGACTAGGGCTTCCGATGGAGGCTCCTCAAGTAAACTTCCCACGTCAAAGATCTTTGGTAATCCTGATAACTGCAGTAACAAGTTACTGAACAACTTTTAGTGGGATGAACTTCTAAAGGTAACTGAAATCTCTTTAAACCTTTCTTAATCTCCCCACAATTATGTTTCTGTTTTACACAAATATAACAACATTTTTAAAAAGTGAATGATATTCAATGCCTGAGAAAGAAATTATGTAGTGAGGTACTTCAACATTAACATATGATATTATGTGACATATAATATTATGTGACAGACATAAAATTGTGATATTATGATAAACAAAAAAATAGCATTTTTAAGTTCAAGATTTGGACACAATGTGATGTTTTTCAAAAGGGAATACAAACTTTAAAATTAATATTACCAACTTTTTTTTCTAAAACTTATTATAGCAAGTTCCTACAATTCTTCGTTCTGGACCTCATGTTTGACAAGAATGTTTTTTGCAAGCTTCACAGAAAAACATTTTGACAAACAAAAAATCATTGCAGCAATATACATAGATCTCATATTTCTTTGAATTAAGAAAATATTAAAATTTTAATATTTATATAATGTTTTGATAATGCAGTATTATCTTTAGAACTTCAGGATTTATATATAATCATATATGGAAAGACTGAAATACCTAGGCTTTGTTCTGTTGTTATATAAGAGTATCTATAATATCAGATTCTTATTTATCAAAACTGAACTAATATGCACAGCATCATTGTAAGCAACCCTATGGCTGCTTCATTATAAACTGGTTATTTTTGATGAGCCAGCCTCCAACATTCCTCTCTAGAGGAAAAATAAAGATAGCATTACTACTGTGCACATCAAAGCCACATTGCTCAGCCAGTCCTTGTGTTAGCTGGCACTGAATTCCTGAATAGCATGGTACTACCACACAGGTCACCTGGATGCCTGTGAATGGAGAGCCTTCGTGTGACTGGGGATTCATCTGGTAGACACGGCCTTTGTAGAGACAGTTACAATATACAACATTACTGCTGAAGAAACAGGGATAGGAAGAGTCATCTTCTTCATGTGACCCAAATCCTAAATATGTAAGGGATTCCATTTCACTGAATTGAGAATCATTTGCTTAGAAAATCACTTCTAATCCAAAAGTACCCTTAGAAAGTGTTCTGCTTCTTGAAGATAACTGTGGTTCCCTTTCAGATGATATTTGCTATCCCTGTTGGAGAATTCTCCAAGCCTTTTGGAGAAATTTTTTATGCTCTGTAGAGAGTTGAAGAATGCGTAGGGGATAGGGTGGGAGTAAGCTGACAAAATGATATTATTGAAGAATTTCAGGCTAACCATGTCTTTTAAGTTTTGTATTCAGTTCTACAGCAAATGGCACCAGCTCCTCTTACAGGTTATGCACATCAAAGATCTGGTAGCAGTAAAAGACAGATGTGGGTCTCCATTTGGCCCCATAGGGTGCAGTCTGAACTCATAGGTTCAAGTTTGTCTCTGTTCCCCCCTAATACACATCCAGCTCTCTTTCTAGACTACTTGCCTGGCTCGTCTTCTGAGTCTTGAGCCCAGCACAAGATGTACAAGCATCAGCCTTGCACATACTTCTGCATCGGGGTCCGCAACTGTGGAAGGTGAAAGTCTCCATGATGAAGCTCTATTCTTCACCACTCATGGTGATTCTAGTTCTCAGCCAAATGTTACCAAATAAAGGAGTAATGCAGAAACATGAAGAAATTAACCAAAGGGATTAACACCCAAACACTCTCAAAGGGTGTTAGAGCAAAAACCTAGAAGTATGCCTTTACTTCTTTGAGTTGATTCTATGTCCCTGAATGCAAACCTCAGTGTCCTTATTTTATTTTATAAACTATGTTACACAATAGCATTGAGTTTCTCCAAAGGTAGAAAGAATATAGCTCCTTGTAACTACTCTTTCAAATATTCACTCTCAAGCCCACAAAGTCTGCAGCCTGAAGTGTCTTAGCTCCATGTTTCCCCGCCTACTTGCGGACTACTTGGAAAATTTGTTCCTCAGGCTGTTAGCAGCCTTTAGAAAACTATCCTGGGGCTTTCCCTTCGTGATTAAGAGTGAAGACTTTACAATTCAGCAATTCACTGCAAACTTGTGAAGGAATTGAAGTTCACATTTTCTTGTTCTTCTGTAAGAGGCCGTGAGGCTCTAATACTTCTGATACTCAAAAGCTAAGTAGAGCAATGACCACCTCTTCTAGCCTATCACTGAATTACCCACAGTGTGAACGGGAGCAGTGCCTATCAGCCCTCTGACTAGGAGGTGCCAGACAGTCATTTCCTTTTATTCAGGCAACTTGGTTTTTAGCAACCTGGGCACTTAATTTTTCTTCCTTAACAGCTGTATCTGGAACACAGGTCCACCAGGTGAGCCTTTCTTTTTCCTTACAGTGTTATCTATTACTCTACAAGTATTGTTAAGCACTTACTGTGCACCAGACAGAACTAGGCCTAAGCCTATGCGATGAGATATGAAATGAGGGAAGCCACATCAGTTTGTGTGAGGACATAGCATATTCTTGGGCATACTGGCTACCCACAAAGGAGAACTGTGGTAGTTTTCATTGAGGTCAAAAAATATATTTAATGCTGCTTTTAAAATTTTTATCTAACCCGTCGCTTTTGTTTTTGTGTAATGTGAATAGAATTCTCATTTTTTTCTCTAGGCTAACCCTCAATGTTTCCATTACAGCACAATTAATATGTGGCTGGGAAGAAAGGGTTTACAGAAGATCTCCAGGGTTTGCTTACTAGATATTCTCTGCCCTAGGCTTTCAACTTATCCACTAAACATACATCCAAATGTTATTCTATAGACAGCACTGTAGACTAGGGAATCCCACTTAAGACATAAAAAGGAAAATCAATTCCCCTTTTTTACTCTTTTTTCCATTCACCAGTACATCCTACCACAATACAATAAGAGTAGTCAGCAATATAACGATAACCAAACAGCAACAAAGAAGTAATATGTACTGTTAACTTTTATAAACATAAGATAAAAATTAAAAGAAATCAAATTAAGGACTATATAAATGACTGCAATATTACTAACAAAGCTCAGTTACACACACACTCACTGATGTGCACTAAAATATACTCCAAGGTGGAAACTCATAATTACATTGATGAGTAGAAGACAGGGTAGATGCATTCTGAATAGTACATTCAATTTTGTTAGATTTTTCTAAACAAGTGGTTGTAAAATAGTACATCTACCAAAAGCAGTGATGCCTAAAATACATTTTTAAACCTAAGGGGGAGAAAAGAGCTTCCCTGCTTCACCATTCAGTTTAAAATACTTCGGATTCATTTTTCAGTGTTGGCCTCTTTTCTCTTACTACTTTACAAAGGATACATTAGTAGCTTTTAAACTTTAATAATAAATACTTACGACAAAAAACTACAAAAGTATGTTATTAAAGAAACCATTTTTGAAAGCACTTTAAAACTGTGGACCATAGGAAATAAATGTGTATAACAAACTAGCAAAAATGTATGTCCCGTCTCAGTCACTATCACTTTTTATGCATTTACATTTGCACACTCAATGCTTTTGGAAATTATTTAGGGCAAGTTATAAAGACACATAATACAAAAAATGGTATCAAAAAGAAATGAAGAATTTGTGGCAAAGGTAAATAAGGATAGAAACAATAGAATATACTCAAAAGTTATACAAAACGCATACCCTGGAGTACAATAGCTGACATGGAGCCCCTAATTTGGCAGTGCACTGTCTCTAGTAGTAAAGGAAATTTAACCAGTTATTTTAGCCAGTTTCCAAAATATGAAGATAGGCTAATTCCTCAAGAAGCTCATTTATTGATTATATGGACACCAAAGATTATAAATAGATACATATCTTCACTAGACAAAGTGATACGTTTCGTTTCTGTAATTGTTGATATATATATATATGTTGTGTGTGTGTATATATACACACTATATACATATATATGATTTTAACATTCTCAATTTAGGCACAATTAAACATATATTTGGAGTATTAAAGTCCAAGTACATGGCACACAGCCTTCCAACTATAGATTGTAAAATATCAGGTGTGATGATTCTCACAATTTCTTAATTACAGACCACTTTGAATACCTGCTGAAAATAATGGACTTTCCATTAAAATTCATATACATAAAATTTATATGTAATTTAAGATGCTCTTATATCTCCCTTACCCACAGTTAGGGATCTCTAAACAACAACAACAGTAAAAATGGATGGACTACTTAATTTTCAGGAAATCCTTTGTAAACATTTTTTTCTTCAAAGATTTTGAGACACTGAGCAGTAGTGAGTTTGAGGTCATTCTCCCGGATGACCCCTAGTGCGTGCATTCTGTGCTGTCACTAAATCAAACCAGACAGCAGTTTATAGGTTAATAGGTTAAGCAGGGGGGATAAATGACAGCCCTGTAAGAGAGAAAGAGTGAGAAAGAAAGTGATATACCAAAATACCTAATTTCCTCAGTGCAGAAGAATACAGATCCCTGAAAGAAGGGCCCAGGATCTCCACAGGACTCTAAGGAAATCATACCATCATTAAAATGAAGGCATAGATAGCAATTTAAGATTTAAAGGCCTGTAGTAAAAATGATGGCAAAAGGATATTAGTTTAGATAATATGTGTAGTCCATTTTAATCATGTTTCCTAAATTTAAAAGAAGGTCTGTAATTGTCTGTGCATATGTGTGTGTTTGTATATTCTCTAGCAAAGCACCCACAAATACTTAATAGTAAGTGATCATAGTACATGTTTCAATATACATGCCAATAGCTGGATACAAAGCAGTAAATTGTTGCAAGACATGTACCCAAAGCCAGAATATGCCTTTGGTTTTGAAATAGCTGATTTGAAGTAATTCTTTTTGACATTACATAATAAATTTAGTTGGCTCCAAATTTAAGAAAATACAATCCTAACAATTGCATAGAAAAGAATGTGTATCATTTATTCTTTCTATAAAGGACATGTTTTCAGTTCAAGCAAAAGTGGCCGCAAGACAAGATTTAAAGTTCCTTACCAACGTTGAATTTTTATAAGAAGTATTAAAATATGACTACTGTATAAAAATCAACAGTGAGGTGTCTATGTTAATTCCAAATAGCTCCTTCTTGGGTATTGTACAAGAGATGGATTCTTGATCCATCCAGTCAAGTATAATGTCTAAAAACAGACTTGATTTTACATGGCCAATAAATTCCTTTTGTTTTATTAAACTCTTTTGTTTTCATCACTTTTTACCAAGAAGTAGATATATGTAGCCAATATGTAGCCCAAATCATTAAAATAAAGGACAAGGTAAGGTAAAAAAAAAAGTTCCACATTATCTAATATTCTTAACAGATATTTCCACAAAGTGATGAATAGTGTAAGGAGTTCAATAGTAAAAATCATCATACTTTAAGCTAGCCTACTCTTCAATTAGAAAAAAATTGATATAAAAGGCCCAGTTTACAAGACTGTCAAGAACAGAGTTAACTCATCATTTTAGATGGAATATCTATTAAGTTAATAGGACCATAATTTAATGAAAGCAGAAGCTTGCTTTTAAAAAATGGGTAATTTAGCTAATTATTTCAGCCAAACTCTTGACTCCATTCTTCCTTATTACTTCTACTCATCTTTCAGGTCTATGCTTAAATGTCTCTTTTTCAGAAACCCTTCCCTCAACTGACAAATTAAACCAGGGTTCCTGTTATGATTTCTAGTTGTATCTTTTATTTTTATATTTTTTAATCATGAATTACAGTCCTATACTTTTTTATAATTATTAAATAGCAGTATCCCCCACCTTACAAACTGTGAGTCTTGTGAGTATAGTTTTCTTTCAGTTTCTCTTTCTTTTTTTCTCCCTCCTACTCCCCACTCCGTTTCCTTTGCATCTCCTGCATCCAGTGTACTGTCTGACACTAGTAGGCACTAAATCAATATCTGTTAAGCTAATAAGTGAATGAATGACTAGCTGGGTTAAAGAAAATGTAACTGATTTAATATGCATGCACCAAAGAAATCCTTAAGAATAATTACTTCCCATTCCCACTTCCAGAGTCCTGCACTATCAAGTTAAACAAAAGAATGGTTAGACTGTATCAGTGAATCTTACTATGAAGCAGGAATTAACAATGCAGCTACTTTCAACAAATCAATTTCTATAGATCACATTCTTTCTTTTGTAGGTTACGTTTTTCCTGTTGTTTGCTCCAAGGCAGATCCTTAAATTTTAGTAGCAGGGAACAAGATCTGGACTTACTGGGAGAAAATTAATTTCAAGTATATCATTTGTTGAACTTAAAATAGAAACAGGAAATTGCACAACTATGCTGAAGACTGATGCTGGAGACATGGGAATAATGTTGAGTGTATGCTATGTTCCAAGCATGTTATATACAGCTTCACAATATATTAGCTGGGAATTATTATTGCCATTTGGTAGCAGAAGAACTTGGAATTTAAAGTTTAAATAACTCACCCAGGTAACTAATCACTAGTTAGCATGTAGAATTACAGATTACAATGAAACATTCATAAGACTCTAAAATGTAAACATAACAAATGGCCTCCCTAAGAAAAATTATAATTTGGATGTCTATCTTATTATTCCAACCAATTCTCATTACTATATATGTGCTAATGCTTGATTCATAATACAATTTAAAAATAATCAAATACAAATTATCTTTATTAGAAATATGCAAGAAATATAAAACATCTGAGCGACTTATACTTTTAAGAGGAAAGCAATAAAAATGTGTATCATGCAAAGAAAACATAAAAGTGAGTGAAAGTTTATAGAACTACACAGAAAGGCAAACTTTTAATGAGTCTATTTAATACATTTTATTCAAAAATGCAGTACCCAATGCAACTAAAGAGAGACAAATAAAACTATAGTGACATACATATATATACAAGATACACTATGAATAAAAAATCTGGGTTATAAAAAAGCATGCATTATAAGGTCATATTCATAATAGAGATGAGGATAGTGATAAATACCATATTTAATCAAATCAAAAATGCTTTCTTTGCTGCTCATTTCCATGTTTTCTCTTAGATCCATTTCCCACTCATCCCTTACTCTGCTGACCCTCTAGATGCTATGCCACAGCATTCTTGCCAGCTGGCTTCTTTTCAGTTTCAGTTAATGGGAGGCACATGTCAGCAAGGAAGAGGGAGGGAAGAGTCAGGATGTCTCTCTCTTCTCCCTGACGTAGAGCCTCCTCCATGGTTCTAGCTCCAATCAGTCTCTCCAAGATTCAACCTCCCTCCATGATTCCAGTTTCTGCTAGGCATGCGCCTTATGTGCACAAATAAAACAGCCTCATCCCTTCATTCTTCCACCCTGAAGTGAGAGCACTTTCCTTCAGTGGTTAATCTCTGGCTGTCTTACCTACCTCTGTTTGCCTTCTTAATTCTCTAACATTTTTCTAAGTAGTTCTCTATTAAATTCCTTCTTTCGGATTTCCTGACGTCAGTTCTATTTTTTAATTGGACACTAACTGATGCTCATGTTGTTTGGATGGCCTGGTATCTCTGAAACTGAAGTGGATCCTATCATTTTTGCTGATGAGGTAGCAAAACTAACTTTAAATTGCCTTTGTATCTTCTCTCTTACTATCTTGGGTTAATCAACACTGAAGCTCTTAAATCTTAAAAGTGTTTCCTTTTTTCAAAGAAGGATCAACAACTATTGACACTTCCTTCTTGTGGTTAAAATGCTTTGAAATGATCTGTTAATTAAGTAGGCTACATTTAACTTTGAATATTAGCCAATAAGTTGATCATAGCAAAGGGTTAGATCCAAAATCTGGGGTGTTCAGCTGAATATCTTAAGAAATAAGAACACCATGATGCAGAATGCAATCTGGGACAATAAACTCTGGATCAGAAGTGAGGTTAACAGGTTGCGATGGCCCCAGTACTATGCCTGTTTGTCAGGATGATGGAGGGAAATAATACAGGAAGGGGCATGTATATAGTAATTACAAAATTCAAGGCACTGTTTGAAGTACTTTACATATACTTACTCATTTTTTTTCTTACTAAGTTATCATTGATACATAATCTTATGCTCAGGTTTCACATGAGCAACATCGTGGTTACTACATTCCCCCTATTATCAAGTGCCCACCAAATACCCAATTACAGTCACTGTCCATCAGCATATTAAGATGCTACAGAGTCACTACTTGTCTTCTCTGTGCTACACTGCCTTCCCTGTGACCCCATGTATTATGTGTGCTAATCATAATGTCCCTTAATCCCCCTATTCCTCCCTTATTACCCACCCTCCCCAGTCCCTTTCCCTTTGGTAACTGTTAGTCCATTCTTGGGTTCTGTGAGTCTGCTGCTGTTTTGTTCCTTCAGTTTTTGCTTTGTTGTTATACTCCACAGATGAGTGAAATCATTTGGTACTTGTCTTTCTCTGCCTGCCTTATTTCACTGAGCATAATACCCTCTAGCTCCATCCATGTTGTTGCAAATGGTAGGATTTGTTTTCTTATTATGGCTGAATAATATTCCATCGTGTATATGTACCACATATTCTTCATCCATTCACTTACTGATGGACACTTAGGTTGCTTCCATTTCTTGGCTATTGTAAACAGTGCTGCGATAAACATAGGGGTGCATAAGTCTTTTTGAATCTGTGATCCTATTTTCTTAGGGTAAATTCCTAGGAGTAGAATTCCTGCGTCAAATGGTATTTCTATTTTTCATTTTTTAAGGAATCTCCATTCTGCTTTCCACAATGGTTGAACTAATTTACATTCCTACCAGCAGTGTAGGAGGGTTCCCCTTTCTCCACAAACTTGCCAACATTTGTTGTTGCCTGTCTTTTGGATGTGGGTCAATCTTGAATATATACTTATTCATTTTATCTCTCCAACCCAGGACTATTATTATCTTAAACTTGTACATAGAGACTAGTACAAGAAGTCAGAATATCTGGAGATAGAAAGACTATTCATATGCATAATTGCAGAAAGTAAACCTTTACAGTTTTTTATAGAGATTGTCTCTAAACTTAATGCCTGCCTCTTGTCCTAGACACCATGAACTAAGTAAGATCACTAAAATGCTGAAAAGAATAGGTGTTTTTTTTCTTTTAGATAGCCTGAAAGGATCATGTTTACTGGAACACTGTGGTTCCACTGTATCATTTATAATCATAAAATAAAAGAATCTTTGACATCACTTATTTTAAAAAATCATTTTATAACAGAAAGGTTATGCTATAGTGTAGATGAGAATGGCCTGTATCACTCATCTATTGTTGCATAATAAATTACCACAGACTTTAGTGGCTTTAGACAAGAAACTTTTATGTCACAGTTTCTGAGGGTCAGGAATCCAAAAGTAGTTTAGCCATGTATTTCTGACTCAGGGGCTCTCATGACATTGCAGTTAAATTTTTGGCTGGTCTTCATCTTTATGACCTGACTGGGGCTGGAGAATCTGGTACCAAGCTCACTTACTTGGCTACAGTAGGAGGTTTCAACTCCTCACTATATGGGTCTCTCCACAGTGCTTCCCTCAGATGGAGTGATGAGAGAGAGACTGACCAAGTTGGAAACTATAATCTTTTATAACTTAAGCTCAGAAGTGACCCACCATCCCTTCTGCCATATTTGATTCATCAAGTAGACCAACCCTAGTACAATTCACAAGAGTGTGGACACCAGGAGATATCAGAGGCGATCTTTAAGGCTGCTTACTACAGAGCCCTTGACATGGAATGCAAAGATTTGAGTTAATAAAGTGACCTGGGAAGTGGAGGAAGACAAAACTCCACTCTTTCCTTACCCTCCCTCAAAGCTCCGTGAGTAGGAAAGATGGCCCTTCCAGTTTAGAAGTACTGGATATCCTCCTGCTTTTGTCTCATCTTTCGGAGACAAAAGTAATAGTGTACTTGAGCAGTGAAATAATGTACTGAACACCCCCATAAAATCCTGAATTGTCCTGTATTTATACTTATCCAGTTAAAGCAATGGGTTTACTAGAAAAGCCTGTCAGAAGGTGCAGGGATTTTCTTAATGGGATGAGCTGAACAGAGTTGGCGGAGCAATTGTACCTACACCAGGTGCCATATTCTCCATATTTGTCAGAGTTCCATTTATCCTCCTGGAATCCATGAAATAGTTTAGGTCTTCAAGGACTTATGGATTCCCCTTTGATGTTTTCCTGAGAAGTTTTCTATATGCTTCAAGACAGAATATTGAATTAAGTTAGCCCCAAGGTCAACCTACACACTAGGCTGAGAATTTACAGTCTTTTTTCAATCTTAATTAGGCTAGAAGGAGTGATGTGGTCTAGAATGATAATCAGGTGTGTGGCTTACTACTGTTGAGAGAGGGTTTTGTATAGTCTATACCTTGCTTTAAGTTTTCTTCTTTAAACATGATTTTTTAATAAGACACATTTTTCAGTGTACTACTAGGTACGATCTAAATATTCAGTTTTAGAATTAAACTTGCAATCAGGGAGAATTAGAGCAAGCATGAAGTATTTTCGTGCTAAGCTTGACTGATCAGAATGACTACTTACATGGAACAAATGTAGTTCAAACATCAGCCAGTCTCTTCATTCATTTTAAGAGATAGGTTTTTTTCCCTTATTGATTTCTCTCTGCTCATTATGGATCACTTCATCTCCCTTTGATTTGTTTCTCTTACCGACTTGGTACTTCTTGTAGGTGCTTCACTTCTCACTAATGGCAATTGCTAGCTATTGACCAGATATGACATGACTACTGAATCAAAACTTTTTACTTCATTATAGTTCAATATTGGTAAATGCAGTTTTATATATTCCAAATTAGCTCTGCCAATAACATTAAGAAATGTAGGGGCCAGCAAGGACAAAATCATAATAAAAATGTCCAATAATACAATAACATTTTAGATCTCTCCTAATACTATAAGGTAAAATCATTTTGCGTATCTACAATTAGGGGAAAAATTCTACAAACATCCTGCTATGTTCTTTCACTGTGATTTTTATTCTATTTTGTAATAGAACTGCAAAAATAAAATTAATCCTATAAAGTAACTATTGACCATTAAATAAACAAACCAAAGAAAACACTGATTTCATTTATATATATATTTTTTTAGATGCTGTATTTGACAAGCCTAACTTTCTCAAGGACAGTAATTGCTATTTAGTCTACCTTGTCAGTATGGAGTGGCAAAACACAGGTAACTGTGTATTACATCCACTATTTTCTGACCTACACTAGTTAAGTTTCTATGACCTACAGGAGAACTACAGGAATTACTGTCTTTTCATTTTTCCCCGAAGGTTTCACTTGTAATATATTTTACAGAATATGTGCCTGTAGCAGAAATGGAAATATATTCCTTTGTGAAATGTACATGCTTTGGAAACATGGACAGTCAAATATATGATGGATGGGACACAAGAAATGGTAAGAGAGAAGCAAAACAAAATCTAATAGTTTCCTACAGTTTTTGTGTCATATTTGTGAGGGCCCCAGAAATGATGTATACATCTCATAATAGGACACAATAATAGAAACTGAAGGAGAGCTAAGATGCAGAGCTGTGTTTTGAGATTTTACCCAAATTCTTGTTTGGATACAGCTTGAGCTTATAACTATATGATCATTTATATGAATGAGGTAAGTCAACTCTTTCTTATTGACTTCCTTTCCCATTCTCCTCACTGGTTTTATTGTACGTTTACACTCCCCTTGAAACCCTAGCCTGTCTCTTGACTGCCACCCTTAACTTGGCCTTCAAACACATTCAGCCTCTCCACTCAGAAAGTGGACGAAATGATCAATGTATTTCAGCCTCTGCTTCTTTTTCCTCCTCTGACATAGGCTCTCAAGAGTAATCTACACCACTCTTTTCACTCTTATGCCTCCCTTGAATCCATAGCACTTAATTCTTTCCCTCTACCACTCCAATAAAACTACCTGAAATTGATATCTGGATTGTCAAACTTTATTTTTCATCTGCCTTGATTTCTTTGTGACATTCGTCCTCGTGGGCATTCTTGACTCTTTTAGCTTAACTGTCAGCACTATTTTGATTTTCTTTATCACTCATATTATTCATCTGGATGATTTAGCATTAACTTTTCATCTGCTCTACTGTCCACAGATGAGCAACATTTTTGTTCCTATTATGGTCTTTATACAGTCCCTTCCATGATATCAACTGTACAAAATTATTTCTCCAGTATTAAACCTTCTTCTGAGTGCAAGACTCATTTTAATTCATTTACCAAACTCTGAACATAATTATAGTTCTCCAATGGAAATCTTAAGTATATTATATACAAAAATAGTAACATAATGGTAGTAATAACAATATATAAATAGTAATACATTTCACATATATTATCTGTTTTAATCTCCATAATGACCCCTTGAGAGGAATTACTCTACGTGTTTTACCAAGAATGAAACTAAGCATCAGAGTGATTAAGAATGTCCACAATGTCGAAAAACCCAGTAAGTCAAAGGCAAGTACAGCAATGTGAATTCAAGTCTGATTGCTAAATTCTACTGCTTCTCAAAATAAGTTTATGTGCAATAAAACTTGCTTTTCCACCTTGTTTAAAGCTCAGTTAATGACTTCAGCATCCATCAATCACTCATACTTGAAATCTATGAGACAGCTCTGACCAGTCATTCTAATAATACCAAAATAATACCAAAATAATAAACAAAACATCCAATTTGTTTATGAGTTTTCAGAAATGGTTGCCAAAAATGTCTTTAAATAAATTCCCTGCTTTCATTTTTCTTCCACTACCCTTGCTCACATACTTTCTAATCTATGCTGTCTTTAAGTTATTTTCTACTCACTAAACCTGAGTTATTGTTCTTTAACTTAAACCTTTTCATCATTCCCTTGAAGAAAATCTTTCAATTCTTCTAACTGCATACAGGATAAAATCTGTAGTACATATCCTCTCATTCTCATATCTGTTATTATTTCTAGTTACATCCCTTGCCACATAAGTTCCATGCCCTTTTGGCTTTAGAGTCACTTCATCGTAGTATGATGTGTCAACATGCCAGTCATTTGCACACCTTCCCTTATTCTTTTGCTCATGCCCTTTCTTATGTCATTCTCTTCCCTGCCTAGAAATCCAGTTCATCTCTCTTCATCACTGATACATTTGGATTCAAATAGGTGTCTATCTCCCAAAATAAACTGACAGATTTTCAGGGCAAGAGTCAAGTATTCATTTTCAAAATTCTCCTCCTTTTCCCCTTGGAGACACATCAACTAGAACTTCTTGCACATAAAAGCTCACACTGAAACTGTAGTTCCACAGCTACAGTGGGATAAGAGAAAATTCTGACATTCAAACTTTTGAGATACTAGGAAGACTAGTATCTATTACAATGTGATAATGGTATATGCAAAAATCCCACCATAGTATTACACAATAACATTTCAGAGCACTTATAACATAAAATTGATTTTAAAACATTCTAGAAACAGAAAAAGAGATTATATACAAAGGATGGGAGATAAGAAAACATCACATTTCTCAAAATATATAGCTATTAATATGTTTTCTAAAACTTAGGCCACTATGAGGAAAATACAAATTTGTCACAAAAACATTCAAATCATGAAAGGGAAAAATGGAATGAATAGAAGTCTTAGCTAAATTCATAAAAGAGAAGAAAAGAACCCTTGAGAAAGTCTAATACAAATCAACTAGAATAAATAAGATAAAGATTATTAAAATAAGTGTAAGATTTAAAAACTTTTATATATTTCTAAAGAAAAAAGGAAAATAAATCCAGGTATATGTAGTTTATACTAGGATAACTAAAAATAATCAAATAAGTAAAAACACAGGCAAAAATAAAAAGATGAAGGCAGACAAAAATATTAAGTTGGCAATTTATATTTTATGACATATTACTCAAGAAAAAAGTCTTATTTTGCACTAATGGGACAATGTGAATCTCTCATAATGAGAAAAGCTATAATATTTTGAGCATTTATAAACACACTTTACTTTAATGTAGTAGCAAACTATAAAAAGCAAGAGTATAAGAAACAATAAGAGGGTGTTTGTCACCCTCTCCATCCAAAAAAGATTCATGTTAGGAAACAATAACTTATTTACCCCAGAATTCAACAGGCTGAGGAGACATAGAAATGTTAAAAGAGATTTGAATATCATCCTTAATATTCCCAGAATTTTATATATTCTGGGTATATATACCCAGAATATATATTCTTCTAAAATGTACAAATATTTATAAAATCACTTATGTCTTTTGTCACAAAGAAAAGCTCAACAAAATTTCCAAATAGAAACTATAAAGTCAACATTCCCTAACTTCAATGCAATATTTCAAAATTAATATAAAACACAAAATATATATAAATAAAATATATAAATATAAAAATTAATTTAAGACAGGAAATTAAAAACATCAATTCTCCTAAAAGAGGGAACCAAATTCAAAAAAATAGTCTGAAATTAATACTGATGAAAACATTACATGAAATACCAATAGGATTCAGCCAAAGCTTTATGCAGTAAATATAATGTAAACCTTAACTTCTTCATTAGAAAGAAGGTATAGAAAATAAATGAGTTATGCACTTAATTCAAGATAGATAAAAAGCAATAAAGTATATCAAATGAATTTAACTGGATGATATTAAAATGGATTTTTAAAATAAAACCCCTCAAAAGTCAGCATGTAGTCACACTTATTTTCATTTTGTTGCCTATCCTTTTGATGACATATGCATGAAATCATTGCCAAGACCAATATTATGAAATTTTCCCTACATTTTCCTCTGGGAGTTTTACAATTTTAGGTTTTATGTTTAAGTATTTAATCCATTTTGAGTTGATTTTTGTATATCATGTAAAATAAGAGTCCAATGTCATACTTTTACATGTGGATATCCAGTTTTCCTAACACCAGCTCTTAAAGAGAATACCCTTCTCTTCTTGTGTATTCCTGGCACCTTAGTGGAAGATAAAGTGACCGTATATGCATGTACTTATATCTAGGCTCTCTCTTCTGTTCCATAGTCTACATGATTTTCTTCATGCCAGTACCATAGTCTTTTGATTATTGTACCTTTATAATACATTTTGAAATCAGGAAGTATGATGCCTCCACCTTTGTTCTTTCGTGTATCAGTTTGGCTAATCATGGCCTTTTCTTGTCCCATATGAGTTTCAGAATTATTTTTTCTAATACTGCAAGAAAAACCTGACTTTGAGACTTTGATTCTCCTGCACAGCAAAGGAAACAATCAACAAAGTGAAAACATGCCTACTGATTGGGAGAAAATATTTTCAAATCATATATTTGAAAAGAGGTTAATCTCAAAAATATGAAAAGAACTCCTACAACTTGATAACCAAAAAACTAATAAACCAATTTTTAAAAAGGGCTAAAGATGTGAAAAGACAGTCCTCCAAAGAAGATATACAAATGGCCAAAAGGTATAGGAAAAAAATATTCATTGTCACTAATCAACATAGAAATGCAAATAAAAATCACTGGGAGATACCACCTTACAACTGTCAGAATGGCCATTATCAAAAAAATAAAAGACAAGTGTTGGTGAGAATGTGGAGAAATTGGAAAACTATTGGTGGGAATGCAAAATAGTGTGGTTACTATTTAAAACAATGGGAGATTCATTAAAAGTTTAAAAATAGGACTACTATAGGATCTAGCAACCCCACTTCTGGGTAGATAGCCACAAGAATTGAAATCAGGATCTCAAATATATATTAGCACACCCATGTTCATTGCAGCAGTATTCACAAAGCTAAGATGTAGAAACAACCTAAATGTCCATGGACACGTGAATGAAGAAAGAAACTGCATGTACATGCAATGGAATACTAGTCATCCTTAAGCACAGAAAATTCTGTACTATATAACAACATGGATGAACTTAAGGACATTATGATACCTTAAATAAGCTAGATACAGAAAGACAACTAACGCATAATTCTACTTATGTGAAGTGACTAAAATAGTCAAATACACAAAATCAAAGATGACAATGCTAGTTACCAGAAGCTCAGGGGTGTATGATATGGGGAGTGATTAATGGATAGATATAAAGTTTCAGTTAAGTAAAATGAGTAAGTTCTAGAGATCGGATGTACAACACTGTACCTATAGTCAGCTATGCAATGTACACTTATAATTTGTTAAATGATGAATCTCATGTTAAGTATTCTTACCACATTAAAACAAAAAGCATGATTAATAAGAGTAAGAGCTGGAATTTTGAAATAACCAACAAAACAAACTTATAGTAAATCTGATAAAGAAAAGAATCAGAGAGAAATAAAAAATAAACACTATCAATTATAATAGGAATATAATGAGATAAAATAATACTAAAAATGACACTTATTGGTGTCTTTAATTTCATTCATGACTGTCTTACAGTTTTCAGGTATAAGTCTTGCACCTCCTTGGTTAGGTTTATTCCTAAGTACTTTATTCTTTTTTGATGCAATTGTAAATGGAATTGTTTTCCTGATTTCTCTGCTAGTTCACTATTAGTACCTAGGAATGCAACAGATTTCTGTGTATTAATTTTGTATCCTGCAACTTTGCTGAATTCAGTTATTCTAGTAGTTTTGGGGTATATTCTTTAGGGTTTTTTATGTACAACATCATGTCACCTGCAGTGACAGTTTGACTTCTTCTTTACTAATCAGGATGCCTTTTATTTCTTTGTGTTGTCTGATTGCTGTGGCTAGGACCTCCAGAACTATGTTGAATAAAAGTGGGGAAAGTGGGCATCCTTGTCTTGTTCCCAATCTTAAAGGAAAAGTTTTCAGCTTCTCACATTTAAGTATGATATTGGTTGTGAGTTTGTGGTATATGGCCTTTATTATGTTGAGGTATTTGCCCTCTATATACATTTTCTTGAGTGTTTTTTTATCATGAATGGGTGTTGAAATTTGTCAAATGCTTTTTCAGCACCTATTGAGATGATCATGTGGTTTTTGTCCTTGTTTTTGTTGATGTGGTGTATGGCATTGATGAATTTTCAAATATTATACCATCCTTGCATCTCTGGAATAAACCCCACTTGATCTTGATGGATGATCTTTTGATGTATTTTTGAATTTGGTTTGGTAATATTTTGTTGAGGATTTTTTCATCTATGTTCATCAGGGATATTGGTCTGTGATTCTTTTTTTGTGGTGTCTTTGCCTGGTTTAGATATTAGAGTGCTGCTGGCCTCATAAAATCAGTTTGGAAGTATTCCGTCCTACTTTGTGGAAAACTTGAAGTATGCGTATTAGGTCTTCACTAAATGTTTGATAAAATTCAGCAGTGAAGCCATCTGGTACAGGTGTTTTCTTCTTATGTAGTTTTTTGATTACCAATTCAATTTCATTGCTGGTACTTGGTCTGTTCAGATTGTTTCTTCCTGGGTCAGTTTTGGAAGGTTGTATTTTTCTAGAAAGTTGTCCATTTCTTCTAGGTTATCCAATTTGTTAGCATATAATTTTTCATAGTATTCTCTAATAATTCTTTGTACTTCGGTGGTGTCTGTAGTGACTTTTCCTTTCCTATTTCTGATTCTGTTTATGTGTGTACACTCTTTTTTTCTTGATAAGTCTGGCTAGGGGTGTATCTATTTTGTTTATTTTCTCAAGGAACCAGCTACAGGTTTCATTGATTTTTTTCTACTGTTTTATTCTTCTCAATTTTACTTATTTCTAGTCTGATCTTTATTATATCTCCCCTTCTACTGATATTGGGCCTTATTGTTCTCCTTTCTCTGGTTTCGTTAATTTTGAGCTTAGACTGTTAATTTGAGAATGTTCTTCTTTCATGAGGTAAGCCTGTAATGCAATATACTTCCCTCTTAGAACTGCCTTTAGCTGTGTCCCAGAGTTTGGGGTGTTGAGTTACTGTTTTCATTTATCTCCATATATTGCTTGATCTCTGTTCTAATTTGGTCATTGATTCATGATTATTTAGGAGCATGTTGTTAAGCCACAATGTGTTTTTGGGCCTTTTTGTTTTATTTGCATTATTTATTTCTAATTTCATACCTTTGTGGTCTGAAAAGATGGTTGGCACAATTTCAATCCTTCTGAATTTACTGAGGCTTATTTTCTGGCCTAATATATGATCTATTCTGGAAAACATTCCATATGCACTTGAGAAGAGTGTGTAACATGCTGCCTTTGGGTGGAGTGTTCTGTAGATATCTGTTATTTCCATCTGTGTTAATGTGTTGTTCAGTGCCTCTGGCTCCTTACTTTTTCTGTCTGGTTGATCTGTCCTTTGGAGTGAGTGGTGTGTTGAAGTCTCCTGAAGATGAATGCATTGAATTCTATTTCCCCCTTTAACTCTGTTAGTATTTTTTTTCACATATTTAGGTGCTCCTATATTGGTTGCATATTTATAATGGTTATATACTCCTGTTGGACTAACCCCTTTATCATTATGTAATGCCCTTCTTTGTCTCTTGTTAGTTTTGAAGTCTATTTTGTCTGATACAAGTACTGTAACTCCTGCTCTTTTCTCCCTATTACTTGCATGAAATAACTTATCCCAACCCTTCACTTTTAGTCTGTGTATGTCTTTGGGTTTGAAGTGTGTCTTTTGTAGGTAGCATATACACAGGTCTTATTTTATTTATCCATCTGTACCTCTATGTCTTTTGATTGGTGCATTCAGTCCATTTACATTTAGGGTGATTATCAATAAATATGTACTTATTGTCATTGCAGGTTTTAGATTCATGGTTACCAAAAGATCAAGGGAAGCTTCTTTACTGTCTAATAGTCTAACTTAACTTGCTTATCACACTATTTCAAACACAATATATCTTTTTTTTTTTCCTCTCTTCTTTTCTTCCTTCTCCACTCTTTATATGTTAGGTGTCAAATTCTGTATTCTCTGTGTATGCCTTGACTGACTTTGTGGGTAGTTGATTTACTTTTGCATTCGCTTAGTAACTAATTGGTCTACTTTACTGTTGTTTTATTTTCTATAGTGACAGCTATTTAGCCGTAGGAGCACTTCCATGTAGAGCAGTCCCTTTAAAATACACTGTAGAGATGGTTTGTGAGAGATAAATTCCCTCAAACTTTTTGTTTATCTAGAAATTAATCCCTGCTTCAAATTTAAATTATAACTCACTGGGTATTCTTGGTTGGAGGCCCTTCTGCTTCATTGTATTAAATACATCATGCCACTCCCTTCTAGCCTGTAAAGTTTCTGCTGAGGTCTGATGATAACCTGATGGGCTTTCCTTTGTAGGTTATCTTTTTTCTCTCTCTGGTTGCTTTTAATACTCTCTCCTTGCCCTTGATATTTGCCATTTTAATTATTATATGTCTTGGTGTTGTCTTCCTAGGGTCCCTTGTGTTGGTAGATCTCTGTACTTCCATGACCTGAGGGACAATTTCCTTCCCAAGATTGGGGAAGTTTTCAGCAATTATTTCCTCAAAGACACTTTCTCTCTCTTCTTCTTCTGGTACCTCTATAATGTGAGTATTGCTCCTTTTGAATTGGTTGCACAGTTCTCTTATTAGTGTTTCATTCCTAGACATCCTTTTTTCCTCTGTGTCTCAGCTTCTTTGTACTCCTGTTCTCTAATTTCTATTTCATTTACTATCTCCTCTACCTCATCTAATCTGCTTTTAAAGCCCTCCATTGTGTGTTTCATTTCAGATACTATTTTTTAATTTCTGTTTCTTGAAGTCCTCCCTGAGATCTTGAATATTTTCTGTAGCTCCTTGAGCATGTTTATGATTTTTATTTTGAAATCTTTATCAAGAAGATTGTGATTTCAGTTTCACTTAGCTCTCTGGGTTTTTTTTCCTAGTAATTTTGTTTGGACTAAATTCCTTAGCTGTTTCCTATTTCTTAATTACTATGGAATAATAATTTTGTGGAGGTAGTGCCTTCTAGTGCCCAGAAGCTCTACTCTCTGGAGCTTCCCAGCACCTGGAGTGATGGTGGAGATCGCAGACACGTGGTGCTGGCCTCTGCTGGGAGGAAAGAGCTCTTTCCTGCTTCTGGGCTGCAGTGCCTGCCTCCACTGCCAAGTCCCATGGGCTGAGCACAGAGGAAGGAACCTCTGTGTTATGCTCATCTGGTTGCCATAGGGCCACCCTCTGGCTGGCCTGGCACAATGGTGGTGTCAGCAGGTATGTGGCCTGGTGCCTGCCGGTAGGAAGGAACAGCAGGCTGTATATCACAGTGGCAGCGTGGGGGCTCAGCCTTGCATTGCCAGCCAGGCAGATGGAGCATCTGAAGTTCCTGGAAGTTCCCAACATGCTGGACTGAGTGTGTCTGCATGATTCTATCTACCTGCCCTTTCTAGTGAGCAGCAAGCTTTGTGTAATCCTTGTCCCATTAGCACCCCTCCCACTACTGGTAATTCTTTCAAAGTGCCCACCTTTTTTTTGCCCTGGAGAGGCTAGAATCTCAGTCTCTCCAAATATTCTGCCTGTCTTTGCTTTCCAACACATGTAATCTCCGTACCACCATGTAATGTTGGTTCATGTTCCTGGGGCAGATCTCCAGACGTGGGTGTTTAGCAATCCTGGGTTTCTACTTCCTCCTCACTCTGTTCTTTTCCTCCCACCTGTGAGCTGACTTTGGGGGAGGGCTTGGGTCCTGCCAGATCATGGCTGTGCTACGTTACCATTTTCTATGAGGTCTTCTCTTTTCCACAGATGTAGACAGTTTGTTCTGCAGTCTTTCGGTCATTCTTTCAAGATTAGTTGTATTTGCTATTTTTCCCTGTTTTATGTAGTTTTAGGAGGAGGTTTCTGCCTCACTTCTTAGGCCACCACCTTTATCCCCTTCTCAGCATAGATGTTTTTAAATTGCTTTCTATTTTAAAATCTAAATTAACTCTGACACCCAATGCTGACAAACATAGCACAAAAACAGAATATCATAGACTCATTTCGTGTATAAAGGCTCAGTGGATTTTCATTTTATAAGAGGATTAGGTTCTGATCTTAGTCTGTAACATGAGAATATGTTTAATATTTTAAATTACTCCTGAAAACCCCTTGACATTGTCATAACAAAATAATGTGCTGTTTTGTGTTTGTAAACCAGGTCAATACTATGTTACTCTGTATGTACACCAAATGACAACAGATTTATTTATATTTTCTTTGAATTTAGGGGCCCTATTTATTAAAAACTACACAAATTTAAACACTAGGATAAAAAGTCATCTTAGAAGAGTCTTCCACAATGACAGGCAGACAGAAACTGAGCTCATTTTAATAGATTCCTGTTTTCCCACATCATGCTCATTTCAGAGGATGTACATAGGCATTAAGTGGAATAACAGAAAGAATTGACCACAGTAGTTAAGATCCAGCATTTAGTAATTTTGCACTTGAAGGAAACTTACTTATCATTATATACTGTACCTAGAAAAGAAATGCAAACTCTGTGTACTTATTATAAATAAAACACTAGAATCAATATCTTCTAAGCAAAAAACAAAGAAAGAAATAAGGATGTCCACTAACACCATTAGAATTCTAGAATTTGTATTATATTGGAGATCATGATTGAAGCAATATATGAATTTAAATAAATAAGAATTAAAGATTTTAAAATAAGGAAGCACATTGTCATTATTCCAAGAATAATATACTTAATTGTAAAAACAAAACTATACTAAGAAAAATACTACTAGATGTTCTAGAAGAGTTAAGTAAAACACTATAAACACAGTATCAGTATACTGAAATTAATATCCTTTTTCATATATCAAATCTTTTTGAAAATGAGAAAATAATTCAAATTTACAATAGCAGGAAAAACTATAAAACGCATAGGAATACCAAACAAGAAATGTGTAGGCCTATAAAATAAATGGAAAATCTTTGCTAAAGTATATAAAAGTTAAGGGAAATATATACTATACTTTTAGATGAAAAGATTCCTTATCATAACAACATAAAATGACTCAACAGTAAATGCCAAACTCAATCAAATTCTCAGAGAGCTATTTTGGGGAAGACAACAAATTTATTCTGTAGCTTAACTGGATGAGTAAATGTTGAGGAATAGCCAGGACATTTTTTAAAAGGAAGAAAATTAGAATAAAGCTGAAGTATTTTTTAAATGTGGTATTGATGCAATAATGAACAAACAGATCAAAAGAAGCAGGTGAGGAGTCACAAAAAGGACACATACATATATGGGGAATGAGACTATGGAAAAGGGAAAAATTTGTTTTATTAGGGAATGAATAAAATGGGGATAATTCTAGCCTTATACTATAATGAAAATAAACTACAAATGATTTAGCAATTTATATAAACACACATAATATATTCACAACGCATATAAAACATAAACATATATAACCAGTTATATAAAACATAGAGTATTAGAAAAACATTTTTTCATATTCATGAGAGAGATGACTTTTTTAACCATGATATGAACAATATGCCATAAAATGAAGGACTACAGATTTGACATTAAGATTTAGAAGTTCTTTACATTACCAGATTTTATAAACAAAATTAAAAGAAATGATACAGGAAGAAAAATATTTTCTACATATATAACATAAAAGAGTTAATAACCATGATATATAAAGAGCTCCTATAAGTCATAGTAAAACAGGATGTTTTAGAAATTTAGAACCAATTCTCACACAGAGTGCAAAAATGAAAATACAAGAATTTTTATTGCTGCATTATTTCTAATGACAAAAAATTACAAACCCAAATGTTGATCAGTGTTGTTTCATAGCAAGAGTGTTTCATAGGGTAATCAATGTGAAAGTTCTATTTGCTTCATATGATTTCCAACACTTATAATGTCAGTCTCTAATTTTAGCCATTTGGATGGCTGTGTAGGGTTATCTAGTTATCATATTAACTTACCTATCTTTTATGACTATTGAGTTGAGCACTTTTTCCTATGTTTATTGGTTATTATGGATAGTCTCTTTTGTGAAGACCCTGTTAAAATTTTCTGCTCATTTTTCCAGTTTGATTCTCTTATAGATTTGTAGGAGCTCTCCATACATTTTTGGATATGAGTTCCTAGATAAAAATACATATTGAAATATTTTCTCTCAAAGCATAGCTTGCCTTTTCACTTTCCCAATGGTGTCTTTTCATAATAGAAGCTCTTAGATTTAATGAACATCAACATCAACACCAACAGAAATGAGTGCACATCCACAGAATGTCATGTACAAAATGGTCTTATCAGCTTTATTCATAATAGTGAAATTTAGAAACCACCCTAATGTCCATCAGCAGTAAAATGAATTAAATAAACTGTAGTATATTCATACAATGGAATGCTGCATCCAGAAAAAGAAATTACAGCTACATGCAACAACACAGATCAATCTCACAACCATGGTTTAAAAAAAAATCTACTCTAACAACACAGAGAGGTCCAAACTCAAGGACAATGATGGGTTGAATAGACTAAGATAGAACAAAATGCATACCATCTAATTCCATTTATGTGAAATTCAACAACAGGCAAAATTAACCTACAGTGCAAGAAACCAGAATAGTGCTTTCCAGTGGTTCTCAACTAGGGGTGATTTTGTTCCCCAAGGGACATTTGTCAATGTCTAGAGACAGTTTTGGGTGTCACCACAAGGAGTGGCGGTGCTCCTGCCATCTAGGATTAAAGGTCAGGTATTCTGCCTATTTAGATACTCTTTTATTTTCTTATTTTTATTCGTTACACTGGATGAACATATAAGAACCAAGGGTGAATAATTTAGTTATACCATTAACATAAAAAAGCATTAAAAAACTGGTAATGGAAAGAAGGGAAGAAGAAAGGAAGGAAATTCCTAAAACGAGGCAGAACTAATCTCTGATTCATAACAACATTCCAGGTGAATAAGGAGAATAGAATGAATCAGTTCTTGGTCTTATTACTTAGCATTTCTATTTCATTCTTTATAATTTCTTGTTTCTCCATGCTACCAAAATTCTGTTTTCTGAGGATATTTATTATGCTCATTTTAAATTATTTAACTAGCTTCTCTTTCTGGTTTGTCTAGGCTGCAGTGTGTTATCTTTCTTTTATAGCTGTGTTTTTCAGATTTCTGGGTTTTCTTTTCTCCTATAAATTATGGGAGGTGGAGAAAAATCTAGGAATGCACTAACTTTGGCCATCCCAGAGAGTTTGAAGGATGTGGAATGCCCAAGGCAGAAGGTACCTGTGGTATCTCTACATTCAACCACCTTCATTTCCTATCCCCTCAAAAAGTGGTCCTAATGTATAGGAAATACCTTTCTGCCTCTCACAAAAGTTCATTTCATAAATGCATTGGTTCCCAGATCTGACTGTACAGTATAATAACTGGGGTGCTTTACAAAATACACCTGAGCCCCAGCCTCCAGAGAATCTCCCTTACTTAATTAGGATTGTGGCACTGGACTTAGAATTTTTTTAAGCTCCCCAGATAATTCTAATGTGTAGCCATGACTGCAACTAGTTTTACAATCAGTAGATTTAATTTACAGAGAACTAATCTTATCAATCTGTTTTAATATTTTCCTAGAAGCAATGCCCTACTGTAGTGGTTCTTAAACTAGGGTGCATCCAGATCATGCAGTGGACTTAGAAAATCACAGGTTGCTGGGTCCAGCCCAAAACTTGGACTGGCACATGAGAATCTTTACTTCTAGCACATCCACAGGTGACGCTGATGCTATGGGCCTCACTCTCAAAGAGAGTAACTGGCCTATTGTTGATATTTATACATATGCCTAATTTATACAAAGTACATTACTATGTTGCTTTTAACTGATCACTTTCAAAACCAAAATATTTAAGACAGTAAATATAGCATGAACACTCCCCAAAATAATTTTAGCTTAAATTAATTTAAATCAATTTTTTTAAAGAAAATGGCTTGAACCAGGGACACTCGTTGAACAAAGTGGAAAATCCTAGAATACAGAAAAACTCACACTGGAAGTTACTGTTCTGAATTGAAAACTTGGAAATTATAAAATGATCAACTTTTATAGTGATCTTAACATTTTTTATAAATTATTATCTTAATTTGCTTAGTACTTGGAAATTTATAAACACAAGAACATCATTTACTAATAAACCTCAGTGAAAGATAATTTTAAATATGGTGTAATAATCACAGCAGAGCTTAAGCTACTGTATTTTGATTTCATTATCTGCATTAAATAAACCAAATAAAATAAACACTTTGGAGAAGTTTTTATGAGGACTGTGTGTGAAACAACATATACCAAGAGTTTATTAAACCATCTTAGAGATGTAAGATAATCATTTTGTCCTATTAGATAACTCTAATAATGACAAATCATAAATTGGTATCACTAATAAATTCAGATATGACATAGATTTATGTGATGTACATTACATATTATTTTTCATGCTAAAAGCTAAGAAAAATGCTAATGATAACTAAATTTTTTAGATGTGATTAATTCCCCATTGCTTAGTGATTTATTTTTTATGTCTTTTAGTCGTGAGGCAGAAGCTTCAAAGCTACAACCTGTAAAACTTACATTTTCCCAAGAGGAATTCTGCATGTAAGTCATCCTTAACACAGAAGCCTCACCTGCAAGTACATGAGACTACACTGCTTAGAATCCTGTCTTTCACAGGAGGCTGTCCAAAAATGATCATGAAAACTGCCAAGTGAGTGTAACTATTTTATTAAATCTAAACTTAGTGGACTAGAAACTTGAAATTTTTCTTTTCTTTTTTCCTGCTCTTTCTCTTCAACCATCCTCTATAAAGTCTCTTTCTCCATCTTTCTCCTCAAGGACATCTTTGAGTCAACAGTAGAACAGAAGTGATAATATCCTCTAAATCAACCCCAAGGAATGTCTGGTCTCCCTTTGTTCATAGCTATCCTTACAACACAGGGTACTTAGGCCTCCTTATCCCCAGTTTTGGTTCCTATCTACCAATTCCTATATGCATCCACCATTCTGTTACACTGCTTTTGGAAAGGCAAACATGCTAACCTCAGAGCAGAATTGTACTGCAATTCATTGTGCCTTTTTTTTTTTCATGGAAATCTGTCCTTTAGATTCAATTAAATGAAATATTTTTCTTAAATATATCTGACATTCAAAAGCAGTTGCTCTTAAATAATTAATTTACTTTTTTGCAGGTTAAAATATTATTTAGAAATATATTAGATTGGAGGTATTATAGAACTATATAATTTGGGTGTTTGAGTTTCCTTGATCTCTCCTACTCCCATCACAAGCAGAAAGAGTTATCAAGATTCTCTACTCTGAAAATGAAAAAGAAAAAAAATAGGAACAAAAGAAAAGAAAAAAGGGTGTAATTTATCCTAATAGGATGCTTTCACCAAATCTATGCTTTTCTGTTAGAGCCATTTCAATGATAGAAATGAATGAATAGAATGGAGAATGTTTTAATAAAACATTAGACTTTAAACATCACTTGATTAATTTTCAGAAATGTAGATGGCCTAAGTACACTATGTAGGATACAGAAAGTGTATCCTCATATTTACCAATTCGCAGAATTCAACTGATAAAAGTTGAGCAAGAGACAAAAGTTGGCTAAAGACTAATTAGGGAAGATACGCTAAAGGAAGAATGTTTAAATTGGATTCTAAAGGAGGAAGAGGCTCTGAGAAAAATTAAAGATGGTGTGCTCTTTGTAGAGCAGGAAAAGGGAAGAGTACATCAGGATTAACACAATGAATACTGGGAGGAAAGGAGGGTCTCAAAATGAAACCTCTGGTTCCTTAACTCCCTAGTGTCCCCTCCCAGCTTTCAGTGATGTTGCTTCTAAAATCAAATTCTTTCTTTTCCTGAATATACTGGGGGATGGAGATGGGGAGAATGGATGTTCCCTGAGTCTGACAGACCCACAGGTGTAAGGGGCAATGGGGTGGCTTGGGGCTCCGTAGATGTTCCCTAGCAGTTGAGCTCCCAAGAAGATGAATGCCCCAATGTCTGCTCCAGATTTTCTTTCCATGTTAGTATGGAAAAGGATTTTTTAAATCATCAGAGAAATATAAAACCTTCATACACTATGTATATTTCTTAAACTAATATTTCTGCTAGTCCTTTAAAAGCTTGGTTTTTAAACTAAACGTTAAAAAAATTGAAATCAGTTAATGTTTTTTTCACCATATCTTATATCCTTTTCTGATGAACAGTTCTCTTCATATGTTGATTTCAATACAGAGTGATCTAAATATAAGTTCTAATATTCTCATGTATTCATTAGATATGCCTCTTTAACAAAAGACCATTCTCTAGTGACGTCAGATGGATGTCTAATACCTGCTTTAATTTGAATAGGCCAAGAATCTGCAGTTTGCAGACATTTAATGTCTGTTATTTCAAAGTATAAATCTGCATGATTATTTTCCAGAATGAGATTAAATCTCCCAGACCAAACTATTTCTTCCCTCATTACCACTCTTCAATAATATAGTGTTTCATAACTTTTCATCACTATGTTGTACAAAGATCCTTCAACCCACACTGCTTTAAAAAAAAAAAGCTCAGTAGCTTTCTCAAATTCAAATATTTTGAAACCCTAGCTTAACTTGAAGCTGCATTTAATCTCATGGGCATTCTTGTATGAATTTCACTTAAATAACTGATCTTTCAATTTAAACTCTTAAGAGCAGAGAATTTTACAAACAGTAAAATGTCATTCAAAATTACACTGTCCCATTTTGGTCGAAGTACTCTGTGAGAGCAATAGTTTTGCATAAAATGATTTAAGAATATCCTGATCTGTCAATACATAATACAGAAATGTTCTACACAACTAGGCATTCTTGTTTTACTTGTATGGGGGAGTTGTTTAAGAAGAAATCTATACTGATTTTAATAAATAAATTATTCTTGCAGTAACAATATTGCTTTTATTTTTATTTTTATTTTAGCATTGGTGATTTTCTACCCTTATCATATATAATTCCATATGTTGTTTTTGCTATTTTTCTTCACAAATCCTGGCAGAGAAATTAGATATGCCAATTTGAGTCCAATAAACCCAGTAATACAGTTGAAATTAACTAGTTCAGATTATATTACATGGAATAGTTTTAAATGTTATTTAGTCATCTGGATGAAGAGATCAAAAAAATTCATTTTGTTTATCAAAGGGTATTTATTTTAAATTAGTATTTGTAAAGTTTAAACCCAATGTTGCACAAAAGCATAGCTCCCATCTGTATTTTTACAGTATCTCCTAACTCTTTTCTAGAAATTCATTACTATTTTAATTTTACTTAATCTATGCTAATACATTAGTATCTTCATCTGACTTTGGGTGCCTAAAAGTTGGGATTATATCTCATTTAAAATATCAGTGTCTAACACAATAGCTCATCTTTAGCACTAATATTAATTGGGGTTATTTTAGAAGTAAAGGACAGCAAATCAATGCAAGAAAATAAGAAAATGGAAAACATAAGAGCACAATATCAGAAAATACAGTAGTATGAAAGAAGCCAGGACTTGGATAATTCCAGAATTGGAAACTAAAATGTTGTTTCTTGTTAAAAACAACAAAACAGCAAAGCAAACAAATATACACTCACTTTTCATTCCTCATCTGTGTTTCTTTCTTTCTTCCTATCAAGTCACTTTGTTTCAGTTTTCACATCAGCTTTGGCTGTATGCTAGCCCACATGGCAGAAAACTTGGCTGAGATTTTACTTTTTAACCATTCAGGAAACTTTCCTGGGTATGAATATTCCCAGGTCAAGTGTCACGGCCAATCTTAAGTCAACTGTAATGGATTCTGAATGGTCAGGTGCCTACCTAGACTTTGCCAGACATGGCCAGAAAGTGGAGTCAGACTGCTCGATGACCATGGGACTGTGAGAAACAGCTCTCAAGGGAAGGGTACTGGAAAGGTCCATGTAGTGCTTAGGTAGGCTTGACAAATTGAAAGGATGAAAAATGAAGGAGTGAATGAATCACACTAAAACATTTTAAAAGTTATTTTAAAAGTTCTCATCAATAAGCTTTGATTGGTACACTCTTATAATGGAAAGTATTCTTCCCCTGGTGACAAGCAAAATAATATTTAAAGAAATATCTTGTGACTCACATCATTCTCAGATACTTGTTTTCCTTTCCCTCTGCTATATAGTTACCGACTTCACACTAGTCAGGAATCTTTTAAAGCACGGATTTACCTTTTTGTCTTTTTTTCCTTTTCTTGTGAAAGAATACATAGTTTTCACATGACAGATACTCAGTATGTTTTTAGAACTGCTATATTTTTAGTACTTCCAGTGATTTATGTTGAACAAAGATGTTGCTAACAATACACAGGAACAGTACAGATACTGAATACTGGAATTTCCAGTTTCTGTTTCCCTTAATTCCCTTTACCTAATTTAGTGTTGTTCTCTCACACAGACTCAATAAGATATAAGAAAAATTTTATTTATATTTCTATGTACATTCTAAAATTTTTCAAAGCCCTTTCTTTGCATTGTAGTGTACTAGGCCAGGATGCAGGCTAAGTGGAGGGTTAAGTGTCTTCAGTAACAACATAAGTAAAACAAAACCAAAAAGCATGCCAAGAAGTGAGTGAATAAGCAGGAGGTAGAGTGCATAAGCAGGAGATTGACACTGGGTAAATATCTGAACTGCATCAAAAGATTGTGGCTTGTGATTATTCATTTGATGTGCCACAGTATGTGTATGGACCACTGGATTCCATTTAAAGTTTTAGGTACAGGCTAATTTCTTCCCCTTCTACCATTAGGGCTCACCCAGTAGATGTATATACATTCTGGGACATCCCTGAGGTTACAGGTAGGCCACTGTTATAGTTTTATTTTACTGTAACCTCTCTATAAAATAAAAGTAGAAGCTTGCAACAGTGTTTGTGAGAAGGAAATACTTTGATGACCAACCCGGATTCCCCTTCTGGTATGTCAGTGCTGACTGCAGGGGGTGATAATGAGTGTAGAAGCCTGAATCTTTCTAGAATTGCAGAAAAACATTTAAATAGAAAATACATTTGATATTAAGTTTTTGAAAGAAAACTGTTAATTCTTTTAAATAGCAAACTTACATATTTGCCCTATGATCCTTGTCATCCTTTGAGATGAATGTTTTGGATATGGAACATCACTTTCAACTTTAAAACTGGGTTTACTTAATGAAACAGGAAGAATCACTCACTATTTTAATTAACCATGCCAAAAGTGGTTTTCAAACCACAATTAAAAATTTCATTATGGCTTAAATGATTTTTAATGGTGTAATGCTCATAGAATCAAAGTTTTTTACATATATTGTAGAGTTACATTAACCCCACTTAGAATAATAAAAAGCAGTTAATTGAATTTTTAAACTTTTTTCTTCCTAACAATAGTTTCAGTTTTAAGCCCCTTATGGATGTCAAGGAATAAACTCATATCTTCTAAATGTTTGCTGAGACATAGTACTAATGACAGATTAGAAAATATTATGTAGTGCAAAAGGGCCCAATTTTAAAAACCAGGATATTTGAATTCAGACCTGCCTTTCAGTAGGCTTTTGTCCACTAGAAAAATTATACAATCTCTCTAGACATTTCTTTTCTTTTCTACAAATTATGGGATTACATTTACTTCTATGGTTTGTTATAGAAATATAGAAATATTTATGTATATCAAGAAATATTTATATATATCAAAAAATATATAAACATCTGAAAATGTATTTAATGCTAATTTTTTCTTTTAAATAATGTAATTTGATTAACCTGAATAATTTGCATTATATCTTTCCAACTTTTTATTATTCAGAGAGTTGTGGTAGATGAATAAAATATTATGAATATTATTCAAAATTAGAAATCTTACTTTCTTATCCATTCTGTAAATTAACCAATATTTATTGAATGCCAACCATGTGCAGGCACCCCTGTTAAATACCAAGGCAGTTACAAATTCCTGCCCTTGAAAGGCTTACACAAAAGTTTTATATTACCTGCTAATGAGCTCTATAGCTTACAAATATATTTGAATCAGTCAGCAGTGCTGACTGCACAGTGTTTGTTAGTTTATATTTTTATTTATTTGTCAATTGAGAAATTATTTTACATAAGCATATTAATTTCTGGCTTATTTTGGGAAAAAAAAACTTATGCCTTTTATTCTTGTAAGGCAAAAACTGACTGAAAGAAACTAACTTCTACTTTGAGATAGTACCATCATTTTATAGTTGATTATATATACATTTACCCAGTCTTCTTGACCTCGCTTAGTTTCAATCCCTGGTCTACAAACATAAATGTAGTTGGGAAAATATCTCGCTGAGAGAAGCCATACTGAGCAAAGTCTGCTGTGAGTTCCATGTAATTGCTAAAGCAGCTAACATAACAACCCTACCGATGAGCTTGTCATAAGACAGGCATGAAGGATAGGATAAAGAGAAAGACATTTTACAGTTGATGAGCCTGTAAGAGACCAAGCCACAAAACAATCTGATTGGTTTCTAAGACTTTTCACATGATGTGGATTAATTTTTGTGTTAGGCTATTTATCTAAAGGCCAAAGAAGGCAAAAGGATAGGGCCCACTAAAATCATAATTCAGTCCTGAATAAACAACATCGCAAATCTCATGATGTACCAATATGGAATGATTTCCACAGTATTTTTTAAAATGACAACAAAAAGCAAAGTACCCGACTATAAACAAAGAACACTATTACTTCATTTGTGTTAAAAGGAATCTCTTATATAACTTGCTTAAGTATGAATATCTCAGATGGATGTGTAAGAAAATGAAAACATGATTAGACTTTGAGAGAGGAACTGTGTATCTGGTGAATATGGATGGAAGAAATTTTTTCAGTAAAAATCCTGCACATTTAAAATTTTGAACCATGTTAATGTAGTATTTATTTGTTCAAATAAAAATATTTTTTAAATAGAGTAGGTTTTTATAATATAGAGGCAACTAATCTTTAGGGAGCATTTCTCATGCTTATATGGCATCAAGTATATCCTTTCAAATTAATGACCTATTTTAGGATATAGTCATTACTATCCACATTTCATATGCTCTTTCTGAAATTAAAAATACAAGTATGGTGCTTCTAACAAATTCCAAATTTGGCCTCAGCTTAAAGAATGGCAAGATTTGTCCACAAAGACTTACATACTCAATTGCGTTGGTGAATTTGGTTCTTTTCCTAGTTGCCTGTCCTGCTGCTCAGCTTTAAAAAGCAACTTAAAATATAAATTTCATTCTCTTCCCTACCTCCTCCTACTATCAACCACCAAACCCACATGCATGGAAGAGACCCTGTAGAAGTCAGTTGCAAGCATACCTGTTACAGAATATAAACCCCAGGGCCCTTTGATCCCAATGACTCTTCAGTGCCTCAGTAAACATCCATTGCCCTGTGAGTTTAATTTGTATACCCACTTGGTGACACTCATGCTAAGAGAGATTGTGCAGTGCACATATGGAGCCAGTCATAACTGCCTTATCTCACAAAATATTAATCTTCTTCCAATTTCCCTTCAGACCCGATACTGAGTTCTCCTCTTAGGTTCATTGCCAATACAGTGCCCCTCATTTTTAGGAACACTAAATTACTGCATAGGATGAAGTATTCATTAATGTAAGCCTCCCGTGTAAGGCCTGCCTTCTCCCAAGTGATGACAGCAGTGAGTAGGAGGCAAAATCACCACCCTATACCCCTACACCCTATGCTGGCTCTGCTCTCAAACATCACTCTCCTGTGTTTTTTCCTGTAGTTAAACTACAGTCTTGGGTTTACTTCTTATAGTTGTTACTCACTGGATTGGGTGCTCAGCTGCAGACAATGAGAGCCAGGCTCCGTTTAGTACTGGCTTCGGCTCGATCAACTTTTGCTTTTCAACCAATTGACACAACAATTTCTTTTTCAACCTTTAAGATAGAGATACTCTGCATACATAATATCCTAAATGAGGTCAATGGCATACAGTCCCTTAAGAAATAATTCACTGGCAGAAAATATTTAAATAAAATAATACCATAGGAGTATTTTAAATAACAGTGTTCCAGCTAAAGGGAAATTTTCTAATTGCAAATATATAGAATAAATGATAATTCATGTTTGCAAAGATATTGTAGACAAAAATATTTGTGATATAAATATAAAATTGAATATAAATTATATATACTCTGTTATTCTAAATACATAAACAAAAATTATCTACATATGCACAGGCACATGCATAATACTGGAATATGGAAAGGAAATTCTCAGGATGGTAAAATTATTGTAAAGAACACTGTAAATTTCCAACTTTGATAATATCTGTGTATCACTTTTATTATTAGAAAAAATGTCATTTTCATGAACTAGCAGAAGAAATACCTGAGAAGGATGTATTTTTAGTTGTAGCTATTTTTTCTTAGATACACCTCTTTTCATTACTTATTAGTCTTTAAGTCTTTAGTTGCTTTATGTCTAACAGTATACCTCCTTATTCATTATTGTAACAATGCCTGTTTAGCATCAATATTGTGCCACTTCAACTTTTACTCCTAATCTTTTGAGCTGCCTGCTTCACACCTGACATTTTCCACCTCTTATTTCACAAATGTAACAGCCTTATGACACCATGATTCTATTTATAAATATTCCTAAATTCACACCTAACATTTCAAACTTCACACTTCACATGTCACATTTTGCAAATGTGAAAGAGTATATTTCCATTTACTGCACCTCCCTTGTCCTTTACCTTTATGCTTTTCTCCATATTTATTTGTACATATATCATAAACATGGCCTTATATTATTTTGCAAAGCATTATTTTGAGAAACTTAGAAGAGGATAAGAAAGTTTTGTATTAACACACCAATTTTCTATTTCTACTAGCTATTCTCTCCTTCCTGTAAATCAAAAATTCCATCTTAGACCATTTCCATTCAGCCTGAAAAACATCCTTAGTATTTTTTGTAGTGCAGTCTGCTTGAAATGAGTTTCCTCAGCTTTCATTTGCCTGAAAGTATTACTTTGTCTCATTTTTGGAAGATAATTTTACTAGATATAGAACTCAAGACTGATAGCTTTTTTCTTTTGGCACCTTAAAAATGCTACTGTATTGTCTTCTGGTCTCCATACTTTCAGATGAGAAGTATGCCTTCATTTGTATTATTGTTCTTCTGTATGCAATGTATTTTTTTCTATGGCTCCTTTCAAGATTTTTTATTTTGGACTCCACCGTTTGTGACTCTCTTTGTGACTATGATATGCCTAAATGTAGTTTTCTCTGTGTTTATCTTGCTTACTGTTTTCTGATCTTCTTAGAATTGTAAGTCAGAGTTTTTTAGCTATCATTTTTCAAAAATATTTTATTGCCTCACTATACTCTGATTTTTCTTTTGAGCTCCAATACATATATATAAAACTGTGTATTATTGCCCCATAAATTTATGGGGTTCTGTTCATTTTTCTTGAAACTTTTTATATCCCTGTTCTTGAGACTTTATAGTAAATTGTTTTTATTTCCCAAGCTCCTCTAAATTGGCAAGATTTAATCTCCAAACTCTGTCTTCTCAAGAATCTTGCTAGGGTTTGGTTTTAAGTTTTGTTATAGTGGGACTTTCTCTGGGTATAGGTTTTATCACAAAGCAGTGATTCCACATGATTCCCATGTTGTTAGGAAGTGTTGATGGAGTCAAAATTCTGAAGTCCCAGTACTACTTAATATCTAATATCGCTGTCCTGCTCTCACCTCTGTAACAGCCACTCACCTATAAGCCTTCAGTGCCTATGCATAGAGTTGTACTGCCCAATTCCAGACAAGGACTTGTAGTGAACTTCATGACTCTTACAGACTCTTTCTCTTAATGACCTCAGATTCCAACCGGTTCAAAAGCCCAGAACACTCATCGCTGCCACTTTAATGACTTCCATATTTTCACTGAACTCCAGGTCACTGTACTGCAGTTGGGAAATTTTACCCAGGGAGACATCCGGGGCAAACTTGGGTTCACTTTGTTTCTTTCCTCTCAGGAACCCCAGCTCATTTGTACAGTCATTTTATTTTAGATCTTTAATCCTAACATTTATTCATGGTCCTACTTGCTTATGCAGTGCCTACCCCAGCAGCACTGTTCTCTTCTTACTCTTCAACTGTTGCTCTTTAGTTGTCTCTCTAGACATTCTAATTCTGCCTTCATATTCTAGTTATTAAATACATTCTCTTGGTCTCCTGGTTTTGCTGTAAGTTCATATTCTCTTTTATGTACTATTGAACTCTATTTCCTTTTAAACTAAAGATAGACAGTCCCCTGATGTGGAAGTTTCCTGTCACTGAAAGGACAAGAGATTCCTTCTGTTAGATGTGACTATGAATGACTGTTGTAATTGAGCCAACCTCCTACTTTCCCTCATCTTTAGTGGACAATCAAGGGCATTTTGACACCAAGGAATGCTAATTGGCTTTTGTTCTCTATTCTGAACTGAAAATAAAATATCTATTAATATAAATTTTCCTCTTCCTAATAAACACAATTTGGTTGGAGACTAGAATATGTCCATCTAAATATTAAAATTTCCAGATTCCTGGAAGCTGATGATACATCTCTCTCCAATGAGATGCATGTCAAGGGCATCAAGTAAGGCTTTTGGGTAACCAATTGTTCTCATGGTTTTTTTTTTTTTAGAAAATGACATACATGGCTCCTCATTTCTCATTATGCCTATTCCCTATTCCCCTTCCACTTACCCATTCTGGCTCAGGAAGTTCTGATCTTAAGACTTCAGAAAAACGTGACTCAAATAACTGTCTGATCCCAGAAGAATGAGATGTGTGGAGTAAAACTCAACTAAACCTGTGGCCTGGCCTGGAACAAAGCCTAGACAAGGTCAGCTAAAGTCAGTCAATCCCAGCTTTACAAAAGACATGTGAGATTATAAATGCTTATTTGTTGTATGCCAGTGCTATCTTTTTGGTTATTGGATATGCAGCATTATTTTAGCAATAGATGACTGAGACAATAAGATAGACTCAAACTATGGAAACCCTTAATTAGGAAAAGATAAAATGCAGCAGAGCATAGCCCACCTCTGCTGCTATTTGCCTAGATTCACTGCCCAGCTTCATTGTTTTTACTCATGTGGATTTTTGCCAAATTGGTTACTCTGTATCTCAGTTTCCTTAATTGTAAAATAGGAGTAATGGTTTTGTGTATGTATGTGGATTAAACAAAGATAATTATTTAACATTTGGTAACATGATATTTGGTACATAAGAGAGGCTGAATTAGTATTCAAAATTATTAATCAACATAGACTGAGGGTTTTAGATTTAACTCAGCAGGTTTTTAACTATATTTTCCTGGAAGACTGTTGCTCTTTCAGCTGCTGTGTTCCCTGATTATTTAGGATAATAGTGGGGGTTTTGCCAGTATACAGATTAATTTAAGAAAACTAATATAATTATTGTTCTAAGAATTTTTCTCCCTTATATGATTCTAAATCTCTAGTGCTTGGCACAATTTGTTTGCAAGCCAACTGAAAACAAGTATATGAATAAGTAGTATTATTATTAAAAGAAAAACTCAGAAATGCCAATTATACTTAGCTTGACAACTTGTCATTTAAATATATATGTGTGCCCAAAATTGTCATTCCATATTATACAAGCAAAATAAAGTATTTTCTCCCAAGTAACTTGCTCCTAGTTCCTGTGATGGAATTGAAAACACTGTTTCATGATGCTTTACAAAAAATAAGGCATTCTGCAAAGAACACAATAATTTTCAGGTGTTGTTTTTTATTGTTGTTGCAGACTGAGAATCTCTGGGGGAAAAGATCTATTTGTGTTATGTTTATTTGTTATATTAAGATAGATCTGAACTTGAAAATGTACCTCTGGCAGTAATACATAGAGTTTAATTGGAAGTAGATGAGGCTGGGAATAAAGCAGGCTAGTATATAGCCCTAGAAATACAAAAATGATTCCTTGTCAGCAGCAGGGAACAGAAAAGAGTTGATTAATGAAAAAGATGTTAGGGAGGTGAAGATGTGACATCTGAATGCATGTGGTGAGGGAAAGATTCTTAAACTTCAGTGTAAATGAAAATCATTCTGACAGTTTAATAAAAACACATACCTACTCCATATCCCCACTCCCCAAAATTCTGACTCAGAATTTCTGGAATAGTGATTTAGGACCTGCATTTTTAACAAATTCTACTTCTGATTCTGATTCACGTGGCTGAGAAACATATGGAGAAACATTAGAACACGATATGCTCTCATTTGGAGCCATTATTTGACTCTGCTGTTTCAGAATTATTTAGCACTTTGCATGTTCCAGTTACTGGAAAGGACTGCTGCACATGGGGAAACCAAGGGTCAAGGGGAACTTCAAGATTTTATGCCTGAGCACCTAGAGAATAATGCCATTAAACAAGATGAGGAACACAATGCTAAAATGACATATTGTAAGGAAGGAAAAATGATGCACTTTTTATTGATGTATTGTATTGGTTCTTCAAGGGGTGGAGGGAGTAGCATTAAATATCAACCCTCTTCCACTATAGCTCTGAATAAGGTTGTATATAAAGGAGATAGGAAATCCAAAGAGCCACCTTATGACTGATAATTGCCAGTTTGGAAGATAAATAAAGGTGTATCACCAATGGTCTCCTTCTCACTGGAGCCCAGCATTAAGATGCCTAGTGCCTTAAGTTTCAAGGCAGGAGCAACTGCATTACTGCTCCTCTCAAGCAGCTAAGACATTAATCTGTAAACCTTACATACATTAGTTTGTTACAAATTTTTTTACTGTTGACATTGTACTTGTTATTTGAACACACACTTCAGAATTCAGAATTAGTGCAATTATTGTTTTATCTCCATTTGAACCTAAATGGTATAGGAGGGAAGATCACATCTTGTTTGTCTACTACCTAATCCTTATTTGTCTACAATATGCAATACTTAGCACAATGCTAAACTAGGGGTAGAAACTCTAAGCAGTGTTTTGAATGAATACTTTTTTTAAAGGACAAATATTAACTTAGGTTTCTGGCCAGGTGTATGTTAGTATCTGCTCAAATCAAAGTTTCATTTTACTGATGTTAAAGTTAAAAAGGTAAGGGATACTTTATTCAAAAGATTATCTCAGTGGAGGAGAGAGGCCAGAACTCTGAGCTCAACTTCCTAGAAAGACACTGCTGGAGAGATTTGGAGCTCGAGTAGGGACCATCACAGGCCACCTCTGTTTACTAACTGGACTTAACCAAGGGAAAAGTTAACTTTTTCTCTTAGCTTCGTGACAGGAGATAGTTTTTCAACTTGGAATAGAATGGCTGCCTAAGTTAGGCTCCCAACTGTTCCACAGAGACTGGGAGATAGGAGTGCTATCTTCTTTCTTGACTATATTTCAAAAGGATAGCTCCCACGTCCTTAAGAAAGACAGTCCTGGTTTGTAAAACTGGAAGGAGCTTTAGAAAGATTTATAGCTCAAAAGGGCAGAGAATGAATTTAGAATTACAAGTTTTCTAAGTTAAATGCTCTAAGGAAATAGAGGTCAGGCACCTAAAGTCAAGAAGAATAAAGTCTAAACTTTGTACCTGAACTGAGGGAAACGCCAAGCTCGTCTTATCAATGATTAGCTGTGTTTCTTAAGTTCTGCACCAAATAATTCAAATTATGGACTTCCAATCTGTCATGGCTTCGTCTTGTAAAGAGTTGCTGCACACTTCACACGATCCTTTTCTGCTCACTTCCTTACTAGTGATCCTTTGGGCAGGGCGCATGCGCACACTGCCGCGTGTGCCTGACGTCACTGAATGCGCCTGACCCTACGTGTTAGCAACCGAAAGCGTCTGTAGTAGCAGTGGCTGCTGAGATGTACGAACTTCCGGTTCTCAAGGCCGGGATCGTCGCTGCTGCCTCCTACACCTGCTGCGCCGGGCCTCAGCCTGGTATTTGGTAGCCTTTTCCTCGTTCTCCCCTGCGCCCATGGTGCCTTTTGGAGCCAGGGCTGCGGGCCCGGCAGCTCCCGCGTGGTGAGAGGGCGGTCCGGGGACGATGAGGTCCTCGCACGGCAGCGGCTGCCTCAGCCGCCTGCTGGCCCTCGCCCTCCTGCAGCTGCTCCTGAGAGGGCCCCTGGTCGTGCTGCTGCCCGTGGCCGAGGCCGCGCCGGACCATGGGCCGCGGACCCTGCCGCCCCTGCCGCCGGGGCCCACCGCTGCCCGGTCCCCGGGCCGCGCTTCGGCTGAGGCCGCGGGGCCACGGGGCTCTGAGGGCGGCAATGGCAGCAGCCCCGGGGCGGGGCTTGCGGCGGACGACCTACGAGGGAAAGCAGGGGAAGAAGGCTCGGTGGGTGGCGGCCTCGCTGTGAGCCCCAACCCCGGCGACAAGCCCATGACCCAGCGGGCCCTGACAGTGTTGATGGTGGTGAGTGGCGCGGTGCTGGTGTATTTCGTCGTCAGGACGGTCAGGTGAGGCAAAGCCTCCTTGAGCCTCCCCCAAACAGGCCTGACATGGGCAGCCTGGTGACCAAGCGATTGCTGTGACCCAGGGTTACCTCTAACCCGTCCCCAGTATCAGGGGTGCCTTCCTGAATGAGACTGTGAAGATGACCGTCTTAAAAGCCTGTGGTACCTTTGGGAGAATTTAAACCACCAAGTAGCTGCTCCCTTTCATTTATAAATTACAAATTAGCATCCCACCTCCAAATCTCTTTGCCTCAAATGGCACTTTCCCTGAAGAGGAAGTAATTTTGTATTCGACCACACTATCTTGTAATGCTTCTCTTTTCTGCTCTATAGACTGTTGTGTACTTTGTCATTTTTGCCAACCAGAATGCAAACTTCTTAAAGTCAGGGTTCTTATTTAGTAGCATTGGTAAGTCCTAGAGTTCGTTGTACAATAGTGCCTCTTACCAGGCATCGGTATTTGGATTAATAGCTCAGAAGAAACTTACTGCATGCATTTTACTTTATAAAGTTTGGAAGAAGAAAATTTCTCCTTACCAGCAGTTTCTTATTATTGGCCTTATTATATGATCCAGTTTTAACACTAAAGCAAATGCTTAATATCTTAACAAAACTCTAAGTATATGTGACTTTAAATTTACAAAAATTTGAATTAGTAAATGGATAAATTTTATTTCACACAAAAATTTCTAAAATGAATTCATCTATAAATAATTCTAAGTTGTGCAAAATTTTAAATTTACAAAATGAATAGTATTTTGAGCCAGTTCTTACTACAGAATGCTAAATTTTGGAGTTATTTAAATTTCAGATTTGGAGCAGATCTGATCATTAAAGTAACACCTTTCACTTTACTTATGAGGAAACTGCCTCAGAAGGGTAAAGTGATATATCTAGTTTCTCATTGGGTCTAATGATAATCTATGATTGTACAATCCACTTTTTGCCTTCTTTGAGTTCTTTCCCCAAGATGTCTAAGTCCTGACCAGTGTTCAACCCTTTGATTAAATAAACCAGGTCATTATGTTGTAAGTGCCTGGATACAAAAAAAAGTAAGTGATTGTCATTTATTTTCTGCTACTCTTAATGTCTTATCAAGTAAAAAAGGATTCAATTAGTGATACTTGTTATCAGTAGCCTCCGTTTGATACATTGTTTTGTTACTGAAGTAAAACTGTTTTATTGCATTGAGCATATTAAAATATTCTAGCCATATTATAAGACTGCTTTGGAAATATCTGTAATAAGCCCTTTTTAAGAGGACTGTTGGGACCACTTCTGTTAAGAGCTGACATACAGAGTCAAGAGCTCACCATTAGAAGAGCCAGCCAAGAAAATATCTGAGGGAGCACTGTCTAGGTAGTTTGCTCCTGTGTTATTTAGAGTAGAGGATACATTTGCAGGAAAGCATTAGTTTATTGTTTTCCAAACTTTCACACTTTTTTCCTGTAACTCCCTACTATCTTTTTTTTTCGTGTATTTCTTTAAATGTATTTATTTACCAAAAGTTTCCTTTTAAACAAATCTATTTATTAACTTATGAAGGGAAAACCAACATCCCTTGGCTTTAAAAACCTGAAAAGTAAAATGTAACCAGTTGTTCTAGGCATATGGTCTAAGGAACCCTGAGGGGTTGGGAGGATTGAGACCCCTTCAGGGGATCTGCTAGATCAAAGTTATTTTCAAAATAATACATTCTCTTACAAGTATATTGGTTACAAGAAGTTCATTGATACAGTTTCAAATTCCATATTGCATCTGACTGTTAGGAAAATAACTCTTGTTGATTTTTGGTATAGAATCAAAAAAGAGTAAACACTAGTATTTGAAAAAGCTACTAAGATGCTCCTTCTCTTTCCAAGTTCCTATCTACGTGAACATGGATTTCTTTTTATATCCTCCAATCAAACAACACAATTGCAAATGACTGAACACAGAAGCAAATAGGAAAATTTAGCTGTTTTCTGTCTCTATATCCTATCTTGTTCTGTTTAAGGCAGATATTAAAAGGATTTTTAAAAATCTAAATCAGTGCCAGTTCTTCACTTTCTTTTGTCTTCTTTTTTGACAATGTATTTTTCATTAAATATTTAACATGCAATGGGTTTATTATTTTTAATTCATAAAAATTTTAAAGTTTTCTCAGGTTTAATTAATAATATTAAGTATAAATATACACAAATATAAACTCTTTCAGATCCTGAATAATTTTTAAGAATGTAAAGGAACCCCAAGACTAAAGCGTTTATGAACCACCAGCGTAAACACTATTATTTGAGCTAGATGCTGTCGGTTCACAAAAGTCAGCAAATCAAGGCCCACTTTCTATTAAGGGGAAGTGAGAAGATGTTTGTGGGTTGTTAAAGACATATTACCACCAAACTGAGACTTTCTTCTTGATATAAAGAAAGATTAGGAGAAAGGAAGCAGAAATTCTTTTTCTCAATATAATTGTCATTTAATGCTGTCTGTATAGTTCCTATAAAGATTAAGAGTATTCTTGAGTATTATGTATCTTAAACATAAATAATGGTCTGATGATAATATTTATGGGATGATCCTTTTTCATTTTGCTTCCACCTTATGTATAATTTCATATATAAATGTCTATTGCTATTGATTTTCTATCTTTGTTTCTGTAAAGTTTGGAAGAGTACCTAACAGTCTTCAGTCTGATTCTATTGGATGACTCATTAACATGCTGTATGTTAACAGCCAAATTCTGAATGATGACTAAGAAAAACTCCCTTCTTTAACCAGCATCTACTCTTTTCATTCAGTCCAAGTCCTAAAATGTAGGTGGCCACCTGATGTCCAAAGCTTGATCAATGCTAATAATGCCTGGGCAATGTTCAGAACTCATATTTTTTGCTTCCATATTATGGGATGAATACCATTTTAGTGAATGTTCCCACTCCCAAAGTATGTGTGACAGCTTAACATTAGCTATTTGTGCCAAGGGGTAAGAATGGCCAAAAAGAATCATTTCCTTCACTGGTGTGGGTAACACAAAATGTTTTACTTATAAGTACTTTAATTTCATTAAACTTTCAAATTGCTTTGCTTTAATCTAATTCAGTTTTAATGAACTTGTGACTAAAAATAACTTCCACCTTGGTTGAGACATACCGAAGAAGAGTTAGGTTCTCTCTGTAGAAATTGAAAAAATATATGCAGGAACAGTAGAAACAAAGTAGGTTTACTAGGATTCATGTAGACTGTCTATGAGAAGAGGCTCATAGTTGTATTCTCTTCTATATTCGCAGTGTGAACATTATGTACAATATATGGCAGGTAATAAGGAGTTGCCTAAGATTGAGCATTCTTAGTTAATTTTTTTATATTGCTGTACAGGTAGGTGTTGCATCTTTGGAAATTTAAGGATAATTGCTATTTATTGATAGAATAAAGAAGTATGAAGATCTCAGTTAATACTTAGATTTCCTTCCTCTCTGTCAGACATTCTTGTCATAGTAAACTCTACACAGCAAGGAAAAAAAATACTCTGTGTGGTCATAATTATTTCTTAGCATGTATGTTGATTGTATAAAAACAATTTCTGGTATAACTTTGTGAATAATGGTCCTTGTCTTAAAAGCAGGAAATTATTTCTTTTTTTTCATGCCATGGCATTGCTACTTTTTTCACTCTGTGTGCAGTATGGTGCGTTGGAAAAAGACCAAGGCTTAGGTTCCAATCCTGATACTTTTTTCTCTGTGATCTTTATCAAGGCACTTAACCTTTCCACTGTAAGATCTCCTCTTATAAATTAGGGATAGAAAGCTAGTGGAAATGAGCATGCAATTTGATATGCTAGCCTTCATGTAGGCAGTCATATATATTTTTTTGCTATTATTAAATACAATTACATGAGCAACATTATGGTTACTAGACTCCCCCGTTTATCAAGTCCCCACCACATACCCCCTTTGCAGTCACTGTCCATCAGTGTAGAAGGATGTTATAGAATGACTACTTATCTTCTCTGTGTTATTCTGCCTTCCACCTATTCCGCTACTCCACCCCCACCCCCGCTCCATTATGTGTGCTCATTGTAAGAGCCCTTTTCCCCCTTATCCCTCCCATCCCACCCATCCTCCCCAGTCCCTTTCCCTTTGGTAACTGTTAGTCCATTCTTGGGTTCTGTGAATCTGCTGCTATTTTCTTCCTTCAGTTTTTTCTTTGTTCTTATACTCCACATATGAGTGAAATCATTTGGTACTTGTCTTTCTCCACCTGACTTATTTCACTGAGCATAATACCATCTAGCTCCATCCATGTTATTGCAAATGGTAGAATTTGTTTTCTTCTTATGACTGAATAATATTCCATGGTGTATATATACCACATCTTCTTTATCCATTCATCTACTGATGGACACTTAGGTTGCTTCCATTTCTTGACTATTGTAAATAGTGCTGCGATAAACATAGGGGTGCATATGTCTTTTTCAAACTGGGCTGCTGCATTCTTAGGGTAAATTCCTAGGAGTGAATTCTGGGGTGAAATAGTATTTCTATTTTGAGTTTTTTGAGGAACCTCCATACTGCTTTCCACAATGGTTGAACTAGTTTACAGTCCCACCAGCAGTGTAGGAGGGTTCCCTTTTCTCCACATTCTCACCAACATTTGTTGTTGTTTGTCTTTTGGATGTTGGTCATCCTAACTTGTGGGAGATGATATCTCACTGTGGTTTTAATTTGTATTTCTCTAATGATTAGCAAGGTGGAGCATCTTTTCATGTGCCTGTTGGCCATCTGAATTTCTTCTTTGGAGAAGTGTCTGTTCAGATCTTCGGCCCATTTTTTAATTGGATTATTTGCTTTTTGTTTGTTGAGGTGCATGAGCTCTTTGTATATTTTGGATGTCAAGCACTTATCGGATATGTTGTTTATGAATATATTCTCCCATACTGTAGGATGCGTTTTTGTTCTACTGATGGTGTCCTTGCGGTACAGAAGCTTTTGAGTTTGATATAGTCCCACTTTTTCACTTTTGCTTTTGTTTCCCTTGCCCATGGAGATATGTTCATGAAGAAGTTGTTCATTTTTATATTCAAGAGAGTTTTGCCTATGTTTCTTCTAAGAGTTTTATGATTTCATGACTAACATTCAGGTCTTTGATCCATTTCGAGTTTACTTTTGTGTATGGAGTTAGAGAGTAATCCAGTTTCATTCTCTTACACATAGCTGTCCAGTTTTGCCAACACCAGCTGTTGAAGAGGCTGTCATTTCCCTGTTGTATATCCATGGCTCCCTTATCATATATTAATTGGCCTATATGCTTGGGTTCATATCTGGACTCTCTATTCTGTTCCATTGATCTATGGGTCTGTTCTTGTGCCAGTACCAAATTGTCTTGATTACTGTGGCTTTGTAGCAGAGCTTGAAGTTGGGAAGTGAGATCCTCCTGCTTTATTGTTCCTTCTCCGGATTGCTTTGGCTATTCGGGGTCTTTTGTGGTTCCATGTGAATTTTAGAACAGTTTGTTCCAGTTCACTGAAGAATGCTGTCAGTATTTTGATAGGGATTGCATGGAATCTGTAGATGGTTTTAGGCAGGATGGCCCTTTTGACAATATTAATTCTCCCCACCCAAGAGCATGGGATGAATTTCCATTTATTAGTGTCCTCTTTAATTTCTCTTAAGTGTGTCTTGTAGATTTCAGGGTATAGGTCTTTCACCTCCTTGGTTAGGATGATTATTTTTGATGCATTTGTGAATGGAATTGTTTTCCTCATTTCTCTTTCTCCTAGTTCATTGTTGTGTATAGGAATGCAACAGATTTCTGTGTATTAATTTGGTATTCTGCAACTTTGCTGAATTCAGATATTAGTTCTAGTAGTTTTGGAATGGATTTTTTAGGGTTTTTTATGTACAATAACATGTTGTCTGCAAACAGTGACAGTTTGACTTCTTCCTTACCAATCTGGATGCCTTTTATTTCTTTGTGTTGTCTGATTGCCATGGCTAGGACCTCCAGTACTATATTGAATAACAGTGGGGAGAGTGGGCATCCTTGTCTTGTTCCCGAACTTAGAGGAAAAGCTTTCAGCTTCTCGCTGTTAAGTATGATGATGGCTGTGGGTTTGCTATATATGGCCTTTATTATGTTGAGGTGCTTGCCCTCTATACCTATTTTGTGAGAGTTTTTATCATGATTGTATATTGATTTTTGTTGAATGCTTTTTCGGCATCTATGGGGATGATCATGTGGTTTTTGTCCTTCTTTTTGTTGATGTGGTGGATGATGTTGATGGATTTTCGAATGTTGTACCATCCTTGCATCCATGGAATAAATCCTACTTGATCATAATGGATGATCTTTTTGGTGTATTTTTGAATTCAGTTTGCTAATATTTTGTTGAGTATTTTTGCATCTATGTTCATCAGGGATATTGGTCTGTAGTTTTCTTTTTGGTGGGGTCTTTGCCTGGTTTTGGTATTAGAGTGATGTTGGCTTCATAGCATGAGTTTGGAAGTATTCCCTCTTCTTCTATTTTTTGGAAAAGTTTTAAGGAGAATGGGTATTATGTCTTCTCTAAATGTCTGATAAAATTCAGTGGTGAATCCATCTGGTACGGCGGGTTTTGTTCTTGGGTAGTTTTTTTTATTACTGATTCAATTTCGTTGCTGGTAATTGGTCTGTTTAGATTTTCTGTTTCTTCCTGGGTCAGTCTTGGAAGGTTATATTTTTCTAGAAAGTTGTCCATTTCTTCTAGGTTATCCAGTTTTTTAGCATATCGATTTTCATAGTATTCTCTAATAATTCTTTGTATTTCTGTGGGTTCCGTCGTGATTTTTCCTTTCTCATTTCTGATTCTGTTTATGTGTGTAGATTCTTTTTATCTTAATAAGTCTCACTAGGAGTTTATCTATTTTGTTTATTTTTTCAAAGAACCAGCTCTTGGTTTCATTACTTTTTCTATTGTTTTATTCTTTTCAATTTTATTTATTTCTTCACTTATCTTTATTATGTCCCTCCTTCTGCTGACTTTGGGCCTCATTTGTTCTTCTTTTTCCAGTTTCAATAATTGTGACTTTAGACTATTCATTTGGGATTGTTCTTCCTTCTTTAAATAGGCCTGGATTGCTATATACATTCCTCTTAGAACTGCCTTCGCTGTGTCCCATAGAAATTGAGGCTTTGTGCTGTTGTTGTCATTTGTCTCCATATATTGCTTGATCTCTGTTTTTTAATTTGGTCATTGATCCATTGATTACTTAGGAGCATGTTGTTAAGCCTCCATGTGTTTGTGAGCCTTTTTGTTTTCTTTGTACAATTTCTAGTTTTATACCTTTGTGATCTGAGAAGTTGGTTGGTACAATTTCAGTCTTTTTGAATTTACTGAGGCTCTTTTTGTGGTCTAGTATGTGGTCTATTCTAGAAAATGTTCCATGTGCTCTTGGGAAGAATGTGTATCCTGTTGCTTTTGGATGTAGAGTTCTGTAGATGTCTGTTAGGTCCATCTGTTGTCATGTGTTGTTCAGTACTTCTGTGTCCTTACTTATTTTCTCTCTGATTGATATGTCCTTTGGAGTGAGTGGTGTGTTGAAGTCTCCTAAAATGAATGCATTGCATTCTATTTCCCCCTTTAATTCTGTTAGTATTTGTTTCACAAATGTAGGTGCTCCTTGTTTGGTGTATAGATACTTATAATGGTTATATTGTCTTGTTGGACTGACCCCTTTATCATTGTGTAGCATCCTTTGTCTCGTTTCTTTGTTTTGAAATCTATTTTTTCTGATACAAGTACTGCAACACCTGCTTTTTTCTCCCTATTGTTTGCATGAAATATCTTTTTCTATCCATTCACTTTTACTCTGTGTACGTCTTTGGGTTTGAGGTGAGTCTCTTGTAAGCAGCATATAGATGGGTCTTGCTTTTTTATCCATTCTGTTACTCTGTGTCTTGATTGGTGCATTTCGTCCATTTACATTTAGGGTGATTATTGATAGATATATACTTATTGCCATTGCAGGCTTTTGATGCATGGTTACCAAAGGTTCAAGGGCAGCTTCTTTACTATCTAACCGTCTAACTTAACTTACTTTTTACATTATTCTAAACACAGTCTGATGATTCTTTATTTCTCTCCCTCCTTTTCCTTCCTACTTCACTCTATATGTTAGGTGTTTTATTCTGTACTCCTTCTGTTTCCCTTGACTCATTTTGTGGGTAGCTGATTTTATTTTGCCTTTAGTTAGTGTTTGGTTTGTCTACATTTTTGCTGTGGTTTTATTTTCTCTGGTGATAGCTATTTAGCCTTAGGCATACTTCCATCTATAGTGGTCCCTTCAAAATACATTGTAGAGATGGGTTGTGGGAGGTAAATTCCCTCAAGTTTGGCTTATCTGGGAATTGTTTAATCCATCCTTAAAATTTAAATGATAATCTTGCAGGATACAGTATTCTTGGTTTGAGGCCCTTCTATTTCATTGCATTGAATATATCATGCCATTCCCTTTTGGCCTGTAAAGTTTCTGCTGAGAAGTCTGAGGATAGTTTGATGGTTTTTCCTTTGTAGGTGATCTTTTTTCTCTGTGGCTCCTTTTAATACACTGTCCTTATATTTGATCTTTGTCATTTTAATTATTATATGTCTTGGTGTTGTCCTCCTTGGGTCCCTTGTGTTGGCCAATCTGTGGACTTCTATGGCCTGAGAGAATATTTCCTTCCCCAGATTGGGGAAGTTTTCAGCAATTATTTCTTCAAAGACACTTTCTATCCCTTTTTCTCTCTCTTCTTCTGGTACCCCTGTAATGCAAATATTGTTCCATTTGGATTGGTCATGCAGTTCTCTTAATATCTTTCATTCCTAGAGATCCTTTTATCTGTCTCTGCCTCAGCTTCTCTGTATTCCTTTTCTCTGTTTTCTATTCCATGAACAGTCTCTTCCACCTCATCCAGTCTCCTCTTAAACCCTTCCATTGTTTGTTTCATTTCTGTTATCTCCCTCTTGAACTCATCCCTTATCTCTTGGTTATTTCTCTGTAGCTCCATCAGCATTCTTATGACTTTTATTTTGAATTCTTTTTCAGGAAGATTGATGATTTCAGTCTCAGCCAGCCCTCTCTCTGGTGTTTGAGGGATTCTGGACTAAACAAGGTTCTCCTGCCTTTTCATGGCAATGGTAGTGGTCGCATGTGAGTGGAGCGTGTGTCAGCTTGGAGAACAAAATACCCTCCTGCTTGCCGGTTGCCTTGCCTGTCTCTGCTGTCTGTGCCAGTTAACCGTACACAGGGAGCAGCCTCTGGGTTAATCCCCTAAGCTGCTGTGGGCGGGGCAGCCCTTGGATTGGCCTAGGCCACTGGTAGTGGTTGCAGGTTACCTGCCTGTGTTCTGCCACGAGAACAAATCCCCTTTGTGCCTCCTGGACTCTGCGCCAGTCTCCGCTGTCTGTGCCGGTCAACCAAACGCAGGGAGCATCCTCTGGGTCTGATCCAGTTAGCCACATGCAGGGGTAAGCCTCTGTGCTAAGCTGTGTGGTTGCTTTAGACAAGACTTCTCATCAGCTGTTCCACAGCAATGGTGGGTCAGCCAGTTTGCTTGCAGTGTGAGTAGCGGGGAGAAGGAACGGCAGGCTGCTTATCGCGAGTGGGTTTGGAGCTGCGTTGTCACCAGGGTGTTAGTATGCCTGAAGTTCCTTAAAGTTCTCAGCCTGCTGGGCTGAATGTGCCAGGACAATTCCACCTGTTAAACCCTTGTCCCTTAAAGACTTTTTAAGCACCCACTTTTCTTTTTTCCCAGGGCAGCCGGCTGTAGGAACCTGTTCACAGTCTCAATCTCAGACCTTGCTTTTCCATTCCTCTGATATCCAGTTCACCCTGCAATGTGTGTCTGTGCTCCCAGGACAGATCACCAGGGATGGTTATTTAGCAGTCCTGTGCTTCCACTCCCTCCCTACTCATTCTTTTCCTCCCACCGGTGAGCTGGAATAGGGGGAGTGCTTGGGTCCCGACGAATCATGTCTTTGTATCCTACTCTTTTCCCTGAGATGCTAGCCTCTCACAGATGTAACCTGGCTCATGTACTGTATCTTCTGTTCACTCTTTTATGAATAGTTGTACTCTCTGTATTTTCAAAATATATATGGTTTTGGGAGGAGGTTTCCACCACCCTACTCACCCTACTCTCATCTTGAGAACCTCCTTCAAAATTTCATCTTTTTAAAAGGACACCATTCATTTTAACTGGATTGATTCTGTGAAGAGCCTATCTTCGAATAAAGTCACATTTGAGGAAGGAACTAGGGATAAAGATTTCAACGTAGCAATTTTGAAGGGACACAATTCAACTCATTACATACTTTGATCTCTTACTGGTGTCTGCTGCTTGAAGAACTTGAAATGACAACTGATGGATTGTGTTTTGAGAAGGGTTGAAAATGAGAGAGGTGTCAGATGAAAGAACTTTTACAATATATAAAATATCCATTTGGGTTGGGTTTCTTGATGAATATCATAGAAAATTAAAATAGTGACTCACTATTTTATTAAGGAATGTTCTGGACTGAATGTTTATCCACCCCCTTTGCTTACGTCAGAATGTCAAAAGAATTAGTTTCAAAATCCTTCGTGGTTACTAATTCACCTTTTTACCAAAAATAGTCAAGACAAAAAATTATGTGCCAGTAGTACATTTGTTTATTAATATTCACTCTGCCTTACTATGTCTAATCATACAGGGGAGTGAATGTGCTATAGAAGATATTAAGGAGTAATACTACTTATATTATTTCATACTTAATAATACCCTTCAGACCAATTGAAACAAAAAGAATAAAATCAGATTGGTATAGCAAGTTACAGCAAGTTACATTGATTGGTTTTCTCTCTTTCATAGAGTTGTAAAATGAAATGGAGTTTTATTCTGTTGTGTTTATTTTATGTGGTACCATACATTTTTACATAAAATTTTATCAAGCTTACTTTAGTAGTTTTATTTTTCTACTGTAGCTTTTACATGTTATTTAAACAGAAATAATTCTTACCAACTTTAGTATAGTGGAACATTGAGGAGTCTGTATCTTACTTGAATAGTAACCTGAATACCTAGAAAGGACCTGATCAGGATCATTCACCTGTGCTTCCCGTGTGATGAGTGAATATAGTCTAATATAATAAACAAGATAGCTATTTCTTTTGCCTTCTTAAGTTTCCATATTTCCCTCTGTACACATTTATAAATAGTCCCTAATTTTGTTAACTAAGAACAAACAAAATTTGTTTTCAGATTACTGTATGCATTTATTATAGTAGAAAAGTATGTGTATATCTGTATATGTAGGTAATTGTCAGCACACAGAGACAAGTTTGGATGTCATGAGCTTATGGAAAACATTCATTTGTTTGGAAAAATGCCGTAACTGTTAAAAATTGAATGAATTTTAAAGCCTTTACCTTTGTTTAAAAATAATATACACGACATGTTAAAAGATAAAAGTAGCCTTTTTTACTTAAAATTTAAGTGTATTTTTTATGTGTACCATATTTTACATGTAATGTCAGTATTTTAAGTAGATAGGTTATTAAATCGGCCAATAATTTTAAAGCTTTTCAAGTGTTTTTGGCCTTCCCTGAGAAAAATTATTGTGTATGGTTATATATATTTTTGCTTTATTATATTTGATGTTTTGATGGTCATGTAGCTGTCACGACCACATAGCTGACACAGCTTGTATCTTTGGACTTAGGAGAAACATTTTGAGGGATATTGCTTTTCAAGTTTAAATTCTACTTAACAATATGCAGGTTTTCTTTTTTTAGTTGTATGACTTAGTAGCATTTATTAAAATACTAAATTTATTGAAATTGAACTTCATTTCCCCATATATGTGGTGACTAACAATGCACTTTGTATATGAAATAAGTTCTTATCTTTAGAGAGTTTGGATTCATGTTTGGAAAATAGTATTTATATACACAACTAAAGGACAATATAAACTAGAATAAAGAACACAGTACTCACACCAAGGCATATGTTTACACTATACACAGAGAAAATAGCATGATTAGTCAGATAAGCCACTCACTGAAAGTTTGCAAATTTATTGATGGTATGATGAAGACCTTGGGAGTGGAGGAGAGTGTCAGTCAGCTGAGATAAATTTCAAAAGTCCTTAACCTTTATGTTCATATCATTCATTCCCTTCTTTAAGACTTGACGAGGTATCCTGTGACTGGCAGTGGCCAGGTTATTAACATACTGACCATTTGATATTTAACATATGACCTGGAAGAATCTAATTTCTGAAAATAATTTTACCTAACTAATTTCTTCTTTGTTGACTGAAAATGTCAGAATGTTTGGAAGACCATATGGTTTAGAAAATTGAGCAACAGACTGACAAAAGGGAAGAGGAGAACTTATAACTCTGGATATCCTTAACTTACTCCTGTGCTTCCAAGTGGCTTCACTCACTCTTGTGTGTACTTCTTTAAATGAAAGGAATGCGTGCAAATGTTATTAAACCATGTAGTTCAAAAGGACCAACAGAAAACTTTATCCTGTACTTTTCTATTCCCACTCCTGGAGTCAATACTAAGTTTTTCTGTGAATTACTTTTATTAGTCTAAATCAGGGGTTGGCCAACTATGGCCCATAGTCCAGATCTGACCTGTTTTCTAAGGCCCATGAGCCAAGAATTTTTTTTTTAACATTTTTAAAGGATTAAAAAAAAAGCCAACAACAAAATCTATACCACATTCAAGGTGAATATGTGACAGAACATATGTGATCTAGAGTCCAAAATATTTACTATCTGATCCTTTGTTAAAGCTTAGACCCCTTGTCTACATGGGGTGTCTTTGTGAGTGTGAATGTATACACATGCACACACATACAACACACACACATATATATACTTGTTAATTTAACAACATATTTCTCACTATATAAAAAAGACTAGCTTATGTATCATACTGCTGCCAATCTATCTCATTTCTGCTAGTTCTAATATTAGTAGTGGTCACACTTACAGTTTTAAATACTATATTTGAACTTCTGTTGCCTGTTTCAACACCTTTGGGTGGACATAGAGATAGATTTATAGACAGTGATTAGTGTAAGTATCTTATTTTTTGTCTAGGCTTAGGAATATTTTCTAAATTTTCATTACTGAGACTAGTTACTTTACACTCAGAAGCTAGCACAATTCCTGATGCTTATTTTAGTAAGACTCAAATATTTCTTCAGTATGTATTTGTGTACATGTGTGTTGTGTCAGATGGTTTGTCTTCCAGAGGTCTCCAGTCATGTTTGCAGAGGCTTCTATTGCTCTTTACAGTTAGAGCTGTAGTAGTATTTCTTATCACACATCCCATCAAACAAACTAAATTGGAATTTAAGTAATCTATTTGTTATTACTTGCTGAACTATCTTCTGTTTTTAAAATTGTGTATATATTGTGTAAAACATATTTTCCTGTGTGTGCAGTTGAGGTTGTTGCAATGGAAGTGACCTAGGCATTGATTGCAGGGTCGGTCACATTGGCATCACTGAGCTAGACAATGGTGTCACTCAGACCCTTATCAGGGAGCACCTTAGTCAATTGGAGTTGTACTACAAAGTAATGCAGTGGTTAAGTAGGTAGGCATGATTGCTGCCCTCATGGAACTTAGTGGGAGAGACAGGCAAATAAACACTCAAATAATAATATACATAAGCAAATATAAATGCATGGAGGTAAATAATTTGGAGGAAAACAAATTATTTGAGAGAGAACCAGAGAGAGTTCTAATTCATGAGACCCTTTCATCTATATACAGATAACAACATTTAGCACCCTACAATATTTTCATTCTTCTAGGGCAGTGGGTTCTCAAAATTTAGCATGCATCAAACTCATAAGAAGTGTTTGTTAAAACATGGGTTTCAGAGTCCCAAGTTCAAAGTTTCTCAATAAGTCTGAGTTGGCATAAGGATTTGCATTTCTAATAATTTCCTGGATGGTTGTGATTCTTTTGATCCAGGGAACCGTACTTCATGATCAGGATAGTGATTTTCAGCACGTTGGAATTGTTTATCGAACTTTACCAAAATATTGATACTCTGTTCCTATTCCTGGAAATTCTGATTTAATTGTGTGGAGATATGGCCTGAGTATGGAACAATTTCAAATATCCTAGGATGTGCAGCCAACGTTGCAGGCTACCCCATCTAGAATTTGAGTACATAAGTGCATACAGTTGCATAGTGGGGCAGAAAATACCTAAGCCTCTGCAGTGGTAAGAAGGCATGGAGGAAATGGGAAAAGGGCTGGATCGGAAGGCTTCAGTAAAAATATGATACTTGAACTAAGGCTTAAAGGATATATGTCAACCGTAAGCTGACTGAGAGGGAAGAGATCACGTCAGATGGAAGAAAAGGTGCAGGACACAAATGTGTAGGGGTAGGTTTGTTTTATAAATAATCCTAGGCATTGAATCAGTTGCATTCCTGAAATGTAATCATTCTGAAACTGAATGCCTCCTGTGTCAGAAACAGGAATAATTTATTTTTAATTTACAAATAAATGTAATTAAGGATGATCTATACCACATTCAAGTAATTTTTATTAATTAATATGTTATATTTAATAGGATGAGGAGAAGAAACCGGAAGACTAGGAGATACGGTGTTTTGGACACTAACATAGAAAACATGGAATTGACACCTTTAGAACAGGATGATGAGGATGATGATAACACATTGTTTGATGCCAATCATCCTCGAAGGTAAGTGTTGAACACTTTAATTTCATGAATCAGTATGCAAGTACCTGATAAGTAAATGGAAAGTTAAAGTAGAATTTTATTTAGCAGTTTTACCCTAACAGATTTTATTCAGTCTGTTTAATGAAGTTCTTTGTGCTGCCCAACCAATAGCTCAATATACATTGCTTTGCTAAAATAAGCATAAATAATAGAATACCATCCCCAAAATAAATCTTTATTGTAGATGTCCTTGCAGAGCTTTGTCCTTTTAACAGCTGCATACTGCTATACTGGTGACATGGATTAACTCTTTGTGTGTGTGTGTGTGTGTGTGTGTGTGTGTGTGTGTGCGTAAAATATTACTAACATGATTTCCTTTTTGCATTCTGAAGATGTTTTGATTTAGTCTGAGTTGTTCTATTTGTAAACAACCAGTGCTTCCTACCAAAATTGTGGGACTGTGGGACTGTGGACTGGTAGTATAGCTATAATGTCTGTTCTCAAATCTATTCTCAAAGATCTTTCCCAAGAAGTTTGGATAAGCACAATTATATGGATGTTGACTTAATTTCAGTGCAAATGGAATGAGGAAAGGAGGCAATAAGGACCTCACTCAATGGGAAAGACATATTGGAACAGAGGGGGAATTACTTGGGTGAAGGAAAACGGGAGTTCAGAATCAAGTACAAATGCAGAGAGTACAGAAATCTGGGATTAAAAAAAATTATACATGAGCTTTTAGTTGATAGTAATTCATTCATTTAACAAAAATACATTCATGAAATGCCAGTTGTAGTTAGAATGGAAGAAACTAGATTTATAAACACAAACAACTCTACTGTTGATTAGGAACTCAGTGAAAATAAACATTAATAAAATACATAAGATACACATTTTAACAGTTAAATATCCCTTCAAAAGCCCTTAAATTGCCTCTAAAGTATTGTACAATTCTCATTAAGTCTTGTATTTCCAGTTGTTGATGCTTCTTTAGGTGAGAACCTGATGATGTTGCTGGTATGCTTTAGGAGCCATTGTGTATAATAGATACTTATCTTTATACTTTACAGTCACAGTAAGAATAATGTGAAATACAGCTGATAGCCAGACTGACTGAGGGAATAACACATCATGTCTCTCATCTTGGGCTCACTCTATGGAAAGTCTTCATCGAATCAAATAAGGGTGGAGTCTCACTTTTTATATAATTATTTCTGTAAATTTTCTTCAAATCTTTTACAGTATTTTGAAAGTATAGTACCACTGACCCTTGAACAATGGGGGTTATGGGTGCCAACCCCGTGGGCAGTTGAAAATCCATGTATAACTTTTTGACTCCCTAAAAACTTTACTAATAGCCTACTGTTGACAGGAAACCTCACCAATAACATAGTCAATTAACACATATTTTATATGTTAGGTGTTATATACTTAATTCTTGTAATAAAGTAAGCTAGAGAAGACGTTTTTCAAATTTTTGTAAATCTCCAAACAATTCTCCAATATATTTATTGAAAAAAATCCCTTTGTAAATGGAACTGTGCAGTTCAAACCTGTGTTTTTCAAGGGTCAGCTGTATTTGTAGTATTTTCAAAATCTAAATGCATATGAGACACCTCTTCTATACATACACAGAAAGGGAAGACAAAAAAAGAAGTTGTTCACTTAGGAAATCAGTGTTGTTTCCAAAGAAGAAATGAATTTGAACCCTAGTTACTCTCTTTCAAGTGTGTTTGACTAAAGACAAAGATGTTAAAGTTAGAGCAACAATCCAAAGCTTAGTAGTGAAAGATGATGGTTTGTTCAGGGAATTTGAGCAGCAGAAAGTGTCTAGAATGCAGCCTTTTGTGTGTGCATTTGTATTTATACAGGCAAGGTTGGAAGGATCATTTGTGTCAGGACAAAGGAATGTACAGGTTTTTTGAGGGAAATATGAAGAGTTTTACAATCTGAGGATTTTGTTATTACCCTGCTGTCATTGAAGAACCATTGTTGGTGTTTGTCTCAAATGTACATAATCAGATAATCAGACTTATGTTATAGAATGATACCCTTGTAATAGGACAGTGGCCTAAGAGAGAGATGAAAAGGGACAAGTAGGAGGGTCATGAAGAAAGGGACAGTTTTCATGAGATGTAATTACCTGTAGGTATCTTTTATTCTGTATCCTGCCTCATCACACACCTTTCTCCAATACTTATCCCTCTCTTTCGCCCCACTTTCCATGAATTTTCCATTCCATTAGAGAACTAGATATTAATCAGTTACATAAACAAAGAAAGGATAAGTATAGGGTGATGTGAGAACTTACGGTGGGGGCATAGAACACTTAACCAAAGCTAATGGTCCAGAAAAGCCTTTTGGAAGTGATATGTAAATTAAGACCTGAAAATGATAGAAATTAGCAAAATGTAAGGTGGGGCTGGAGAGGATACAGCAGGCACAAAATACCAGAGGTAAAAGAGAGTATAGAGTATTCAAGGAACTAAAAAGTTAAATAGACGCTATGTTAATGTGTGTGAAAATAAATGAATGAAGCATTTTTGAGCTTTGAATGCAAGAGTGGTGGGTAAGGAAGAATAAAGAATTAGAAAGCAGATCATAATCCTCAGTTAGAAGTTATTCTACAGGTTATGAAAAGCCACTTTGAGAATGTTAGGACAGGGGAAGCATAATCAGTGTTGTGTTTAGAAGATTACTCTTCATGGGTTGGAGAAGAGTGAGATGAGGAGTAAGGCGACCAAGAAGAAGACCAGTCAAGTGGCACAGGTCCCTGGGTGGCCTGTGATAGCAGCGAGAGCAAGAGGAGTAGAGGGAGTAAGTTACTCAAGAGGTTTGGAAAGGTATTCTGAACAAAATTAGGTATTGTACCTGGAGAATAAATGAGGGAGAAATGGTAACAATAACATAGAAGCAAGTTTCTGGAGTAATAATAATAATTGTCAGTGATCATTGATAATGACATTTTCTTGAGTTTTTTGTAGTTTTTTTATAGTTATGTCCAGATAAAGTAAGGAGAACAGCAAATTGTTAACTGTGCTTATCTAATCATTCATTCATTCATTCAATAAATTAATGATTCAGCAGCTATTTCTATAGCAACTATTTAGTGCCAGGCACTATCCTAGATCCTTGGGACACATTAGAGCAACAGAAAAAGTAAAAAAGGAAAAAAAAAATCCTGACTTTGTGAAACTTAACTCCTGGCAGGGAAAAGGTGAGATGGGGAGACTGACAGTTCATTTTCATTTTCACTTTTCCTTCTATATCCTTCTATGTTGTTTGATTTTTTTTTTTCAAGGACCACATATTCATGTATTACTTTAACAAATACTTTTTGTTTGAGAATACTATCAAACCTTCAGTAGTTACAAGTATAAAAATAGTACAAAGAATATCCTATTATTTTTGCCTAGATTCACCTATGTGTAACATTCTACTTCATCTGTTCTCCTGTGTGCTCTCTCTCATAATACAGATGTGAAAGACTGCTTCTCCCTCATTTAACATTTACTTGGTGTTGTAATGTTTTATCATAATTAGATTCAAGTTATTGATTCTTAGCTGAAGTACATAGATCATCTGTCTCCTTCTCAGGATATCATCTGGAAACACACGATGTCCATCTGTCTTTCATTAGCAGTAATAATTTTGATGACCTGCTCAAGGTTTCATCCAGTTTCTCCAGTATGTTACTCTTTTTTGTTCCCTTGCAACTAATAAGGAAACATCTTTAAATTATGAAAATAATTTGCTTCTTATCAAAATTTCCACTTAAGTTTAGCATTCATTCATCACGATTCTTGCCTGGTATAATCTTCACTATGATATTTACAAAATAATAATTTTCCAACTTCAACACTCCTTCCATATTTACCAATCAGCATTGACAATATGTTGTAAGCAAGAGCCCTCCCTCATCCCTTCTGTATTTATCTATTTACTTATTGACAGTGTGGAATCATGGTTTTATCTTTTTTCAAAGGTTCATAATTCATTGCTGTACATGTCCATGGGAGCATCTTCAAGCTGGCTTCTTTGATTTTGTAACTTGCTCCCATTTTTTTTAAGCACTTCCTTACATTCTGCCTAACAAGATGTTCAGGCTTATTTTTTGTACCTTCTCTTCCCAGCCGTGGAATTAGCCATTTCTCCAAGGAATCTTGGCTCCTTTGAGATGGCACTAAGTGAGCTCTTTGCTATGGGGGTGTCCTTGCTTCTTGGCCCTCGGTAGGCACGTCTATGAAATGTATGCACATGTACACACACCCATGCATATGCATACAGGTTATTACTTTGTACCTCCTATTCATCCATGCCGGTCTATCCCTACTGGGTTCTCATTTCCTCTTCTTTTCCTATAACTGCACTCTCCTTATTCTGTCCTGATCATGACTTCTAACAGCATTCTAGGTCCTAACAACATCAATATGTTTATTTGCTCAGTCCTATAATAAAGCTAATATAGTTTCAGAATTGCTTTGCCTCATAGATCCACAATAAGCCAGTCTACTAAGAAGAGTTTGGGATTTGTTTGCAGTTTTCTGCTCACAACCCCATCATTCCCAAGACTGAGAGTATTCAGTCAGAAATTATAAGTGCTTTGACTTAGTTCTTTTTTCCTCCCCTCTACAGTGTGGTTATAGTAGTCATTTGAAATATAATTTAAGTCACTGGAGTCTGCCTTCTGTTTTGGGTTTCTCCTCCCCATCTCATTTTACTCTTTTTTTTTTTTTAATACTAAAAAACACTACTGTAGGGGTTCAGAGTGAATCACCTCAAGATGTGCCAACTTGGCATATGGATTATTTCAAGCTGAAAACAATCAAGGCTCAAAAGACTCGGGGAAAACGTTGGCCTTCCTTCTGATTGCCTAAAACAATTAAGATAGAGGACCTGCTCCAGAAAGGGCACCATCACCATAGATGATATGAAGTAGGTGTGGTAGACAGGGAGGAACTTAGCAAAGTCTGTTTGTTAAAATTCCTCTCTACGTCCCATTGTTTCTACATGGCCCAGCAAACATTTGTCTACTTTCCATCTTCCTGTGAATTGCTTTCCTCCCTTTGAAGTCCCAGACCCCTAACTCCTTTTCCTTAGTTCAGGATGACATGTGTGTATACCTCATTTTGCTTCACTATCTTTGGAATCTCTCATGATTCTATGGATTACTCGTGTGTACATAATTAAACTTGATTTTCTTCTGTTAATTTGTCTCATGTCAATTTAATTCTTAGAACAGAAGAACCTTGAAGGGTAGAAGAAAAATTTTCCTCCCTAACATGGTTCCAAAAGTAAAAACTATACAGACATATTTTTTAAATACATACACACATATACTCAGAAAGTATCACTTCCTCTTGATTCCTTCCACTCCATTCTCCCCACTTCATCCCCTGTAGGTAATCAATTTCATCAGTTTTTGGTTTATCTTCCCTGGGGTCCATTTGATAAAAGTTGGCAGAAATATGCATTTCTTCTGTTTCTAACCTTTCTTAAATAAGGAGTAACATACACTATGTGCTATTTTTTGTTGTGGTGGTTGTTGCGCTGAGTATCTCCTATAAATCATGTATGTAAGTGCACAGAGAAATTATTTTTCTATAGCCGCACAGCACTCCTTGGTATGTAGATACCATGGTTTATTCAGTCATTTGCCGGTGCTTTGCCTATACTTTGACATGTAGGCAGTTTTCAATTATTTTACAATTACAAATTATACTACAACAAATCATCTTGTGTATATGTATTTTTCTATTTTGGGAGGTTTTTATTCAAAGTAAATTTCTAAGAGTGGGATTATGGGTCAAAGGATGTGAAGTCAGTTTTAACTATGAGAGTTGGAGGGGCCTAGGAGGTATTCCGGTGAACATAGTAAGTTGGATGAATTCATTTTTTCATTAAAACTAATGAGAAATTGCCTGCCATGTGTCCCCAGGCACTCTATAAAGGTCTGAGAATACAGTGGTGAACAAAATATGGCAAAATGCCCAGCCTTATATAGTTAACAATCTAACAGATATATACATAGGCCAAATTTATGGAACAAAGAAGTCTTAGCTAGACTTCAGATTCCCCACTATTACTTATTGACCTTGCCAAAATCAGAGGTAACATTCTTTTCTGGACCAGATATACTTTTGGCTCTTTTAAAATGAGCAGCAAGATGATATTTCAGTACACCAAGAAGCAAAGACCAGTGTTTCTATTCTTTTATATTCTCCAAACAATATTAAAAATCATTTAAATAACATTTAAACATCATTTAAATAATACACTGATCCTAGGCCTCTGCTGTGATTTTTTTTGAAGTCTATGCAGATATGGACCCATTTTATGGTCTCTCACTTTTGGGGAAGGTGGACACATTTCTTTTCTATACTGGAAAGCAGTTTCAAGGAGGTATGGGTAGAAGTGTGTTTATATTACTTTCAGTAGCTTAGAGATAATTCTTGGCGATGAGCTATACAGTTCAAATTATTTTACTTAATTTGAAGCTGATTCAATGGGCAGGACTTGTTCTGACCTTTTAATGTTGGTATTACAGATTAGACATGCATTGTGCGGTCAGTGTATTCAACATTTCAAATTTATTTTGTGGGAAAGAGTCATATATATCTTATTGTGACTCACTTTAATAACATGGTAACCATGGTTAATGACATTTTTTCCCCCAATAAAGAGAAAAAATCAACACTTTATATACAGAGAGAGTGTTTTATAAGGTCTTTATTGGTCCTAAACGAGACTTTTATCACCAAGATCTTTCCAGAACAGCCATATAAATAGTAGGAGAAACCAAGGGGAATGGATGATAATAGTAGAGAGAATGTCTTTAGAGGACATCAGAGGGTGTGTACTAGAGAATGTCTAGTAGAGAGGGATAGGATCTAGGAGCCTATCACTGAGCCCAGGGGGAGTATGAAACAGATGGGGTTAACAGAACTATAATAGTCACTTGTTAGAAAATAACCTACTTTAGTGCAGGATGTCCTAGACACTGTGCTAGGCTCCTTAAATGTGCTATGAAGTCATAAAGATAATCATGCAAAATAGTTCCTATTGCTCTTATTTTAAAGATAGGAAAACTGGGGCTCGAAAAGTTTAAGTAATTTAGGCTTCTCTTCCTGCTTCAATCTCATTCCATTTTTGAAATACTGATTTGATTTATACTTACGAAGAAAATAATTCTAAATTCTGTTCATTCTGTCTTCTCTACCAGCACTTGCTATTATATTTTATTTTTTAAGTGAGGACCCTAGAAATTGGGGAATATAAATATTAGGATTTGCCAGCCTTGCTAACTGCAATGTAGAGTCATATTAGTGTGCACTATAACTCCTGGTATTTCTTATTGATCATCTGTTACTGATGCTGCCCTCATTGTTTAAGTGGTTTCTAAAATTAGTTCCTCTTCATTTTCAAAATTCTATCAAAAAATAACAGGAAACAAGTCATTTCCAGAGAGATTAATGAATTTCCTTGTGTACAATTTTATCACAGTATAGAACGACCCTTTTGCTGTCAGCTCTTTCTGAAAAGCGTATTTTTATCATGGCTTTTAATATATCAAAATTTTAATGTTTGTTGTTGCTAGTTAGGATTTGGGGTAATTGTTTTCATTGCTTCTTTGTATTAGATTGAACTGTATGAAAGTACCAGTATATGGTTTAATCTAAATTTCCTAAGGGAAATTTATTGTTTCATATAATGGGATCAGGGATAGGCCACCTCCAAGCACAGCATCTGGCTCCTCTCCTCTGGGAGCTCCCCACCCACTTTGCCTCTGCTCATCTTCATGCGCTGGCTTCATTTTCAGGCTGGGAATGGGGCGGTGCCAGCAGTTCCTATAGTCACACCCAGAGCGGTAACTTCCAGTGGAGGTTAGTATCTGGCTCTCTGGTGTTTCTTTCTTAGGAATGAGAAAAGTTTCCCCAGAAACATGTAACAGGGTTGTTTTTTGTTTTTGTTTTCCATATCTTTGATCACGGGATCATTCCTAAACTAAACCCTAGGTAGAAAAATGGAAGTACCATGATCAACTCAATTATCATTTGGGGTTGGATGGATATTCAGGAGTTAACCACCATTACCACTACATCTAGTAATTTAGGCACTCAGGTGAATGTAGTTAAAATGGGGACATTTTGTGGTTATGTGGAAAAAAATAACTTGAGCAGCATGGTTAATATATCTCCTGTTGCTATTGATATCCTAATTTTCTGTATTAGAGGAATTTCTTTTTTTTTTTTTTTTGCACAAAGACATTATAAAACTGAAAGACAAGTATCAATTCTTTAACTACTGTGTAGGATGTTTCAGCCACCCTCTTAGACAGAAAAACTGATGAGGAATCAGACAGCAAATAGTGAGTAAAAATTACCTTCATTTTTTTCAAAGAAAAATATTAGAAACAAATACTTATAACCAGCCTCCAAAACACAGTTTGAAAAGTGATTTACAATGCAAAACATGTGGTAACAAAACCTTCTTACTATTGTTTGATTTCTACTGATCAGTAAAATTATTATTATTATGCTATACTGATTTGCACTAAAAGACATTTTGACAATTTCCATAGCAACTTCTAAAAGCTAGTACTTCCATTGCTTCAAGGCTATTCTAGTAATTTTGACCAAGTACATAATGTAAAAAAATCCCAAATTTGCTTTTTAGCTACTTACAGTCTGCTTCACTAAATTTAATACTGCATTGTAAGCATTCATTACACTTGTTACTTGACCACAAAATATTTTCTGGTTATTAACATCAACATATCAGAATCAGAAAGCAGATTTTATGTAAGTGTTTAACCAGAAACCCACATTATGATCTTATCCAGACAGCTACTAATTTGAAAATAGTGCTAATTTTTAGAACAGTCCTTTTAATGTGGAGCATGACATATTGTCAAAATAAATACTAAGGTTATTCAAAGTAAATAGAATATAGTAATGTGTCAAGGTACTAATATTTATTTTAAATAGAAATTGGTATTTTAGAATGTCCAGTGGTATGTTGCTAGTAGGATAGTCTACTTAATCCACTTAGGGAACTCTGTTTTTGTCATTACTTGAACAGGTAATAAAAGAGAACCTTCATAATTTTTTGTTTGTATATTTTACTTTTCTGTGGACATTGAGCATTAAAAAAATTTTTTCTTTGCTCCATTAATAGACTTTACAATGTGCTTATTGGTTAAGAACTTGAATCGTTTGTATATTATTTTCACAAATGTTATGTGTATAACATCAGATTTTGTTTGATAGGTATTTTCTCATGTTAGTGCATGGTCTGGAGTTGCCCTGTCTCATTTGATAGCCACTAGCCATTTGTGGCTCTTGAACATTTGAAATGTGACTTGTGTGGCTAAGGAACTGAATTTTTAATTTTATTGAATTTTACCTAATCAAAATTTTAATTTAAATGGCCAGATGTGGCTAGTGGCTGTTTTGTGGTATAGCACAGACCTTAGAGCAAAAGTGACTGATTGGGTTTAAACTAATTCTAGTAAAAACTCTTATATAACAGTTGAATCACAAGTTTCTGCTCAGATAAAAGTTGATCCACTTAATAAAATGCTTACTGTTTTGGTTCAGGATTTATATTCTGCTGTGAGTGGTTGATTTATATTAATGGGGTTGAGGACAGCACAGGGACAAAGACCTCAAGTTTATGGACAGGAATAGTCCTAAACATGATTATTAAGGTATTAACCTTTCCTAGCACTCTCAGATAATGTTCATTCTTGGAAATCCACAGATATTATATCTTTTTTAAAAGGACCTAGGAGAAAAAAACACCAAGAATCTAATATTTGCAAATTTATTTAAATAGACGAGAGTAAGAATCTCTTGATTGCACTAAGATAGTTTTCCCTTTCAAACTTGATTTGGATTTATAGCCATTTTGATAGTGTAAGATTTCCTGAGTTCATTTTTAAGTTGTCCTTGAAAATAATGTCTCTTCGAAAAAATTATTGTATCATTGTGTAATGTATAGAGATAGCATTCTTGAGGCTTGTAAAATAATACTCAAACTGAGATTCCCATAAAATTTATTAATACTGCCAACTTACTTTACCTCAGAAAAGCATGGTGCTTATTTTTACTTTTATAAAAATATTTAACACGAGATCTAGCCTCTTAAGTTTTTAGGTGCACAATACATAATTGTTGACCATAGGTGCAATGTTGTGCAACAGATCTCTAGAACTTACTCATCTTGCATAACTAAAACATTACACTCACTGAATAGCAATTCCCATTTCCATCCCCTCAGTCCCCAGCAACCACCATTCTACTCTCTGCTTTTGTAAGTTTGACTATCTTTTTTACTACAGTAATAGAGAACCTAGAAGTACAGAGTCTCAAAAGTTTTTCTCACATCAATAGTTGGCTACTGGCATTGATTCAATGGCTGTTGGATGGCAGGGTCCACATTTATGTAATTTTCTGGAACCTTGTTCTTGAATCCTGGTTATACAGCTGCTGTACTTTCAGCCATCACATCTGTGTTCTAGGCAACAAGAGGGTGGGAGGCAAGAATGTATGCCACATTTGTCTCTTTATCAGGAAATCAGTTTCTCGGAACTGTTCTCTTCCTCCCAACAGACTTTCCACCCCTTTGCACAGACATGTAGGTGCATGTGTGTGTGCGCACACGCACACTCAATATTTTTATTAGCAAAGAAAAAGGACAGAATAAATGTTGAGTAGACAACTTATGTCACCCTAATCTTTTCTGAAAGTTAAATTTGGTAACTGGCAAGAAAGAAATGTTTGGGTTTGAGGGGCTGGGATCAGTGACGGAAGGCATGAATTCTGAGGAGTCACCATTGATGTGTAGCTGTTCTGCACAGAAGTAAGATACATCCAGGGCAATGGGACTGTGGGGTGGGGCACAGAGTGTGCCAGTAACAGTATGCTGGGTGCTGCGGTTTGTTCTTAGAGTAGGGGTCTATTATCATAACCAGAGGAACTTTTTTTTTAAGTATGGGAATTCTGTAACTGGTAGAACAATAGAGCACTTGACATCTGATCTAATCTTTAGATCTCAGTGACTAAACCCTCCTGAGAAGTACTGTGGTAAAATAAGTACAGAATACGACTGTATAGAGCCAAGTGCTCTGGAGCTCCCATCACTGGTAACTGAAGGACTTGACTTCAGTCTCTCGGATCTTGACTTTCCTCTTTACCAAGTCACCTCACAAATAATGTGGTTGGACTGCATCTCTAAACTCTTTCCCAGTTTTTAGACTCTGTAATGGTTGTCCATTTTCATCTTGAAGACTTCTATAAAGAGACATCCTTAATCTTGTTAGAAACTGTTCTATCCCCCTTTTAAGAAAAAGAATTTTGGAGCATCTAGTAAATAACTGACCAGGATGGTACTAGAATTCAGGTTTTCTTTCTAGGTCAAGGTAGTTTTGTCTTCAGTGATTTACATAATCTGTAGTTATCTAATAAGAGCAGGGAATTATGTTTCTTTTTTCTTTTTTCTTTTTTCTTTTCAGCATCCTCAATACCAAGCAATTTTCTTGGCAGATTGTAAAAGTTCAATGTATGTTTGGTGATTAAATGAATAAATATCACTTTTTAAAAATGTGTTTATTAAATTCAGTAGCACACACAGCCCAATATGTTGCATACCCTATGTTAATTACTTTAAAAGCCACCAAGGCATTAAATGTTATGGTTGCCTATGTCTGTTTTCACATGAAAAATAGATTTGAAGTAGATTTGTCTGTACTGGTTCTACATGTCACCACCATAGAGAGTGGTTGAACAAGGATGTAACATTCTTTACTTTTTTTAGATCCTAAATTCTAATGGTGATGAACTTGAACTTGCCAGTTCCAGTAGTTATTTCCAGCTTAACCATTGTCAGTTCAAGATTTAAACATCATTAATAAAAGATTCTCTACACCCCTTTCCTCATCCCTTCACACCAAGTTATCTAGGTTCTGTGGAGAATTGCACCATTATTAATTTAATCTATGACACTATTAATTTTAAGCTCTAACACTACAAAAAAAAACACAAAAACCAGTGCCAATTTAATTATGAAATAATATAATGACATTTTTACATAATGTGGGAATTTTCTACACCAGCCTTTCCATACTTCCTACATTTTTCATTCCTCCTAAAGAATTTAGTGATTTCTTCTGCTTTCAAATGCACGTCTTAGTGTGTAATAGTTTCTCAGAACAGAAATTAGCAGAGTTACATCTACCTGAGTCATCTTTCCATTTTAAAAGACATGTTTGTTTGTTGGCAAAAATATGGAATTGACACCATTATTCCAATGATAAACATCTGCTTCACTGAAAACAAATTAGAGCATTATCTCGGTCATCTCTTTCTGCATACACAATAATTGTTGCTTTGGTGATGCTTTATGATGTTATCTTTATTTTTTGAAGGCATAGTAAACATCATTAAACTCAATCCTTATACCAATAATGCATATGATTTGGGTGATGTGACAACAGTATAAAGAGTTTTGACCAACTTTTTGCATGTGTCAGCAATGACAACTGAGTAACAATCACCATTTGTCAGACAGCAATTCTAGGAAGCCTGCCATCAGTGGGAAGATGTATCCCAAGCTCAGAGATGTTAAAATAAGAAAAAAGTGTTTTAGAAACTGTGAAAGAGTGCTGTCCTCCCTATGAGAGGGGGTACATTTGCAGTTGTGCTTGGCTTTGGGGCTTTAGCCTCTATCCCTGCCATTTCTGCCAGAAGACCCTCTTGTTAACAGGTCCACACAGATGATACTCTGTACTCTGTGTTCTGTCTCCAAGATTCTTTGAGTCTGCCTGCCCACCTTCTGTGACTTCTGTGTCACCTCTCTGGGCAGTATGCACTCTTGGCTGTTTTCCCTAGGCCCCAGGCCATGCTAACACATTTTTCAAATTCTGTGGGATCTCTGAGAAACTGTGTTAGGGATAGAAACATAGGAGATTTCACTAAGGAGGTGATTCTTGAGTTGTAGTAAGTCTTAAAATTATGTAAGATACTCAAATAAGAGCCTTATAAAATGGGAGAAAGTTGCATTTCAAGGAGAGTTGAAAGTGTGAGCTAAGGGATGCCCTGTGTGAGAGTGTGTGCATGATGTGAACCTCTAGACACAGGATATGTACTAGGTTTGTAGAAAATCAGTCAGATTTGGGGCCAAATTGACATGGATGTGTGAAAGAAACATATTAAAGGTTTGGATTTCTATTTTTGAAAATATGCAAAAACCAAATGCTTTGGAGTGAAAGAGTGATGTCATGAGTTTGATGTTCTAGGAAGATGACTTAACCTTATGAAAGATAAATTTAGAGTTGGGAAGAAACTAAGTTTTAATGTTTTGAAGTTACTTCAGCTGTTCAGTTGAGAAGTCTCAAAGCAAAAGTAAAAGGAAGGGTTTAGAAAGGGAAAGAAATGAGAAACTTTGACAGTGTAATAGTATTCAGCAGAATGTAGAACATGAGAAGTAGTCAGAGAGGACCTCACTGCTCCCACTGGAATGGTGACTAGGTAGATAGTGTTTATCATTATTTTAGTTAAGAGAATACAGAGGAAGACCAGGTGTAAGGCTGGAAAATGATATCCTATGGGGCATGTAGAGAAAAATTTCTTCTTCAATATTGTTTGGTCTGGAGTTCAGTCACTCTAAGGAGAGATCAGGGAATGGTGGTTCCACACGGCACGTAGTAGGTGTTAGGATGAAAACATTTGGGATGGAATGCTGAGGAAATCCCTGCTCAAGGGATACAATAAGTAGAAGAACAGGTTGTAGAGTCTAGAAAATATGAAAAATTCAAAAAATGTTTAACATATGTAAAAGATAGGTATAGACAGGTATGCATATTCCCATATGTTTTAAGGTTGATTATGAATCTTAAAATGCAGTTGTGAAATCAGGCATTAAAGAATTACATACTAGGTACTTATCAGTCACAAAAGAGTCTGACAGTGCCACTGCTAAATGCTCCTTAGGTTCTCAGAAGTGGTCCAAGTTCAAAAGGCTATTTAATGATAGAGGTGGGATTAAGTATTCTTACTTTGCCAAGTGAAACTGCAATTTTGATTTTACTGATGGATTTTTTTTCGTAATTCACAAATTCATTATCAAAATGATCAAGAGTTTTAAGCCCACAAAGGACAAGTGTTGTGTAAAATGACGAGTGTTACATTGTTTTTATTAATCTTCAACATCTTTTTTAAAAAGCTTAAATTTACCCTCCAGTTAAAATATATTAGAATCTCATTAGCTTATAATAATCCAGTAATCACACAGAGATCTATTATAGATTGCTTACTAAAGATTTTTGATAAAACAATAAGTTGGAAGAAAGTACTCATTCTCATACATATCTCCAATGCAGTTCTGAATGTTGATGATTATAAATGAAGACATATTTAGTAAAATCTGCACACCTTTGGCTATTTTAGTTTGATTAAATGCTTTTGGTTGTAATGGCTCTTATTAGCAGAAGTTTCTTGGAAGCTATGGTTGGATTAACAATAAAGCATGATGTATAATTAGAATTAAGGTCTATAAAAATGTGTGTGATGAAAATATAATCTCATATTACCATAAACTAGTGATATAAAATATAATAAATAATATATAAAAATAACAAAATGGGCAAACTTGCCCCATTATATATGTTTATGGAAAACCTTGTCTTCTGTATGGATACATTTTATAACTGTGTTATAAATATTAACAGCATTTTTTTGTTTCCAAAAGTGTACTTCCAGACTTGCAGCTTATATTAATCATTTCTGAATGTTTAGAAATAGTATCAGTTAAAAATTGTATTTATAGAAACTATGGAAAACAATTATTATATTGTATACTTAAGTCAATGAAAACCACTTACGAATATTATATGAAGGCATAACTTTAATATGACTATGAAATAGTTTTTAATTACCCACACTAGTTATATATAAAAACTCCTTTTGAGAAGTTAGAATTATAATTCAAATGGTAGTATGTGATATAATTAAGATAGATAGATGCTCTAATCATGTTTTATTGGTGCCATTCATTATAATTCGCTTAGATTAAATACTTTCATTATCTTCCTGCCAGATCAGGTCTTTGGGAATATTTTTAAATATGTTTAAGTTTCTTTCAGAATGAGCATTTATAGTATTTTTTGCTGTTGTTGCAGATAAGAATGTGCCTTTTGATGGGAGGACTTCATCTTTCTACAATGAGGAGCAGAATTTCTACATTTAAGGAATAAGAAGCCACTTTATCATTGGGGGGGTATTTAAGCTACATATATTATGGCAACCTTTAATTTGTTGTTGCAATAAATATTGTATCATTTTGTTATGTCTTTGTATGTATAAAAGTGCTCTTAATGGGCTCAGAGTTGTTGGGAATAAACTGCACTATAATAGAAATCTGTTTGAAATTACTTTAAAGTAGGGTGTTTTCTGATCAGTTTATTTCTTGCTTACCATATTTACTATTAACTTATATACCAGTCAGTTAAGGGGTTTTTTTTTGTTCTTTTGTTTTTTGCTGATTAACTTTTTTCCCCACTGGAATTACAAATCCCAACAACCAACTAATATGTAAACATAATTTTAATATTTATTTACCAAAATGTATTTCCCATTTCTGTGGGGAAAAGAAGCCAAATTTATTACTTTGAGTTTGAGTTTTTTAAATATTAATTAATATCTGAGCTGTATGCAAAATAAATATTTCAAAATTCTTTTTAAGGTGGTACAAAATGTGTTTACGAAACCAAATGAAAGACTATACAATTATATTTTAATGTGTATTTTACATGATTTCTAGAAAAATGTCAAAAAACATGCTATTGTATTTTAGCAACATCTTTGTTAACTACTTTGATTAGATATCTCGGAAACTAGTAAATTTCAAAGCCATTTTATTTACAGTATGTGAGAGAGAGAAGTAATGGCAAAAACGTTCTGGTCTTATTATGGTGTAGGTGAGTAAGGAATTAAAGTAAGTGCATAGATTTTGGAGTTAGACCTGTATGCAGAGAATGACTTCATTATCTCTGAAAAAATTATTTAATTCTATTGAGCTTCAGTTTTTCACATTCTAAAAATTAGAGAACTTATTTTTAAAGTTAAAAAAAAATTAGAGAAAAGCATAGGTCACAAACTCAGTTGCTTACAGGGGCCAGAGAGGTAATTTAATTGCCTTTATGTGAGTCAGTATAGGCTAGGTTATGTAGTACTAACAGATGGTCCCCAAATCACACAGGTTACAGCAGGTTTATTTCAGTCATGCTGCCCATTTGTTATGGACTGTGATTCTGCTTTTCACTGTTTTTTCTTCAGGACCAAGGGTAATGGAGAAATCTCTGTCTGCAATATTGCCTTGTAGCTAACTGTCCAGACGTAGTGAACTGCATGCTAATTCATAAGCTTCTGCCCTAAAGTGATATATTTCATTTCCATCTACATTTTAACAAACCCTAAAGCCACTCCAGAGTTCAACAAGGCAAGAATAGGTAATACTCTACTGATGAGGTAAGTTGGAATATTTGGCCACCCCAAATGCCAGCATAGTTTTACCTGTATGCTGACTGGCTTATCAGAATGAGTCAAGTCCCCCTGATGTCAGTGTATTTGCGAGTACTATGTAAGCAGGAACTAAAGTGAAAATACATTTCCTCTTCTAACATGATCACTTCGGTTCAGTTCCCACTAATAGTTACTATGAGGAAATATTTGCCAGTGTTTCTAAATCTTTTAGTTTTAATTTCCAGTAGAAGCCAAGACTCTAAATTTCTTATGTGAAGTTTCCTCATTTTAAAATGTTATTAAACCAGAACACATTTTTGCATTAAATTTAGCCACATACCTACTGTTTTGTGACATTTGAAAATCATATACTACAGTATCAATAATTCATATAACTGCTGTTATTTATAAACTGAATGTTGCAGTAAAACTAAATAGAGGTAAGAATCAAATCTTTTTCTTTAGGGAGTAAAATTTTAATTTTTAAATAATCTAAAGTAATAATAATTTTCATAAATGGTCTCCTAGTTGGTTTTAGAAATGTTACCAAAATGTTCTGAGCAGTGGTAACAGCTTTATTAGAAATATACAGTTTCTCTAGATGACTACTTTAAAAAGAGTATCTTTCAACTGAATGTGGAAATTCTTATATGTTTGTTAAAAATACTCTTATAAATTTCATATAGTCATTCCTGAGCTGCAAATCTACTGTTGTAATCATCATAATAAGCCAGATGGTGCACCAAATTTTAGTTTCATTAGATATATAACAAGGATATGCATGAAATGGGTAGAATTTTCAACCTACAAAGCTATTTGTACATTATAAAATAGCTGGCAATATCCAAAATGTTGTGAATACATGCCACTATCTCCTTTCCCATTTTCTACTTCCTTTTGACTGTTTATTGGTAAGAGCCTAATGTAGGAATTGGAGATCAGTGTACACTAGTGTAATTGCATTCATAGCTCAGTAAGAGACAAAATGGGGAGAAAGGATAAGTTTGAAGCAACTGATAAATGTTCTATGCTTGAACTGGAAGCTTCTGACCACCACATGGGGCTTGAAAATCAAGTGGCTTCTTCCTGCCTAACTTCTCATAATTATTAGGTCAGTAACGACACTTTGAAAACAGACCTTCAGACTGAGTAGTCAGTCTGCACATTGTCAGCTTCTGGCTGGTTTGGGGGTTTAGTTGCCTTACCAAGGATATAATCTATCACCTATCCTCTTTTTTTAATTATTATTTTTGCTACTTTAGTTTTAATTTTATTAATTTTCACTTAGTATAGTTTTACCTAATTTTCTTTTCTAAGTGAAGCAATAAAGGAAAGATAATTTTTTTCTCTCATGCTGGGAGTTAAAAAGAACTTAAAAGAAAAATAATGGAAGGGATGAGTGTAGTGCAATAATGCATTCCACAAACATGTGTGACTGGAATACTTATTCCCTGAGTACTCATCTGGTTACCCCACCACCTTCAAGGAGAGCTTTCATGAAAACTTTACCTTCAGCGACTTACAAGGCTGGCAAAAGTTATTCTCAATACAGATGCTATGCTTGATTTACTAATACAGATGTTTGATATTTTCCTTCATTTCACAATATCAGTCCATCAGAAGATGAATGTTTTAAATCTAAAGTTTCCAGTGTATTTTGTCTGCCCATGCCAATAGCATATGACAAAGTAATAAGAAAAGCAAAACGGAAGAAATTAGGGGAAGGGCCCTCCCTAAAACTTTCATGTCTGGCTAGTTGACAAACCTTGGCTGCTGTATTTTCCACTAAAAGATCCTATTATTGAGTCACAGGAGAAGATCTGTAGTCAGTTTTCTAACTATTTTTGCATCTGACTCTAAAAATATGTATTTTTATTTGGATTTCTTTCATCCTTATTATACAGGTTCCTTTGGTGCCTATTCTATATCGCCAGGGATAAGGCAAAATTATTGAGGTAGATTTTCTCAAATAGGTATTTGGAGCAAAGTAAGCTAAATATCTGTGATAGTTACTTCTCTTAATCTGCCAGGACCCTTTCTGAGGCAGCCTGGGCCCACACCTATTGTTATTACCTAAAAAGGATTAGGAATTCATTTCATTCTTTGATTCTGCTTATCCTCTTGCCTAAAGAAAGTTCCTGAGAGAGAGCAGCTTAGGATGTTTTGTTTTGTTTTGTTTTATTCCTTATCTTCAAAATAGGAAGGATGACAATGATTAAGCCTCAGATTTTAGCTCTTTTCCTCTTACTTTATGTATTTTTCCACTAATCTATTGTTACTATTCCTCTGTGTAGGGTCTGATCTCCGTTCCTAAAATTCCAACTATATTTTACCTAGTAAGCTTCTCATGGACCAATAGCTTCTCATGGATAAATCAACTAAATTTTAGGTAGACTAGTACCATTGTAGTCAGGGAGGTCCAGGAAGCCTGCAGATTTTCTTGTTTCCAAGCAATAGACACATGACCTTTGATTAGTGGCCCTTAGCTTGTCAGATTTGCAATACACCTTACCCAGAGCTTTTGACTTAAATCCTAAAATCAAAGGTAAGATCAGTAGATGCCATCTTCTAGAAAAGATGGATCATTTCTGCTGATGCTTATTTCTTTCTTGGAATGTGGGAAGCTAGGCTCTGAAAGTAAGCATCCCAATTCTTTTGACTTGTCCTTTCTAATGGATTTCAATATTCTGTTTTCCAGATATGGATAAGTGAATTTTATTGCACAGTAATCCATAGTGGGTGTTTTTTTGACTCTCGATGATAAAATAGCCTTTGACGTACAGGGATAGATTAATCAAGCTTATTGCTCTTATCCATAGGAGTCTGCTACTTATTGCTAAATTAGTTGCTATCAAAGCAGTTACCATTATTCCTAGCAAAAGCACATACTCTGGATAATTTCTCAGTTTTATTTACTTTTGACTCCTTTATGATTTACATGGTATAGAAAATAAATATATCTGGAGACCTGACAGCTAAACTTTCAGCAGGATCAAAAGGGCTATTCATAGAAGTGCTGAAGAACAAGATTTCTTTTCTGCAGGAAATGTGATGATTCCTAGCCTATAGAAATCTTTTTAAGTGTACATGTGCTGATCCCACATTCAAGAATTCATATTATATTGGCATAGAGAATACCCTAAACATCTTTACAGGTAGAAAGTGACTCTGCTGTAACATCAGATTAAGATCCTCAGCCATTCCAAAAAGGAACCACTTCATGATTAAGAGCAGAGCTACAGAGACTAACAACAGACCTTTTGTTAAATTCTGGCTTCATCATTTCCCTCAACTTAGTTATCTTCAATATTTCTTTTTCCAGTCTCCTATTCTCCAATATAAATAGTTTGGGCCAATTAAACACCAGTGTGCTAAATGGCTTAGATTCGTTAATCTATTCAATCCTTATACTAATTCTTTGAGGGAGAGATTATTATCCTCATTTTTCAGAGAGGATAAACTCAGAAAGATTGAATAATTTACCCCAAATCAACCGTCTTGAAGGTAGCAGAATGGCCTATTGAATATGAATTCAGGAAGTTTATTTTTACTAGTGTAAATTGCAGTGCGTTTCCAATAAAGGATAAGGTTGCTTATAAATGTATATACGAAAAAATGAATTTGAGCAGGTGAGGAAGTTGAGGCACAGGGAAACAAAAGGTAGGAAGATCATGCTGTGATTTTATTGTCTGACATCTGATGAAATTCCATGTACTAACTATAAATTGTGCCTTAAATGTCACTCGAGAGAGAGGCAAAGCTATTCAGTTATTGCTAACACAGAACAGAGGGAAACTTCCCAAGTTCTCAAGGAGTAATGTAATGGAGGCTCTCTGGTATACAGCAGTGAACACTTTCTTCAGCATCTTTACAATAAACCTTCAGAATCCATCATTCAGATCTTTCTTATAATATCTTGTAATATAAACTACTGGCGTTGCACTGTATTATAATTCAGAAAATTAACTTCACAGAAAAGGAAAGTAATCCTGTTTGTATGCAACCATCTACTGATTTATGTTAACTGAAGGATAAATCTTAATAGCATCTAAGGCAGCCTTTCCTAAAATAGTCTATAAAATAACAGTCTATCAAAAGAGCCAGTATCTCTCCTTTGCTTCTCTGATATATTTCTTGCTAATTTGTTTGTTTGCTTTTCCTCCTCTCCTTCTCATTTTGTTTGTAGCTTTCTCTACTTTTAGGTTTCTCCTAAATCCTTTCCTGGTCATACTCTGGTCTCTTCCTAGGTATTACTACTTATAAAAAAAAAGTTATACATAAACAATGTCAAGTCAAAAATTGCATCAGGCAGAGTAAAAAAGGCAAAGATTTTATTCAAATCTATTACAGTAGTCGAGAGAGGCCAGAACTAACTCAACTCAACTCCACTGAACCTAAGAGCAGAAAGATTTTTAAGTGCTGGGATGAGCTAGTCAAAGTACTGGGGGATCTTGGGGAAAATCCTAGGTCACCTATGTTTGCTAATTGGCTTTATCCAAAAGAAAAATATCTTACTGAGGAGATAATTTTGCAACTTGGTGCTACCAAAGTTAGGTTCCTACTCTTCTACAAAACCAAGAGATAAGGGTACTATCTGCCTTGATGGTTATTGAATCTTCCAATACATGGCTCCCAGGTCCCTAAGAAAGATTTTCCCAGGTTGTAAAACTGTCAAGAGGTTGTTAAAAAGATTTACATTTCAAAGGGCAGAGACAATTGACAGTTGTTAATTGGCTAAAGCAAATACTGGAAGGAAGATAGGGGGTAAGGCAACCTGAGCAAGGATGAAGCCTGTCGCCTGTCAGTTTAGTCCAGATGAGGGGAATGTAATGTTAAAGCCTGGTTGTTCATCAGATTACTACTGACAAATGTGTATTTTCTTAAATTTTCTCTGACACAACCTATATATTCAAACCCCCATATATACTTTCCGCCCCCACACGGAGGCCCCATAGCTCCCTCAAACTAATGATCATCCTCATACAAACTAGACCTTAATATATATATAAAACAGTCAAAGGGCATTTGGCAGTACCCAGTGTAATCTTTTTCCCGGTTAAAATTATTTGGCATATACTCTATTGGCTATACCATTCATATCTCCATTTGCCATTTTTGTTGTGAAATAAATGTTTTATGAGAAAATCCTTTCTCTGTTGCTGGCTACCATCTCAGTCAACCTCCAAACTGAATTAAGTCTTCCACCCAGGCCCGTATACTAATTAAGCTCTTCAGTTTCTATAAGAGAATGCTAACTCTAGCTCCATATCAGCATTTGAGTCTATTTTTAATTACATGCAGTATTTACACATCTGGATTTTGTCAAATTGATTTATCAAAAGCTTACTAACAAGAAGTTTTTATAAATATCAGTAGTAGAAATCACTGGCCACCAATTCCTCTATATTCTGAATTTTATTCTTAGTTTAATTCAGGCTCCCAGCAGCTATAAAACTGGACTTCATTGTTTTTCATTTTGTAAAATTGTTTTGGACTTTCTGGCATTATACCTTTGCTGAAGAGATATAAAATTGTGAAGGACAAGGTTTTATTTAACTTATTGACAATGAGTAAGTTGTATACTACATCACACCAATCTTTTTTACAAGAACCTATGAGAAATGTTTACTTCAAATTATTGTGTCCCCATTGAGCAGCTAGTTTGATTTTTATTTTATACTCCAGTAATTTTGCAATTGGATTACTGATTCTTTTTCTTTGTCCACAAAACTCCAAGCTGAACCAGTAGCCCCTGTTTAGCAAAGTACAACACTTTATGGTATCATTTTGTATATGCACCTCATCCCTGGAGTTTCAGTTTGTTTACATGGCTGCATGTGATCAAAAACCCAAATAAGAGACTTTTTTCTAATATCTTCAAGTCAGGAAGTCTGTGGTTGCTAGTGCTTCTTTTATAGCTCAAGGAATTCAGGGTCAGAGTCTCTAAAAATGTCTTGGTATTTCTTTCATGTTCTCAAGATGGTTTTTCCAGCTGCAGGCATCATGCCTTTGTTTGCAAAAGGAAGGAAGGCCCAGAGGAAAATGGTTGGTTCTGATAACAGGTGTTCCTGCCATCTGTTATTTCATGTCAAACCTCCTCAAAACCTAGTAGCTTAAAACAGATCATATCATCACAAATGGTTCTGCGTACTGACACAGGATCAGCTGACTCTCCTTACTTGGGATCTCTCATGTGACCACAGTCAGACTGGGGCTGAGGCCAGAGGCATGCGGAGGCTTAACTGGGCTGAAGGCCAAGTTGACACACATGTGGCTGAGTTCCTGCTGGCTATTGACTCGGGGCTCAACTGAAGTGCCTACACATGGCTTTGGCTTCTCATAGTATGGAAGCTGGGTTCTGAGAGAGAGCTTCCCAAAAATGAGTGTTAAAAATGAAATTGGAAGGCTTTTTATGACTTAGTCTAGTTGTTTGAAAATACTGCTTCTCTTACATCCTCTCAGTCAAGAAAATAAGTAAGGTAATCAGATTCAAGGGAAAGAAATTAGAACCTACCTTGTCATGAGAAGCAGTGTGGGTGGGCATAAAGACAAGGAATCCTTAATGGCCAGTTTTGGAGACTACCACAGTCTGCTCTCTGGATACCAATATTCACATCCCTTCCACCTGCAAAACAGAGAAGCCCTCTCTAATATCCCCCAAGTTTTATTATAAATAAAATTGTGTATAGAGTCTAGGATTCATCATTTAAATCAGGTTCAAGGGAAAGTGAGAGTCCGGTTTCTCAGATGCAGTTTCTCAGGTATGATTTCTCTCTAACAGAAGGTCTTTGAACTAAAGAAACATGTTATCTTGCTCAATAAATTCAGTAAGTCATCTGCTCAACACTTTCAATATTAAAGTGGTGATACAAGGTATGAAATTCACAGACACACACACAAGAAAAAACCACTCCTACTTTAAAAAGTGCTGGGGTCTGACAGGAGGCACATAGCAGTCATTCACTCATCTACAGAGAATCTAAAGTCTAGCAGACACATATCCCCAGTTCCCTGACTGGGACCGAGTCCTACACCCTAAGCAGAGGTCTCTGTGCCACTTGGGCATGCTCTCTAGGTTTATGACTCCACACTCTAGACTTCCCTTCTTTTCATTTAGAACTGGCTTCTTCCATTGAGTAATTTTCACAATCTATTTTCTGCCTTTAGAAGGTTGGAGCCCCAGGGCTCTTTTATTTTGAACTACCTCTATCCTTTTAAGCCCAGTTATAATGGGGTTCACCTCATTAGACAAAGGCATCCCTACAGTATTTTTTTCCAGAGAGACTCTTCTCTACTTTGGGCTGAGTCTTGATGGGGTGGGGTCATATCCTTAAGATTATGAATATTGTCTTTTTTAGCTAGTTCTTTATCTCATCCTATGCATCTAACAGAAACCAATTGGCACTTTCAACATTCTGCATGGAAATCTCCTGAGCCTGATATATTAATTAGTAGGACCATTTTCTATTTTGTATATGTCTATAGCATGTTATCACTGAACTTTGTGCCTCTAAAAGGTCTCTTACAACCTAGTTTCAAAAGTTCTTGAATATTACTTCTGCTATATCCTATCAGTCAAATCAGTCACTAAGACCATTCTAGATTCATGAAAGGAAGAATTAGATGTCACTTCTTAATATGTGAAGGAACATGCATATAAAGAAAAGGAAGGAATTTTTGGTGGCCTTTGGGGATTATCTACAGCATCAGGAAAGTAATGTTTCCAGAAATCCTTAGCATACTTAAACTTTTCTCATCAGCCAAAATCATTTCAGAATTTGGTAAGGGACAGCTTTTTTTTTCCCCTGTGGGTTGATTGCCAAACCACAAAAAATAGGAGTCCCCTTAATGAGGAGGAAGGGAATGTGCATTTGATAGAACACTTAACACATTTCCTATAGTGCATACCTTGACATTATATACACACCCTTCTTCCAAACAGCAGAATATAACCACCTCTTTTCCAATGGAGACATCCCAAATTCTCTTCCAGTTACTGCATTCAACTCAAAATTCAAAATGTGTGATCTTGATGATGAGTATTCTCACCAATAGGACAACTTGTAGTTCCTAGTTGTTTGGCAGTTTATTAACTGAAAGATAAATTTTATCTGTCCCCAAAACATGCATAATGTCGGAGAATACATGGATCAACTGTTATGAACATATCCAATTGAGAAAGAATAAAAAAAATACAAAGAAGTAACATCCATAGCAATTTTGAAATTCTGTTGATCAGGAATAGCTTGGACTTCCTGAACTAGTGGCAGAGCGAGCTCTGGTCAGCCAGTCTTTTACTCATATTTCATTTCTGTGGTCCCTGGCTCTGCCCTCTGAGATCTGACACTTCAGCCTCTTGCACACTTTTCAAAAGTAATTACCTGTGATTGTGTGTTGGGAGAGCCTGGGAATTGTCTCACATCTTTTTTAGTGGAGTAATAACCATCACAAGAATTTGCAATCAGACTGGGTGTTTGGTGACCATATGGTTCTATCAGAGCATTAGTTTGTATGTTACTCATGTCCAGTCACTATCCTATAGATGTAAGATAGCCGGAGAGCTTACCTAATTAAGATTTTTAATCTTGCATTCTCTTTATTGACTGTCATTTAATTTCTGCCTACTCTCCCTCCCTTAACAGCCATTGCCTTGAGGTAACTTAGTATACTGGGGAAGGCCAAACCCTTAATCTCATTATTGTCATCATACTGGCTGCATTTGGTTGGCTACTTACAAGTTTTATCTCTTGCTAAGGCTGCTTTGCTGTCCTTGCAATGGCTTCTATTTAGGATCAAAAAACATGTTTTCATTTTTTAGCTTTCTAATGCTCAAAATGATCAGATTTTCTGGCAATAGAGATGTCAGGCTGTAAGGAGAGAGTACTTTTCTTACTAAAGGGTCATTTTCTCCCACCTGTGCTTCTAAGCACTCTACCTCTCACTTGGGGTCATTTAACTCCCTAGGTGAAAAATCTTGATTTTTCCTAACGGTGGTGGTCCAGCCAGCACAGCCAACAACACTCTGGTTAGTCCTATAGTTTCCAATAATACAGCCTCCATCAGTGCATAGTTTGCTTCACAAAATTCATCAGATGACACTTTGACCAAATATTTTCCCTTATATTTAAAATGTGACCAGTTTTCTGGTGTTGAGTGTCTTAAGTCCTGAATTTTCATCTCTCTACTTTATCCCTTAAGTCAATTCATATTTTAGTTCCTATTACTTATAGCAACAGATTTCTAGTAACAATTAGAGTCATTCACAGTACTTATGTAAAACAACAGTGCATTTTTAATAATTTAATTTGCAATGTTAGTTCAGAAAATCCCCAGAAAGACCAGAGGAAAAAAAACTGTTCAAGGGAAACATCCTGTTGCTATGTCATCACCTGACACTAATGACACTAGGAACTGGATAACAGAAACTGGTATAGCTGCCCCAGAACAACATACCTCTGTCATTATACATGCCAAAAGATGACATCTGCCCACCCAAAGGCTGACTCACTTTGCTCCATTCCATCTCCAAAATTCTACTTGGTGTTGCTAAGCGTCCTGAGGGCTGCAGTTCTTAGCTTTAAAACCATTATTTACAGAAGGACAAGCTAAAAAGGATGAAAGAATGGATTTTGAATAAGTGGATACATAGAATTTGCCACCACTGGTTTTCATTGAATTTCCCTTCCATTTTGAGAAGCAGAGCATAGTAGCAAATAAAACAAAGTAGATTCAGCCCCAAGACTTCAGTTGCATCCATACTCCCTTAGCTGGGTAGTCTTGGGTATTACTTATTTTTATATACCTCAGTATCTCTGTTTTAAAAGCTGGGATTAATAATACATATCATAAGTTTAGTGTAACAACTATAAAAGATAATGCAAATTGTAATTAGCATAGGATCTATATAAAGCCAATTTTCAATAATAGTTATTGCTATCATATTATTTCCATTTTGAGGCAATCTCAGCTTATTCTCAATTTGAAAATTTAATGTATTTAGAATATTTATTTAATATACTTATTTAGAAAAGGTACTTATTGATTTTGAAGTTTCTTTTTGGAATGAGACATGGCTTAAATAAATACAGATAGTTCTGTTAAAATATTGAAAAATTTGCATGAAAATTTACTTAGAAATTAAAAAGTATCTCACAATTTTTCAGGAAGAGCTATAAAAGCTTTCTTTACAAAGTTTATCACCTCACATTTCTGTTTCCATCATGGATACTGTTATTGAGTCGTAATATTTAGTCACAAATTCCACAAAATTTTGTTAAGCACCTACTATGTACTAGTCTTTCTGCCTAAAGATGAAAGGAGTGACAAGATTCTACCCACATAAAGTTTATATTCCAATAAGGGAGACAGACAATACACAAACATAGATAAAATGATTACTGACTGTGGTAAGTACTAGGAAGGAAATCCTAGTTGCTATGTTAGAAAAGTATTGGTAGGGGTTCCTCAAAAAACTCAAAATAGAAATACCATTTGACCCAGGAATTGCACTCCTAGGAATTTACCCAAAGAATGTAGGATCCCAGTTTCAAAAAGACAGAAGCACCCCTATGTTTATCACAGCACTATTTACAGTAGCCAAGAAATGGAAGCAACCTAAGTGTCCATCAGTAAATGAATGGATTAAGAAGATGTGGTGCATATACACAATGGAATATTATTCAGCCATAAGAAGAAAACAAATCCTACCATTTGCAACAACATGGATGGAGCTAGAGGGTATTATGCTCAGGAAAATAAGCCAGGTGGAGAAAGACAAGTACTAAATGATTTCACTCATCTGTGAACATAAGAACAAAGCAAAAACTGAAAGAACCAAACAGCAGCAGACTTCACAGAACCCAAGAATGGACTAACAGTTTCCAAAGGGAAAGGGACTGGGAAGGATGTGTGGGAAGGGAGGGATAAAGGGAATAAGGAGCATTACGATTATCACACATAATGCGGGGGGGGGGAGCACGGGGAAGGCAGTATAGCACAGAGAAGACAAGTAGTGATTCTATAGCATCTTACTACACTGATGGACAGTGACTGTAATGGGGTATGTGGTGGGGACTTGATAATGGGGGGAATCTAGTAACCACAATGTTGCTCATGTGATTTTATATTAATGATACCAAAATAAAAAAATAAAAAAGTATTGGTAGGGACAGGGTATGCTACTTAACATAGAATTCAAGAAATGTGCTGCCCTAAGAGGGTACACTTAAAATGAGATCTGGAGGAATGAAAAGAGATAGATGCATGAAAAAACAGTGGGAAAACGTTACAGGGAATTGCAATTTCAAAGTTTCCTAAATGGAAATTAATTTGAATTGTTACAGAAACTAAGAGAATACCAGGGCGCCTGGGATTTAGTGACTAGCAAGAGAGACTAGTGGCAAAGTTAGGAAGCCAACATGGGCCTGAATATGCAGAGCTATAAAGGTCTGACATGAAGTTTGGGTTTTATTGTAACTGAAATGCAAATAGGAAGCTATGGAAAAGTTTCAAATAGGGAACTGATCTAATCTAATTTGTGTTTAAAATGATCCCTCTGGCTGTTTTTTAAAGACTATACATATACATACACATATACACACACTGTATATAATATATATGTGTATTTATTATATATAGTGTGTCCTGACACATACCTAACTGTCCATTATATACTTAATGGAGTGAGCTAAGAAGAAATTGAGAAAACTAGTTGGGAGGCTTTTGAAATAAATAGGTGGTATATGGAACAAAGGTGCTGAGAGATAAAATGGATCTAAATGGATGATACCTGATACAATTTAGACATAAAACAAACCAACCAGGCCTATGGATGGATTGGTTGGAGGCAATAAAGAAAAGAGAGGAGTCAAAATGACCCCGTTTCCCTGCTTCAGTAATTGTGTCAGTTGTAATATTCTAACAGAGATAGGGAAAAATTAACAAAAGATTAGGATTGAGTATTTTCTGGGGATGACCAGTAAGTCAATATTTTCTCTCATGTTCAGTTTAAGATTTCATTGTAATGGGCAAGTAATGAAATCAAATAGACAGTTGGTAATGGGACAGGAACACAAAGGTAGTGAGATATGCATTGAGTTTTGCTAAAATGCAATGGAACCTAAATCCATGGCTCTTTGATGGAGACAAAAATACTGTGTATTATCAACATAAAGACAATACTTATTATGGGGTAAAAAGTGAAATCACCTAGGGAGCATGTGTTTACAGAAGTCATAAGATCACTGAGAAACCTCAATGTTCAGAATCTGTGAACAACTCTCAATTATATATTTCTTGATTTAGCAGATTACAGATTACTGAAAAGATGCATGCATATGTCTGTGTGAGTAATATTTGATTTTGAAAAAAAAGTTGAAATATATGGGGTCATTGGTCACCTAGGGAGAGTATGTAGACTTAGTAGAGGGCCCCAGAATGAATTCTGAGAAACTTCATTTTTTAAAGGTTTAGTGGAGAAGTATATGTGTAAAAAAAAACTTAAAAAAAAAACCCTACCACTAAAATAGAGGAAAAATGGTGACACCATGGTCCTAAGTGGAAAATGGGAAATGTTTTAGGAAAGATGGAGTGGTCAACTATATCAGATATTGCTGAAAGCTTTAATAGCGTGACATATTGAGTTGAGAAATGTGAAATATATTGGTGACCTTATTAGATTAGTATCATTTAAATGATGGATTTAAGCTAAAAATAGTAAGCTTAAGACTGAATTTGAGATCAACATAGAAAACACTTAATTTTTTTTTATAAACATGAGTGAGGAAATGGGACTCAGAAGGAATCAAAGTCCTTTAGAAAGCAAGGATGATAGGAATCTAGAGTTCAAGGGGAGAGTTTGATATTTTATAGGAGCACAAAGTTTTCTTTAGAAATAAAAAGAGGGAAGGAGAAGTTGAATGCAGACACTAATAGGATTGAAAAATTAGTGATGAAGAAATGAGGGATTTGACAGTTGACTTTGATAGACAGTAAGAATGAAATATAAAAAATAAGGAAATCTTTTTTTAAAAAGGAGATGGTATAAAATAGCAATTTGAGCCAGTAGAAAAGCAAAATTACAGGGAAAATATGGAATTCCTTAGTGCTCAGTGGTATATAGTGTTTCAATGCTACTGATTGTAATTGAAAAGGAAAACCAGATACGATAGTCCCACCATATCCACAGGGATATGTTCCAAGACCCCTACTGGATGCCTGATATCATCTACTGAACCATATATATGTATACATGTATGTATGCTATGTTTTTCCTATACAATACCTATGATAAAGTTTAACTTATAAGTTAGGCACAGTAAGAGATTAACAATAATAACTAATAATAGAATAATTATAACAATATACTGTAATAAAAGTCATGAATGTGCTCTCTCTCTCTCTCTCTCAAAATACTTTATTGTGTACCCACCCTTCCTCTTGGGATGATGTGAGATGATAAAATGCCTACATGATGAAATGAAGTGAGGTTAATGACAAAGACATTGTGATACAGCATTAGGCTACTATTGGCCTTTTGGCTTCTGTTTGAAAGAGAACCATCTGCTTCCACATCACTGTTGATCATGAGTAATAGAAACCTTAGAAAGCAAAATCACAGATAAGGGAGGACTACTATTAGTGATTAATTGCTAGTTAATATCTCAGGTTTCTCAGAATACTTTTGGCCACAAGCAAGACAAAATCTCAAATCAACTTAACCGATAAGGGAGATTTATTTTCTCAAGTTAAAAACAAAAAACAATATTATGTTTTTCCATGGTTTGTTGACTCAGTGGTTCACAGTAACCAAAAGTCCATTCCCCTAGATATTCTCAAAGTATTGGTCTTTTCTGTGGCTAGCTTCCCTCATAGTTGCAAAAGGGCTGCCAGTGTTTTAGAAGCCATATGCACACAACTAGGCAAAAAAGATGGATCATAATACCACTATCACTTCATAAGGAGTAAAGAAACTCTTTCTGAAAGTGATTTAGAAAACTTTCTTTCATTAGCCAAAATTCTGTCATATTTTCATGCTCCACCCACCCCCCATGTGCAATGGGGAACATGGTTGGCTTGGTCCAATCAGAACCTAATCTGGGGTTAAATCAGCTTTCCCTAAATTACCCGAAGAATAGTATGGCTATAAAGAAAAAAAAAAACTTCTGTTTGAAAGGGAATGGGAAATGAGTATTGTGTAGACATTAAGCTATTTATTAAGCTATTTAAATTATAGTTGGGTAGAACTAGGTTTAGGTTTTGCCTAATGAGTACAAAAGAAAGAAGACAAGGCATTTGGGAATGCAAGTAAAGATTAAAATGATTAACAATGGAATTGAAGCTGGACAGTTAGAGAAATGAAAACGTGATAGACTGTGAGAAAGTGAAGAGGCCATGGGTTGGTGATCTTAAAGGAGTCAAAATGATTACAATACTATTAAAAGTAATATTACTTTACAATATCATTAAAAGTAAAATTTCCAGACGGATAATGGTTTGGGGTTGTGAGATATTTGAAACTATGATTGTGAGGATAGACTTTCTAGTATTCATTCTCACTAGTCTTTTAATATTTGCCTTTTAATGGTAGGATGTAGTTTTACAAAATGAGTCATATGGCCCAAGACTATTTTTCCCATAGGGTACAAAAATTGGGCTTAAAGACAAGTTTCAACTATTAAAGAGTTGAGATCACTACTGAAATGCATTTCATTAAGATTTAGGAGGTATCTCAGTATCTCAGTTAATGGTAGGAATAAATAGATATTACACTGGAAAATACTAAAAAGGAAATAAAGTGTATAATACATAAGAAGTATGCATAATATTATCTTTTGCAGGCATAAAAAACATGGTATATAAAGAAATCACCATGGACTTAATTGACCTATTCTGTAGTTTGTTACCAATCCATTACCTTAAAAAAAATGAATACCATTATCTAAAATTTTGCTTAATTAAATAGAATTAGAAATAGTGAGGGATGATATTTAATGTGCAGATATGAAGAATGAACCTTTAATAAATTCTGTTCCTTAGTGGAGATCTATATTTTATTTTCTGTTCATTTCTTTCTTTTGTCTTTGTACCCAAGCAGGATGCATTTGGTTCTTAGTGTGCTCCCCAGCAGAGCGGATACCTGTGCATGTCAGCTGAAGCAACATCAACACCTGCCAAAGTTCTTGTTAGAGTCAGACTGTACCTTATAGCTGTGTCTCACCATCAAAGTTGGCTGACTGATATGGTTTAGTTTATGTTTCCATGATTAGCAGGCTGTGTTTTATGCAAAAATATCTATTGGCCAAGCATCAGGGTGCATAAACATAGCTGCCCCTACTTAGAGGCTTGCTTTCTTATTTTTATTTGTCTTAAAGTTTAAAACTACTACTGCCTTCAAAGGTTAGGGAAAAGTCAGCCTCATAGAGTAGGCCAGATGTTGTGTACATTAGTTAAGTTCTATGCCAAAATGCATTAATTATTTATGAACTTTTTCTTAAATGTTTCACCTGGAAAAAAATATTTCTACTTCCACTGTTCTTAGACTTCAAAAGGGAAAGTTATTGTAATAACTTTGTATAGTGACAAATGGTGAATATACTATCATGGTGAACACTTCATAATGTATATAATTGTAGAATCTCTGTGTTGTATACCTGAAACTAATATAATACGTCAACTATAAAATACATAAAAAATCCTTAGACATATAAAAAAATAGATAAAACAAAAAGGGAAAGAGTAAATAAATGACACAGAAAAAATTAAAGCAAGGATAAATCTTCTAAAACCTTAGAATTTTTTAAATACAGTTTCCATGTGGAAATACTAAAGATAATGAAATATTTATATTAAATAGAGGACAGGTTTTCTGAATTTAGTATTATCCTTTTTTCACATTAATGTAATTGCTTTAACCACTTTTTACTTTTGGAAACTTCAATCACTTCTATTCAACTCAGCAATGATTTAATGATCACTTATTACTTGGCGAGTACTAGGCTGATGCATTAGGAAATAAAAATGATGGGTATTTGCCCAACCCTCAAGGAACTTAGATTATGTATAGTGCTTTAAAACCAAATGATTCCAGCATTTTTTTTTAGTTACATAAGCCCTCTAGATTTTGTTTCAAATATATGTTTTGAAGACATAGTCCACAACAGAAATTGCTATAAAAATTTATTCTAAACATACATATAATAAAAGAGATATCTTCCAAAGAATCAAAACTCACTCTTTCTTGATACTTCTCTGCATTGTTCTTATTTACCTCATTGTTTCCCTTAGGGCTTTGTAAGGAATATATGTTTGCAAATTTTCTCTCCACTGATTCTTTGATCAATTTGTTTCCCTTTGTATTCCCTTTATATTCAATGAATTTTTCATACTACCCTCAGCTTAGTATACTTTACACATTTCATTGATGTGCCGCTCTATCAGGTTCCATCTATCAATGGAACCATGAAGAAGTTAATAAATAATTTACTGCTTTGCTTGGAAGAGCACAAGTTTTCTGGCCCTAGGAGCATAATGGAAGATCCATCTGTTTGTCAAATATATGCCAGATGAAGCAGCAGCTCAAAATCCCATATTCCAGCCTTAAAGTGTTTTATATATGCATGGATATCATTTTGGACCAGAAAAAGTAGAATAAACAGATCACAAATTAAATGATATCTTAATGATATGTTTTGAAGTACATTACCAGTTAACAGAAACTCTTTTTTCACTGCAGAAGTCTAGTACTACCTTAGAAATCCAACATTTTAATCCTGTGTTCTGAAATCAAAGGTTTTTCATCATAAAAATTTGGAAAATTCAAATTCAGACTCTATAAAATTAAAACAACCTGGTGTCCTATCATTGTAACATGTTGTATGTGCATGGACACACTCAAACATGCAAATGCATAAATATACATACATGAACAGTTACTTTTTAATTTTAAAGTTAATATATGCTGTTTTATAAGTAGTCTTTAACACAATGTTTTTACTGACTCCATGTATTCTATTCTGTAGAATAGTGTAGCTTATGTGATCAAACCTTAGTATCAATCATTTATTTCATTTCTGACTTATTATAAAGAATGCTAAAATAAACATCCATTGTATATATATACATATATATATATATCTGCATAGATCTCACTGTGTAGGATAAATTATAGAAGTCACGATGCTAGATTAAGTACACAAGGATAACTGCTCTCATTTCTACAAATACATATAAATAGTTTATAAAATGATAAAACAATATCACAATGCTTAAAAAAATACAGGAGCAAGAAATATTTTGGAAGTCAAAATAGGAAATGAAAGCCTATGGCACAAAAGATGCTGGAATCAGAAGCAGGAGTTGAGTCTAAATTTCAACCCTTGGAGCATGTTGGAGAAAGATGGTAGCATGAGAAGTGAGGGAGAAACCTCCTCCCAAAATTACATAGAACACAAAAATACAGCAAATACAACTAATCCTGAAAGAGTGACCAGAGGATGCAAAACACTGCCTACATCTGGAGAAAAGAGAAGACCTCATAGAAAAGAGTAAAGTCACAAAGCAGCAATCTGGCAGGAACCAAGCCCTCCCTCAACCCCAGCCCACAGACAGGAGGAAGAGACACAGAGTGGGGCGGGAGTAGAAGCCCAGGACTGATGAACATCCAGCTCTGCTCCAGGAACACAAACCCACATTACATGGTGCTCTGCAGATGAGTGGGGTTGGAAAGCAAAAACTGGGAGACTACTGAGATTCCAGCTGCTTCTGGAGAACAGGTACACAAAACTGGACCCCTAGGACAAAAAGGCAAGCAGTTTAAAAGACTTCTAGCAGCGAGAGGCATGCTAATGGAGCAAAGGTTGCACAGAGCTCACTGCTCAGGAGAAGGGGCCAGTGGACAAAATTTTCCTGGCACACTCAACCCAGCAGGTTGGAAACACTCTGGAGCTTTAGACATTCCATCCACTTGTCTGGCAATGCAGCCCCAAGGCACCCCCAGGGCACTATGCAGCCTGCCACTCCTTCCTGCTGTCAGATGTAGGTCCCAATCACCAGCTGCCCCTGCATGCCAGGATCAGACTTTAGCTCTTCCTACAGAAGCTACAGGTGCATAGCACAGAGGCTCCTCCCTATGCACTTGGACCACTGGACCTGGCAGTAGAGGCAGGTGCTATAGCTGGGAAGGTAGGAAAGAGCTCTTTCATCCTGGCAGGTGCTGATTCTGCTCGCCTGTGACCACTACCATTGCTACAGGTGCTTCACAGCTCCAGAGAGTAGAGCTTCTGGGCACTAGAGGGTGCTGCCTACATCAATTATTATTCCATAGTAATCACTTAAAAAATGAAATGGTAAAACAACTTTGTCCAAACAAAACTGCAGGAAAGAATGCAGAAAGAGGGCTAAGTGAAACTGAAATCACCCCTCTTGTTGATGAAGATTTCCAAATAAAAATCATAAACATGTTCACAGAACTACAGAAAAATATTCAAGATATCAGGGAGGACTTCAAGAAAGAGATAGAAACTTTGAAAAATACAGTATCTGATGAAACATGCAATGGTGGGATTTAAAAGATTATAAAAGGTAGAGGAGATGGTAAATGAAAAAGAAATAAGAGAACAGGAAAACAAAGAAGCTGAGGCACAGAGAGAAAAAGGATCTATAGGAATGAAAGAATAATAAGAAAACTGTGTTATCAATCCATGCAGAACAATGTTTGCATTACAGGGATACCAGAAGAAGAAGAGAGAGAAAGTCTCTTAGAGGAAATAATTGCTGAAAACATCCCCAATCTGGAGAAGGAAATAGTCTTTCAGGTCATGAAAGTGCAGAGATCTCCAAAAACAAGGGACCCTAGGAAGACAACAACATGATATATAATAATTAAAAAGGCAAAGATAAAGGACAAGGAGCGAGTATTAGAAGCAGCAAGAGAGAGAAAAAAGATCACATACAAAGGAAAGTCCATCAGGCTATCATCAGACTTCTCAGCAGAAACCTTACAGGCCACATGGGAGTGGCATGATGTATTTAATGCAATGAAGAAGAAGGCATCCAACCAAGAATACTCTACCCAGTAAGATTATCATTTAAATTTGAAGCAGGAATTGAACAATTTTCAGATAAGCAAAAGTTGAGGGAATTTACCTCCCACAAAGCATCTCTACAGTGTACTTTAAAGGGACTGCTCTAGATGGAAGTGCTCCTAAGGCTAAATATCTGTCACCAGAAAAACTAAAAGTAAAAGAAGTAGACCAATTAATTAATTATTAAGCAAATGCAAAATTAAATCAACTACTCACAAAATTATTCAAGGGATATACAAAGAGTACAGAATATGACACCTAATATATAAAGTGTGGAGGAGGAAGAAGGGGGGGAAAACCCTTTAGATTGTGTTTGAAATACCATAATAAGAAAGTTAATGCAGACTGTTTGATAATAAGGAAGGTGCCCTTGAACCTTTGGTAACCACAAATCTAAAGCCTGCAATGGCAATAAGTACATAGCTATTGATAATCACCTTAAATGTAAATGGACTGAATGTACCAATCAAAAGATACAGGGTTACAGAATGGATAAAAAAACAAGATCTGTCTATATGCTGCCTACAAGAGACTCACTTCAAACCCAAAGACATACACAGACTAAAAGTGAAAGGATGGAAAAATATATTTCATGCAAATATTAGGGAGAAAAAAGCAGGAGTAGCAGTACTTACATTAGACAAAATAGATTTCAAAACAAAGCAAGTAACCAGACATAAAGAAGGACATTACCTAATGATAAGGGGGTCAGTCCAACAGGAGGATATAACCATTATAAATATCTATGCACCCAACACAGGAGCACCTACATATATGAAACAAATACTAACTGAATTAAAGGGGGAAACAGAATGTAATGCATTCATTTTAGGAGAATTCAACAATCCACTCACACCAAAGGACAGATCAACCAGACAGAAAAAAGTAAGGAGACAGAGGCACTGAACAACTCATTAGAACAGATGGACCTAACAGATATCTACAGAACTCTATACCCAAAAGCAGCAGGATATACATTTTTCTCAACTGCACATGGAACATTTTCCAGCATAGATCACATACTAGGCCGCAAAAAGAGCCTCAGTAAATTTAAAAAGATTGAAATTGTGCTAACCAGCTTCTCAGACTACAAAGGTATGAGACTAGAAATAAATTATGCAAAGAAAACAAATAAGGCCACAAACACATGGAGGTTTAACAACAAGCTCCTAAATAATCAATGGTTAAATAACCAAATTAAAACAGAAATAAAACAATATATGGAGACAAACAAAAACAACTCAACACCCCAAAACCTGTGGGATGCAGCGAAGGCAGTTCTAAGAGTAAAGTATATAGCAATACAGTCTTACCTCAAAGAAGAACAATCCCAAATGAACAATCTAAACTCACAATTAATGAAACTAGAAAAGAAGAACAAATTGAGGTCCAAAGTCAGTAGAAGGAGGGACATAATAAAGATCAGAGCAGAAATAGATAAAATTGAGAAATATAAAGCAACAGAAAGAATCAATTAAACCAGGAGGTGGTTCTTGGAGAAAATAAACAAAATAGATAAACCCCCAGCCAGAGTTATCAAGAAAAAGAGTACACACATAAACAGAATCAGAAGTGAGAGAGGAAAATGGGACTACATCAAACCATAAAAAGCTTCTGTAGAGCAAAGGACACTATCAGCAGAACAAAAAGGCACCCTACAGTATGGGAGAATATACTCGTAAATAGCGTATCTGATAAGATGTTAACATACAAAATGTATAAAGAACTCACACACCTCAATACCCAAAAAGCAAATAACCCAATTAAAAAATGGGTAGAGGATCTGAACAGACACTTCTCCAAAGAAGAAATTCAGATGGCCAATAGGTACGTGAAAGGATGCTGCACATTGCTAATCATTAGGGAAATGCAAATTGAAACCACAATGAGATATCACCTCACACCAGTGAGGATGGCCGCCATCTAAAAGAGAAACAACAACAAATGTTGGCGAGGATGTGGAGAAAGGGGAACCCTCCTACACTGCTGGTGGGAATGTAAATTAGTTCAACCATTGTGGACAGCAATATGGAGGTTCCTCAAAAAACTCAAAATAGGAATACCATTTGACCCAGGAATCCCACTCCTAGGAATTTACCCGAAGAAAACAAGATCCCTGATTCAAAAAGGCATATGTACCCGTATGTTTATCACAGCAGCATTTACAATAGCCAAGATATGGAAGCCACCTAAGTGTCTATAAAAGGATGAATGGATACAGAATATGTGGTACATATACACAATGGAATATTCAGCCATAAAAAGAAAACAAAGCCTACCATTTGCAGCAACATGAATGGAGCAAGAGAGTATTATGGTCGGTGAAACAAGCCAGGCAGAGAAAGACAAGTACTAAATGATTCCCCTCATCTGTGGAGTATAACAACAAAGCAAAACTGAAGGAACAAACCAGCAGCAGACTCACAGACTCCAAGAAGGGACTCGTGGTTACCAAAGGGTAGTGGCTGGGGTGGGGGGGGTGGGAGGCAGGGAGAAAGGGATTAAGGGAGATAATAATTAACAATCACAGTATAGGTAGGTCATGGGAAGGCAGTACAGCACAGAGAAGACAAGCAATGACTCTATAGCATCTTATTACACTGATTGTGACTACAGTGTGGTGTGGGGGGCTTGATCATATGGGTGAATGTTGAAAACACAATGTTCATGTGAAACCTGCATAGGATTGTATATCAATGATACCTCAATTAAAAATAAACAAACAAATAAATAAACGAAAAGAAAATGTTGGGCAAAGAGCACCGTGTGCACCAGTGGCTCCCTCACCTGAAATGTTCCTCCCACCTGGTATCTGCTGGCTCTGCTCTCACCTCCTCAGACTGTGGCGACAGGAGACCAGGGGCCTTTGGCTGTTGTGTCCTCAGCACCTGGTGATCAGTCCATTGTAGGTGCTCAATAAATATTAGCTGAATGACTAACAGCTGCCATTTCTGGACGGCCAAGAAGTAGACCAAGCAATTTTCATACCTTATTTCACGTAATCTTTCCCTCAAGCCTGTGAGTACAGACATCATCACTCCTGTTTTAGAGCTGAGGAAACTGCCATTCAGAGAGGTGATATGAATGCGCAAGGTCACACAGCGAATAAATGGCAGAGTTGGGACCCAACTCATTTGATGCCACGGCTTGTGCTATTAACTACTTTCCAATTCTGCCTTCCACTTACTAAACTACTCATGGTCTCCGCTGCCTTAGGAGTCAAATAAGAGGAGCTGGTCTGCTCTCACAGGGTTATTATGGACGTGAGAATATGAAGCATGCTTGGCAACCTGGGTTCTAGAAATGAACCGGCAAGTGATCCAAGACTGTGAAGGTCGGCAAGTGATCCAAGACTGTGGCATCCTGGTCCAAGGGGCCAGGCCTCCTCCAGCTATGATGAGATGACCCAAGTCAGAGAGACTGCAGCTTTCACCCATGATCATGCACTTTCTGTAAAAACAGAAAACACTGTGTGAAAATACTGCCATGCTCTCCTCACCTGAGTCAAGCACTGTAAAGCTCAGTCACAGGCAGTGATACAAGGTGGGCAGTCCCTCCACTCCGTCTCTGGAAGCTTGCCCACGTCAAAGGTGGACTCCTGCTCTTGGCATGCTGGTTAAAGTGTGGCTAACCAGCCATTTGTTCATTTGACAAACATAAGCTTTGGAGTCAGGCAACCTGAATTCAATCCTGGCTCTGCAGATTGTTGGCTATACGACCTTGGGTAAAATGATAATATCTCTGAGTCTGTTTCCTCATCTGTTAAGTGGAGAAAATCGGTGTCAATCCCACAGGGTGGTTGTAAATATTAAATAAGATAGTGCATATAAAGTGTCAGAAGGGTAGAAAAGTTTCCATAAATGTTAGCAATTCTTATTGTACAAGCTTAATATGTTTACTGTGGGAAACTTTGAAAGTGCAGAGATGCATAAAGTTTACATAAAGGTACATCTCAATATCTCCAAAAAATAAAATAAAATTTCAAGCCTTGCATATGAACAGACAGCATAGACCATGCTTGGGTCACAAAGGCAGGCTAGCCATATAAATGTAGTTGGTAAAGTTTTGTCCACTTGTAGGAAAAACAAACTGCTTGTATGTGGTGGAGGGAGTAAAAAAGCAGCAACAGTACATTTGGATACTGGCCAAGCCATATGCTGGTTTTAAGACTGAAAAACTGTCATTTAGTGTTTGAACACTCGGATGACCTGATTGTGAACTGTGGATCCCTGGGGCTAGTATCAGAAGACCTCAGAAAGGATCTCAATACTGTATAGAGAGGGGTGATCTGGTGGAAAGAGAAACATTTCAGTGCAAGATAAGCTTTTAAGCTAAGATTTGCTGACTTAAAAGACGAGAAGCTTATTTCCTTATCACTTAACAGTACAGGGTGGAAATTTTAGTTTTTCTCTGGCTTTGACACATACAAGAAGTTTGGTGTACTGGACCTGTAGGTGGTGCTTCCATTTTTAGTACTTGGCTTCAAAAATTGCTCTTCTCACCATCTTGAAGGCCAGAGGCAAGTGGAAAGAGCCTGGGAAAGCATGGGTGGGAGGTTAATGAGCCACATGTGGACGTGACAGATGTTGTTTTTTCTCAAAATCTGTTAATGGACATCTGTGAGTCTCAGACTCAAGAATTATGGAGTAAAAGCATGCAGTCATTCATCTGTAACAAGCTAATATAAAAGTTAACCAATTAAAATATTGGAATTAAAATATAATAGTTAATATAGCACAATTTAATAGAAAAACTAATAGTAAATTGGGCACATGAAAAAATCACTCAGAATTTTAGAACAGAAAGAAAATTCAACAAGCATTTGAATTTCTAGGGGCAGTACAGAGAGATAACTGGGGAGAGATGTAATTCAAATTTATAATGGCTAAAACTTTTGAGAATTTAAGAAAGCTGAGAGTACTAAGTTAGCATATAACAAAGCAAGCAGAATAAAAAAATAAAATATACACTTCCTGCACTGTAATAAAGCTACTTAATATTAAGGACAATGAGAAAAACTCAAGACTACTTAGGAAAAAAGAATGATTACTAACCTTAAAAGAATGCTGAATTATAGAAAATCTCATTTAAAATTTAAAAATGTCAGAAGACAGTAGAATTACATTTGTAGACTGCTAGGTGAAAATTTTTATAAATCTTGAATTCTCTATCCATCTACTCTTTTACTCAAAAGTAAAATATAACAAATATGTGTATAAGCAAAACATAATTAAGAGTTTAATAGATGTGGGAAGTCTATGGAAAAAACTATTCAAAGATACTCTTCAAAAACAAATAAAATGAAACCAGAAGAAAGGATTAGATAGCAAGAAGTGGTGAAAATTAATTGGTAAAGCAAGTTGCTAAATACAAGTAAATATAGGTTTAGAAGGAGAAGAAGATGAAAAAAGGAGGAGTGTAGAGAGAAGGTAAAATATGTTTATGTGCTGGCTTTGAAATTTTCAGAAAATACTTAAGTTGGGTAATATTTATGGCTGATCAATGAGGTCAGACACAGAATGTATCGTTTAATAACAAGTATTGGGGGGAAGGAAGAACTTATGAATTAAAGAAAGGTAAAAGGAAAACAAAGCAAAGGCAGCATGGTATATATACAAGGTTGCAGAAATAAAACCAAATACACACTAGTATTAATATCAACATTAATACTAATAAGCACTACTAAGAAACAATACTAATTAACATAAATCATAATTACTCATAAGAAAGACAAAACTTAGAATTATATAACTATTTGCTCATTAAAAGAGGCACATCCACTGAAAAATAATATTAAGAGCATGAAAATGAAAGGGTAGAAAAGGATTTACTAGATAAAGACTAACAAAAGAAAAGTACTGTTATATGAAAAAGTGGAGTTTAAGGCGAAATAATTAGAGTATAAAGGATCCTACTTAATAGTAAAAGGAAGATAAACCAGCCACAAGTTTGTATGTACCTAAAGCATAACCTAGAAAATTACAAGGTAAAATCTGAGAGAATTACAGGAGGAAAAACACAAATCAACAGTTGTATCAGATATTCTATATCATTTCTAAAAATATGATAAAAGTAAAAAAATATATATTTTTCTTCCTTGTCCAGTATTATAATAGATTGATGGTATGAGAGACCCTGTAACTTCAAAAACAAAAACAAAAAACTAGATCATCGTTATGACACACTCTTTGAAGCATTGCTGGTCTCCTGTGATAGTGATCTCCAAGGGTAACTCAACTCCCAAATGAATGAGCTAACAAGCAGATGAGAACTGGTGCTAGGGATGCAGGCAGCAAGCAGAGGCACAGTGGATGTCAATAGCATAAAAGCTGTGTGAATACTGAGCTTTGGGTCAGAAAGAAAATGGAAGAAATGTGGCTGATACTTCTAGTGAAACTGCTCACCTGAAAATGGTTAATACACCTGTGCATAGTTCTTCCCAGATAACCAGAGAAGCAAATCTTATCTTGAAGAAAGCTTTTCCTGTTTAGGCTCATAGGACTCCCATAGATTAAAATAAAGCAATGAGCTCACAAAGATAACAAAATCTAGGAGTTGTCGAAATAACATATGTAACAGTCAGTAGAAATAAGGTATCATATTTAGACTACTAAGGGCTGAATGAAAAGGAATTTAGATGATTTGGGAAGGTTTATATAAAATAGTAGAAAGAAAAAAAACACAAAGATAAGAAATAAAATGATTAATAGAAATGCACAGGCAAATTTGAAATAAAAAATGGAAACAATAGAAATGAAAAATCAACTTAATAACTAGAAAATCTACAATATATTAAGCAGCAGAATACACATAGCTAAAACTGGAAAATAATATCTGAGGCTATTACCTAGTTATGAAGTTCTGGACATTTTTTTGGAAGTATAGTAAACAGGATTTGCTCATGAATTGGAGACAGTTTATAAAAGAGAGGAGTCAAGAGTAACTCCAAATTGTTTTGCTTTAGCAAATGAAAGGAAGGAACTGCAGTTAACTGAGATAGAGTTGGTTTGGAGGACTACCAGTATTTCATTTCAAGACGTATAAGTTTGACATGTCTATTAGATATCAGCAATCGGGAATATATCTGATGATCTGAAAGGAGTCCAGATTAAGGAGCCATCAGCCTATCCGTGTGTTTAAAGCATAAGACGAAACATGATTGCAAAGGGCATAAATGCATCATAGGTAGAGAAGAGAGAAATTCCAATGATCAAGTCTTGGAGACCTCCGGCACCATGTAGTGAGGAGAACAGAGGTAGGAAAAGGAATCTGAAACTTTTGAATAGGATATACTTATATGGATAAAAATATTTTGTGCTGAGATGAGTAATCGAGGGAAAAAATCTGAGTTTAAGTTTAGGTTTCATTCTAACAGGCTGGCCTTGGGCAAGTTACTTAGTCATTGTGAGTCTCCTACTGTCATCTCACCTGTTTTTGCTAATCTGTCTCTGTAAATACATGGGAAAGGAATAACTTTTGAATAGTAGGATTTCATGAAAATACAGATGTAAATATATTCATTTTACTTGTATAAGAATTCATAGAAACAGGAATTTTATCAAGCTATTTTTGTCAGAAGCACTAAACTGTTTTTTTAAAAGACTATTCTCACAGGAAATCAGAACACTCACAAAGAAACTGTGCAGTTTCTTAGCAAAGCTTGTAAATGACATACTTGCAGCTTCCTAAGTGACCACCCAGTCCTAAGTTATTTAAAGACTCCATCTTGACTTTAATGGCTAAATAAACTCTGAATACTTGTGCTCTCCTTTTCGTCAGTGCCATGGATTTACCGTCTCTTCATCCCAGAATAAAAGAGCTTTTTATTTTGCTTATGAATTAAAAGAATTTCTGGTTGTATTGTTTATTGGAAATAAACAAATTCAATAAGAATGGGGAATCTTTGTGGGTTTCCTTCTGGAATATCCTTCAAAGAGTTGTATTGTACATTCAGTTTTAAACAATATCTCTGGCAGGATACAAATACTGTTTTTTTTTTCTTATTTTTTTAGTGTCACAATGTATCATGGGTTTTTATATATACAGTGTTTTACCTACAAGCGCAATCACTTGTGATGCTTTAACTGGCCAGCGAGAGCCCTTTCAAGAGGACTTTTTTGTCCCTTTGACAATCTTCCCAATTACGTTTCCTTCTTCCATGGCATAAATCCCAGGCTTATGTTGTGTTTTCTCTGTTTCTCTGTTTTAATCCTGGAATATATCCAAGAACCCTGACTTATTTAAACAGGAATATGGAAACCAAGATCTGGGTGTCTGGATTTTAGGAGTACTTATTGCTACTGGAGCATCTTGACCTTGCAGTGACTTAAAAATCATTAAATTCATATTAACATGTCTAACTTAAGTTTAGCATTTTTCTTGAAATTTCCTCTATGAAAAATCTCAGTCACTAATATCAATAACACACTTAGTTGCTTTGGTCTGTAATTTGAATACAGTTGTTACAAGTATAATACTAGTATCTATGCTTTTCACCAACCAATGTTTTTACTAACAGTTAAAGCTACTGAGATAAGTTTAAGATATTTTTTGCAACAGTTAAAGCTACTGAGATAAGTTTAAGATATTTTTTGCAATTCTTTTAATCCTTAAAGCATATTCCACTAGTGATACACCATCTGAGTTGTGCTCCAAAACTAAGTGATTTTTTTTTTCCTACAGTTATGGTACTAAATTGATATACAGTTAAGTTTCACTCAAGTCATTCCAACTCTACTCTCCCAAAGTCCCACATTAGTGTTCTTCCTCCAGCCCCACCTTGCCAATATCTAGCTTGGGTAATCTTGGTTATTTTTCTCTTCTCATATGACTCTGCTGGGTATTATTGAAGGGATATTGTAACCAACCATGTTAAGTTCAACGTATGTTGATGTTTCTGACCTGAACTGACCCTTTACTAATGTTTTATAATTATTTTAATTAATCTGTGTTTGCTTTTGTACCATGATTCCTAAAATCTTCTCCTAAGTGTTCTCCTCTTTATGGCCCCACTGAACTTCTTTTGTACAGCAATTATCGTGTTTTGTTTTATCAAGAGAAAGCCAATATTATGTGATTAATATTTAGAATCTCTACATTTAGGAATTTGTAATAATTTCCTCTGTATTAATCCTCTTTCCTGAATGTTTAGAGATTTTTTAATGGCATCTGGTAGCATAAAGTCATGGCTACAGGGCTAGTTGAAATCTAGCCCTGGGTCATTCAGTGCATTCTTTGGTAACTGGGCAGAATCAACATGTACAAGCGTGATATACATTGCCTCCAAAACCCTGAAAATACCCATCAAGCACTGTAGTTCTTTCTTAGTTAGAGGAGGGACATGGTGCAATGGCTTGCTTTACACTTCAGAGGGTATATACTGGCATTCTTTAGACCACTGGATATCTATCTGAACTCTTCACCAATGACTGGTCCCTGGATTTTTAGATTTTATTTTTCATGTCCTGGCATGTGTCTTTCCAAGACATCAAGAATACTTATTACGTTTTCCTTCTCATTTCTGATTAACATGAGGTGATTAATATAGAGAGCTATGGTTATGTTCTATAGAATATCCAGAACATTTAATTCTTTTTGAGATGTATTATGTTAGCAAGTGAGTTAGTAAAATCTTGGGATAAGACCATGAATATATTCCATTGTATGTTCTAAGTGAATTAAATTTCTGAATCTCCTTCCATTATAAGGTTGAAAATTATGCATTTGGCAAATTAATAGTTAAATATTAATTGTTAGAGATTGTGCTGATCTCTTCTAGTGGTTGAGCTTGTGGTAGTCCACTGTGATCTGCCTAATTTATCTGATTTTTTGCAAAGGCCAGACATGAATGAAAAGGGCTATGACAGGAACCACCAGTACGACCTTGGCACTGACCTCTGCCCTTTGGGATGCAGGATTGCTTCTGGTTTTTTATCTTGGTGGGAAAGGACAATTCCATGGTCTTTCTCTTTTCTTACAATTATAGCCTTTATCCAAAAGTTAGAGAATAGCACAAGGATTCAGCCAGCTGCTAAACATACGCACTACAATTATGCTTTCAGAGTTTGCGAAAATAACTACGGGGTGGATTCAAGAACACTGAACTTAATAAGATTTGAAACTGGGTGATGATTCCATTTCCCATCCAGCCTCTGTACGCTGCCGTGCTAATAGGAGAGGTGTCATGCTGGTTTGGGCCCTGGGATTAGTTTCAGTTCAGATTCTGAATCCAGCTACCCTCCAAAACTCTTGGTCTTCCTCTTGCCTCAGGGTACTAGGACTTGGGTACTATCGCTTATGTAAATTAACTTAATTTGCTTTGGAAAAGTCTTGAGGGAATCATCCTATGTACTTGTCATGATGTTGCAGAGGTCTCTCCTACTGGTAACAAGGCAAAGGAAGCTACCATCCTCTAGAAAGGATGGGGGCCACATTTGTATGCTCAAGGGTTGAATGTAACAGAAGGTTCAAGGTTAGGATCCGCTTCCAGATAGTTCCTTCCCAAGTCTCAGTGTCTCACCAATTCCATGTTGGACCCTGACTTTAGCCTAAGGAGTACTTGGTAAGGCTGAGGTTTAAGACATTTTTGTAATTCTGTTACTGTAGCAACTGGTCCTTGGCTTGATTTTCAGTCTAATCTACCCTTGTACTGAATATAAGAGTCTCTTTATAAATCTTCTGGCTTTCACACCATGGCCTAAGTTGGGCATTGGCTAGGCTGAGTCTAGGACTTTATTTTTCAGTAACCATTTAATTCTACAGTTCTTTAAATTACTATTACCATTTCTTTCAAATACTAGAAAGATTTCATAAACCAGTGATTCTCCTTTTAAGTGTATCATATCCAATTCACCACAGTAATAATGATACCACAGCATGTCAATAGTATCATCTAACTTACAATCAGTTATGGGGTTCTTGTTGTTACCCAACAACATAATTTCATAATTCAGTCCTAAAGGTCTGATTTTTAGGAAAATTTCTGGTAACAGAATAGGTTTCTCTAGAAGCTGATTCTAGGACAAGGATTTGAGTATAATCGTTTATTTGGGAAGGTGAGAAGCACTGGTAGGGATTGAGGAGGTGAGTCAATGAGAGAAAAGCAGCTAAAGTGTATTTCAAGGTGAGGTTACTTGAACTCAATCCCATAGGGGATTGTGTGTGGGGGGGGGGGAAGGGGGGCAGGAGCAAACAGGACGAGCGGCTCCAGGCCTTCCTATAAATAGAGTTATAATATCCCCATCAATTTCCCATCATTCTCAGATAATATCTGGATGTAAGACAAGGCCACTGTCACAATAGTAATTTGTATAATTACATGTTCTTATTCATCATCACCCAAGAAGAAAAGTGGCATCCGCTGTAATTTCTTCACCATACTAGTAACCCTTTATCAATACATAGTTTTAATAGATACATGATACAGAACTGTTCCTTAATATTGTTTGTTTTGTGGCAAAATTCTGGCTAACTTTACTTTCAGAGTGTTTCACATTGTGTTGACAAAGTACTTATAAACAATAATTTTTATAATTTCTGTTACATGAATTTAATCATTGATTTTCAGTCATCTACAGATGTCTTATGGTTGCGTACTCAACATTGTGCGGGCATGTAGTCACCTAATATCTGTGTTTATTAAAAAAATGTCATAAAATGTGAGTGATGTGGGTTTGTATACTTTATTTAAAATATAAGTTCTCTTCATAATCTTTCTGTTTAAATTCTCTCACTACTCATAAAACATGACAGGACAATGAAATTGGATTATGTGCAATAAAAGGCTCAGAGGAGAACACTGAACATTTGGTAACACGGTTTAATGAGAGAACTTTTGGAGCCGCTCAGATACTGTTTTAAATACCATTGATATTACTTAAATTCTGTGCCTCCATTTATTAAGCTGCAAAATTGAAAAGCTTTTGTCTGCACATCTAGGTTGTTGTCGGATGAAATGAGATTATATATACTTTTATATTTAACTACATCTTTACCTCCTTTGAATACATGCTCTTGAGACTATTTCTTTCCTTTCCTTTATCAAGTGAGCAAATTCTGAATGAATGAATGAATGAATGAATGAATGAATGAGTGAATGAAGGGGCTTTAAAATATTTAGCAGGAAAATTCCCAGAGATAATATCAAAATATAACTTACAGGCTAGGTAAAATACTGAAATGCATATAACATTGCAAGGATTACTTTCCTTACTATTCAAAATAATCATGCAAATTAAAAATACAAATAAATAAATCATGAAAATGAGGAAAGAATGTAAATAGACAATTCACAGAAGGGAAAATGCATAGTACTAATAAAAATTGAAATATATTGAGTATTTCTAAAGGGAAATTTACAAACTTCTAATGACTCACCAGTTACTATTAATTATTTCTCTTAAATATCTATCAGATTTGTCCTTTTAGTTCTACTCTCACTGCCAAAACTTCATTCAGTCTGCCTTCATTGATTTCTGGAGTTCCTATAATAACATCCCAATGGTGTTTCTTTTTCTAGTCTTCTGACTTTCAGTGTAAATTATTTTCCTATAAAATCTGATCATCTCACCAACCTACTTTAAGCTCATTGATAGGTAGGTAGTAAACCTAATATAAAGTTATTTCTCTGAGATTATTTTTTACCACTAGTAGATACTATCCTAATATATATATATATGTATATATACTTGTTATTCAACCATGTCATGTCATCTCAGGCCTCCATTGCTTCACATAGCTGTGTTCTACTCCAGATATGCAAGAACTATCTTTCCCTATTAGTTCTCAGGTCACTTATTCCAGATGGAGAGATAGTGTCTCCCAACCCTGGGCTATGTGTTTCTATTTCCATATATCACATATCAGAAGAGTCATTTCATTGTAGTTATTTGTCTGATTACTTGTCATTTGTTTCACTATGGTGTGCATTTTTCAAGAGTAAGGACTGTGAAAGCAGTACCTGAATTATTTTCAGTCTTCCACTGTGTTACATTTCCAACATATTGAATGGAATAATAAATATTCTACTGTAATCATCAAGTAGATAATAAATTAAACCTCAATAAATTCCAATAAGAAAATATTATATGGGTAACATTTCATGGTCAAAATGCCACAAACTCTGAATAAAAATTAACCAGAAATAATCTAACCATCTAAAATTTTTAAATACTATAAAAATCTCAAGTTTCAGAGGAAATGACCATTGGAATTTGAAAATTAACCAGTTTCAAATTTCAAAAACTATAGTTTCTGACCAAAGCTCTACTCAAAAAATTTATAGCCTTTTTTTAATTAAAGTAACCAGAGGAGAAAGAAGGGACATAACTAGAAGAAAAGCATTTGATTCCAAAAACTTTAAAAAGAATCCACAAAAAAAGTCACTATACTAAATTTACAGAAGGAGTGAGAATTAGAAAAAATAAATAACTTAATGAATTAGAAGAATATGATTTATTCATAACCCTGAAATATAGCTGTTATAGGAAACTGACTATTTTAATCTATTCTAAAAAATACTCAATATTAAGGATGAAATGGGGAAATATAATAACAGTTAAAGTAGAAATTAGAATTAAGAGAATGCTATTTTTAATTTCATGAATGCTGTGTTCAATTCTATGATAAAATTTTGAGAGTTTTGATTAAATATATTCTTTCATTAGAAACTTTTTATTCTAAAAACTAATGGAGGATTTTTGAAGGGGAGTTGTAAGATCCAAGATACTGGGAAAGGACAAGAATCAGACAAATATTGTTTATGCTGAATCTCTGCTTTTACCTTTCCCTTCCATGCTGGGTATAGTATGGGGGAAAAATGATTCTAAAGAATCAAATTAGTATAAACTATAACATGGAGGATACATTCAGTGGAAAACTTGAATACTTCTGGTAGGTCAAAATATAAAGACAGAGAAGTGTTCATTAAATAATGCCAACATTGAAAGACCTGAGCAGGAACTGTTGTAGTGCAGAGATAAAGAAAGGAAGTTCTAAAGTGAATACTAAATTAGTTGGCAAAGGCAGTACTATCTGAGGACTTGAATTCGAGCGTTGCAATAACCTGCATTATTGGCAAAATATTTAAACTTTTCCCTACCCATCCCCTCTGTTATGGTCCTAACCCATAGATATCAGGAATAGCCATGTGACTTGCTTTGTCCAGTAAAATGTGAGGGGACGTGAAGTAAACTAGTTCCAAGCAGAACCATTAAGTCATTAGGCACCATGTCTCTTTTGCTCTTCTACTAATTTAACATGCACAGTTCAGGCTTGCTCCATCAACCCGGGGGCAAGAAGGAAACAGCAACAACCCAAGGTGGATGTGTGACCCAGGATAAACTAGTGCAAGGTAATTAGAGAAGAATACTATTGCTTTTGCTATCTTGATTTAAACTTGATGATTTGTAATCATAATGCAGCCATTTCCTATAGAGAAAAAGTAAATGTATAACAGGAAATAGGCAATCCGTGAGTATGTACAGTGATATTTTTAATGTAGAACAGGCTTAAAAGAGATAATACGAGTATGTTAAAATAGGATTATATAAGAGGCAGAAAGATAGAATATTATATCTATTATTTAACACACTAAGTTATTCTTAAGTGATGCTGAGAAAATCATACGATGAATAGGTTCACCTGTTTGTCTAACCTATCCTGCCCATGCCTGGTTATTCTATACAACATGGACTCTAGGAACTAGTAATAAGGTTGTTAAAAGAATCAAATGTTACCAAATTTTGCTTGTTACATAATTTGATTCTATATATATTCAAGTATGTGTAAATTGGTCAAATAACAGCTTATTTTTAAGACAAGCATAGATTTTCTCGTTTCTCTATTTCCCGTTCTTGTGTAATGTATCATTGCTTATCACTAGAATATTATTATTGAAGTCAATTTTGTGTTTTACAGCTAGAAAATTGAATGTGGAGGCTTATACTTAATAATTTTTTGTTTAAAAATATCAAATACTTTCCATTGGAAGCATTTTTAAGGAAAATACATTTTATTCAAAAGTGCTATAATAGTAACTTCCTATAAAACATTCCTATGTTACCTTCTTTCTTTGATTTAAAGTACAGTATTTCCAAAAATGTGACTCTATAAAGCTGACATGTCTTAGTGTTCCAGTTTTCTCCCCCAGCAGTGACTTTCCTATCATACTCACTCAGTTACCAAGTTCTTTTTTTGGGGAATAATGTAGTCGTAGTGCAAGCTTAACCATTTATTAGAAAATCAGGTTATGTTCTTTCCACTTCATACATCATCACCAGCAATAAAAATTCTGAGTTCAGGATGTTTCTGGCAGTATTTTTGACAATGTATTATGTGGGAAAAAAATCTAACTTGCATTTTAGAAGCTCACAGCTCAGCATTGTTGATAATAGTGCAATTGTTTTTCCCTCTGTGAAATAAGCAGACCTGCTTTCTGTGGCTTACCAGGCTGAACGTCCAAGCAGTGAAACAGTACCATTTGAAGTCTGACAGTAACTTTTCTGGTCACAGTTCTACTTTCAAGTTATGTACTTTATTCGAGGTGATAGAATTTGCAATGCTATTAGTGATCATGGAAAATTCTGGTTTATAAATATTGATTCGTTTATACAGGCTCTTCATAAGAATTCTAAATTTCAGTTCTTTCATTTTACTTGGTAAGTGGGACAAAGTTCTCTATCCCCCTCACCTGGGTAGGCTCCTTTCTCTTCTCACTTCTAGCTGAAAGAAATCTGTCCTGCTATTGCTATTATTTAGAATAATCATATTAAAATCTGTTCACATTAGCATGAAAATATTTGGAGAGGTTGGTACAAGATCTTCACGGTTTCCATTTCCTACATTATTCCAAGGTTAATAGCAGGACATGGGTAAAGGGTAAAAGTGAGGAGGGAGGAAGGATAAAAAACAATAGGCAAACACAGAGGAAGAAACTGGGCAGAAACGTAGATATACTTGAAGCCTGGCTTTGAATCTGTATACAGATTACCAGAAAGGTAATCCAAGAGGAAATAGCACTTGGCCTAAATCTATGGAATAAATGTATGTTGATGATCAACAAATAATAAGACAGTTTGTTACATAATTACTTTGATTTAGGTAATGGGCAATTAAAAGCAAAATTATATATACATGTATACCTATGAGAAAGAAATGTATATATATAAATGTACATAATATAAAATTTATACATATATATGAAATCTCCAGTTCTGCTCTAGGCATTCATAATCTGGACAGTCTCTCTGACACAGATGCAAAGATAAGCAGGAACAGCGTGATATGGTAGTAAATACTCATGCCTCAAAAATTGATTTATAAATTGAATCAAAATATAGGTTACACTTATATATGTGGATCACTAGAGATCTCTGAATATCTCTAAATATATTTGTGGAGAACAATTATGACCTTGAAGAAGGAAAGGACATACACAACTTCTTTTCTCAAGTGAGGAAAGCGTACCATTCTCAGAGGATTTGGGGAGAACTAAATGATATGTATGTATAGCGCCTACTGGAATACTTCATACAAAGAAAGTGTTTTAAAAAGGGAGCTATTTTGATTATTTCTTTAGAAAATAAGACATTCAGTGTTGAGCTTTTCAATATGCATTAATTTGCTCTGATTCTATGAATGGTGTATGAAAATCTACACATATTTATAAATGAAGAGATTAGGATTAATATGATTCGATTGGGGAAATAATGTTTCCCTGGGAATAGTCTATGAAGTCTTAAATAGCAGTCAAATATTGTTATGCAGGCTGGGCACTGTGCTAAGATATCTATCTGAAGAGAATGAAAAAGGGCTGAAATGTAGCATCTGTGCTGTGACAGGAGTGCATTTTAAAAATATCCATCAAATTGCTTTAAAGGCTATAATGTTAATATTTACGATAACTTTTTAAAAAAAGTAGTTATCTGGACTCTTCAAGCTAAAGCGAGATCTTGTCTTAGCATGAGATCTTGCATCAGAATCAGGAGAGTCCTAGATTTATGTTCAGATGGATAAAATTTTAAATATAGAACTTTAGGTGTTTATTCTGTACAATTCTTTTTTCCCAGAATACTAATACTCATAATGAAATGTTTTATTTTCCATCCATATGAAGTGAGGGAAACAAACGAACCAAAATAGGCAACTTGTTTTAATTTGTTATATGCAGACACTTCATAGCACCTTTGGAATATTCTAGAACATGAAGGTCCTGATGGGTTGGTCAGCTAGTATTATTCTCAACTACCTTTTTTTTTAAGGAAACTCTTAATGAGCAATAATTGTGTTCAGAATATGTCAATGTCCTTATAAATGTGGGACAACACAATACCTACCTGGCTTGGGAAAGTCCTCTAGATTCCCGTCATCCTGTACTTGCATATGAATGACTAATTTTTCACCCTTGCTTCTATCTCCTCTTCCAAATAATAGTTGAGTCTATCGTGACCATTAGTGGCTAATGTAGCTGATTTTTCTGCTTGCTACATACGAATGTGTCACATTTTCCTCCACCTTCCCTTCCTACATTTTATTTGTTGGGTTGAGTGAGTTACACTTCACATAATCTCACATACATTTATTTACATCTTAGTCTTCTTTGGGCCCTTGATACTTCCTCCCTGTACTGAACTTCTTTTTGCTGAACGCGAAAAATCCTTTCTCTTCTCTCTTCCACAAAAATCATTGATATGCCCTCAACTTTCTCTAATCAGAGCAGCTCTTCTCCAACAGACATCCTTGAAATGTCATTAAAAAGTTGTTGAGTTCGATTTAATCCCTAATCTTAAAACAATGTTACTTTCTATAATGAGCTAGGCAGGTTTTCATGAATTACCCTTGTAATTGCACATATTTCCTTTTTGATTAGCATATGTATGTGGGTTAAAAACTACTTGCAGAGATGTTGGGGTCAAAAAATTTTGCCAAACTCTATGATAAAAAAAAAGCTAAGTAGAACTCCCAAATATGAGAAGGTATCCTCTGTTTTATTTATGTGGAGAGATAGTGAAAAAAAAAAAAACTCTGAAACTGAACTCATCGATTACATTCCTGTTCCTACTCTGTATTTTCTGATTTGGTTGTGCAAAACCTAAAGTAATAAAGTCCCAAGAGTAGAGAAATATTTCAGTGACAGAAATCAGATTTCAAATGGGTCAGGACCTCAGTCACAGTAAAACTTTGGCATTTTCATGTTTTTACATCTGTGATAGTTAATTTTTATGTGTCAACTTGACTGGGCCAAAGGCACCCAGATGAAACATTCTTTCTGGTTGTGTCTGTGAGGATATTTCCAGATGGAGTTAGCATTAGAATTCCCCAAGTGGACGGGCATTATCCAATCAGTTGAGGCCTGAATAGAACAAAAAAAGGTAGAGGAAGAAAGAATTCTCGCTTCCTGACTGCCTGCTTGGGCTGGGACATCAGTCTTCTCCTGTCCTATTTTACAATCAGCTCCCCTGGTACCCAGGCCTTCAGGCTTCATCTGGAATTACACTATTGACTTTCCTGTATTTTCAGCTTTCCTAAGGCAGACCATGGGACTCAGCCTGCATAGCCACGTGAGCCAGTTCCTCATATTAAATATCTTCATGTATATAAATACATCCTATTGCTTCTATTTCTCTGAAGAATAACGACTAATACAACATCTTAGCTCCTTTCTCATTTTGGTCTCCCTTTATGTTAAAGGGGACACCTATTTTCTCTCCCAACTACCTGGCAAGAAAAATATTACGTTACTCAGGTCCAGCCCATTAGACAATTTTTTTTGAACTTTGATTTAAAGGAACAAGCGGGTGTCAGATCACTTTGCAGAGGCTGTGGTAGAGGCAGGAACATACAGGCGTGGCCACAGGTGTCCAGTGGCAGCATCCTGGCAGATCCTCAACAGCGGCAGGATCTTGTTTATGCTCATCTCCGGCAGTTTCTCCCTGAGTCTCTGTGACTTTCCCAGTATTCTCCTTGAGCCTCTGAAGCTCCCCTAATTCCTTCTAATAAATAGCCTTGTAATAAATTCCCTTGTTGGACGGAGCTCAAGATGGTGGCATGAGGAGGGTGACGGAAATCTCCTCCCAAAACCATATATATTTTTGAAAATACAACTATTCCTAAATGAGTGACCAGAAGATACAGTACAACAGCCAGGGTATATCTACATCTGTGAGAACTCAGCACCTCATGAAGGGGGTAAGATACAAAGCTGTGACCCGGCGGGACCCGAGCGCTCCCCACACCCCAGCTCACCAGCGGGAGGAAAAGAATCAGAGTGGGGAGGGAATGGAAGCACAGGACTGCTAAATAACCAGCCCTGGTGATCTGTGCCGGGAGCACAGACACACACTGCATGGTGTACTGGATATTAGAGAAATGGAAGGGCAGGATCCGAGATGGTGACTGCGAGTGGGTCCCCACAGCTGGCTCCCTGGGACAAAAGAAAAGCCGGTGCTTTTTAAGTCTTAAAGGGACAAGGGCCCAATAGCTGAATAAAATTGTCCCGGCACACTGACCCCCTGCAGGATGAAACAGCCCCAGGGCCCCTCACAGCAATAAGCAGCCTGCCATTCGTTTCCCCCTGCCAGTGCTGCAAACAGACCAACTGACCGGCTACAGCTACGGCAGCCACACAGAGTCTCCTCCCAGCATGCAGCTAACCAGACAGGCCCCTGAAGCTGGAGCAAGGTCCAGAAGGCGTGAAGGGGCCCCATCCTGGCAGTAGACCACACCCAGTGTGGTGGCCACACTCCCGCAGTGCTCTAGGCTAGCCTGAGGGCAGCCCTGCCCACAGCAGCTCAGGGGATTATCCCAGAGACTGCCTCCCAGTGTGCGGGTAACCAGCACAGGCCCCAGAGAAGGGCAAGGAGAACAACAAGCAGGAAGGGACTTTGTTCCCCCAGCTGACACACGTGCCACCTGCCTGCAACCACTTCTATCACCATCAAAAGACAGAAGAAAATGGTGCAGTCAGTATCACTCAGACAACTCCAGAGATAGTGGGATATTCTGGTGGGATAGATTTAAACAATCTTCCAGAAAAAGAATTCAAAATAAAAGTCATAACCATGCTGATGGACCTGCAGAGAAATATGCAAGAACTAAGGGATGAAATCCAGAGAGAAATTACAGAAATGAAACAATCGATTGACGGGCTTAAGAGAGACTGGACGAGGTGCAAGAGACTGTTAATGGAATAGAAACAGAGAACAGGAATACAGAGAAGCTGAGGCAGAGAGAGATAAAAGGATCTCTAAGAATGAAAGAATATTAAGAGAACAGTGTGACCAATCCAAATGGAACAATATTCACACTATTGGAGTACCAGAAGAAGAGAGAGAAAAAGGGTTAGAAAGTGTCTTTGAAGAAATAATTGATGAAAACTTCCCCAAGCTGGGGAAAGAACTAGTTTCTCAGTCCACGGAAGCCCACAGATCTCCCAACACAAGGGGCCCAAGGAAGACAACACCAAGACACATTATAATCAAAATGGCAAAGATCAAAGATAAAGACAGAGTATTAAAGGCAGCTAGAGAGAGAAAAAAGATCACCTACAAAGGAAAACCCATCAGGCTATCATCAGACTTCTCAATAGAAACCTTACAGGCCAGAAGAGAATGGCATGATATATTTAATGCAATGAAACAGAAGGGCCTTGAACCAAGAATACTGTATCCAGCATGATTCTCATTTAAATTTGAGGGAGGGATTAAACAATTCCCAGACAAGCAAAAGTTGAGGGAATTTGCCTCTCACAAAGCACCTCTACAAGATATTTTAAAGGGATTGCTCTAGATGGAAGCACTCCTAAGGCTAAATAGATGTCACCAAAGAAAAAATCAGAGCAAAGAAAGCAGACCATCCAAATACCAACTAAAGGCAAAAAATAAAATCAACTATCCACAAAAACAGTCAAAGGAAACACAAAAGAGTACAGAATAAAACACCTAACATATAAAGAATGGAGGAGGAAGAATAAGAAGAGAGAGAAATAAAGAATCATCAGACTGTGTTATAATAGCTTAAATCAGAGAGTAAAGTTAGATTGTTAGATAGCAAAGAAGCTACCCTTGACCCTTTGGTAACCACGAATCCAAAGCCTGCAATGGCAATAAGTACATATCTATCGACAATCACTCTAAATGTAAATGGACAGAATGTACCAACCAAAAGACACAGAGTAATAGAATGGATAAAAAATCAAGACCAATCTATATGCTGCTTACTAGAGATTCAACTCAAACCCAAAGATATACACAGACTAAAAGTGAAGGGATGGAAAAAGATATTTCATGGAACCAACAGGGAGAAAAAAGCAGGGTTTGCAGTACTTGTATCAGACAAAATAGACTTCAAAACAAAGAAAGTAACAAGAGATAAAGAAGTACATTACATAATGATAAAGGGGTCAGTCCAAGAAGAGAATATAACCATTATAAATATATGTGTACTCAACGCAGGAGCACAGACATATGTGAAACAAATACTAACAGAATTAAAGGAGGAAATAGAATGCAACACATTCATTTTAGGAGACTTCAACACACCACTCACTCCAAAGGACAGATCAACCAGACAGACAATAAGTGAAGACACAGAAGCACTGAACAACACACTAGAACAGATGGACCTAACAGACATCTACAGAACTATACATCCAAAATCAGCAGAATACACATACTTCTCAAGTGCACATGGAACATTTTCCAGAATAGAACACATACTAGGCCACAAAAAGAACCTCAGTAAATTCAAAAATATTGAATTCTACCAACCAACTTCTCAGATCACAAAGGAATAAAACTAGAAATGAATTGTACAAAGAAAACAAAAAGGCTCACAAACACATGGAGGCTTAACAACATGCTCCTAAATAATCAATGGATCAATGACCAAATTAAAATAGAGATCAAGCAATACATGGAGACAAATGACAACAACAGCACAAAGCCCCAACTTCTGTGGGATTCAGCAAAGGCAGTGATAAGAGGAAAGTATATTGCAATCCAGGCCTATTTAAAGAAGGAAGAACAATCCCAAATGAATAGTCTGAAGTCACTATTATTGAAATTGGAAAAAGAAGAACAAACGAGGCCCAAAGTCTCCAGTAGGAGGGACATAATAAAGATCAGAGAAGAAATAAATAAAATTGAGAAGAATAAAACAATGGAAAAAATCAATGAAACCAGGAGCTGGTTCTTTGAAAAAATAAACAAAATAGATAAAACCCTAGCCAGACTTATCAAGAAAAAAAGAGAATCTACACACATAAACAGAATCAGAAATGAGAAAAGAAAAATCACAACGGACCCACAGAAATACAAAGAATTATTAGAGAATACTATAAAAATCTATATGCTAACAAGCTGCAAAACATAGAAGAAATGGACTTCTTAGAAAAATACAACCTTCCAAGACTGACAAAGCAAGAAACAGAAAATCTAAACAGACCAATCACCAGCAATGAAATTGAATCAGTAATCAAAAAATTACCCAAGAACAAAACCCCCAGGGCAGATGGATTCACCGCTGAATTTTATCAGACATATAGAGAAGACATAATACCCATTCGTCTTAAAGTTTTCCAAAAAATAGAAGAGGAGGGAATACTTCCAAACTCATTCTGTGAAGCCAGCATCACTCTAATACCAAAACCAAGTAAAGAAACCACCAAAAAAGAAAGTTACAGACCAATATCCCTGATGAACATAGATGCAAATATACTCAACAAAATATTAGCAAACCAAATTCAAAAATAGCTCAAGAGGATCATACACTATAATCAAGTAGGATTCATCCCAGGGATACAAGGATGGTACAACATTCGAAAATCCATCACCATCATCCACCACATCAACAAAAAGAAGAAGAAAAACCACATGATCATCTCCATAGATGCTGAAAAAGCATTTGACAAAATTCAGCATCCATTCATGATAAAAACTCTCAATAAAATGGGTATAGATGGCAAGTACCTCAACATCATAAAGGCCATATATGACAAACCCACAGCTAACATCATACTTAACAGTGATAAGCTGAAAGCTTTTCATCTAAGATCAGGAACAAGACAAGGATGCCCACACTCTCCACTGTTATTCAACATAGTACTGGAGGTCCTAGCCACGGCAATCAGACAAAACAAAGACATACAAGGCATCCAGTTTGGTAAAGAAGAAGTCAAATTGTCACTATTTGCAAATGACATGATATTGTACCTATAAAACACTAAGGACTCCACTCCAAAACTACTAGAGCTAATATCTGAATTCAGCAAAGTTGCAGGATACAAAATTAATACACAGAAATCTGTTGCTTTCCTATACACTAATGATGAGCTAACAAAAAGATAAAACAGGAAAATAATTCCATTCACAATTGCATCAAAAAGAATAAAATACCTAGCAATATATCTAAGCAAGGAAGTGAATGACCTATATGCTAAAAACTACAACACACTCCTAACAGAAATTAAAGAGGACACTACCAAATGGAATTTCATCCCATGCTCTTGGCTAGGAAGAATAAATATTGTCAAAATGGCTATACTACCTAAAGCAATCTACAGATTCAATGAAATCCCTATCAAAATGCCAACAGCATTCTTCAATGAACTGGAGAAAATAGTTCTAAAATTCATATGGAACCACAAAAGACCCCGAATAGCCAAAGCAATCCTGAGAAGGAAGAATAAAACAGGGGGAATTACGCTCCCTGACTTTAAGCTCTACTACAAAGCCACAGTAATCAAGACAATTTGATATTGGCACAAGAACAGACCCACAGACCAGTGGAACAGAATAGAGAGTCCAGATATTAACCCAAACACATACAGGCAATTAATATTTGATAAGGGAGCCATGGATATACAATGGGGAAATGACAGCATCTTCAGCAGCTGGTGTTGAAAAACTGGACTGCTACATGTTAGAGAATGAAACTAGACCATTGTCAAACCCCATATACAAAAGTAAACTCAAAATGGATCAAAGAACTGAATGTAAGTCATGAAACCATAGAACTCTTAGAAAAAAACATAGGCAAAATCTCTTGGACATAAACATGAGCAACTTCTTCATGAACATATCTCCCCGGGCAAGGGAAACAAAGCAAAAATGAACAAGTGGGACTATGTCAAGCTGAAAAGCTTCTGTACAGCAAAGGACACCATCAGTAGAACAAAAAGGCAAATATTCCCCAATGACATATCTGATAAGGGGTTGACATCCAAAATACATAAAGAGCTCATGCACTTCAACAAACTAAAAGCAAATAATCCAATTAAAATATGGGCAGAAGATCTGAACAGACACTTCTCCAAAGAAGAAATTCAGATGGCCAACAGGCACATGAAAAGATGCTCCACATTGCTCATCATCAGAGAAATGCAAATTAAAACCACAAGGAGATATCAACTCACACCAGTAAGGATGGCCAACATCCAAAACACAAACAACAACAAATGTTGTCGAGGATGTGGAGAAAGGGGAACCCTCCTACACTGCTGGTGGGAATGCAAATTAGTTCAACCATTGTGGAAAGCAGTATGGTGGTTCCTCAAAAATCTCAAAATAGAAATACCATTTGACCCAGGAATTCCACTCCTAGGAATTTACCCTAAGAATGCAGCAGCCCAGTTTCAAAAAGATATATGCACCCCTATGTTTATTGCAGCACTATTTACAATAGCTAAGAAATGGAAGCAACTTAAGTGTCTATCAGTAGATGAATGGATAAAGAAGAAGTGGTACATATACACAATGGAATATTATTCAGCCATAAGAAGAAAACAAATCCTACCATTTGCAACAACATGGATGAAACTAGAGGGTATTATGCTCAGTGAAATAAGCCAGATGGAAAAAGACGAGTATCAAATGATTTCACTCATATGTGGAATATAAGAGCAAAGAAAAAAACTGAAGGAACAAAACAGCAGCAGACTCACAGAACCCAAGAATGGACTAACAGTTACCAAAGGGAAAGGGACTGGGGAGGATGGGTGGGAAGGGAGGGACAAGGGGGAAAAGGGGCATTACGATTAGTAGCCATCATGTAGGGGGGGCACAGGGAGGGCTGTACGACTCAGAGAAGACAAGTAGTGATTCTATAGCATCTCACTACGCTGATGGACAGTGACTGTAATGGGGTATGTGGTGGGGGCGACCTGATAATGGGGGGAGTCTAGTAACCATAATGTTGCCCATGTAATTGTAGATTAATGATACCAAAAAAAAAAGTTCCCTTGTTGCTAGAATTAGTCTTTTTTCCATTTTTATAATTAAAACCTTGACTGAACAGTCATCTTTCAGAACATACTAACACGGATGCACAATACTAAAGGACTCCATTTTAATGATAGCAACTTAAGTCCCAGATTCATCACTGAAGTTTTTGGTCTTGAACTCAGGATCTAGTAATATCTACCCATCCATTCTAGGAAAAAGGTGAGATTTTGAAATGCTGTCAGTATCATAGCATCATTAAAGACTATAAAGAAACAGTATTAATGGGTTATATTCCATTCATTCTCTTTCAAACAACTTTTCAAGAACACTAACTCAGTTTCATCACTGGGTTTAAAAATGATGAATCAAGTGCTATACTTTTTCTCACAAACTTTAGAGTCCAGAAGAGAGACATACACCATCAAACTCATAACACAGTGTAAAGAGTTACAGTTGAGGCATTGAGTAGCTTTTGTTGCGTGTGCAAAGTGCAGAGATAATGTAAGAGAAAGAATAAAAATATTTCCTTCTGCCCAAATTAGAGGCAGTGAAGGATGGTGAAAGACGTGATCGCTGCCCTCACACAGACACAGAAGTAGTAAGACTGTGGAGCAGAAATAAGAAGGTGAACATTTTAGAGCGTCTGTATCTGTATTTCTGTAGCTTCTGTCTGTCAATGATACAACCAGCTTGTTCAGTATCTATCAGAAGCTCCACGAAGCGGGCCCAGACCCGCAGTCACTGATGGGATTGGGTGTACAGGCAGCAGGTATAAAGGAGACGCCAGAACGGGGGCCGCCAGCACCACGTTGCATCGTCTCTCAATAGTGTCTCAGCTTTAGCAATCGTTTTCTACTCACCATAAGCATCGTTTCTCTAGCGCTGTGCTGCTGATTACCGAGCATTGCCATTAGCTAGCACCCAGGAGCAGCCGGCCGGAGCTCAGGGGCGACAGCCAGGCTTCCTGCTTTTCACCAGGGCTGAGGAGAGCATTTTCTATTTGCTTTTTTGTTTGTTTATTTACTAGAGGCAGTGCTGACTGCCAAATGCATTTTAGAGATAAAGTATGAAGCAGAAAGATGTTAAATCATGAATCTACAAAGCGACTGTCAGATTTCTTAAAGCTGTGAGCGTGCTCCTTATCTCTATTTAGATCTTACTTGCTTCTCCTTTCATATCCAATGTTTGCTTTTTAAACAGTTTTTTTTTTTTCAGGTTTGAAAATCCTAGGCAACACTTACAAAGTTCTTTGAAGCCACAGGAAAGAGTATTCACAAAAGTATTATTTTTATTATTTTTTTTTTAATGGTGTAATGAAACCATCTTACTTGGGATATAATTAACAGAATTATCAGTGGCTGATCTGGAGTTTATCTGGATTGAATTAACCTCTTTTGGTAGGCAGCAAAAGTTAATGTCTAAGAGTAGGGAATAAATTCCTAAAGGACATTATAAATCAGCTATCAGAAATTTTCTAAAACCATCTAATGACATAAAGATAATAGCAATAAATTTATGAAAAGCCATAATATGATCTTTTATATCATATACATTTATTAAAGTACATGACTTGAAAATTCCTACAAGGTAATACTGTATTAATTTAGTTTGAATTATGGTATAGGCTATGAGAAAATTTATACTTATTTTAAATTCGTATAGATTTCATTTTTTCCTAACAGCGTTATATAACCTCCTTCTAGATGGCATGAATTAATGATTTTTCTTTATAACTTCTATATTTATTTATTCTCTTACTTGTTCCTTAAACATTTCCTAGAACATATTCTGGCTCTTTTTGAGCCTCAAATCATCTGATTGCTACTGTGGTCACAGTGAAATTAGGCTCATAGAAGAGAAAAGCAAAATCTTTTGAGCTGCATATGTCAACCAAACCAGGTACATCTGATTTCTATAAATTTCAGTGATCATTATCGGTTAAACTAGATGTGAATCAGAAAGAACAGCTTGATTTTTAGAGTGAAGATTGAACTTCAACACTCTCAGAACAAAAAAAAAAATTCTTGTTTTGACTTGTACCCTGAGCACATTTGCTATGTAAGATACAGATGGTGAGAAAATAAGAACTAACAGAATGTCATCTTGAAGAGTCCTTTTTTTGACCAAGACCACATGGCAAATCCCTTTAGAGCATAAGTGTGAAATTATAAAAAAAATCATTGACTATTGGCAGGAAAGAAAATTGAAATTTAATTGCTCTCACATGTTTCCTTTGGTTATGTTGCCAGTCACTCTGGTGGACACAGGTAGCTCGAGCCGCCAATTAAAGCAAGTACAAGCAACTCACTCCAATACTGGGAACACTCTGGATATTTTCTTGCTTTTTTACCCATTCAAAGTACTTTAATTCATCCTTAATTTTAGTTGTAAAGGCTTGAGTTATGAAGATATCTGTATTCGATTCCTACTGCTGCTGTAATATATTACCATATATTGTAGTTAAAACAACACAAAGTTATTTTCTTGGAGGTCAGAAGTCCAAAATGGATTTTACTCTGCTAAAATCAAAGTGTTGATAGTTTTGCTTCCTCTCCAGGGCCTAGGGGACAATCGGGTTCCTTGCCTTTTCCACATTCTAGAAGCGGCCCTCCTCCCTTGTTCCTGACCCCTTCCTCCACCACCAAGCCGTCAGTACAGTATCTTCAAATTTCTCTCTTTCTTTCTTCTCTCTTTCTCCCTCCCCCTCTCTCTGTGTCAACACATCTCTTTTAACTCTGACCCTCCTGTCTCCCTCTTATAAGGGCCTTTTCTCTACACAGATAATCCAGGATAATTTCCCCATCTCAAAATCCTTAGCTTAATCATACCTGCAAAGTCCCTTTCGCCATTGCAAGGTACATATTCACAGATTCCAGAGATTAGAATGTAGTTATCTTTTGGGTGTAGGGGTATCCTTTTCTCTACCACAATGTCCTTCTACTAGGTGTAAAGAATAAATATGTTTTCTTTTAAGGATGACTTGGTGATTCAAAGTAGGAGGTAAACAAACTTCTTAGAAATACATGAACCATCACATCAGAAGGCCTTCCTTTCAAAAACATGAAGGGCAGAGGATATATTGAAGTTATGATGCTTGGCTTTAATTTTTATACAATTTCCCCAAATTATTGTATTTAATTATTAATTCTATATGTCTTGATATCAGATATTTACTATCCACCAAACAGTAATTTTCACTGCTCTCTAAATGAACTCTTCTCTTCCAAGTTTTGTCATTCTATGTTCAGTTTCCAATATGCTGCTATTATATCTGAGGAAGACTTACATGGTCGTCTTAATGAACACACACACCAGCTTATTTATACAGTAAGGTAGTTTTATTCATTAGGTTCTAGTGCAGAAGACAGGAGTCAGTCTTTGTTTTGCTAATCTCCTCATGTTCCTCAACCCATTTTCCCATCAGAGTCTTGCTGACTTCTAGATGTGCAGCTGTATTTTGGAAATTTGAGGTTGTCAGAAATCCATAGACTATTTAACTCAATATCTTGTTATATCCTATTTATAGGTTTAAATTTATTTTTCTAATTAGCCAAAGCCTTGTATTTCTATATATATATAGTTTGACATAGCATAAAAAATGAAATAATTGGATAACCTGTATTTATTGATAAAATATATATATTAATGAAGATGTAAGAGTGGCATACATGTTTATTTAGATTAGCCTCTCTTTTTGTGTGTGGTGAGAATACTTAACGTGAGATTTACCTTCTTAACAAATTTTTCTGTACATAACCTAGTATTTTTGACCATAGGCCCAACGTCATAGAGCAGATCTCTAGAAATGATTCATCATGCATGACTGAAACTTTTTATCTGTTGAACAGTAATTTCTCATTTCCTCCTCCACCAACCCCTGCTAGCCACCATTCTACTCTCTGCTTCTGTGTATTTCATTTTTATATGAATTCCAAGATTCAAGCAGTAAAATATGTGGATAAAATTGGCCTTTTTGGTGGTTTTGAAAAATGTGACGTCTGTTAAGTTCTTTCGGACACCTTTAATCGACTAGCCAGATTGTACTAGTTCAAATGCATTCAGTAACTAAGCCATACTATGCAAATGTTATTAATATACTCATATTTTTAATTGAAGGTATGGAAGGTATCAACATATTATTGTCATCCATCTCTCTATTTATCTACCTTCATACTGGCTCTTGTTTTCCTGCTAACATTTCTGCTAAGTCTGTTCCTGATCAATATAGAAACCATCTCTGCTATAGCAACTGTTTCTGACCCAGGAACTCTGAAGAAAGCCCTAGAGTCAAAACAAATCCTTTCCCTGACTTGAGATACTGAGCAGGTTAAACCATGCTTTTCAATAGTCCTGTCACTCAGATCCCTGAAGGGCTGTGCCCGCTGCCTTCGTCATCACAGGCTCTCTGAGAACAGAATTGTCTTTGAACACGCTGGCACTGTTCCAAAGCCTCCGCTTCCTGTTCCCTGACCACTTGACTGCAGAGCAATTATAAACAACCACATTAATTAATTATATAATTAAATGTCTTTCTCTTTTAGGAATGGATCTTCATTCGTGTCTATCTCAAAGTGCTGGAGGAAGGTCAGAATGCAGGCTCTCTGCAAATCAGGTATGTCAGAGCTCCCTCTCTGTCAGTCACAGGGCAAGGCCACTTGTGGAGAGCTTACTTGTGTGGAGGCTGACAAATTCCATCTGTGCTCTTACTGTCAGGAGGTCCTTAATATTTTAATTCTTAATATTATGAGATTTTTCGAATAAGTTAACAAAGGGGGGAAATGTGGTATTTTTTCATACAGCGTATTTTCATTTCCAACAGTTATAGCTTTAGGTCATCTTATTTTTACCTAATTACTGATTATTTCAAAAATGTGTCAATATTTGTTGAATTTTGCAAAATACTTTCCTTTAAAATTGCATAATGTACCATTAAACTTCCTCAGATAGGTTAGCTCAGTATTACAGATGAGTAATGCATGGCACAGAGAGGTTAATTATTTGATTCAAGTTCACACAGTTAATCAGTTTGCATTCAGAAAATAAAACATTATTCCAATTCACCATTGTTGAGCCGTCTGTAGTCCTATAATTTCACTTTAAGATTTTGTATATTTTTTAGAAAACTTAACCCAGCTTCCTAAATAGTTTTTGAGCCCCTGTAAATTTTCTTTCCTAAGTATATATCTGTCTACTTTTTTGTACATGTAAACATTTTATGTGCTAAGCTTAAAAATATTTTTAGGCATTGGATTATAGAGAAAAAAATTTTAAATGTTTATACTCTATCATGGGACTTCAACATTATGGTCAGAAACTTAATCTGAAAATTCCAAGTTTATAAAATAAGCATATATGCAAATAAGTATGTAAGAATAGATTTTAAAAATGTTTCCATCTGACTCATAAAGGCTAAGTGAACCATGAAATGTGAAAATCTGAAACAAATGAAACTGAGGAGCAAATTCAAACATGCCCAGGGCAACAAATACGGTTTGTATGATTTTTGTCTGTTGTATTTGTTTTTGTTTCTAGCTGTCTAGAGTGTGTCTTCAGTGATGGATGATATAAAAAAATAATTCCCATTAATTTCAACAGTCTGAATCTTGAATAAATTAGAAATCTGGAAACTTATGAAAATTTCATATGATATGCTACTGCTTTGCTTCTCTTTGGCCATTTTCTCTGCTTTTGTTGTCTGGCCATGTTCAAATCCCTCTTGCCCATTAGATGTGAAATTTTTGAGAGCAGGTACTATGTCTTAATCCATGTTTACATGTCCAGATTCTGCAACCATAGGGTTTAGGTGAAAATAAGTAATCAGCAAATTGTTGAATGATTAAGTGACTTGAAAAAAAAAATCACATTGACTTAAATATTAGTAAATGTTAAAGAAAAATTACCCAAATTTAAATCTTTTCCTACAAATCTCCATCTACCCTGCCACTCCTGTCTTTATCTTAAGGAAATGGAAGTTAAGAGGGGGGAGGATATACGTTTTGTCTTTGAAATTAAAGGAATCAAAAAATAAGGATGTCTTTATGAAGTTAAAGTAACAATTTGAAATGGAGCTTGAAAGATGAGTAAGATTTTGAAAGCAGAGATTGGAGTACTTAAGCTTGGAAGGAAAAACACAAGCAAAATCATAATGGCATAAGATTGATTATGTGAAGCAAGAGCAGTAGATACATTTAATTGGAGCCTAGCGTCGGTGTATGGGAAGACCTTTGCAAATCTAGGCAACAGCCTTAAGCGCCAGGCAGATGAGTTTCTCTTAATTTGTTAGAAACAATAAGAATGAACTATAAGCAAACAATCTAAGAAAATGGCACAATAATAGTAACAGAATTTCAAATGTACCCTCTTGGAGTTTTAAGCATTTCACTTTTTTTTCTTCGTCCTATTTCCAGATGCTACTCTATGCATTTGGTGACTTGAGACTGGTGCTCCAGTGAGGCCCCTGGCTCCGACACTACAGCCTCCATCTGCCCTCAGCCAGCATTCACCGGACATGAAGAAATGGCTCTTCCCTCAGCTGCAATAGGCAGAAAAGCTGCTGTTTATACCGAGTGCACTTTGGGTCCTCAGAGGAAAGCAAGGAGAAGTCAAGTGAGGTCTGATCCCGCCTGCATCTCTGCTTCAGTGTTTATCTTTCATCTTTGCAGCTGTTTTGTTTTTTTTTCAAATAAATAGGTTAAAGAGAAACAATGTGGACTAAATTCTAGAGATTTAAATAGTTTTCCTCATTGTATTCCGCTTTCTTTTTCCTTGTCTATTAAGTTTAAAACAAATTTGCTATGAAATAAAGTGGACCTCTGACAACACCCTGAAGTTTGAATTTTTATTATTATTACATTTTTTCTTCTCCATTAGGGCTGGCTCCCGTGTAACTATGCCTGCAGGAAAGGAGATGCTGCTCAAGCAGGCACTGTTACCATTTGGGCTTATAATATGTCCTTTTTATGGATTATTTTGCATTTCTCCCCTGGCGATAATAGCAATGTAATTTCAAAGTATTCTTTAGTAGAAGCTCCTATTTATTATTATGGTGAAAGGAGAATGCTATTTGCCTTGGTCATGCTACTTTACCTGTGGTTACATTTACTCAGCAACTGCTTATTGGAAGGCTGGCTTAATTTACTGATATTTCACCTAATGATTTAGGTGAGAATAATGACAAGCATTGCATATGGAAGGAAAGGTGGTTTGGGATTACCCAGAGAAGTGTGGGTTGCATTTTGTTGCATTTCTGTGTGACATTCCCTTAAATGCCGCAGCACAGGAGGAAGTATTCCAGACTGAAAGGTCCAACAAGCCCATGCAACAGACCCGAGAATCAAGAGACGTTCTGACTCCCTGTTCTCGCACTACCATGCCCATGAGCAAGACGTTTCACCTCTTCACACTTCAGACTCTGTCTATAACATAAATGAGGGGCTTGGCTACCTCCAAAGCCTTTCTTAGAAATAAAGGAGTGTACCTAGCAGTGTCAGACATCTAAATCGTGTCAGAACCTATGAATCATAGGTTCACCAGCAGTACTACCGTTACCTGAGATGGTTGAATTGAGTTGCTCGCCTATCATGTGAAGTCTGGTGGTGAGGGTGAAATGCAGGGTGCTAGGTGAAAATAAAAGAAGTACTTTGGAAAATAAACATTTGAATGACAAACTGTCCTCAGGGAAGACAGGTGGTTTTACATGTCAGCTTGACTGGTAGAATGCACAGATATTTGGACAGACAATCTGGTGCTCCTGTGAGGGTGTTTTTGAATGAGGTTAACATTTAAATAGATTGCCCTTCCTAATGAAGGTGGGCCACATACAATTTATGTTTTGAACAGAACTAAAAAGTCAACCCTTCCCCAAGCAAGAGAATTCTTTAGGCCTGACTGCCCTCAAACTGGGACACCAGCTTTTTCCTGCCTCCATGCTCACACTAAAACATTGTCTCTTTCAAGGTCTTCAGTGAGCTCTTAAGTCTGAAACAACACCATTAGCTATCGTGGTCCTCAGGCCTTTGGACTTCAGACTGGGACATCAGCTATCTTGGGTCTTCACCTTGCTGACTTGTCCTACAGATGTTGGGACTTGACATAATCGTGCTGGTTATTTCCTTATAAAAAATCTCTTTCTAAATATTCTAATATATTCCATATTTTAGAATGTAGTATGCATGTTATGTGTGTGTATGTGTATGTTTGTATGTATGTGTATTCATATCCTATGGGTTCTGTTTCTCAGGAGAATGTTGACTAATATAATGGTTGAGGGTCATATACACATATAAAAAAGAAGACATTCATGTATTTTTAAAATTTCTCTAGGGTTTACATATTGATAGTAAGCACAAAAAGAATGGAAAGTTGGTACAATTGACTGGTTTTCTCTTGATTTCTTACGAAAAACACTTAGATGTGCTTTGTTTCATAACCCAGAGAAGAATATCTAAGAAAGAGAGCAAATTAGTCCCTCGTACAGGCAATGCTGAGCCATTGTGTGGTCACTTTTCAGTTCAGCTCATGTTATGACAGAAAGACAATGCAGATGGATTGTGCTGTTATCCCTCATTGTGTGTCTTCAGGCTGCACGGCCAATTTGGTATGACTGTTCAACTTGTCTTTAGAGTTTAATATGTGTTACATTTGCCTTACTGGGAAACACAACTGTAGTGTGAGTGAAAATGAGTCAGAGGATGTGAGTGGGAATATGTTTATCACTTTAATTTTAGAAATCCTGGAAGGTGTTCTAAACATATTAACTGTTCTCTGCCTTTTTCTGAAAGATATGAATAAATCAAGTAGGAAGATTAAGGGATAAAGAAGGAGTACTTGGAAAAATAAAGATATTTTCCTACATCTGTTACAAAAATTATGGGTATATCAATTGTTGAATAGAAAGTAACATTAAACAATTCTCCATTGTTCCCATGCAGGATGCTAATACAAGGTGAAAGGGAATATTTTGTAGTATACCAGTTCCCTGCATTGATAGCAAAGTTGTGCTAAAATTGCTGTCAATGGAAACCCTAAAAGTTTTGAGGAAAGTCATGTTTTTTCTCATGAAATGGGTAGCTCTAGAGTATAGCCTAATCAGCAAATCTGATCAAGTGGGGTTGTGTCTCATGTCAGGAGTGAAATGCTGAATATCTGTAATGTTTTGCTGTCACAACATTGACACAGAACAGCAGGAAACCAGCTACTGGCTTAAAATACAGTCTAGAGATAATTAGCCCGGAATACTGATCTTCTCAAAAGGGATTCTGAACCACTGATGGACAGAGATAAGAATCAACCCTTGGGAAAATGAAAAATAAAGAGACATATTTATTATAATTCCAGAACCATTATGCACCAAGGACTAAAAATAGCATGTCAGGAGCAGCACAGACAGCAGAATGGGAATGGCCAGTGAAAAGTCATAGGTCCCCAGCACAAACTGCAGTCCTCCTGGTGTAACATCATCTAAGATACCTCCTGCCACCTGGCGAGAAAGTGGTAGGAAAAGTGCCCTGGGAATCCGGGTCCAAGAGATCCCAACTTCTAATTTAATATCAATCAATCAATCAATCAAACTTTTCCTCATTAGCATAACATCAGTCAGGCAAGTGGAATGTGGAATGTGGAGCATCATTCAGGCAAATGTGAGCCCAGCTTTCATGACAGCCCTTGGGCAGCTGGACCATTTTGGAAACACTGTGACACTGTTACCAGGAATTCAGTAAGTACTGCAGAAGTATTTCCTAAAAAATGTGGATGTATACAATTAAGTAGAAATGAGCAGAGTTAGCATAAGAGCAATGCACTAGCCAGGAACTCACGGCCATTATATCCAGTAAGCCTGTATACAAGGACCAGTGTTAGATGTAGCCCTTGGTACAGCTCGTCAGCCCTGGCAGACCCGGGCACAGGAATGTGCCTGCTCAGTCGGTAAGTCTTAGCACTGCTGAGAGGAGCACCTGAGTCCTGTCCCTTTTATTACAGGATAACACACATGCATGATCCCACTTCGTAATTTGGATTCTTAGGATAATATCTTTTCCTACTTAACTTACTTAGTAAGTAGTTAAGCATTTTTTGAGAACTTGTAAGCACAAAAATCAGTGCAACGGTATTTACATGGTACCAAGATATCACCACACAGACCACTTATCATCACCATGGAACCTTGGATAACATTCAGGCAGACAACAGTGACCCATGATCCCTGATGAACAATAAGGCAAATCAGCACACCGACTTTATGTTTGCAGTGATGTCGTACAATGGGAAATTCCTATCCCCACCTATATAGTCTTCTTAACGAATGGTTTAAAATTTAAACATGAGAAAATAGACAAATACAGATTACTAAATATTCTGCAATACAATTGTCCTAAACAATCAGACAAATCTAGAATGTGGGATATCCTACAATGCAGATGGCCTAAACTGTCCAAAAATATCAATATCATGAAAGAAAATAAAAATGGGAGAAGTCTTGTAGATTAAAGGGAAATATAGAGACATAACAATCAGGTAAAGTGCATGACCTTTAGGTCAAAAAGCTCTGAAAACACTTGGGGGATGATAAGATACATTTGATCATGGAAATTATAAAATATTTTTGAACAATGTTAAATTTATGGGATGTGAAGCTAAATAACACAAAAAACACCCAGCTGCAGTGCAGTCAGAGGAAGGACCACAGACCAGATGGAGAAGCACATTATGGCCACAGGCTTCTTCCACCCAAGGAGCTCTGTGACCAGGCCCTGCTATTACCAGAACAGTGGGTCCTGCCACCAGCGAGCCAGGCGGGAGGTTTCTCCTTCAAAGAGAGAAGGAGAGCCGGGCTTTTGGAACCCTAAAGCTTATACAATTTTGAGGGTTCTCTGTCTTGCCAGTGGGGTTCAGCCCCCGGCAAGTTCACTGTGGATTCAGTGAGGCCAAGGAATGACGATGGATCATTTTTGGGGTGAAAGGGTTTATTACCTGGCTTGTTCTCCCAACGATAGGTCAAGCCCTGGAATTACGTCCGCACCCAACAGTCTGCAGCTCTATACTCCCCCTTGTCTCTGCCCAGAGCACTGGGCGGAGCTCTTTATATAGTGACTCAGTCAATAATAGCTATTGCCAACGGATGTGGAAGCAGTAGCCTAGCAAAGGCCAGTTACATCATCAAGTAGTTTAGGTTCAGATGAGGATCCTGGCCACAGGAACTTCCGTTTTCACCCACCCTCTCTTTAAGTAAAATGATACAAAATCGTGAATACAAAATTAGGTGAAACATTTAGTATTTACTTAGAGAGACAAAATGTTAAAAATTTTAAGCTAAAACAAATGAAATATACCATTTTGTTAAATGAAACTATCTTGGAATGGATTGTGTAGGAAAATCTTTTGCAAGTATATTAAGGAACACCACCTGTGAGGGAGGGAGGGCAACAGAATTAGAGGGAGAGGGAGAAAGAGATCCGGTGTGTGGTGCAGCTGCCACCGAGGCCCCAGCCGACTCCACCAGGAGCTCTGGAACTGGAACGGCCCTTCGGTGTTATCCCTGTGTCAGGCAAGGGGCAAGGGAGACAGGTCTTTGTCCCCTACTAATGACCTAGTTTTGGATGTGGGCTGCCCCCAGAAAGGGCCATAATCTTGGGCAGAGAAGTTGCCTGCAGGCAGGACAATTCCAGGAGGAGCTGCAGCTGTGAACAAACAGCAACCGCGACTCCCAGCAGCTGGACATGTGAGGCTGTCGTTCTGAAAGGAGGAGGTGGGGGTTGTACCTCCATACACATTGCATCCCCAAATAGCACCCTGTTCAGAAAGGAAACTCACGTTATATTTTTATTAATTAACTGACCTCTACAATACATTTTATTTTATTTTTTGGTGGCACACTTTTTGATTATTTCCTTACTTGCCAACAACTTATAATATTATTTTCTTTAGAGACAAGAAAAAGATAATTTAGTCTTAACTTTTAGAAGAGCTGTTCCACATCATAGCTTCAATACTTTTTTTAAATTTGGAAAATCGTTTTTAAAATTGGGACAAATATCTCTCAAGTTTCTTTCATATGTAAACTCTAAGATTTCAGGTACTTCAAGATGTCATAGACAGTGACTAATATTAAATGCCACTTGTAACTGTAATGGTAATGCTCATTAATCAATTAGCATTCAACTATCAATTGTAGTGAGGGTTATGAATTTCATGTTGGGCCCTGCACGTACATTTCAGGATATATGAGAATCGGGTCAGTGGTGGTAGAAATATTCTGGGTCATTTTGACACTGGGATGAGCAATAATTTAAACTCTAAATAGAAATGACTGCAAAGCACAGATGCATATATATATATATATCTTATGAAATACAAATTCAATTTGCCTGTGACTTAATTGTATCTTGCACAGTGCCTACAGCCCTCAGAGGCAGTCTGCACACAGGCGCTGGTGCTCGTGAGGCTCCAGAACGAAACCTTCCACGGTTTCAAGGTAAGCCTGCCTCCAGCCCCAGGGTTCATAACTTTCTGAGGCCTGCGTTTCTTCAGGACCCTTCTACGCCCTGATGCTCACTGCTGCACCTCACACTCAGTTGGCCTACGCAGGGAACAGACTGCTCAAGTGCAGCAGAAACGTAGGTTACAAACTCAGTAATGGTTAAAGTATCGTGTGAGGGTGTGAAGTTTCTCAGGTCAGCTTGACCCTCCCTGAAGCATTACTCAGTTTCAGTTAGGTACTCCCAGCCCTTGGCCATGGGTCCAGCTCCTCCTATAAACCCAAGTTCTGTTCATGTGTCCTTTTCAGTTCTGTCCCACCAACAGTTTCCCTCCAGGACTATTGCTGTTTCTCTGGATTCAGTTATTGTCTAAGGAAGCACCGCGTTTTCTTCCTGTGCCCTCCTTCCTCTGAGTTATAAGGAAATTGTTTCCTCAGAGTCACCAGAACTCTCACTCCATAGCATCTTGTTATCTTTTCAGAGAATTCTTGGAACTGGATGTCCTACTTCTCAGGAACAACAATCTCCTCCCCAGCTCCCCTTGAGTGTTCCTGCGTACACAAACCATCATTCTCTTTTGTAAGCATTTCTAAGAGTCCCAAACACTTTTAGAACTCAGGTCTCTAGTGCTCCTTAAATAGAACTATAATAAAACCTATACAAATCAATAACCAAGATGCCAACGGAGAGCCTACCTAAATTGCTGAAGCAAAGCATTCTGTGACATACACCCCTTTTAGGATTCTGCGGGGAGTCAGGTGGCTTTATGAAATTTGATGTTATATCTCTGAACGTTTTAACAGTACAGAATAAAAAAAGATTATATTTCATTCAAGACCCATCAAATATGAATCCTGCCCCAGACAATCACTATAATGACACTTTCAGTGGTAATGTTGACCAGGGGGCAGGTGTTTGATGCATTTCTTTTGCTCACAACATAAGATCTTACATGTAACTTTTTAACTTTCCTTTTGAGTCAATGAATAGGGTTAGCATAAGATTATGAATGGGCAATATTATTGATTGGCTTATTTCTTCCTCTGCTTGCATTCTCTGAGGTTGCTCACCCGACTCCCCTTTAACCTTCTCACATCCTCAAATGTAAGTGTCTGAGAACTGGATATAGGTTGTTTTCCGTGAAAGGCCTTTAGCTCTGAAATTTCTTACCTGCTGTGACATCTTGCCCACCTTTCTGAATGGCGTGTGTAGCGACCATACTTTTCACGTGGCCACCAGATTCAGGAGACAACTGAAAAGGAACCCATTTTTAAAAATGTATTTTATGCTGCTTTAGCCAGAACTATAATTTTCTGGTAAAACTTAATTTTAAACTTAATACTGTGACCCTTGGGCAATTTGTGGGAAATAAGAAAATTTGAAAATCAGAAAAGTAAAATATGTATTACCTAGTCTGTTGTTATTTTGAATCCTCCCATCACCTATCAGTATCATTAACATCAGATGTCCCTCGGCCCTGTTTAAAAAATTTTTTTCATTCGTATATTTGGAGGGTGGGAGCTGTTTTAGGAAACTTAATAGTCTATTCATAAAATAAAAAATACTAGAATTGTTGCAATGATAAGCACTGTGGCAAATTGAAAAGTCCTTCACAAGTCAAATAACTAAGGCCTCCATAAGATGTAATAGGCACTTAATATAGTGTATGTTTTCCTGAGGAGATAGAAGATTTTTAAAAAAGTCAAATAACTTAATTATTAAGTTATAAACTTAATTGATTAATGATTAATTGAAGTCAAGTAATTGCTGTCTTTTCTATTATCTCCTCACTTTATCCCATATCCCCATATGGTGGCAATTAAGTTACCACTTAAAATCCTTAGGACAAACCCAAAAAGGCAGGAAAATTGCTGAGTTAGCTGGTGTTCACCTAGAGAGAGGCAGGAGGGAGCTGTCAGCTTCCTCGCCCTCCTCAGTGCCTCTCACTGATTAAGACTCCTCAAGGGCAAGAACATTTAATGGACCTCGGTGTTTAATCTGTGTGTCTGTCTCTTTCTCAGAATTAATCTATTAAGAGCCTTTCCTCTGTCATTTATCCTCCAAGGTAAAGAGCTTGGCAGTTAGAGAATCACTTTACCATGAGGCTCTTGGGTAGGCAATTTTAATTTCAAAGGCAGGAAAAACTGTCTCTTTCTTCACCAACATATTTAACATTGGGTCAACTTTCCTTGCAACCAGAGTTTACCTGAGTTTAGCTAATATTGGTAAGCTGGTAAATTTTTAACAACTGAGCTTCCCCCAGGAGGATCCCTTTCTTCCCACCAAAAGCCCTGATTGGTAGTGTTTGCTAATTTCTAGAGTGTAAATACTCCCACCATGGCTGATTTTGAGCTATGCTACTGAACTGGAATTGGAAAGACACAGTCAATCAGCTCCTTGACAATACAAGTTAGCCCTAGCACACCTCAGAGTTTGACCCTTGAGGAGAAACAGGAATAGAAATCCCTCAGATCTTCCTTCAACCTGGACCAAAGGATTCCACCTTGCAGTCCTATGAAGCCAACTGAGTCTCTTCTTATAGATGACTTATTATAAATTGACATCCATGTAACTCAAAGGAAATACACCTTTTAATAAGTAGTTGAACCGTAAGTTTCAGTCAAATCAGTTCACAAAACTTATCCACTCAGTTGTCTTAAAATTCTGATTGAGGTTCCATGATAGATTGTATTGCTTCGTTGAAAGGGAAGCTGTTTGTATGACTGTGGGAAGGTTCTACAGCCATGCAAGAGGATGCATTCTAAAAGAAGGTATTTCTTTTTCTCCTTCCCAACTTCTTTATATGTTTCACATTAAGAACCTTACTCAACTATAGTCATCATGTTTGAAGCTTTACATGACAGACCTTAGGCCTGGAAGAGAACTTAGATGATAAGGCAATGTTGAATAAAACTTCAAAAACTCCACAACTATTATAGTTGTACGACTATTTTATTTTATTCTTGACCACCATAATATACTGTTCAGACTGAAATTTTATAGAGATGTTAAACGATTTTCCCCAGATCACACAATCGTCATTAATGTTCGGGTTAGAACACAGTCTTTGGACTTCCATCTGATGTTACCCAACTCTTCACTCCCTCTTTTAAAACTGAAATAAATTGTTAATATTCCATAATTTGAGTGATTGCTCTATAAACTACAGTTCTCTAGTTTATCCAGGGTCTCAAATTGAATTTTGAGCCTGTTTTTGTTTAGCCTCTACTGCCTATTTGGAAACTTTATGCCACTTTATTTTTGCCACTGACTATTTATAAACTTTACTTAATTTTGGTTTGGCATATAGCATTCCTAGATGATTAGACACATCAAGGGAAATGGTGGGTATAATTTGTTCTAATTAAGAAGAAAATTAAAATCATCAGATTTTTCTTATTAAAATGAATAGACATTATAGGCATGTATATACAGTCAATTTCTTTCTTTCCAGATTTTTAATCAATATTGCTGTCATATTTAGCAATTCCTACTGATTATCAAGGTAGCCAAATCAATAGATTAGCAGTATTTGGTTTACTTTTATTTTAAAGGTATAATGTTAGCCTTTATGACATTGCGTATAGACATATTATATGGATGGGTGATTACAAACTTTAAAATTATTCAATAGCTTCTAGTGATTTCCTTAATGTTATTATAATCAATTTTATAATATCATTGGTGACCTTAATTTTAGTTTTACTCTTTCACAGTTTCTCTGATTTTTTTTGATGGAAAAGAAGTAAAACACACTAGCAATTTTTTTTTCATAAAGTAATGTTAAAATTTTTTAAAATAAAAATTACTATTTAGGTCATGATATCATAATTATAATATTTGACTCCAAAAATTATATTTAGATATTTTCCAAGACTTTGTTTTTCTCCCTCTCTTTCTCTGAAACAGTTATCAGATTTTGAAAGATGCTGAAGTCTTTCATGTAATTCTTTTTTATGGTATTAAAAATAAATATTTGGGTGATTATAAAGATTTGAGGATATATTGCAAATCTTTCCTCTTCGAGTTTCTATTTCTTTTCTCAGACACCGAGACAATCTTCCACAGACCTTAGTTTTATGATAAACGTGTCTTTAGCATCTCCCATTCTAAACTGCTACCATTGAAATACAGCTGAAGTGAAAACTATTTTTGCTTGTGATATGGCTGTCATGGTACCCCTCTTGGAAAAGTGTTATTTGATATTTAACACTTAACGTACAGCAGAAAAGACTTTGAGGTCTGTTAATAACATCAACTTACATGTCATAGTACGTGAGTATTGTCCCATGAGTTTCATATGCTGAGTTATATAAAGCCATCAAAGGAGCTATTTAAGGTAGATAGAATAAATATTTGTGAATACTTTATAAGGACACTGAGTAAGAGAAGTTAAAGTATAGAAACTTGCAAGGGATGCAAAACATATTTAGATGAAAATATCCCTAAGGTGTTAGTACATTTTAAAGTATATATGTCATCTGGAACTTTTAAATCACTACTCTATTGATTTCCTTAGATACCATCCATGTTTTATAAAAATGACTTAAAGTTGCATAGAAGGAGTTATGTCTGTGAAAATGGTGGAGTCAGGAACTCTGAAAATTGTCTCTTCCATAAAAGTAATGAGGAAACTGGCAAAAATTGTTAGAATCAACTTTTTCAGGATTCTGGATATTAACTGAAGGCTTATTCTGTTTCTTTGAACTTATTATCCATTCCTGAGCTGGTAGCCTACCATTTAATTAATGTGGCTACAGAGTACATTTTGGTACTGTGGCTAGATGGCATATCTCACCTTATCATTCTTTTCCAACTGTTCTTGGATTTTTGTTAGATTTATATTATATTACACTAATTCAAGCCTTATTCTGAGAAGAATTACTATCTTTGTGATCTAAGGTATTCCCACTCAGAAATAATCTATGACTTCACATTTATTTTGCTTTTCCTATACTCTTCTGCACTGTTTTATAACTGTCTTCATGTAGGTTTCCATGGTTCTTGTCAATTTATTATTTTATTTTATGTATTTTGTTATGGAAAGGAGATTTATTATTTTTATTATATATAAATGTGTTATTGTTAATATATAGAAAACTCATTTGTTTACTTATCATATATAGACCCACCATATATAGATTGTATTTCTTCTTGTTATTTTACTTATGCAGCATACTGTCTAAATTTACTTTTTCTGATATGAATATTTTTCATTTCTTTTTCTTGTGTTATTACACTAGATAAAATCTCCAGATTGATGTTTAGTAACTGTGGTAATTAGAGAATTCTTATTTTATGCATTTGATATTATTTATTCATAGAATGATAAAGTGGTACAGCTTTTTCCATACTACAGAAAACATCTAATCCAGTCCTTTAAATTTACATATGTAAGAACAGGGGACAGAGTAATAAAGTGTCTTGCTTAAATTTACGTAATTAATTAATGACATACCTTCTACTGGAATTCTCCCTTTGGCTTACATTCAAGCTCTTTGCCACTCTAGCTTGCTTTTCTTTACAGGACAACTGGTTAGTCCACAGAGCAGAGTCTCATTTTGCTTTGCCAAAATACTGTTACTTAATTTACGCTCTGCTCAACCTGCCAGGTGCACATATATGCATAGCAGAAGCCTTTTTTCTACCACTAAACTAGGTGCTCCTCGGGGTTAGAAAAAATAAATGAATAAATCAAGGTGAACAATACACTTCCCTCTAGCCTGGTAGTTATTACATATATTTATTTATTACATATATAATACTACACACATAGTCTTTAGTTCACAGGCATTCAGAGCATGTAAAAATATCAGATCAAATATCTTTCTCTAGCAGATTTTTCATGTAAAACTTAAAATCGAATCAACTTGATTCTTATTAGTACAGTTTTTCTGTGAGGCTGTGTTGGCCAATATGACAACACCTTTACTTTCAAGAAAACAGGTGATTTGACTGCAAGAAGTCCTTTTTTGAAGATATGTCCAATGAGTTTTTAAACGTCTAATGAAGTTCCAAAGACAATATTCTGCCTGCACTTGTGTGACTGTTTTGTCAGAATCGATTATGGAATATGTAATTATATGGATGTTGACTAATTAGTACAAAACCCAGTGGAGCTGCCAGAGTTAAGTAAGTTCTCCCTAGTACATGAGAGGACAGTCGCTCTGATAGGTTAAGATTCATTAAACCAATGTCAATCACATGAAGGGTCTTAGGTAAATTTGGGTGCCATTTCCACCCTGTAGACGATGATTCAAACACTGTTCCATGTCATCAGAGCCACATTTCATTGTGTCAGAGAACATGTGCTCCAAGCTACTGAGCAGATTCTTTCAGTACAATTATGCACCATAAGGAGAGCTTGCAGTTACAGTGCCTACATTTTCATTCAGTTGGGCATCTCTATTTAAAGGCTTTATTCGTGATCATGATTTCCTGTTGCCAACAAAATCTAACAAAGAGAACTGTAGTCGACTATTTTTCCATATCAGATATCACATTGCCATCTAGTAGAGTTGAGAACCATGAAAGGATGATGAGCATAAATCTTTGCTATTTTTCATCATATGTACAATTTTCTAATCCATTAAGACCTTAAGAATTGTGGTCCTGCCCCTCCAGATTTTAAACTGTGTAAGAGTAGAGATATTTTGTAAGGGTCTGTTGGTTACTCTATCACCATGACTTAACCTATAGTCTGCCTGATAAGAAGCGGTTCTCCTATTACACAACTACCAGGAAAAGCCAGAGAACACTGTAATGAGTGCTAAGCTAAGACAGGGTCTCCAAACCATGTCGTTATATAAAAGCTCTCCTTTTGTACCCCTGAAAGAAGTAGTCACAGAAGAAAAGCCAGGCTATCTGGGGATTTTGCACTTTGGAATACCTATGTGTAGAACATACCCAGTGCACAAGGGTTCCTTTTGCCTACCTGGTCCATGTCATTCTTTGTGACTTATACAAAAATAATCTCTTTTGGGGATTTTGCAAACCCCTGAAGAGAAACTTGGAAATATAGACTCAAGGAAAATTGTCACTACGTTACTCACCTATATGCTTTTCTAGAATCCGAAGTTTGTGCTTCTTTAAAAGCTATACAGAGTTCCAAGGGTAAGAGAATGCAAAAGAGGAACTAGACAAAAGTCATCATTTTGGAAAACATTTTTTGTCCTCTCATGTAAGCATTGAAAAATTACTTACTTGTTCCTGTAGAAGTTTCTCCCAAGAGCATCTTAGTCCATACATTTTTGCCTAGGCTCTTACCCATCCTAGCATTCCCTGACTAGTTTTAAGAACAGGGACTGAATTGAGAATGGTATACACCAGTGGCTGAAATGTGGCACTAAAATTTACCTGTGGCAAGTTTCTAGGAATAAGGTAGGGAAGCCAGATGGTTCAGGGAAAATGAATTACTAATAAATTCCTGCTCTTTCTCTGCTCAGCTTGTCATGCATTCCTTTTTAGCAACATTTATCTGTGAAATTTCCAAGTGTATTTCATCTGGAGAAGTAGAAAAGAAATATTTCCACTATTCATTAAATAACCACAAAGACATTTACATTACTTTCAACATATCTAAAATATGGTAAAGCTTTTAAGAATAGGAGCCCATAATGATACCATAGTGGCAAATGTACTATTTTATGAGTGTTGTATTAATGAGTAAATATTATTTAGTATCACTTTTTTAAAATTTTGGTATCATTAATGTACAATCACTTGAACAACATTATGGTTATTATACCCCTATTATCAAGTCCCCTCCACATACCCCACTACAGTCACTGTCCATCAGCATAGTAAAATGCTACAGAAACATTACTTGTCTTCCCTATAAATACTGCCTTTCCCGTGTCCCCTGCCACTACATTACATGTGCTAATTGTAATGCCCCTTTTCCCCCCTTATCCCTCCCTTCCTTCCCATCCTCCCTAGTCCCTTTCCCTTTGGTAACTGTTAGTCCATTCTTGGGTTCTGTGAGTCTGCTGCTGTTTTATTCCTTCAGTTTTTCCTTTCTTGTTATATTCCACAGATGAGTGAAATCATTTGATACTTGTCTTTCTCCTCTTGGCTTATTTCACTGAGCATAATACCCTCTAGCTCCATCCATGTTGTTGCAAATGGTAGGATTTGTTTTCTTCTTATGGCTGAATAATATTCCATTGTGTATATGTACCACCTCTTCTTTATCCATTCATCTATTGATGGACACTTAGGTTGCTTCCATTTTTTGGCTATTGTAAGTAGTGCTGTGATAAACATAAGGGTGCATATGTCTTTTTCAAACTGTGCTGCTGCATTTTTAGGGTAAATTCCTAGGAGTGGAATTCCTGGGTCAAATGGTATTTCTATTTTGAGTTTTTTGAGGAACCTCCATACTGCTTTCCACAATGGTTGAACTAGTTTACATTCCCAGCAGCAGTGTAGGAGGGTTCCCCTCTCTCCACATCCTCGCCAACATTTGTTGTTGTTTGTCTTTTGGATGTTGGTCATCCTAACTGGTGGGAGATGATATCTCATTGTGGTTTTAATTGGAATTTCTCTGATGATTGGTGATATGGAGCATCTTTTCATGTGCCTGCTGGCCATCTGAATTTCTTCTTTGGAGAAGTGTCTGTTCAGATCCTCTGCCCATTTTTTAATTGGATTATTTGCTTTTTGTTTGTTGAGGTGCATGAGCTCTTTATATATTTTGGATGTCAACCCCTTATCGGATATATCGTTTATGAATATATTCTCCCATACTATAGGATGTCTTTGTTCTATTGATGGTGTCGTTTGCTGTACAGAAGCTTTTGAGTTTGATATAGTCCCACTTGTTCATTTTTGCTTTTGTTTCCCTTGCCCAGGGATATATGTTCACGAAGAAGTTGCTCATGTTTATGTCCAAGAGATTTTTGCCTATATTTTTCATAAGAGTTTTATCATTTCATGACTTACATTCAGGTCTTTGATCCATTTTGAGTTTACTTTTGTGGGGTTAGACAGTAATCCAGTTTCACTCTCTTACATGTAGCAGTCCAGTTTTGCCAACACCAGCTATTGAAGAGGCTGTCATTTTCCCATTGTATATCCATGGCTCCTTTATCATATATTAATTGACCATATATGCATATTTGATACAACTTTAGGAATTTTTACTTCCCTTGTCTCTGTCTATATATTTTTTTGTTCAAATTTATGTTATGATTTTAACAGCCAACTACAACCAGGCTAACTTTTGTTTCAATGTTATACAACTTGGTGAAATTCTGCTGCCTGTAGCAAGTATAATGTATTAGCATACTGAAATGCACATCTGGTCATTAGGCTTAATGAAAAAATACTTTCTTAAGAATATTTTTTACTTATATTTTAGCATTAGACTAATAAAATAAGGGTAATTCCTTTGTCCCACACCTTCAGGACACTACTAGAAGAAAGAGATCTAGGATTAATTTCTCTCTTAAGCACCTAGGAGTTGTTTCTTTCTTTCTCTCATTTTGTTCTCCTTAAGCACAGACACATAGCATTTTGAGTTGTCAACAGTCTGAAATCATTACTAATTACTCACCTATTTAGGACACTTTAACATATAATTCAGCTTCTATGTCTGCTTTGCTTGTCAATTTTTCCCTTTTACCCAGCACAGACAGTGCCAGGGATAGAGAGGTTTTTCAATTAATGCTTGTATAATAAATAAGGAAATGAATAGAAATATGTTGAGTACAGAGATCGAAAGCAAACAGAATTTCCTGGCTCTTTCCCTCAAAGTTTGAATAGGATCTATGAATTGCAGGTTGTTAATGGTAAAAATCACTGCTTCCAATGCTGTGGATGTTAGAACTATGCTAGCCACTCTATCTTTCTTAGCATTATTACCTGATAACCTTAATCGTTTTCCCTGATAAGACATCTTTTAGCACCATTCAATTATTCTAAGTAAAGTGCCATGATTGTCAATGATTATGCTAATTATTATCTTTTAAAAGCATTAGGTCACCTGGACCCATGGAAAGGAGTCCTTCTCTGCTTTTATTCGCACCAGCTTACTAATCACGTTACATTATTTGATATTAAATGGATTTTTTTAGGTGCCCCAAATTATTACCCATTGAAGTCCTACACAGGTACCTCTTTAGCACACATCATATATCAACAATTCTTTGCTGATGTAAATTTAAATATTTTAGAGGATTTCTAGGTTTTTAATAGAACTGTACCAGTGAGAGTACAGCTCTCTCAACCTTATTGGTAGTGTTCATTTTCTTCACTTCTATTCAAGGTATGAAGAGAGAAGCAAAAGTATTCTTCAAAAGGTCAAACCCAAGAAAAAGCACGAGAGAGTAATGGCGATTAACTGAAATATTTGGGAAGGTTTATACACACTGTGTCAATCTGCATTCACATATTTAACAACCTTTCAGGTATTTAGGATGGTGTTACAGTAACTCAGCCTCTTAAAGGCTCATTAGGTACAGCTCTCTGGTTACCTGATGAATTTGTCAATTTAACCTTAATATCATTAACTCTGACAAAATCTACTAGATCATAGTATTGGAAGCGAAGAGGGAAGAAACCTCTCCTCTGACTGTATAGGAAAACTTATCTCTTTGACAAGTGCCACTATAAATGTTTGTGTATATCATGAATGTATATAATCATGACATGAATGGCTTCCTTAGCGTTTTGCAGTGCACAGCTTGTACCATCCTACAAAGCAGCCGTGGGTCTAATTTGTTTTGGACTTTACCCCTTCAGATGTCAGATCCAGGAATATTTGTTTCTCATGAAGATAACAATTATTCTTAAAGTATGGCCTCTTCTGTTCTATGTTGACAAACCTAGATAAGGGAAGAAGGAAAACTATGTGTTTCTGCACTTAGATCTGCTGTCCCAGGTACAAACTCTCTTTTTGTGCATATCTTTTTAATGCAGGTGAGAAGCATCTCATTTCCATTTTCACCTTTCCCTGGGTCTCTTATTTATGGAAACTTTAAAAATAAGTTTATGGGCTTTCAGAGACTACTAGGCAAGGACCAGAAATCTATCTGGTTAATTCTGTGTGGTGATATGCATGCTGATGATAGAAATTTCTAGGATGATAATTGATTCACTGATCCTCCATTCATTTTTATTAGTTTGTGATATCTGCTTCTCCAAGGCTGAAGCACCATGGTTGTTAGGCACTGTGTCTATTTTGTCTACTCTATTTCTAAAATGTCCCATAGAGAACTTGCTCAAAAAGTATTGGTATGAATGTTTAAAATCCTTTAAAGATGCATAAATTGTAAATAAAACAATACTGATACTTTAACAGAACATCTAAAAACTAAAAAAAGTACCGAAATTATTTGAATTTAAATGAATGAAGAGAAATTCACTTTCATTGGGTACTTTCCCCTTGCGCAAATGTTCCACTTATTTGCATAGCTATCTTAAGGATTACTTCAACTGTAGTATTATTAAAATCCCTAGCATTTGGATTTGTCTGTTTCTCCTAGCAGTTCTATCATTTTATGATTTATGTATTTAGAAGCTCTTTTGTTAGTTGCATGATCATTTAGAACCATTACATTCTTCTGATAGAAGACTCCTTTATCGTTATGAAATGACCATCTTTATTTCTGGAAATATTCTTTGCTCTAAAATATATTTTTTTCATGTGAATATAGCCATCATACCTTTCTTTCTATTTAGTCTTGGCATATTATATATATGCCATCTTTTTCCTCTTAACCTATTTGTATCTTTTGATTGAAAGTGTGTTTCTTATAGGGAGCATAGAGTTAACTCCTGTTTCTGTAAGGAGCTGACAATCTCCAACACTGAACTGTATTATGTAGGCCATTTACATTTACTTTGATTATTGACAAGAATGGGCTCAAGTCTGCTATCTTTCAATTTGTTTTCTATTGGCTCATTTTTTTTCATTTTTGTGTTGTGCTTATTTTCTGTTTTCATCTGCATTAATTTTTTATGATTGTCCTTTATTCATTTTGTTGACTCTTTTTATTAACTATTATTTGTTAATTTTTTTATATTTTTAGTGGTTGCTTTGGGGTTTATAGCATACATGATTAACTTAGTTTGCCTTGAAGTGATATAATACCAATTTAAATACACATAAAGAAACTGACAATAATATACCTTCATTTCCTCCCTTTTCACCTTTGTACTATTTTTTGTCATAATTTTACATTATACTATAAAGTAACTAATATACCATTATTATTATTGTTTAAATAGTTATATTTTAAAGAGATTTAAATAATAGTAATAAAATTTTCTACCATATCTATACATGCGGTTATACTTTCTAGCTCTCTTCCTTCCCTTTGTAAATTCATATTTTGATCTGATATTATTTTCCTTTTGCCTAAGGTCATTCTTTAATATTTATTGTGATGTAATTATTTCTTCTTTTGTCAGGTCTGGAAAAAATTCTGTTTCACTTTTGTTTTGAAAAGTGGGCAGACAAATCTGGGTTAACAAGTTTGTTTTTTCTTTTTAGTACTTTAAAGATGTTCCATTGTTTTCTTGTTTTCATTGCTGTTGACAAGAAAACTGTTAACGTTGTTATATATTAGTCTCTCTGGGTGTTGTATCTCTTTTCCTGTATCTGTAAAGATTTTATCTCTTTCAACAATTGGATTATTATTTTAGTTTTCCATTGCTGCTATAACAAATTACCATCAACTTAATGATTAAGAAGAGATAATTTAATTGTCTTACAATTTTTTAGTTGAGAATTCCAGTATAGATGCCATTGAAATAAATCAAGGAGATGACAGATAGCATCCCTTTCTAGGAGAGAAGCCATTTCCTGCTCCTTTAAGTTGTTGACATAATTCAGTCATTTGTGTAGACTGAGGTCCCCATTTTCCCGAAGGCTACAAATTGTGAGTTATTTTTAGCTTCTAGAGGCCACCACGTTCTTTGACTAGTGGTTATCTTTATTTTTGTACTCCTATAAATATTCTGGAGATTTCTTTGGGACATAGGTAAGTAGCTGGAAATAGTTTGGTCCTTGCAGTTCTTGCTTTTAAGATCTGTTAGGTGAGACCAGAAAATGCTTAGTGTAGGTTTAATCACTCCCATTACTGAGGCAAAATGTTTCCAGATATGTTACTCAATGCCCTGTGAGCTATGTGGGTTTCTATTCTGGCTGGTGGAAACTATTCCCAGTTCTGCGTGAGCATCAGGCGGTATTACTTCTAATCTTTTTGTGGATCTTTCCTTAGCTTCAGGTAGTCTACTCATATATATGTGTTGATAAATATTCGGAGGAATTCTCGAAGAAACCTTCAGAAAAAGATAGCTGGAGCTTTCTGTTTGTACAGCTTTTCTCCTGTCTAGTCCTCTGTCATCTGAATCCCAACCACCTTGTTTTCCTCCGACTCCTCAGTTCTGCCTCCTCAACTCAGGGAACACACGGAGATCCAATAGGGATCCCTTTCTTCCAGTCTTGGCTTAGAAACTCTTCAAATATTAAATTGGGATAATTTTAAGACTCAGTCATCTGCTTCTTGTGTCTGAGGGAGCATTCATTTTCATTGCTATCATCTTGAGCACCATCATTTCATACATCTTGTCCAGTTTTTTATTGTAAATGGTATATGAATCAATCAGTTGTCCACTTACATCAACTTTGTTAGATAAATCTCTCCATAGGATCCCTTTAGAACTGCAAATCACAGCTGAGAAAAACCGTCATGGTCTTATTTTTTGACTCGTAATAATTTATTTTTATTTAAAAAATATTTTTGTCCCAATATTTTTTTAAAAGGTAGGAGGAAGACTCCTACTGAAGACAGAGAATAAATGTCTAAAAAATAACAGTTCAGCGTTCAATAGCAAAGACAGAAAAACCGAATCTGACACATGGCTAAATGATTATATGTATGCTGGACATAACAGTAATCTAAAGTGTCAAGAAAAGTTTCAATTACAGTCAGTACCCTCTCTTTATGAAATTGGAAGTATGAGAAAATATAATCTGTTTTTTAAAGATTTTTAAATTAAAATGGCTAAATAAAGGCCTATTTTACCTTTTATCATAACAGCATATGCTTCTCTTACCTGATACATTTTTCTATGGACTAACTTATTCTATTGTGATACCATGTGAGTAGACAAAGTTATACCTGGTCTCTATGTTGTATCTATGAAGCAGGTACTTCCCTTTGGTTCTGCACTGGCATGCACAGGACTTCCGTGGTTTATATTTTACTCAGAATTTTGACATCTTATTCTTTAATCAGGGCTTTTGACCACAGAGACTCAGGGTGCACTGTGCAATGTGTCCTTTCAGAAAATAAATAAGAAAACTTGTCTAAAAGGAATGTCATGCTCTCATCACTCAAGCCTCCATCAGCGCACACCAGAATCTTCTTTATAATGCTCTATAATTAGAATGGTTGAAGCCATACATCAATTTCGGGGACTATTATAATTACCTCTCAGATGGTCCAAGAATTCTAATAATAAAAAGTGACTGTGAAAACAATTTGTAGCCCTTTTAAAAAAGAAAGCAGTACAGAAACAATCTTAGAAGTAGAGATAAAAAAAATTAAAGAAACATTCTTTTCATTATAATTTGACAGTTTAATTTTCTCAATCTTGTTTTACTGACTTTACTATCACTCCATTACAAAGCACCTTGTAAGACAAAAGCTCACATAAAGTACTTTACCAGCCTGATAAAAAGCGGGCTTTTGTTCTTTGAGATGGAGTTAGGATTAAAACAATTAGCCATCTGAATCTAACTTAAATGATATCAAAACTTGATATAATGAAGGAGCACTAGCTTACTCATGGGGGTCTTCTCTGACTGCAAATGGTAAATATCACTTTTATTTTAGATTCATTTTTTTATTGTTTATTTGCTGCCATGCAATACCCAGAAATGAATGTATGCCGATTCACTTCACTATTAGAGACATATACGAAATATGCAAAAACTGTCATTGCCATGTCACTTTTCATGCATTTTCAGGAGCTGAAGTAAGTATGCCTGCTTCTTCGCAATTCTTATACGTTGTTTAATCTTCATGAGAATAATCGTCTTTGGTGAAATTATTTTAAGTAATTAGTGAAACTATCTCTTGATCTCTGAGTGTCGTAGAAACAAACAATAGCCAACAGTTAACAAAGAACTATTCTCCTTACAGTGGAGGGAAGATGATTAATTAGAAAGGATAATTAATGAAATCATTCAGCTAAGCTCTTGGTGAGAGGGTGGATTCAGTGCTTAAATATATTGTCTTGTGCTGGAGCAATTATAAGCAAATTAGATGCCAAAAAAAATAATTGAAATCTAAAATCAAACAATGGTCTTTCTCTAGGAATCTGCAAAGTACACACCCAGAACTGTTAACTACAACAGTGATAGTGGTTTGAATCTGGAATTAAATTATACTAGATGCTAATATTTTTCACCTCTCAAAAGATTTGTGGCAACACCTATTGGGGCCATTTTTCTCCCTTTGAAATTGCCTTTATGCTCAGCCAGAGAATAAATGAGGCTGAAAATTAATTCACATGGCTTTTTAACCAATAGTCAGTAATTTCTGTTCTGCACACAAAAAGCAGCCTGATGCACTTAGGAATGATTTCCACAAAAGCCACTCTCTTAGCTGCAATCTGAAGGGAGCCAATCCATTTCACTGTCATACCTTTTCCCCAAATGAAACTCTTGTTTTTATTAAGATTCCAGTATCCAGGCTGTATTTTATTCAATAGAGAGGTGACTTTCTTTCATTTTGGCCAACCTGCACCTGAATGTCTTCCAATATTTGGGGATCCCTACATTTAATGAGTCTTGCTAGCAAATCTGCCTTGTTACTGAAACTGACAATGTCAGACAAATGTTTTCCCAACCCTCCTGTTAGCTAGTGTAGGAGCCTCATTCCACCAGTCAAACCCAGCCCAGAGGTTCAAGGCCCACAGTGAACTCTCATTTTTGTAGTAGCAACAATTGAAAGATACAAGAAGGTATCTAGGATCTAGTGATTCCCAATAGTGGTGCCATTCCCAGCAGATTCGTTCTGGTATGATTTTTGCCATTGCTTTTTACATTCCTCCCCCTACCCACCCCCAACAACAAAAAACTGGTTCACCAGCTCATACATCTGGATAATTTATTGAGATATAAATTGCTATTTTGTTTTCCTTGCAGTTGAAGAATTGAAATAAATTGCTCTTTACATTTTGTGCTCTGCATTTTTTCCCTCTCTATTTCTGTGATGTTAGCCAGGCCTTTCTGCTCCTTATCTGAGAGGAGTGGTTCAGTCTAAGACATTTTCTGAAGATATTTCCCAATTACCTTTAGTGTTTGTAAGACTGAGTTCGCTAAAAGAGTTATTTTTAAAAGAACAAAGATAAATGAGTGAAAGCAACAAAAGAGAAGAATGGTCCTCAAATTGGCCAGGAAGGCAGACTGACTTTCTCAGACTGGTGTGAAATCTTACCCACACCCTGGGAAGATGGAATAGCCTCGAGGCGGGGCGTGCCTGTGCCGCCCATCTGGACAGGTGAAGCCTGTCACCAGCTCTCCCAGCCTCCCTTTGGAAGCGGTGCAGACGCTCACCTGCAAGACACCGACCCTACCACCCAACCAAAGAACATCTTCCAGTTTTGTTCTGTTTTGTTTTGTTTTCACAACCATATCTCTTATATATGAACATGTCCCTAGAAGGCGTAAAAGCCTTACCACAGATCTATGAGTGAATTTAAGTTTCCCGGTAGCCCAATAGAATGAGAATTCAGTGTCACCTTCAATTTACTTTGAAGAAAATGATAACATGTCTTGCTTGCCTTTGGGACTCATATCCTTTTGGCCACAGACATACAGCCGTACCTCAGAAAATGTCAGTTCTCCCCTTTTCTGTCCCTTTTTTGGTCTCTCTATCCCTTCCAATTATTTTGAAGTACCTAGTTCAGAACCTGGAACAAAAAAAATAGGTACTCAGTAAATATGAGTTCTGTGCGCCCCTCAAAGTTGCTAAATCTTAAAATTTGAAGTAATTTCTAAACTTAACACATTAGACATGGGCTTGAAATTATAGTGGCTTGACGTTAAGTAAGCATTCAAATATGCTTTATCTAGCATTTAAAAAAATATTTTATATTGTTTGTTTTAAGGGGAAGACGGAGGCACTCATGCTCCTCAGAGGCCCTACCTTACTTGTGATCATTTACTTGGCACAATTTATCAATTTTTGTCTCCCTCTCTAGGCCAACTATCCTCTTTATTCTGGGCAATGAAAAGTAAGATTCTTCTCACTTGATGAAAATCTAGGCAACTATGGACAAAATAATCCAACAAACAGGGGATGGGGAAGGGAAGGGGAGAATTATATTTTGAACATCAACAACAAAATGTAAAGACAGAAGAAATAAATTAGAAACAAAGGATGCATTTTCAGGAAGAAGAAAACGAACCAGACTTACCAAGACTGCACATGTATGCACTGCATTGAGAACGGACACGGTGAGACCATTAGAGATAATATCTGTCAGTTTTATATGTACTAGCTGTTACACTAAGTATTTTTCAGGTATTAGCTCACTTAATTTTACCCAGGTTATCAAATCAGTCTTATTTTCACTCATTTAACAAATGACGAAACGGGAGTAAGCAAAAGTTAAGAGACTTATCCACAGTTACCCAGTAGCAAAAAAGTCAAGATTTGAGCCAAGCAATCTGACTTGAGATTCCACATATCTACCACACTATATTCATTTCTGTAGTTCTTTTTAAAAAAAATATCAACTAGCTAACATAGAGGAGGAAGTTGATTTTTTTTACAGCCAATGGCAAAGTTCTAGGAGTGACAAGGTAAAAGCAATACAAAGTAAGAGGACAGCTTTTCCTTTGAAAGTAGAGTTAAATACATAGGAAGAACTTTTGAGAAAGAAAGGACTGGGAAATTTTTGTTATGGAAGCATTTCCAACTACTTTTGTTGTTGTAAAGGAAAAGTTATTTTCATATCTTAGATTTTATCTATGATGCCCAATCGCTCTTACATTCAGGACATAGCAAGAGTGAACACACAGCAATGAAGACACACAGAAAAGTCCCTTGTCATGCCTGAGGCATGTGTTCATCTCACCTTGGCAGGATATGTTTGGCTTTGTTATAAAATTGGATAAAAGAAGGAAGATGGAGCCCTTAGTGCAGGCAAATGGTTGCCCAGTTGTAGATGGCAGACTATGTATCCATATCATCTATGAAACACAGTTATAATTGATGTGACATCTGTGTCCATAGCCAGGAAACCCATACTAGCAGCATGAAGAGTCCCATAATCAGACTTGCGGCAAAACAAAAATAGAGGAAGGGTTGTGAAAGCAAATGATTAGCTAACGAACAATAGCCGGCTTGGTGACTGAAAGGATTTCCACATTAGAAATGACACATTTGTATTGGTTCGCTCATTTAGGCATGACTCAGCATGTGATTAACTATTATAAAATCTGTAATTCAGTTTCCAGAATGGCCTTGAGTGTTGTGTTGTTTGGTTTTATCAGTGCTGAGAGTAACTAGGCTGTAAAAGCATACTCCAGCAGTTTATGGACATGTGTCTAGATACGAAGAGAAGTCAAATTTTTGAAACTAAAATAAATGGTGGCTTAGCTTTATTTTTAATATGTTCCAAATGTTTTCTTTTCAATATATCTTGCTTTTTAAAATAATATGTTTCTTGTGCAATAAATATTCGTGATTAACTCTAGGATGGGAGTAATTCCATCATAGCCTCCAACCTTCTTTTCGTGCCACTGGGCATTTACTTAATTGAGGCATGGGATTTTGAGGTTGACCTAGAAGCTCACATTAAATGAGAGTAGAAAATATGAATTAATTTAAAGTTAATGCTTTGGCTCTTGATGTTTAGAAAATTATGAGTGACCCTAAACATATTCTGATCCCACATTAAGCCCTATCTAAAAGAAACATAACTGATGCCAATAAGGTATCGGCTTTAAAGATGTTCAAATCTCCATATTGCCACTGTTTAACGTGTGCATGTCTGGGCAAATTATGTAACCTCTCATAGTCTTAGTTTCCCGGTAAAATGGTGAAATTACAGCTAACTCAAAGGAATCTTATGAGAATTACGTGATGTGATGTGCAATCGACTATCACTTACCTGATTTTACTGTGACAGGTACTTAATTGGTTAAAAATGTGTAGTATTCCAAATGCCCTGGAAATCAATCAATATGATTAACGCAGGAAATGAAGAGGGATGTGTACTTCTATTTAGTTCCATGCAAGTCAGTTAAGGGGGTTTCTCCTGTTTATGGAAACTGTCTCAGAGCCTAGAACCTGGCTCAACATACATCAGTTTCCTCCCTCTTTTCCTCGCTGTTAACGCAATGGAATCACGGAGCAGTCCAAAGACTGTTTTGTGGTTGGTGTCCCAATGAAAATATTTTTATTACATTTCCAATTTGAAATATTTATAATAATAATAAGTAGCAAATAGAGGATAACTTTAAAAAGACTATAAAACTCTTCTATTTTCATAATATATTTAATAAACATCGCAGATCAGTTACCCATACCTAAACAAGTAGACTGCTACCTTATATCCTTACATGTTTAAGATAGGGAATAATTTATTAGTGAGCTTATAAAACCATAAAGGAAATAAATTTTAAGGATAAAGAAAAATACATTTTATTTCATTGAAAGTTAAATTTTTGTCCAGTAATAGAAGACATCCTTCCATTATAAATTAGAAAAAAACATTCTGGACAGTGTTGTGGCAATATCTAGTGAAACTGTGCGCCAGAAGTCCCACATCACAATGGACACTTGGAAAATTATTGAACAAGACACATCTTCAAATATGTGCCATAAGAATAGAATAAGATACAATGTGAAATGGAAAAAAAACAAATACTTAAATATTCAATAAAATATAATGGATAATTTCATAAAATGGGATATGACACACATCGTGTAACAAATTATTATTGTATTTGTGATATACAAATACTAACACATTCAATCCTTATTATAACCCTGTGAAATAAAGCCTATTAAATATTTCCATTTTATAGGTGAGGAAATGAAGTACAGTGAGGTTAAGCACCTTTTCCAAAGTAACACACAGCTAATAAGTCGTGAAGCTAGAATTTCAGTTTAGTTTGGTTCCAGGATCTTTAATCTTAACCATTTTGCTTTTTTGCTCCTTCAGTGAGGAATGAACTAGAATCCCACAATAAATATGATACATCTCCAAAACATAGTGTTGAAAGGAAAAATTGTGTCGAAAATGATAAATTCAGTATGATACCAAGTATTAAAATATTAAAAGCAAGCAAAAACGACTATATGTATTGTTAATATGTATCTGTAGTAGAAATACTTAAAATTATAAAAAGTGAATACAAAAGATAAAAATCAAGTTCAGGGTAAGGATTACTTATGAGTAACAAAGAGAAAAAGAAATGACATCAAGAAGGGTATTCCAGGAGCTTCAAATACATTGGCAGCATATGGATCTACGTGAAGCAAAATGGATCTGAAACGAATCTGGAAAAATATTGAGATAAATTAAAGCTGGGTAGTGGGTACAAAGCTATTTATTCTGGTAGTATTTCATAATCATTTCAAATTTATTATAATAACATATATGTATGATATTATATATTCCTCTTACCAAAGAGAACATTAATATTTTAAGTGTATTTTCTATTTTTTTAATGAATATGCATACCCAGACTTTCTAGACACACACATACTCCACACATAAACAAAACTGACTTGTTACTGACTTTAGAAAATGTAATTATATATTGTATATTTTATTCCAAAGTCAATAAATAAAAGTTTATGGCAGGAATTTAAGCATTTGCATTGCATACTATTATACTCCAGTAACTTTTTTGACAAGCGTTATGTTATTTCAGATTTTTCATTATTTTAAGCAATGCTGCAATGCATATAGTTTTGTAGGCATCAGGATTAGTTAGAATTTTTTTTAATGAAAAAATAAAGTTGGCACAAACACTTGGTTATTCAGGATAGAGCTGGAAACAAATGTTTCTTTTTGTCAACTGTGCTTGCAAAAGGTAAAGAGAGTCAACATCTAAATAAAGTTATTCCCATTATTTTAATATTATTGGTGTTATATGGCAAGGTCCTGTAAGATTGCTTAAAGTTGTTATTTGAGTGTTAGTTATTGCAATATATACTTTTTCTATAGATGCAATTAAGTGGCAAATCACATTTAGGTGTTATATTATTAATGCAAATTTCACCATCAATCATTTATATATATGTGTGTACATACACACACACACACACACACACACACACACACACTATATAAATATGACATCTTTAAGGAATTCAAAACACATTTCAGACTTTGGAAATTTTCGACAAAATCCTTTAAGCTGGTGACAGGATGACGATTTTGATACTGGCCCTCTTACTAAAACAACAGTACTGGTCAGGTGTACTCTTAGAAATGGAAAGCAATATGCTTTCCTTGCTCTTTTTGAGGGAACTCTTGATCTATATCTTTGTTGAAGAAGGTGGTATGTGGAGAGACCGCCACTAATGTCTCTTGCTTCTTTTAACCTATAATTCATCTGCAAACTGACACGTACCCACCTGGACACACAATCTCCCAAGTCATGTCCATTAAATCCTATTGGTCCAGCCACTGAACTCACTTTCTTTGCTCTCTTTTTCCACCTGACATTTCAGGTCAGAAATTGGCAAAGGAGACTGGGGCAATTCAGGATTTTACCCTATTGAGAATGTTATCGTAATTTATCCAAGTACCCTCGTGCACTGTTTAGAATCGGTGGTCTTTATTCTAAAGACAGTTCTTGAGGCCTTTACAGAATGTGTTTTCTCATTATTCCCATGCTACACATTGTTGACTGAAGTTTGCAGGCTTTGCTGTCATCCACTCTGCCCAAAGGTGGGTAATTAACTCTTTCTGGAAAAAGCTTACCTAGTTCTGTCTTCTTTCAAGGAAAGAAATTCTATAGCTTTTCCCCATCTACACTTTAAATCTTCCCCTTGACAGTTTTTTTTCTTTTTCTCATCCTTTTTCTGACACTCAGATCCTCCTATCCTCTTTCTTATCTTGATACTTCCTTGGGGTAGTTGGCCTGACTTTTGTGGTTTTTCATATCTAGACACTCTACGATTAAAAATCTAAACACTAGATTACTCTCAGCCTCTTCTTGTCTTGGGGAGAAAAGTGAACATGCTAAAACTTGTGATTTTATGTCTTTGCACTTTTTTTATTTTTACAACTTTGCTCAAACATGTTCCCTGTTAGTTAAGATCTGCCTCTATTCCTGACACAACTAATCATGTTTCACATTCTATTTGAAATTCATTTTCATTTGTGTGGTTTTTGAGATCTTTCCTGCTAAAGTCAGAAGTGATTCTCCTCATCTTATGAGATTTCATACTTATTGAGCTCTATTATAGGCCAATTATTTTGTTAGACACTTTACACATCATCTCATTTAACTTTCATTAAAACTCTGAGTTAGTGGATCTCAGTCCTTTCAAATCCAATGACCTATTTTATAATAAGGATTTATAATGACCTCTTTACTACCCGGAAATTGAATTCACAGAAAAAGCAACATGATTATGCACTTAATTTTTAAAAAATCAATATAAATTTATCTTGTTAAAAAATAAAAAACAGATACAATGATATATATTTTAATATGTAAATATTTAGGCATGACCACAGTAAACAGTTTAATGAAGTAGGCAGATTCTTTCACCTATTTACAATATAAATAAGTTTGATTTTAGAGAAATAAGAATCAGAAGCCATTTTGTACATGAACTATAGGGAAATAAAAAAGATATTATTAGAGACTAATACAAAAATAAGTGTAAGATCAATATTAACAGATAAGATATTAGTGCCTTTGCTTTGTTTTTATTGGGAAAAGAAAAATTTTGACAGAAAGGCTCTAAATTTAATGTGCCACATTATAAACACAATTTCAAGTATTCATAGAGCAATTACTGTGTTTTTAATACTACTGGACATTCTCACACATCGTATTAATGTGTATATGTTTATCTCTCTATATATATCTATACAACCTACCTATCTCTCCTGTGAATGCAACAGGCACTAATACAAACTGATGAAATGTATGGTTTCAGCAGCTCAAATACTGTTTTGCCTCTGGGCTTGTTACTTCCGAAATGATGCACCATTCCTGGTAAAGTTCAGGAAATAAAAGTAGTCTTTCCTTGATTTACATGTTAAAGTAGAAAATGCAATATAAACCAAATTCATGCCAAAGTACTTGCTTTATACATGTAAACATAGTTCCAGGCTCAAATAATTGCAAACAGATTTTTAAACTATATTTCTAGTTGGGCATTCAAAAATCTGCAGAGATGCAAAATTTTCTCAGACGCATTGGCAACACTGCCCCTCCTTTCTCAAATGCTAGCAGTGTCTCCAATCACTGAGGCAATCACTGTTATTATTTGCAGTGTCCAGGTCTTGTTTACTAGAATATAAATTTAGAGGCATGCTAGTTTGTAATTTCTTTTTGTATGTCCTTAAAGTATCTAACATAGTATCTAGTATCTTGCATGTAATAGGGATATAAATAATAATTTTCCAATTAATGAACTTAGAATTTAATCTCTTTACTAGAATAACTTGGTATACATTGGGCAAGAGAGTTTTAATAAGTCAGCGTGCTTATGACATAATGTTATTTCAGATGTAGACCTCTAGTCCTAGCTAAATGTGCAGCGATCAGATCATGTTAACTCTTTGCCAATAGTATTAAGTGTGAGAACTCAAGGGTATTTCAAAAAATTGTCTTCTCTACAGAGAATGTTATAAAATGGAAAGTGTTCTTAACATATCAATCCCAAGAAGGCAGGAAACCATCATATGTGCCAAAGCATTCCAGCCAACTGGGACCCTTTCTGAGCTAACTGTGTATATTTTTCTGTTGCTTGAAAAACTTTGATAACCCCCCTCTCTCTCATTTTGCTCCTGGATTAGAAATTCTACTAAATTAATTATCAGATGATCATATTATCTATAATCCAAGACCATTAGTAGTAGAGAATCTCTATGCATGCATTTTATGCTGGCAGAGGGTTAACGTGTACTAAGAATAGGAATAGAATTGGGAGGGAACTGATGTGTGGGCAAGTCTTTCTCATTCCCATGGACAGAGATGGGTGGTTTTTAACCCATCAGGCTCTGTGTTGCTCAGACACTGGCAGCAACACAGCCACAGGATTCCCCAAGGTTCTTGTGGTGACTGTTTAGTCTCCAGTGTGGGTTGGAAGACATTCAACAGAATCATTTTTTCTTTCCAACATTTGACCAAAGAAGTATCACTTGATTATACCCCCTCTCCCTCTAAGTACACTGACATTAAGTCACCAATCTATAATTGTGGGAATGACTAACATTTTCTTTTTATTCTTTTCCCCAAATTTAAGTTCCCACCATGGACTCCACAAAGTATATCCTGTCAAGACCACTGGTTAAGCATTTGTGGTAATTTTCATTTGAAATGTGCAGATTTATAGGTTTTCATTAATGCTAATGGTTCATCTGAGTGGAAACTGTGTTCAATCAAGTGCTCCTTTGAATGGGATTTTCAGAGCCCACTCAAACACAGCTGGTTTCAGAGCAGAGTAATGCAAAGACTATTCCTGCCAAAGTACATTATATTTCATGCAACTTAAGGTGGGGCTCTTAAAATACTGACACATTTTTCCAAAAACCAGATATATTATTTATTTTTCTTTTGTGCATGTAGTAATTGGCAGACTAAAAATGAAGGAGAAGTGTTCAGTCATCTTTCTCCCTTCTGGCTTGGCACTTACTACAGGATCTAATGAACACGATGGTGGGAGTTTGTCTGCCGTCTTGCAGCTACTGGGGCTCTTTGGCATTAGTGTGCATAGATGTCTAATTGTTGTTGCTGTGCTGCCACCAGGGCCAAATAGGATTTCAGAGACTCATGTAGAGACAGTATTCATCTAATCAAGGGTTTTATGGCAGTTGGATAAGTCTGCTTGAAAGGTTATAAATTCATTTTTATTTTTGGATATGATATCAAATACTAATGTTCCTGATGCTAAAGGTTAGAAACTATGGTAATAAGGAGACCTAATATATTTTTAGCTCTAGTCAAATAATCATATGTCCTGTTTGTAGCCGGTATAAATTGAGACTCAAAGTTGCAAGTTCAAAAATACAAACTCAAACTATTTTAAGAATAGATGAAACAGACTGGTTTACATAACATAAATGTCCAAAGGTAGAACTGACTTTATGCATGGCAGATCTAAAGGCTTGAACAATGTTACCAAGGTCGATTTTTCTTTCTCTCTTGGCTCTGCATAGCTTTCTCAGGAAAGCCTTGTTTTGGATAGAAGTATAGGTGCCAGAAATTTAGGTTTATGTCATTACAGTTCCAAATCCAAAAATCAAAATAACACAACCACAGAAAGAAAGAGAGAAAGAAAGAAAAGAGGGAGGGAGGGAGGGAGGGAGGGAGGAAGGAGGGAGGGAGAGAAGGAAAAGGAAGGGAAAGAAAGAAGAGAAAATGTTCCACTTCTCCAATAATCTTAGAAAAGATGCTAACAGTGTGTGTTACTGGCTCTTGGTAGCTCATGTATTCCCTGAACAGTCACTGTGACCAGAGGCATGAATTCTCTGATTGGTCAGATATAATCTTGTCCACTTCTAGACTGAGGATTACTGGCCATTGAGAAGATTCCTGGGACCTGGGGCTCCAGGGCCATTCCACTGTTTGAATCTTAAACAGAAGCTTCTCTCTGGTTTTGCCTCACTTAGGGAAGTACTGCAAACTTTGGGATGAGGAAAGATACCCATAGACAAGGTTTAAAAAAAAGAGTAAGGAATATGTTTTTTATGTAATTTGGGTCAGAACTGATAAATAAAAGAAAAATTTTCATATCTATTTTTACAGATTATTATTCTTATAGATATTTCTGCAAGAATAATAATCTGTAAAAATAGATATGAAAATTTTATTTATGATATATTGAGCATATATCATAGAATTGAGATATTCTGTGGATAAAATTTTTGCATAAGGAAAGGACATGAGGGGTGTGAGATTCACTCCTGAGAACACTAAAATTTCCTGCTGAAGGAGCCCACAGAGGCAGCTATTGACTAAGAGGGGAGTTCCAAACAGCAGCCAACCACCAATTACGACTGCTGCTACAGCTGGGAGCTTGGAAGTTAGACATATCGTGAGGGTGGTGTTGAAACTTCTCATGGTGTCTGAGGGAGACAGCCTGAAGAAATGCATTAAGAAGCAAAACAGTAGGCCTACTTTTTTTTCTACATCAAAAATCTTACAAATTAATTTACTGTACTTATTGATCAAATGGTGATTCTTGTAGAAATGAAAATTTACTCTCTAAGAATGTAGGCAACTAATAAAACTTCCTTGGCAATATTAAATCAGAGGTATGGGAGGATATTTTAAATCTAATATTTTGAAGTGACAACTATAGATTTTTTTCTTTCATTCAAACTATAGTTTTTCCTATCATGTAGAGGTTCTATTCTGAACACCATATTGCTTCAGACTAAATATGCTAACTGAGCTAAAGATGGACAGTATTTTCGACTCTGTAGGAAGTCACAGTTGCCAAGAAAAGATTTCAAACTGGCAGATCAATTAGTAGCACAGAACCCCTGCTTCTAGGCAAGTTTCCATGCTGACTCAGAGTAGTGTGTCAATGGCTCTTTGCTGGTGAGATATATGACCTCACCAAATCTACATTTTCTTTTTAGAAAAATAGTACTGAAGAATTTTACAACTCATTGTCAGAATACAATTCTAGTTTCATAGATCACAATAGTACTAATAAATGTAAAAAACTGGATTAAATTCTTAAATTGAATAATGGTTATTTGAAGGTGTCTTAGCAGTTATTTTCATCTAAAGGTATTTTAGAGATATTTTGTAAGTCAGAAATGGAGTACATACTTATTCAATAACAAATGGGTAAGCAGATTAACAGTCCTATTCACTACGTTGGAAATAGTCGTTTCATCTTTCCCTAGGCAGTGACTACTTCTGTGCAGACTAAGCTGGAGAGAAAGTGACATGAAGGAGGAAACTCTTCACCAAGGAACTTTAAGATCAGGAAATAGACTTTTGGAGAAGGTAGAGCTTTCAGAGAAACCTGATATATTAAAGCTAGAGGAAACTTAAGAGATCAATATCTCCCGATGTGTGTCTCTTAGAATAGCATTTCTTCAATATATAATAAATGTTACATAAAAAGAGAGTTTGGAAGGGATTTGCTGGTTCAATACACTCAGAAAAGAACTTCAAACAATGTAAGATATTTCTTTAGTGCCAGGGTCCTCAGGGTCTCGTTAATATGCACTGTGAACTTACTGATGTAGTATATACTCAATTTATATTTCCTTTGGCCTTCTCCTTTTTCCTTTTTTAGCAAAGATCATTTGTGACTGTGGAGCTCATGGACTATATTTTAGAAAATGTTACTTGAGCTTAATCACAGAATGGTACAGACAAGGAGACAGAAGCCTCGCGAGATACCTTGGCTCAACCATTCCAAACCAAAGTGTGAGTTAAGGGCATTGTTAAATTCAAATATACATCCCAAGTTCTACTTTTTCTTTAATTTGTGATAGTTTCCCTCTTGTATAACATCTAACATGCATTGATTTTCATTTCTTTTAAGAAATATTCCCTCTCGTTAATGTTATCCAGTGAGTTTTTAAATGGAGTTGTTGACCTGGCAGACATAGTTCAAGTTTCTAAGAGGTGGGTCCAAGTCAATGGATGCCTCGAAAATTATGGGGCTCATTTGTGTTACAGGGACTTCTAACACAGAAGCTATAAATAATTTACAAAAGCATAACATCTTCACAAAATAGGTTGAATACTGTATAAATGGGAGCATGTGAATACATTTATTTTATAGTATTTCTTACTAAAATGGAAGTACCTGTATTCAAATTAGCTTAGCCATTGTTAGGAAGGAAGTGTTAGGACATGAAAATTGTTTTTTGTATGTTTTTCTAAATACAGTTTTGACTGTAGAAGAATAATGTTGAAATTCTATGAGCAGATTGCCTTACATTGCAGTTGTAAGGAGTAGTACAAAACACTCCATAAATGCTGCATAGCTATGTCTTCTTAACTCTGAAACTTTTTGAGTGAGCTGATGGTGTGCTAGAAGATTGGAATCCCAGGTTACATTTTAGAAATTATTGCGAAATCTATTTCAAATAGTTGGGTAGACTTTCATACTTCAGTGAAGTGTGAGGCAGAAAGATGGAATATATATGAAGAGTTGTTTGGTCAGTCAACAGGAGAATATGAAAACTTGTCTTTTTTAGCATGCATAATTATAAATTGTGATTCCAAAAAATAATTAAGTGGAAGCTAAATAAGGACAAAGGCAAGTCTGATTTTTAAATAGGAGTGTTTCAAATAATTGTTTGAATGTAAAATAAATTGCCAAGTTCTATTAAAATCTTGACATAAAGTATTGAGGTGTGCACAGAAGGAAGTTAGACTGTTTTGAATTATATATAAATAGGAAATCCAAATGACTCAAGTGAACAGTAGATAATAGTTATATTAATAATTTGATCACAATAGAATCATGAAAGTTGTTTCAATATAGGTTTGACTGAAACAACATAATCTCTCTGTTGGAATGATGAAGGTAGTCTAATGATGGATGACCCAATATTCCACGGCACAGACTAGATGTCAGCATATTACCCTCCACTCACAGAGGTTGTGTTCAAAACAATTCAACCACTAGGGCTATGAAACACTAAATAGAGTTTGAGGAAGAGGGAGTCAGGTATGACCTCACCAAAGTAGAACAAGAAACTTTAATATTCTACAAGTAGGTCTTGATAATCAAAGGGAATGTTATGAAGAGGTGAGAAGAAATTGGGAGTGCATATCAGAGGCTTTTGTCAAGCTGACATGATGTTTAGATCAGAGAAGCTTGGAGAAATGTAACTGTGGAAACTGGTGCTTCCTCACCATGAGCTCTATAAGCTGCAGGAGACTGCTGGGCCTTCCCACTCACACTCCCCTGACTACCCGAGGGAGCAAAGGGAGAGGTGAATATTCTTATCAGGGCTCCTCTTACAACTTCCTACTGGGCATTGGGACCTGTGGCTGTCGCTTTACACAATCAATACCCAACAAGAGTGAAGCCTTCTTGGCTTTTGACTTTCATGTCACCATAGCTAACACCTCCATTATAGGATTTTGCCATGTTTGGGTGCAGTAGATTGCAAAAATGCCCGAACTCTCTATTCCTACATGTATTCATGTCCATTGATATAAACGTGCAGTTCTGCCCATCAAGAGGTAGAATAGATTTCTCCACTTTGAGTTTGGACTGGCCCTGGGACTTTCTGTGACCAACAGAATGCGGTGGCAGAAGTGATAATATGCATATTGCCAAGCCTTGGCCTTCAGAGGTGTTTTATAGTTTATTCTAGGTATTTGGTCCTCTGCCTTCACCACAAAAGCAAGCCTGAGATAAGATGCTTAAGGATGAAAATCATACAGAGCAGAATCGATTCATTCTAGCTAAGACCACCCTATATCAGCAGCCACTGAAGACCTCCCTGCCAGCTGCAGACACATGAGCATGAGCAACTGAGAGCAGCCTGGCTTCATATTTAACCTGTAGACTCGGAATTAGTAATGATTGGTAAGCTGCTAAATTTGGTATTATGTGTTATAGGGCAATAACTAACTAACAGTGGGGTCATTCCCTTAGTTGATTTTCCTCTTCTCACGAAACCAAAATGGTCCTATTGTATTTACCCTACACAGTATCCTGCATGTTCTCTACCAGTGACTTATAATATTTGATATGCTGATGGCCGGATTTTGTTTTGTATATGCTGAAAATTTGGAGAATTTGGAAACCCCATTAACCCTTTTCACAAATTCTTCCTTTCAGTGTCATTTTCTCATTAGATCTCAATAATTGATCTTTGAGATTCAAGCGGAACAGTGACCCTTTGTGGCAGCTGTATGGGCCATCTCCTGCAGGGGGCGTATGGCGTGCGTGAAGTGTGGGGCCAGCCCCGAGGCAATCTGATTTATAGCACATGAAAAGATGACATAATCCTTCAATACGACTATTGCTATTACATATTCACTCCAGGATAGTATTAAAATAAAAGTTGAAAGAACAGGGGCTCTCTCTGTCTTCTCACTTTATTTCTAAATAAAAGCCTGTACCTTGCTCTAAAAAAAAAAAGTTGAAAGAACTTTTCAAGGTAACTCTTATCTCCAAGTACAGCCAATACTGAGTAAAATTTTTGCAAGTTTTGAAACTTAATAATCGATGATAAAAGTGATGTATATGAAGCTTACTACATTTAAAGGATACGACAATCAACATATCTCATTTAGATACTTAAAAAAACTGTAAGGCTTACAAGGCATGCATTGTGATCTTTATTTTACATAAAAATTGAGCCCTAAAAATATTTTTTAGGTGAAAGACCAGGAGTCCATTTCAACTTCTCTGGCTCCAGTCCATTACTATTTGCAACATGAAGAATTGAATAGGAGAGACAAAAATGCCCATACCTAGACACAGTACAAGGTAGAATGTGCCAAAGTATATAGAAAAGAGAAATATAGTGCTGTAGCAATTTAGAGGAGGGAGGAAGACATTACTTTTGGTGACAGATCAAAAGTGGTATTTGAATTGGCCTTTACAGAAAAGGAGGTTAGCTTAGGAATGTAACAATGAATCAACATCATAGACATCTATTAATGTAACAATGCACTGATGATAATGGATTTTTAAAAAACCTTGAGCATTTCAAATAATGCAGAAAAAGCAATTGTTTAAATTCAATATCAATTTTAAAGAACTAAAAGCAAGCCAAAAATGCAAGATACTGCTTGTAATTGAATAATGAGTACATTTTAGAAACCTATAGCAAACATCATACTTAATGGTAAAGTTTCAAAAACATTCCAATTAGCATGACGAGGATGTCTTCCAGGGCTGGGACTCAGGTGGGAGCCAGTAAAGATAAAGTCAGCATTTGCACAATGCTCTGGGTGGGTGACCCCTTAAAATTCACAGCCTAGGCCTCACACTACCTATTCTAGACAATGGAATTGAAGACACAAAATTATTAAGATGACTATGAACACATGAATAGAAAAGGAGAAAAACTGTTTTTGTTTACAAACTGTAATATTCGATCAACAAATATCAAATGTGTATCAGCCTAGGTTTCGAGAGGTACCATTATGAACCCCAGGCCCATCAGATTTCATCTGCAAAGTAAAAATCAATAGATATTTTTGGTGTTCTTCTAGCAATGCTCTTATGATTTCATGGGCAGACTATTATAATTTTCATAACCTGAATAACAAACCAGGTCTTACAACTATCCACTTTTATCAGCACTTTAGCCCTGTTCAAAGCATCTCTCAGTTTTGGGGAGTCTGTGGCTGAGGGTAGGGTTACTACATGAATGAGGAACAGCTTTCTTTATCACCCACATCGGATCATACCCCTTTTCTCTCCCTACTCTTCGTTCTGATCCTGTTTAATAAAACCCAACTCTGTATATTTGTGAAGCCGGTGCTACAGTTGAGAGTGTCCTCTGGGAGGGGTCTGTTTCCTGTGCCACATGGTCCTATGAGATGCCAAAAGCTGGTTCTACTGACAGAAATCCTGCTGTGACTGAATAACAGGACCAGACACGACTCCTCCTAAGGTCCCCTTCCTCCAGTGAGGAATCTGTCCCCACACCTGGGCACTGGTCCTGCTGCTGAGTCCACATTAAGACCCATTGTATGTCAAAGTGACCCTACACACCTGGACAGAATCTGGAACAGTCAGTACACTGGAGCTAATGTTTTTTGAGTGTCTTATACTCTTTTCATTGTGTATGTGTCTTTTATCCTCAGTATCTTATTGAGATCTTAGGGGAAATATTTTTCCAGGCTTTATATTTCAGCCTTATTTTGTCTTTGGGATTCAGTCCCAGACCCAGAACTGATGGGTCAGAGGACAAATCTGAGTCACAGCTAGCATGCTTTACTTTGAATTACACATCCCTGTTACAGCTCAGGAAAGGCTTTCTCACTGTGTGAATATATGTTCTCTCCTTAAGGTAAATTCTTTTCCTGAAGGGTTCTTCATGCCTCAGGCAAACAATATTTCTGGCTGTCTCTTTTCAATCAATCTGCCAGATACGCCCTGTTATGCCATGGTTAGACATAGCTTAGACTCAGTTGAGAATTTGTATACATTCTGATCTTACTGGAAATCATTTTGCCTATTATTTGGCTTATCAGTGAAGGTATATAGACAGTTAAAGCCAATTAAATACAGTATAAATTCACAACTCTTAAAAATAAAAAAGATACAAAAGGACTTTGGCTTTGTAGTATTTTCTAATTGCCTACCTTCAGAATGACAATAGCAAATAATAACAATAATAGTATTAACAAAGTACCTATTAGCTAAACTTTGTGAAAAAAAGAAACAGCAAAGTCTGAAATATCAAGTACTTTGTACTAGGGTTTGATGTTGAAAGCTTGGATTTTTCTGAAGAGGTGGGATCAGAAAATTCCTCACATGAGAGTCTTTTAGGAAAATATTCTTGGAAACGTTTTCACATTTCACAGTCTAGGATTTTTGGGTGGAAAGCAGAGGCTTTGGAGAAAGACTTGAGTTTGAAGACATTTTATTCTTCCTATTAACTCTTGTTATCAGAGATAATTACTTAAATTCTCTCTCAGTTGAATTTTCTATAAAGTAGAGGTTGTAATTTCACAGACCATATTTATCAAGATTAAGTAGCATAATGAATTCATATGCTTAGTATAGTCACTAGCATTTAGAAAGTACTCAATTACTGGTCATTATTTCTATATTTAAAGTTTATTCAAATAGTTCTTCCCCACATCCTTGGAAGGAACTTTCATTGGATCTTACCTTGTTACCTGTAAAAGATAAAATATATAAATCCTTGAAGACTTTAAGCATTACCAATTCTTCTCCTGTTCATTTCTTTAACATACATAAAATTAATTTGCTGAAAGTTGATGTGGGAATTCCAAAACAATATGGAATCGTTTCAGGTTTTCTTAAAGAATTATTTAGATTATAGATGCTTAAATTTGCATTTCATAAATGCAAGATGAAATGGGCAAAATTCTGCCTTAATTCACTGAGAAATCAAGAAGACGTAAATTTTAAAGTCGTAGCACCAAAGCCCCATACGTTACTCTAGACTTTTCAGCTCCAGATGTAATAGTACCTCACAACACCGTCCAAGTCAGCAATGCAGCTAATAAGGCTGGGGGGAGTTTTAATTAGACAGATAATAAAATGAGGTCAGCATTAAATTTTTAATGAACCTAACAATCTTACAAAAAGCAGGTGTCTCTCAAGACAGCATCGACGGGGATGACCCCACATGGAAACCACAAGAGCATGAAAAACATACTTTAAGAACAGCTGACATAAACCCCTCTTATCAGCACCCATCCCGTGGAAACATGTTCTGTGGGGCTGGATTCCCTGGCTCCGAGATTACTGCGCTGTATTCAAAATAAAGGCTGAGACGAGGCACATCCATTTCACTTAATTAGCTTTTTACATGACTTTCGTTTCTGTTAAGTTAGCTAATTAACAACCTGCTTCCAAGTCTACTCTCCCACTCCTCTCTCCTGAGTTCACAGGCATTTTCACTCTCATACTCACTAAAATGAGCTCTGTTCACGTATCTTATTCTGCAGTGGTTCAGGCTTGAGGGTGGTTCCCCGTCGAGATACAGTAGCAGTACTATTAATTCTGTGCTGTACTTTTCTCTCTCCGGGAAACAGGCTATTTGATTCGTGAGATCGCTCTGAGGCATTGTGTTTATGTTGTTGAGCAGATTTATGTAGTGTCTATATTGAACAACTGAGCATGCTGGCTGGAAATTACTATACTTACCACAGATAGGAATTTTAAATAAAATTTTTCCAAAGCCTATTTAAGCAAATGAACAGAACCTTCTCCATTAAAAAAAAAAATGAATGCTTTGTTGTTTCCATATTTTTTTTCTTAAAAGGAGATGCAATCGTGTCTTTGTGACAGACCTTCCACCATTGTTCAATTCATCAAATACATTTTAGTTGACCAAGATATTAGCGTAAAATGCCTGATAGTGTTGGACTCTGCAACTCCTTCTGAACAGCCGTACTGTAAAATTCCTAAATGACTGCCAGGCTACACTGAAGCTTGTGGTCAGGTGACCCAGCCAAATGACTCAACTCACTGTGCAAAGAAAAACCGCACTTCTCTCTCAGTTAACCCACAGGTTTGGTTTTCAGCTCTACATAAACTGGCACCAGTACTATGTCTCTCCCTTTGAGCACAGCTGAAAACTTTTTATATTACCCATTTCGGAGAGGACTGAAGAGTCTGAAGTCCAAAGTTTTGAAAGGAGTATAGTCCTCTTAATCTGGATTTACCACATTGAGTTTGGAAGGGTTCAGTGAATGTTTAATATTTTATTAAAAAGCAATAGATTTGCCCTACATACAATTCAAGAACATACAAATACTGAGCATTTGTATAATCTAAATATAATCTATAAGGCTAATCCTTGAACGATAAATACCAGACATAGTCGAGATACCCACCAATAGTACTAGGATATTGGAATGGGTGCGAGGAAGTTTTCTCTCATAACTTACCCAAACCTTTGTATGTCCTATATTCATACAATATAAAAAAATTCTTTTCGAGGAGTTGCTTTAGCCAAAGGTTGCAAATAATAACATTAAATAACAATGAAATGCCAGTGTTAATAAATCCTAAATATGTTTCATTAGGAAAATATGTCATTTAAAAAAAGAAATTTAATCATATTGAGTCAGTAAGAGGACATTTCTGATTTGTGACATATTCATAATGCCGTACATAAGAACTTATTTAATATACCGAGTATGGTTTCTTGTGGATGAAATTTGAGACTCTTACCAGGTGGTGTTTTAGCTGACCTTAGTGGTAGCAGTAATGAATGAGGGTTGAGACGGATGGTGAAACAATCTTGATTCATGCTCTCATTTATAGTTAACAGTAGTTTTCACAGCTTAAAAAGTAGTTGGATGCCAGGTCAGAGCATGTAATTTTTAAAAACTCAATGTACAAATGTATGAAACTTGCTGATTTGATATAAACTGACTTTTGTTTTTTGAGATTTTGATAAACCCATGTCCCTAACCAGAGGGGAAAAAGAATGGACTCTAATTGGCATTTAATAAAATATGTATTTTGTAAAAAATGTCAGACAAACATTGTGCAGTAACTCATGATGGAATCATGGCTGAACTGTTTGGATAAGGTAGTTTGGAATAGTTTTAAAACCACTGATTTTGGAATCTGGTGGAGTTCCAAACCCCAGCTCTGCCACTTACTAAATATACCATCTTAACCAAGGTGCTTAACCTCTTGGAATTTGGTGGCCTTATCTGTAAAATACTGATACTTATTTCAAGGCATTAGGATTAAGTGAGATAATCATTGCTTAGCTCCAGGAAAAGAGAAAGCATTCAATAAATTAGTATCATCTCAGATGAATTGCAATCTTACAGAAGACAGAAATCATGTCCTCCATTTCATCTGTATCCTCATAGGGTTAATCATACTGTCTGGCACACAGTAGACCTTTCTCTGGACACTTACGATTTTTCTTATGATTGACAGATTTCTTATTTGGGAGTGCTTTCACATAAACTTAACCAAGTGTAACTAAGCTGAAAATGCATATTTATCCTTTAGAAAATTAGTTCTGGCCAGTTTTTCTCTTACAGAATTAAACTTAAGTTTGGCTTGTAGAAACCCAAGAAGGAGCATTGAGAAAATATCTCCGCCCTCTCCTCTTAAGGAAGGCCAACTGCACAAAGAAAAACAAAATTGGTTTCAGTGTAAGCTACTCAGATGCTATTTCCTTTTCTCGAGGATAGTATCTATTCAGAGCTGATGACTTTTAAAACTGTAAACTGTTACCCAATTTCCTTCCTCCTTCAGCAAGCCTCTAAGTCAGCAGGCTGTGGAAACATTTTGAAGCCCTGCTCTCAAATTATCGTAGACGTCATGTGGCCATTTAATACAACACATCCTTCCCACAATTGAGAGAGCAACACCAGAACTTTATTGAGATGAATTTTTTTATAAAATGCTCATGCACGGTGTTCGTTTCCATGCTTATGGCAATTTTTGTTTTTCTTTTAAGTGGGCCAAGTTGTAGACAAGAGAAAGCTGATTATTTTACTATGCATAGCTCGCTGGCAAGTTATTAATTCAATGTGTCTAATCCTGGTGAGCAATGCTGTTTTTGTCACGCTTTCTGGAACAGAAAGGTAGAGAGGATGTATGACGTCTAAACCACCGGTGCCTCTTCTTGCCTGCTGACAAAGCAGTGGTAACCATCACATATAAAGATGACGTAAAATTCTTCAAATGACTTAAAAACCAGTCCCCTGAGTACTTCCATGTCACTTATCTCTGCATATATTGTTACAGTAACAACCCTGTGTGGCTAAAGAGCACAGACATGGTGTTCTTATAAAATTAGTGATTTTATAGACATGAGACTCCATTAAGGCTATTTTAGGACTTGTCTGATTATAAAATTACTTCATGTTCAGTATAACATGAGAAATACAGAAAAGTATAAAGAGAAATGTAAAACTACTCCTATACTTATTCTCAAAGACAGCTACTATTAGAATTGCTAGTTCCAGTATTGAGTCAGTACGTATGAGTATATAGGTCTATTTTCTTCTCAAAATTATAGCTGCACTATACCTGCTGTTTGGATTTTTTCTCCAAATAATAATTTTATACAACTTTTTAAAGCATTTTTATTTTTACTTAATAAAATATGGTTGTGATTCTAACAAAGTAATCTTGCTAACAGATTTATAAAGATTACAGAAAATTCCAACCTGTGGATATACAGCAAATATTTTAGCTTTCTGCTTTTTTTGTGCACTTGAATTATTTTCATTGTAATATTACCATAAATAGCACCAGTCATTGTGTTTGTATGTAGTCTGAGTACATTTCAGATTATTTCTTTAGCACTAATTAAGGTGGAATCACTAGATAAATAATGATGAAAATATTTGAGACATTTTGATATATATTATGCCACCTACATCCAGAATGACATGCCTAAATTTATACTCCTAGGAGTAAAATATAAAAGAAATATTTCACTTCACTTTTGCATAGAATATTATATAGGCCAAAAATATTATTTTAATTTTAGTTTGCATACTTTCTAACTTTTAGTGAGGTTAAATATGTCTGCAATAGCATTAGTCCATTTAATTCCTCAATTTTTAAAATACTTCTAATGGAATATATATTTCGTACATATTAACATGAGAACTTTTATATGTAAAGGATAATGACTTCAGTAACTAAATACAAATAATTTTTCTGTTTTATCTGCCTTTTAAAGAATTCATGTTCTTTTTATATCATTTTATCTATCAGTTTTCTTTTCACTATCTATGATATTTTAAAAGAATATTCTCAATTTTAGTCACATAAATATTCACCTTTCTTAGCTAACTCCAATGTCTTGTAGATTTAACTCAACATAGCATATTGGCTGAGTTCCTGCTTTGAAGATATTAGAACTAAACTTAAATTCTCTCTCTCACTATTGTGATTGTGTTATTGAAAATTGGAAAACACAAAACAGTGGATCTGTAAATGTTTTACATCTATTTTTAAATTAAATCATGAATGTAAAGCAGTTGCACACTTAAGCACTAGCTACTAAGGTCATTTATGATGGTGCAACTTGATATAACTTCTTTAGACTCTTGTGTTCATGTGGTAGGTCTTCTAGTTTTGTGGGTTGTGAGGGGAAATGTATGTGAGTGGGTCAGTGTTCTTTTTTTGTTTCAATCTGGAATTGATTTGCATTATATCAATTCTTTCATATTGACAAAATATGCTATTCTCTTTTGTTCTATCAGTGTAATTAATATATATTAACAACTATTTTTAATATTACCATTATTACATTCCAAAAACATACATTGCATGGTTTTGTGAATTATTATTTAGCATAATTTTAGATTGTTCATCGTATTTGTTTTATGAATTTGAAAATCTATATTCTTATTAGTAACAAGTCTGTATTAGTCCCTTTTAGGGCTTTTCTTGCCCTGTTTTGGCACCAGAATGTAGGAGAATTTTGGGTGCTAAATTGGTTTTAAAAAATCTAAGAAATGCAACCAACTCATTAGCCAGAGAAACACTCAAGGAGTTGTATGTAAAATAGATTTAGATGCCATTTTTATTTGCTAAAATATATTTATATATTTATGTCAATCAGGATAGGTTAGGTTGTGCTGCAATAACAGCCAATATCCATGGCATAAATCTAAATAACTTAAAGTCCAAAATTTATGCTTTTCTCATGCAGATTCCATTTTGTGTCTGGGAAACTGACTATACACTTGTCCTCTATAAACCCGTGTAGCACTGAACATCCATATCAACCCACGCTCCATGATTGCAATGGAGGAGGAAGAGAAAGGGACAGAGAACTTGAAAATTAATGTTTCTACTTGGAAGTTGTACATGTAACTTCTGTTCACATGTTACTGGTCAAAGCACGTGATATGGCTGCACTTCAGTAGGTGAGACAGTACAATTCTACTATTCATCTAGAAGGAGATAAGAACCAAGGAGAAGAGGGACAGTCATCATGTCTGCCACATTAAACAGATTGAATAGTATACTGTGCAGAGTTCATTTTTCATTTAGTCCTTGGAGAAAACGCTACTGTGTGCCCTGAGAGATGTGTAGGGGAAATAGACTTCTTGTACAACCTCCCATAATTATATATACTCATTATTAGTTCATAAAAAACGAATTCAGCATTCAAATAGATTGTACCACATAAGACCTGCTCCATTTTTATTGAATAAATGGTGCCCTGTATCTCAGGGATTCCCATATCAGACTAGATTTCAGAGCTAACTGAGAAACATTATACTAGGAAAAGTACCTGAGAGTTTGTATTTTTCTCGTTTATTCTTATGTGTCGTAGGTCTGTGAACCTGAGTTTGGGCACTATTGAACAATTTTTCTTAGTGTTTTTACTTAAAGTTCTGTGTGAGTGTGTAGGTGTATTTGGAAATTGTTGCTAGAAAATCCTTGAATCTTCTGATTACTAATGGGATAGATCTCTTTTTTCTCTTTTTGGCTTTGGAGAGCCAAGAGTTCAGCCTAAGACTTGATAACAGAAGCTTATTTATAAACTCTATACTTGGTTCCTTCTTCCCTGACCTTCATCCTATACCTTCTTTTATATTGATTCTATCTTCACACACACAATATGCTACCACTTTTGGCTATTTTTATAATTTATTCGTAAATGTAAAAGTACATAAATACTAACAAACTCTATGAAGATAGATTTTTTTTTCTGTTATTCTCTACCATGTCCCCAATACCTTGAACATAACAGTACCTGGTGTTTTTAGCAGACACTCAGAATATATTTGTTGAATGAATACATAAGAGAACAAATTAATGTTTGTGAAATGAGGTGTAAAGTTAATAAAAATACAGACAGAGGCTATCTTTCAAAATCAGTAACAACAATACCTCACATTACCTTGTCATTGATTACTATGTAGTTACCTCGTTCTCTGTTTTCTAGTTCTCAAATCTTGTCATTATGGCCAATTGTTTGTATCCATCTTTTGTCTCTTGGAACCACCAAGGATGAGACTGTATTTTTTGTGATTATTTAAACCAATTATGTATTTAAAATCTATTGAAGTTGCTTTTACTCAAACTGCAGTTGCTCCAAGACTAATAATTCCCCCTTGGGCATTTGTGAACAAAATAGCACAGACTTATTCCAGCATGCAATGAAATGTGTCCATGAATATTTAGGATAAAATATGAGTATAAAGAAATGTTGACAGTCTAATTTATTGTTCTAACAAGCACACTTCTGAAGTAAACTGTCGAGCTATTAAAAATTTAAGCCAGGACAACAGGCGTGAACTAGAACAACCCAGGTCAGACTGAAAGAAGAGGTCACCCTATCCTAAGATGGCAAAGGCACTGAGCTCTGGCTTTTGGAGAAAAGCTTTTGTCTGTGTCCCCAGGTCCCTGGGGTATGAATTAATGCTCCTCTGTATAAGGGATTATTAGAGGAAACATTTGTGAACCTGCTGTGACCATGGTGTTTCTAAAAAATGAAATAGAATACTTTTTCTTTCCACCTAATTCACTTGTATTTGTTACTTAAGCTTAACATCTCAACTCAAGACTCCCTGTCACAGCCTTCACAGCACTGGGAAAGCTGAAATTTTGTATTTATTAGTTAATTGAATTACCTGCTCCTCTTCCAAAATGTAGGTATTCTGAAGGCAGACATTATGGTTTTTTGTTTATCTGCTTTTTGTATCCCCTGCACCCACCATAGTCCCCAATACAAATAGGTATTTAAGAATATTTGACAAATAAATTAATGAAAGAATTTCATGATATTATTTCACTCAGTCATTTCAGGTAACATTTAAGAAAATAGGGATTAATAAAGAGATGCTAAAAATAGAAGATTACAAAGTAAAGATTAGTTTTTAAAGATTATTTTTCAGTTTTTGTGCAAGCTGACTTTGACTAAAGGTAGCCACCCCAGCAATTTAGAATGCCAGTAACATGAATATAAATGTCTTTTGGCTTTTATTTACCAATTAGTGCACTATTGACAAAGAATTTGTAGGTGAAGGAAAATCATATATTATAATCAAATAATTCAAAACTATATGTTTAATGTATTTACTTTGTCTGTGAGAATGATGTATCAAATGTTTAACATGGCAGAGTCAAAATTACCTTTCTTAGAAACACTTAAAATACTTCAGAAAACCAAACAAAAAAAAAAGCCTATTGATATCTTTATGTAAACCACAGTTCTTGATTTAAGTTTGTCCTTCTTTATCCTCTCCACCTATTTCATCCATCTTCCACCCCTATGGCAACCACTGGCTTGTTCTCTGTGCTTATGACTTTATTTCTGCTTTGTTTGTTCATTTGTTTTATTTTTTAGATTCCACATGTAAGCAAAATCATATGGTATTTGTCTTTCTCTGGCTCAGATAAGTCACACAGTTCCTATGTTAAGATTTTGTTTTGAAAATGCCCAAACCAGAAAACAAATTTAAAAAGAATTAAATCTTGATATTTATTTCCAAGTGGTTTGTGTTTTGGATAGAACCAGTACTAAGTAAGTAGTCATTTTAGAATTTAATTTCAATTCAGTTTGTTGCAGTGAACACTGCCAGACATTGTTATAGAATGTGCGAGGAAATATGTGAAATTTTAGCCTCAAGGAAATCGAGTCAAGTAGGGGGGGCAAATGTATAGGAAACCTGGTTTGTGAGGTTTGCAACCATCCTGTGCCAGAGTACTACAATATCTCAAATCCCTGGTTAATACAATTATCTCTAGAATATCCCGGTTAAAATGCAGTTATATTACCCCCAGGATTAGTTAAGACATCAAGTGATTATCAGCCATTACCATGTTAGCACAGATCTTAAACAAGAGAACAAAGGACCATATGCATGGGATAAGGAGAGCGAAAGGGGAATAGCAACAAGTGAGAGCACCTTGTAAGGAGAAGCAATCATTACGTTTTCAGACTATTATCTCCATGAAGAAATGGATTAGATCTGCACCATCACTGAGCCCACAATGGCATTTTATATACATTTTGTAAATATTTGGTGAATCAATTAAATTCATGGGTGAATAAATGAACATGATTCCTGGTAGCAATCTGAGGGCGTGGGGTCCATATGAGGGATAGCGAGTAAGGCCGGGAGGGGTGCACCTGCACTTAACTGTTTGTTTATCCAATGAAAATTTGGGGTAACTACTAAAAGTAAGGACACAGATCCCAACTTTCTGGCATTTATATTGAGTTTATACTAACTTTAGGGTTATGTTTTATAGATTCTGTTAGCAGTGATGGAATCGTTATTTTAGTGAAAAAAGGTGATTGATTCTCAGGCTTTTTCTCATCTGCCACGTCCAAATACTCAGTCTCAGCAACCGATCCAACAAGTGTGGCACAGCTGGACCTGCCTGGCCGCTCACCCAGAGCCACGGCCTGTACACAGATGGGTACGCCTTCTAATGAAGGGGCACCTCTTAGAGGCCTTGCACCTGTAACCATAGCCGTTATCTACATCTGCTTCTGCTTAATCGGTTTTGAGACTTTTGGCTTCTGCTTGCAGCCATGAACTAGTTTCTAAAATGCATCTGTTCCCTTCATCTATTTTCTTGGACAAGGAAGTTGAATTGAGACAAGTCAACCACATAATTCCTAATACGTTTTGAAATGCGCTCTGAGAGAGCCCGCCACTTTCATGGCATTTAAAATGCTCTCCAATTCAACTTTCATTCTTACTCCGTTACACTCCCCAAGAAAATATATATGATATATTTTACCAATTATGATTTTTTTCCAGTTATTTAGGATAAGAAATAATATAAATTCCTTTTCACATAGAAATATTATTTGGGAAATTCCTGTACTTGGTTATGGAGCAACTATTTTCTTATTGTTATTTAGCCTATGTAGCCATGGTAAAATGGTATCATGGCATTATATCCAATATCTAAACATCTTACTCTTTAAAATAAATCACCTTCTCTCACATCCATGAAATAAAAGTGGTCAGCAATGACATCTTTTAACTACTCCAATAATGTACAGTCTTGTATATGAGAAATGAACCAAAAACGAGCCATTTTTTGACTAACTTTTGCCTCTTTACCAAATTCTGAATGAAGTTGAGGAAAGCTTCCAGTAGAGCACATATCTCTTTAGCTCCAAAAGAAATCAGAATCTAGTAACTTTCAGTTTGGCACCGCATTGGATCTAAGATATTTACAGTTAGGGGTCATTGGTTACTTATCTTTTATAGAACTTCAGCTTTTTAAAATCTATAAAATGAAGGCAGAATAATGGTCATAATAAAGCTAACTTGCTTTTGGGTATTAGATTGAAAATTCTGTTGAAATTAAGAACTGTGCATTAACGAGCTGATTTTATTTGTCATTAGGTTTTATACACACACACACACATTAGTTTTTAAAAATTTTTTTGTGAAATTTCTTTTACAAACAGGTCCCTTAAACCTTACCATAGATATTGCTTTATTCTGCCTGCAAAAGTAGATTCCACTGGTCAATATTAATTCACAAGACTTTATTTTCTTTTAGTTTTAACAGAGCCGCCTCTGGTCTTCTGGCAGAAACTTCACCCGTTTTGCTGGCAGCTACAGCCTGTTGATGGGGTGTTTGCATTTACTTACCCTCTTAACTATCATTATCCTGGGCAGTATGTTCTTGCCAGGTATTTATTTGTAGGTTATTCATATTGGATTTTTAAACATTAGTTTTACTGCTGAAAAAAAAGAACTTAATGAGGCATATATAATGGCTGGCTAATATGTTATTTTATTTTGTATGCTCTTTTATCTTATCATTGAGGTTTTCTTTATATTTTCTGCAATTTTTCTTCTGCAATTTTACACTTCCATTTCTTTTCATAATACTAGTTAGCCTTTCCCTGTTGGTTTCTTTTCTTAATTTTTCTACTATAATATTTGTAATTTAATTGTGTAAAGCAATTTCCCATGAAATTTTCAAAATAGTATTAAGAAAAATTATGAATCAGAGATAATGTGGGTTCTTGTGGAGGGTTGTTTTCTGGTCTATTATTGTTGTTATTATCATCATTATTGTATAATGTACAATGGTTTCTTACCTATTATTGAGGAAATGAAATTATTTTGTTAATAGCAAACTCTTAGATGAAAGCATAATAAGTTAACATGGGGGGAAATAAATGAAGACTGGAAAATTCCTAGGCCTGAGTTGAGGCATCTTAAGAAAAGGACAAGTAAAATGATGACATATTAGGGTCTTGTTGTGCAGCCCAATTCCATTTCTGGATTACAATTTTTATTTATCTTAGGCATTTTAACCGCACTGGTCAGATATGATTATGGAGATATACATGAGAGCTAAATAGAAGAAATAAAATATACAACTACAATAATAGTTTAAAAATTTATTTAATAATAGAAATAGTAATACATATATTAACTCACCAAAACCTGTTAGGAGACAATCTTTGTTGTATCTCTTATATTTCTTTGGCTCATGTGAGAAGAGGTAATAATTGCCTTTTTGTTCTTGGTTACGTTTTCAGAAATGTTAGTGTAGGGAATAGCCCTAGAAAATAGATATTGTATCTCCATCTGGAGCAAAGGACTGGCTTGTTTTTTGTCCAGGACAATAAAGATCATGTCTTCTTCCAAGACAAAGATCAGGCAGATTTGCTTGCAGTGGATTATCTAAAAAATGGGAGATTCTTATGCTTCGGGAGATTCAGCTGTAAAACAAATCCACTGTGTGCAGCACCCACCTGAGGCTCCCCAGGTTGCCTGGCGTGACTGGTGGAAAGAAGAAATGGCACACCACAGGAACAATTAAATTTTTTGTCTTTGACCCAGAAGTTGTTTGTCTTATACCAGCATACATAAGGCCGCAGCAGGACCACTTCTTGCTAGCACATGGAATGCTGAGACCTTTCACGGTTCCTTCCAGCCCTGCAAGTTAGGTTCTAATATTCTATACATTTTTTAAATGAGTAAACTAAGGTACAGTGAGCTTAAATGGCTTTCCCAAGGTCATAATAGAGCAAAGAGAAGACCTACGATCCAAATTCAATCCAGACAGCTTGGCTCCATAATCCACATTTCCAAACATGTCAGTGCACTGTGGCCACATTTACATCCCACTTTCTTGGCTACGTGGTTCAAGATGAAATGACTCTGTACCTTACGAAGTACTACTTTAAGTATGAGACTGATTTTGACCTGAAACTTTCTCATGCAGAAGTCTTAAAATGTTCTTCCCAACAAATGACCAAGTCGGATTTCCAACTGTTTATTTAATTTTTATCAACTCTACTACTCAGGCTTTTTCTTGAGCATCTTACAAGCAACAGACAATATCCACTCTGCAATAGTTCAATGTCTGATATTATTATTTTAAGGAGGATTTGAGACACTCCTGTAAATAATGATGCTTTCTTGTTGTTCCTTCTCTTCATGATTCCCTTCTCTGAAACAGTTCACTCCGTTCTCTGAAACCTCTCTTTCTGCTGTATCACTTTCTGCAGTGGACATTCATTGATCTGGCCTTCCCAGTCCTGGTTACCCCTGCCTTGTATAGCTTTATTTCTTCGACTTTCTGGTCATGTGAATTGGATAAGCCTCACTCCCCTCTCCCCCTTCAGGATTGGGCATATCATCCACAACCTGCAGGTGAAATCTCCACGTTGCTCTCCCCACAATAATTGGTTCAGAAGTAGCTATTGTACCAGCTTGATCATTCAAAGTTAATGAGTATCCACCTAGAGGCGGCTGCTTGAACTATTGGTAGATAAGCCAAGCCCTGATTGAGTTTGCTAGGTTTTGGAAATACACCTGGGTCTTCAGTGACCATTTGGCACTGAGAAAATTCTTTCCTGAGAACAAAGCCAACATAGGTCAAAGCAGGGTCAAGATACGGAAAAGAAATGTTTCTGACAACATTGTTTGAGCATCTGGATCAAGCCACGCTCTGCTTTAAACCAGCAATATCCCTGGACATCTCAGCTTTGTCATGCAATGATGCCCTCTCCACAAATTTGTTTTCCTTACGCCACTTCAATTTTTCAAAATCTTCAGATATTTGTGTGCTTTTAGTTTCATTTCTAAAATTATGTATTGTCTCTTGACTTCTAACTTCTCTCACTTTAGAATGTTATACAGCTCTGTAATTTTTTTTGAATTCCTGATTTTAAAATATCCCCAAAGATTGTTTCTTCTTGGAAGAAGAATAACAGTAGGAAATTTTATGTTTAACTATTTAGTATTCAATCACACTTGTGTCATAATAATACAAAATATTTTCAGAATTAAATGAGAGATATAATAATAATTATGCAGGACACTGAACTGACGGAAGAATAGTCCCTGCCTGAAATATTAATGAATGTGGTGAAGTCCATATTTACTTAGCATTTAACACTTTGCTTTAAATAATATATTCCTGATCTTATTGTTTAGAGAACAGTATAAGGTGAATTGGTTGGATACCCATTTTTGCATTAACAAACATGCAATGCTAACATTTCAATATATTGCTTATGAGTGTTTTCCTCCTATTCAATCCCATTTGAAAGAAAAAGACTGAAATACTTCTCTGCTTATCAAGTCTCATATATTATTATTTTTCTTAGTGACCAGATGTGCTCATACAGGCGATGTGCCTCTTATTTATCCTGAAAAATAATCCCTCGCATTTGGAGAGCACAGCATCTTTGGAGTTTCAAAAAGACTATATACATCCTGTCTTTCGGCTTATATGAATTCTGGAAGACAGATGGGAAAGACACTACAATATCCATTTTGCATCTGAGATAAATGAGTCAAATATAAGGTCTGGAAGCCAGATCTTTAGTTGCTTAGTCAAACACACTTCATTTGTAACAAGAATAGAAAAATAGTTTGGAGTTGTTAGACGAAATAGAAATATCCTTACTTAAGCATTAACTTGAACCCATTCTACATATATTATTACATCCTCAGATAAATAGTCAAGGACAGGGTCAGAGCTGCCACATTGTATTACATGACAGGAAATAAAAATGCAAAACACTCATTTATTTATTGAATATTCAATTATAGGGAACATATTAGAGCATTCTAGACACTGTTTGGGGATGGAGTCTCAGTAGTAAACAAGTCTGACTGTTTTTAAAGATCATCTTCTTTTATATTTCTCTACCTTTAATATATCAACTGAAAACGGATCTATTCTGTTAGTCAGTAATTCCTGGTATGTGGGCTGCACTCCAAGGCCTAGTTGACTAGGAAATCAAAGGGACCATCTGGGGGCCTTCGATGTGCACATTAATATGCGTTAGAGTGAAGTAAAACTACAAAATAATGTACAATTATGTCTGAGCCCATATTCATGTCAGAAACAAAGAAACATACACACAACATACAAAAACGTGTTTTCAGCTCTGGTGTCTGTCCAGGGAGGACACAGTTAATCTCTCAGATGACATACATATTTTAACCTAGCTTTTGAAAATTTGAGGCTGCTTTTGAAGGTGAAGTAGGCCCATTTTCTGTTTAATAATTAGAAGAGGAATAGAGTATAAATAAGTGTAGCAACATGATAAAACAAAATGTCAGTTTCAACTACAAAGACTTGCTACAACTGTGCGCACTCAGTCTTCCAAATGGTGCCAGTTACCTTCACCCTCCCTGCTATGCTCAGAAAAGGAGAGGTACCATGGGGATCAAAATTAAAACAGTTAATGAATATTGTTTTAAATGCAAACTCTCTGTGGAAAACAGTAGGCCAATCTTTTCCCTATGAACCGGGACAATCCCATTAATCATTTGAGTTTAAACATTTTTCATCCTGCTTGCGTTTTCACTACAAACATCTTTACCTTCCCTTGGAAAGGCCTATACACTTGGTTACTATTTAACCACTTATCTACTGAAGTAAATGCCTGAGAATGAAAGCTTCCTAGAGCTGGCTGATGAGCTCTCACACAGAGTCATAAGCATCGTAACACATCTGGGAAAAAAAGGCTAAGGGGAAAGTGAAGCTAGAAGAAGTTTCCAAAGGCTCTTTTTGGAATTTGCTCAACTCCATACCATTATAAAATGAAACCTTTTCAATGACATCAAATTTCTATTTTATTAACAACATTAAGACTCCCAGGAAATCTTGATCGTCTCTCTCAATGTCCTTAGCAGAGAATGCCAAGACTTAAAATAGACAATGATGACTGTAGAAAAATGACTGAGAAAAAGCTCCAAATATTTTTATAGATTTTAAGTTGGTTTATTTCCATTGCTCCATATTTTGTTTAATCTTTTTCTTTCAAAGATTGCACACATTTTGTTCCCTGAGCATTAGGACATTCATTTTGTACGTTCTTTTATACTTATAGCAATGCTTTGAGTCAGGAAATAGCAATTAACTCTGTTTTGCAACTAAGGAAAATGTATAAAAGTCATTCTGGCCTTCTGCTGAGGTCATATAATTAATTAGTGCATACCTGAAACTAGCACACGGATTTTTATAGGTCCTAACCTAAGATTTTTCCATTAGAGTGTGTGGCTTATTGTGCACTCATTTATTTTTGCACTCATTAAAAAGATACATATAAAATGGAAATATGTAAAAGTGACTTCTAGTTGCTGGGCTTGGGGAGAAACTTTTTAGATGATCTGATACAGTCTCATGGAGAAGGGAGTTTGTTCAAATTAGAAAAAAATATATGTGTAAACTGAGACACATGAACCACTTATTTCATCGCTGATCAGAGTATGTAGGTGGGAGAGGCCCACGTTCGTTGGAAAGGTGGGACAAAAATAGGATGGTGAGGAAACATGGCACACAGTGTGCTTTGTCAGAACTCCCAGACTTACTTTCTTGTCCAGCCTGTCTGTGATGGCTGTGATTTGTGGTGACAGGGGTCGACGAGAAAGCATCAGAGATCACAGCCCAAAGGTGAAGTGATCCACCTTGCTTTTAAGATCTTAGTACAGAACTCTGGAATCTTCTAATTAAAGAACCAAAATAGGCATCTACTCGACCTTCACTTTGACATCTTCAAATTTAAAGCAATTCAACTCTCACTCCCACACTCAGATTTTCACCAGAAGAAATGATTTTGACAGTTTCAGAAAGTCAGGTGAAGCTCTTATGAGGAAAAGAAGAGTAAATTTGTCTCCTTTTACTGATAGATGTGCCCTCCAAGATAAGATTTCCCCGAAGCTCTAGGATTTGCTGGGAATGTCCAGGCGTATTGTGGAACGTGGGGTTCAGGGTACAGAGCTGGAGTCAGAAGTGTGTGTAGACACCCAATATTATGAATCATCCATGTTATTTTAGGAGAAGTACTTAAACATCTCTGAAATGTGGTTCCTTCTTCTGTGAATCAAAATAATGCTCATACTTAAACTTTAGGGATGTTGTCATGTTGGCAGTGGGGTGAACATTGGCACCCCAAAAAATATGTCCTTGTTCTCACCCCCAGAACCTGTGAATGAGACCAACTTCCACAAAGGGTCTTTGCGGATGTAATTTACTTAAGGATCTGTAAATGAAAAGATCACCCTGGGTTATTTTAGTGGGCTTGAAATCTAATGATAGGTATCCCTGTAAGAGGCACATCAGAAGAGCAGACTATGTGACAATGAAGAGAGTGACTGGACTGATGTGGCCACAGGCCAAGGAGAACCTAGGGCCATCATGAGCTGGGAGAGGCAATGAATGGATTCTTTCCTGGAGCCTTTAGAGGAAATGTGATGGGATGTCACTTCTATGATTAGGCTAATTTACACAGCAAAGGTAAATGGATTTTGCAGACGTAGTTCCAAAACAGTTGATTTTTAGTTAATCAAAAAAGATTATCCTTGGTGGACATAAACTCAACCTATTGTACACACCCCCACACACACATAAACATGCAGTCATTGCAGCCTGATAACGTGGATTATGTGTATTATACTTTTTTTACCTGCATAAAAGTCATGTTGATACTTATTCTTGTTTCTCTTTAGTTCTTAAAAAACACATAACCAAATGTACTCCTGCAGCGTATAGTAATGTACTTTTAACATTTTTATCACACCATAAAATATCATAGTGACCGTACTTTAATGTTCAACTTCTGCATTATTAATAGGAGAGGTTTTGCCTTTCCAGAAGCATCCTGAATTTGTTGTGATCCACAGTCATTATAGCCCAATAAATATGATGTGGGTCAGATTGGAAATGCAAAAAATTTGGTGAACTCTGAATGTATTAGGTGCACTTTGAACCACTTACTGCCACAATTTCAATGATCCTATTTCAAAAGAAGCATCTCAGAGCTTGAAAGCAAATCTTTTTAGCACCATAAATGGTTACCCTATCTTGCAATAAAAAAACAGATTTATTAGCAAAGGTCGTAACTTGTTAATTTCATATTTTAATTTTCCAAACTCTAGTAGCTGAATACAGAATGAAATAGTTTGAGCATAGAGTAATGATTAAAAGTTCAGCATATAAATGTGACCCAAATAGTTTTTTTATGGCTCAAATATATTAATTTGTCAAGTTGGGATCAAAATCTTTCTCTCCTCTAGATGAAACTAATATTTCAATGCATTTTTTATACACTGGAGTTAAATATTGCTTTATAAAGATGAGAATTTAGTTTTGATTTGCAAATATATTTTAAACAGGTAATTCACAGTGACAAAGCATATACACACATAATTCCAATAAAAATAATGTAAATACACTAATAGTACAAAAAAACTAATCTATACATAAAGTAATATTTACAATAACAAACAAAACCCCAAGTAAGAATAATTACGAGCAATCATTTATTATCAAATAAGCAAATATTTTCAAGAATTATAATAATACATTTTGTCATGAAAGTAATGAAATGGTCAACCTATCTAGAAGGTGTACATCAATATAAGTCAAAAACCCAGAAAATATATATTCCTTTGACCCAATTATTCCAATTTTTCAATTGTAATTATAACTTCCAGAATACAATGCATCAAAATTACAAAATCCTAGAGGCAAAAAAAGACAGGGATGTGACAATTCTATATATAATCACTTAAGAAAAAATTAAATCATGATAACCTCTATTTTAAATGAGATTTAATTCAACACATACTATATCATTCTTAAAAAGATAATTAGTGGGTAATATATAGGTATGTGTATATTTAAATATAAACATCATGATGATACTTTGCTATTGGAGTTGATGCTCAATTCAGTTCTACGTTTTCTATTATTGTTAACAGTTACACTTTTTTTCTAAGTGTAAATATAATACAAGTTCACTGTAGAAAACTTTGGAAGTACAGCTCCAAAGGAAAAAACTACAAGAGGAAAAATAAAACTTGCTTTTTTAATTTTAAATGACCTTTGCACTATGAAACTTAGAGATATATTAATACTGATTTGGGAATATTTCCTTTTAAATTTGAACACTGAGTATGTCATGTCAAAAATGGCTCCTGGGTGTTTCTAAATTGTATCTCACAGTCTCTTGAAGTAGAGAACATTTTGAAATTTTGCTTCCCAGCCTAACTTTTTTTTTGTAATAATTTATTTTGGTACCATTAATCTACAATTACATGTGCAACATTATGGTGATTAAACAACCCCCTTCATCAGGTCCCCCCCACCAACCCCATTACAGTCACTGTCCATCAGCGTAGTGAGATGCTATAGAATCACTACTTGTCTTCTCTGAGTTGTACAGCCCTCCCCGTGCCCCCCCTACCTTACGTCTGCTAATCGTAATACCCCTTTTACCCTCTTATCCCTCCCTTCCCACCCACCTTCCCCAGTCCCTTTCCCTTTGGTAACTATTAGTCCGTTCTTGGGTTCTGTGAGTCTGCTGCTGTTTTGTTCCTTCAGTTTTTTTCTTTGTTCTTATACTCCACAAATGAATGAAATCATTGGATACTTGTCTTTTTCGGCTTGGCTTATTTCACTGAGCATAATACCCTCTAGCTCCATCCATGTTGTTGCAAATGGTAGGATTTGTTTTCTTCTTAGGGCTGAATAATATTCCATTGTGTATATGTACCACATCTTCTTAATCCATTCATCTACTGATGGACACTTAGGTTGCTTCCATTTCTTGGCTATTGTAAATAGTGCTGCAATAAACACAGGGGTGCATCTGTCTTTTTGAAACTGGGCTGCTGCATTCTTAGGGTAATTTCCTAGGAGTGGGATTCCTGGGTCAAATGGTATTTCTATTTTGAAATTTTTGAGGAACCTCCATACTGCTTTCCACAATGGTTGAACTAATTTGCATTCCCAC
>JAQQAC010009165.1:11563832-11597823 GCA_029783875.1 Phataginus tricuspis | reverse complement strand
TGCCCATTTCTTAATTGGATTATTTGCTTTTTGTTTGTTAAGGTGCATGAGTTCTTTGTATATTTTGGATGTCAACCCCTTATCAGATACATCATTTATGAATATATTTTCCCATATTGTAGGATGTCTTTTTGTTCTACTGATGGTGTCCTTTGCTGTGCAGAAGCTTTTCAACTTGATATAGTCCCATTTGTTCATTTTTGCTTTTGTTTCCCTTGCCTGGGGGGATATGTTCATGAAGAAGTTGCCCATGTTTATGTCCAAAAGATTTTTGCCTATGTTTTTTTCTAAGAGTTTTATGGTTTCATAACTTACATTCATGTCTTTGATCCACCTTGAGTTTACCTTTGTGTATGGGGCTAGACAGTAGTCCAGTTTCATTCTCTTACATGTAGCTGTCCAGTTTTTCCAACACCAGCTGCTGAAGAGGCTGTCATCTCCCCATTGTATATCCAAGGCTCCTTTATCAAATATTAATTGACTGTAAATGTTTGGGTTAATGTTTGGATTTTCTATTCTGTTCCACTGGTCTGTGGGTCTGTTTTTGTGCCAGTACCAAATTGTCTTGATTACTGTGGCTTTGTAGTAGAGCTTGAAGTCAGGGAGCGTAAATCCCCCTGTTTGATTCCTCCTTCTCAGGATTGCTTTGGCTTTTCGGGTCTTTTCTGGTTCCATATGAATTTTAGAATTATTTGTTCCAGTTCATTGAAGAAAGCTGTTGGGAGTTTGATAAGGATTGCGTTGAATCTGTAGATTGCTTTAGGTAGTATAGTCATTTTGACAATATTTATTCTTCCTAGCCAAGAGCATGGGATGCATTTCCATTTGTTAGTGTCTTCTTTAATTTCTCCTAGGAGTGCCTTGTAGTTTTCAGAGTACAGGTCTTTCACTTCCTTCGTTAGGTTTATTCCTAGGTATTCTATTTTTTTTGATGCTATTGTGAATGGAATTGTTTTTCTGATTTCTCTTTCTGTTAGTTCATCATTAGTGTATAGGAAAGCAACAGATTTCTGTGTGTTAATTTTGTATCCTGCAACTTTGCTGAATTCAGATATTAGTTCTAGTAGTTTTGGAGTGGAGTCTTTAGGGTTTTTTATGTACAGTGTCATGTCATCTGCAAATAGTGACAATTTGACTTCTTCTTTACCAATCTGGATGCCTTGTATGTCTTTGCTTTGTCTGATTGCCGTGGCTAGGACCTCCAGTACTATGTTGAATAACAGTGGAGAGAGTGGGCATCCCTGTCTTGTTCCCGATCTTAGATGAAAAGCTTTCAGCTTCTCGCTATTAAGTATGATGTTAGCTGTGGGTTTGTCATATATGGCCTTTATGAAGTTGAGGTACTTGCCGTCTATACCCTTTTTGTTGAGAGTTTTAATCATGAATGGACGCTGAATTTTGTCAAATGCTTTTTTAGCATCTATGGAGATGATCATGTGGTTTTTGTTCTTCTTTTTATTGATGTGATGGATGATGTTGGTCGATTTTCGAATGTTGTACCATCCTTGCATCTCTGGGATGAATCCCACTTGATCATGGTGTATGATCCTCTTGATGTATTTTTGAATTCGGTTTGCTAATATTTTGTTGAGTATTTTTGCATCTGTGTTCATCAGGGATATTGGTCTGTAATTTTCTTTTTTTAGTGAGATCTTTGTCCGGTTTTGGTATTAGAGTGATGCTGGCTTCATAGAAAGAGTTTGGAAGTATTCCCTCCTCTTCTATTTTTTGGAAAACTTTAAGGAGAATGGGTGTTATTTCTTCTCTATATGTCTGGTAGAATTCAGAGGTGAATCCATCAGGTCCGGGGGTTTTGTTCTTGGGTAGTTTTCTGATTACCAATTCAATTTCGTTGCTGGTGATTGGTCTGTTTAGTTTTTCTGTTTCTTGCTTGGTCAGTCTTGGAAGGTTGTATTTTTCTACGAAGTTGTCCATTTCTTCTATGTTTTGCAGCTTGTTAGCATATAGATGCTCATAATCCCCACCTAACTTTTGACTGATGAATATTTAACTGATAAATAAATAGAGACATCTTTAGCTACGATTTAGTGGTCGAGTCTTTTTTTCCACAATGGAACCATTTATTTTTTTATATTATAACAGATAACAATATAATATATATACCATACAATTCACCCATTTTAAATGCACAACTCAATAGTTTTTAGTATATTCTCAGTGTTGTGCAACCATCACAAAATCAATTTTAGCGTATTTTCCTCATTACAAAAGAAATCTTATATCCTTTAGCACTCACCCCTGCAATACCATTCTTCCCATCCTCCTACTCCAGTTTTATGGAACCATTTTTCTACCTTTTGTTTCTATAGATTTGCCTCTTCTGGACAGTCATATAAATGGAATCACTCAGTAGTGTTTTTCATGAATGCTTTCTCCCACTTAACATAATGTTTTCAAGGTTCATTTATGTTATTAGTTTCATCAGTACATCATTCCTTTTCATTGCTGAATAATACTCCATTGTAATGATATATCACTTGTATTTATATATTCATTGGTTGATAGACATTTGGATTGTTTCTACTTTCAACTATTATGAATAATGTTGTTATGAATAAGTTTTTGTGGGGCCATGTTTTTCTTTCTTTTCGGTATGTAACTAGAAATGGAATTACTGGGTCATATGGTAATTGAGTGCTTAGCCTTTTGAGGCTGCCAAACTGTCTTCCTAAGTGGCTGTCCCATTTTACAATCCCACCAACAATCATGAGGGTTTCAATTTCACCACGTCATAACTGAGTCTTTTTAAAACTTTTCAAAGGATTATAACTGTGGCTAGTATTTGGTAATAGATTCGAAGTAGAATTAGGTCTCATGTTTCTGTACGTCTCCAGAACCTTCATCCCAATATATAAAATTTGAGTTGAATGATATTTTTTCTGAATTTTAGTTTCTTCTGCTCTTCTATTGGTATTATTAGACTTACGTGAAGAGAAATTGAGAATTCCATCCCAGAATGGACTTTAAGAGACATTTCTAATGTAAAATTAATTCCTCTACTTCTTTCTCTGTCTCTTCTTTTTCCCTCCTCATTTCTCTGTCCTCTCTTTCTCTCCTTCCCTCCCTTTCCCTTTTTTCATGCATTCAATCAGTTTGTATGGAACATATATCCTGTGTGAAGCTCTGTGTTAGGCAAAGGGATATAAATGTGAGCCAGAGAGCTTTGTATCTGTCCTCCCAAAGCTTAGAATCAAGGAGTCAGAGTCAAATATTAAAACAAGTATTTACAATAAAGGGTGGTAAGGGATAGGCAAAGAAAGAACAGAGGGTTAAAGAGATGCCTCGCGGTGGCTGATAATACAGTGGTGGGTAAGTAGCTTTGTTCAGGGAAGAGCTTCTAGACAAAGTGGTGAGATGAGACAATAAGACAGCATTCCCACTATACAGCAGCAGAGGCTGATATTTATACATATTTCTACATCATTAGGCTGTCGGCTCCTCTTTGTGTGTTCAGAGCACGTCAAAGTGTCTGGCATAGAGATGATGTTTAATAAATGATTAATTAGTGCAGAACTGTATAAATTAATACTATATTGGTAAAATAATATTCGATGTATGTGTTTGTAAATTATACAATTAAAAATAGGGTGGATTTCAGGAAATTTAATACCTCTCCTATATCACCACTGCTAATCCTAGAGTCTCTGTTTTCTAGTTTTCATATTTTATTTCTTCTGTCTCTCCTCTTTTTATTCATTTTTAATTTTTGTCCCTAATAGTGCACCCAAATCAGTACACATTTGATTTTAACCTTCTGCCACTGTAGTTTATTAAAGCTTGAATACTTATACAAAGTTTAATGACTTATGTTTAAATATAATTTTATGAAATAACATAAATTTATAAATTTTCTTAGCTAATATTTGCCATTTACTTTTACCTGTAGAGAAAATAGCTCAATACAGTTCAGCAAAAGATATTAAAAAATTGTCAAAAAGTTTGAGTATTAAATAATAATCTTGGGCATTGCTTTTAAATACTTGCATACTAAGTTCTGCATGCATATGGAATACATGCAAATTTATTCTGCTTTCAGTAGAGACCATTTAATTAAAGAAGAATGAAAATAATTTAAAAACTTATTCAAAATTCATTTGGTAATGTGAGAATATAATATACATGAAGTCACTAGGCTAAAAATTCATGAATAAAGAAATAAATTAGAGAACAGCAATGCTAACTGATGTAAAACACCAAGTCAGTGGGCATCTAAAAATGTCATTCAAAGTTGTTGGAATGAAGTTAAGAAAATGAACTTTAAGATCCAAGCCCAACAAAATCTCTGAAGTATTTTATGTTTAGGGTGAATATTGGAAATTTGTTTATACTATTTCAAATTGGTCTTTGAGGATCTCATTTTCTTGTTATTGTATATTCTTAAATATAAAAGAGTTTAAATTCAAGAGAAGGAACAGTGAAGCATGCCGAAGGTGGAAATGCATCATAATTATAATAAATACTACATACCTTGTTTTTGAAAACGAAATTATTTTTGAGAACTTCAGGAGCATAAATCTATAATTTACATCAAAATTTTAAAAAGGAGAAATTTAATTTAGCTTGCTCCAAAAATCAGGGCTGATTTTCCAAAAGCAATAAATTAATTTTTTCAGGAAAGTGAGTATATAACACACCACACACACAGTATTTTAGAAAATCAAAAATATGTCCTAAGTTATATTTTTCTCTTAGTGAATTGCTTGATAATCGTAGGACTTCTCAGAAAAGGAGTTTCTTTGGATTTGTGAAATTTACTAGTTCTAATTTTTGTCTTGTATTAAAAAGAATACTGAACTGTAATAGTACAACTTAACTAGAAATGGTGCATTAAATACAAGATAGAAATGCTCAAATAAATCAATGGTCCTGATACTCTCATGTCATTTGTATCATTTGGTAAAATTCACAGAACATGGTAACCTGTGGTAAAAATGCAGAGGGGAAGAAAAGGTGCATAGAGGCACGTTACAACTCAAAAAACAAAGACATTTTTTTTTACCTAATATATGAACAATTTTAAGTACTCTTTCCACATGTGGAAGAGAATGTATAATGTGGAGGAAACAAATCAGAAGAGGAGATAATGAAAACAGGCATTGGGAGGCTGTTTGGGGATAATAGAGAAGGGAGGAACAGGAGGAAGAAAGAGTAGAAATTCTAAGTGGTCTGATACCAGTGTGATCCAATTCTCCCCTACGCCAAGAACGCCAGGGAGAAGGGGGTCTGTGGTTTCACTTGGATGGAGGAGTAGCAAACTAAAGTAATTTTGTCCAATTGTAAAAAAGATTAAAATGTGTTATTTTGTCAATTTGTTATTAAAATGATGGTGAGTTAATTTCATTTAATAATATTAAAAATCTACTCTCTCTACATGGATTATTACCTTAAACTTGAAGATTGAGGAAATAAAGATAATTAGGCAAAATATTCTGTTTTTAATTCATATGGAAGTAGAGCACTGAGGTATATAGCAAAGAAGAAAAGTGTATGTTTTTTATCTATTATTTCAGTTTTTTTCTTCCTATTTTTATTTCACAGAGAATTTTCTATATCTGAATCTGTGCTATGAACGTTTGGGTAAATGTCTCTCTCGCTGTCATTATCTTGTGGAAAAAAAAGACTTCTTCATGGGCTCTTTTTCTTCAAGTCTGAATCAGGAGAAAATGAAGATGATTATTCTAAGATTGTATAAAGAGTCAAAAATGAAATCACTGAAATATTCTCTTGAACTACCATCTGAGCTGGCATTTACTGGTTAAAGGTTAAAGACTGAAAAATTGAAAGTGAACTTTCATTTCCTAATATCTTTTGGTAGATTACTGCACAATAAAATATATCCCTAAGGCATGATAGGAAAAGCAGCAATTTATTCTTTAGATATAAAGAGAAGACTTGTTACTTGGAGATTTCAATGTAGCTCCTTTCATAATAATTTAATGCACTTAAAACAAATCTAAGTAATTATATTTTAAGACTAATTTGTCAGCCATAGCAATTTGTACTTATTAGTAGCAAGGTTCCAGTCATTGATACATATCTAAAGTATCCTTTTGGTATCAGGGGAAGGGGCTGATGCTCTTGGTAAGAGTAATTTTGCCAATCCGAAGAGACTAAATTACAAAAATAACTTTGAATTAAAGGTGTTAGAGCAAGAGAGTGAAGCTCACGTCCCTATAAAAGAAGGACTTGGTATGAAGTTATGTTAGTCATATTTTTGCCAAACAACTGGTTAGCTTTACACTTGAAAAAAGATAATCACCAATTTTGTTTTGGTCAACCAAATTTGGCCCTGAATTCTCTACTTCACTAGGCAGTTATAGACTTGACCCAAAATTGATTAAGCATTTTATCTAATAAATATAAAAATTTAGGTATGTTTTTGAATCTGGCTAATGAACTAATCTCACAACCTGCTGAAAATTAAATTTCACTGTAATTTAGCTTTTGAGCAGTTATAAACTTCCCCCCATATTTCTGACACACAGTATATTCATAAGTGAAATATGGCCATTGTCTTATATATAATTTATACAAAAATTATGATTAATCAACTGATCTGAATTCTTCAAGCTCATTCCAGTTTTTTATTTAAAAACTGTATAGTACTTTTTAGTGACTGTACATTGAGATTTTAGATGATAACAATGCAGGACATTTAATATCCAATAGAAAATTAACAACAAATTCATGATTTGGCATGTAACTTAGTCATTTTGAAGGCATTAAAATTGAGAAGATATTGAATGATGTTACCTTTAACTGCATTAGTTAAATTGTGTAGAGGTATTTTAATTGTGACACAGGCTTATAATAAACCATTTTGTAACTTCTGAATTTACATAAATATTTATTTACTATTTATTTAAAAAATTTTTTTATTAAGGTATCATTGATACACACTCTTACAAAGGTTTCACATGAAAAACATTGTGGTTACTACATTCACCCATATTATCAAGTCCCTCCCATACCCCACTGCAGTCACTGTCTATCAGTGTAGTAAGATGCCACAGAGTTACTACTTGTCTTCTCTGTGCTACAGTGTCTTCCCGGTGATCCCTCATATGTACCATGTGTACCAATCATAATACCCATCAATCTACATAAATATTTATATCAAATCACTCAAAAAATTTAATGGATCTATGCTTCAAAAGAAACAATATTTCTTGTTTGCTAATCAGTTTTTCTGAAGAAATGATAAAGTTACTAAATTTCAGAGGTGGATCTAAAATGTTGAAGTTGATTAGACACTGTTAAAATATGTTTCTGTGTAATGATTCAGTAATACATAAGGAAATACAAATGCTAGTTTTAGTATTCAAGAAACAACCTTACATCTTGAAATTGTACACTTTAACCACTTCTCTATTATCATTGAATTTAAATTTTTATGAGGATTCTTATCTACTTTAATGGATATCTTGATTTGACAGCAGCACTCAAGAATGCATCTTCTAAGCAAGTTTGAACATGACCTTTTCCAATCCCTACAGGTAATGGGAAGCCCGTTCCAGGATACATTAGGGACTCTGTCCTCTGGATATAGTGCTCGGTATGTGTGGTGCATGATCCTTCTTGTCTTGCAAGCTGCTTTGACAGTCTGTGAAAGTCTGCTGGGGACAGTTACTCAGGGAGATGGCTTGACTTTGCAGACCTACCTGAAGAAGGTTCTTTGTTGGAAGTTCTTTGTTATTTATTGTCCTTCTAAACAGGATGGAGTTCTGACTTACCTTTCTCTTCATTATGCTGCCTGATGTATATAAAATCCTTTAAAACTCTATGTGGACTGGAGACTGACTGTTTTTTAGCATCCTACCTCTTGAACCAAATTCCAAATGCTGAGAGAAATCACTTAATTAGAATTGAGGGAAATTCTTCAGTAACTGTTGGACATTATAGTTATTTTTTCTCATTCTTTGGCTTAGTTTCAAACCATTCTATGTAATTATCCAATCAATCCTAATGTAGACAGATATCTAGATAGAATTTATAGGTGAAATCTAGAGCTACAGAGTCACACTGATTAAAAATTCTCTCTTTTCTTTGTTTTACTTCCAGAAGGGGATGCTAATCAACTGGAAAGATCAAATAGAAGGAACATGAATAAATTTTTAAAAAAGAGGAGACTCTGATAAGTATGAAATATTGGATAGTTTGTGTTTTAAAATCATGTTTTAAAATCTGAAAGGCAAAAAATTCTTAAAAATAATACCTCATAAGTGGTGAATATTGAAAGTATATGTGATGAGAGGGTTATATATGATGAGAATGTACAGAAATGGCCTGGATCACCATTGAAAATAGCAATAGTTCACATTTATTAAATACTTAATATGTGTATTACCTGCACAATCTTATTTAGTTTTCATAGGAATAGTTCAAGGCATGTACCACCCTTGTCCTCATTCTATCCATGTGGAAACGAAGGTTCAAAAAGTGAAAGGATTTGCCCAAAGTACCTCAGCTATTAAGTGACAGAGAAGAGGTTTCAGCCCAGGCCATGCAGACTTCTGCCCAACTCAGGAGTCTTGGAGACATGGGAACTGGCATGGACATCAGCTCCCTCCCTTGCTGACTTGCAAGATGTTTAAATTTTGGCAGTGGAAGGAGAACACATTATGTTTTAGATATGAAGGGTGTAAATTATCCAATGAAGCTAATGGTCTCTGCAGATACTAGAAATTCTAAGGGGAGCAGTGACTCATGAGCCGCATGAGATGTTAGCTTGAAACTCGGTAGGAAATACAAAAAGTAACGTAGGCTTGTGTACATCCCTCTGCTGGTGGCATTTTTTAAAATATATCAAAGGACCATGGCAAATATTTTGACATAAATCTTCTGAGTAAAATGGTTCCTTGTTAGGAATCTATTTTCTATCTTTATAGTACTTTCCTATATTAAAAAAAAAAGTCTGGAAGTGAACAAGGTCTTAAATTGAAGAAAAATATAATATTGAGAAAAATTACAAGATTATGATGGTAAAATTTAACATCAGCTATTTCATGTGAAATCTAGAGGGCAGACTTCAGCTCCTCCAAATTTTGGGCCACACTGTTTGGAGAACATCACAAATCTCCCAACACCAAGTGTCTTACTTTTATGCTAATGTTTTATTTTTTAACATTTGAAGTCAAATATGTTGGTAATATTAATAGTGGCTGACACAGTGTTTTCTTGATTTTTTTATTTTTTAATTGAGACATTTTTTAAAGAGCAGTTTAAGGATCTTAACAAAATTGAAATAAAGGTACAGAAATATTACCTGCCTATTTTTTTAAATAGAATGTGCAATTGCCTCATCTCATTTCAGTCTAAAAGTAATTTTGTGTCATGTGGGTGGTCAAGGCTCATCAGCGGAAAACTATAGTTTACTTGGATTGTTACCCACCTAAATTCACTCAGCTTTTAAGTGGGTCCAGTATGTGTTTAATGCAGTGGTATGTTGTTAAATGTTTAACAACTGGTTCTCAGGCAGACAAAAAGGCCCTAATTTGTACCTGTTGGTTTCCATGGTATAAATATCCCTCCATAGCTGATTTCAGGCTACCACAGTGATGTTGTTGAACATGGCATTGGGAGGAGATGCACTTAATATGCTCCTATACGCCTGGATGAGCTGGCTCCAGTACTTTATGATCCACACAGAGTATCTGAAACCAGAGGTCAGCAAACTTTTTCTCTAAAGAGCCAAAGAGTAAGTACTTTAAGCTTTGTTGCCCACAGAGCCTGTCACAACTACTTAACTTCTGCCACTGTCATACCAAAGAAGTCATAGGCAATATGCACATGAATGCATGTGACCGTGCAAGAGTATTTATGGTACTGCATTTTGAATTTCATATAACATTCCAATGTCACAAAATGATATTGTACTTTTGATTTTTTTAAAACTATTTAACAATGCAAAAAGCATTTTTAGCTTGCAAGATATGTAAAATATAAAAAACATCACAGTTCACAGATTCCTGGTCTAGACAGTAGAAAACTGGTTAAACTGGGTGAGATTGGGCTGAGTGGCATTTCCACCTTGTCCGGACACACCAGGTCTAGTCTCTTACCTCGGACCTGAATCTTAGGAACTTTGGGTTGTCGAGGTCCATGGTCCCTTTTGGCCCTCCAAAGATACATGCTCCAGCAGTTCCTTCTCGGTCCTCTCCATCCATCTCAGGATTTCTTGGGCTGGGTTCTTTGGCTGTCAGGGTGAAGTTGTCTACATACATTAGTCTAAAAATACTTTTTTTAAAATAAATAAGAGATAAGATACATACTTCATATCCTAAATATAAACACAGAAACACACACATGAAATAACTGAAACAAACATTTCACAAATCAGATTTACCCATACCATTTGCAATTACTGTTATATTTTCTATTCCATTATGTTTTATTTTTAAAAATAACTCATGAAGATGGCAGTGTAAGAGGTGGGACAGAGGTTTCCTCCTAAAACCGCATATAATACAAAAATGTAATTACTACAACTAATCCTGAAAGAGCAACAGGAAAGAGGACTGTGCCAAACTACATACACGGAGAAAAGAATAAACCTTATGAACAGGGTAAGGTAACAAAGCTGTGGCCCGGGGGGACCCAAAGCCCTTTCCCCACCACAGCTCACTGGTGGGAGGAAGAGAAATGGAACAGGGAGGGAGTGGACGCCTGGGACTGCTGAATACCTAACTCCAGAGATCTGCTCTGACATCACAGACCTACATTTCATGGTGCTTGCCTGGTACTCTCATGATTGGGGGGTTGGAAAGCTAAGACAGGCAGAATTTCTGGGGAGACTGAGATGCCAGCCGCTTGTGGAAGGCAGGGACCCATATCTGGTGTTCTGGGACAAAAGAAAGACGGGCAGTCAGAGACACTTCTTAACAGCAAGAGGGCTGCTAAAGGGGCAAGGATTGCACAGAGATTACTGCTCAGGATAAAGGACAGGTAGAAAATTGTCCAGGTGCACTCTGCCCAGCAGGCTGGGAGCTTTCATGATCTTCAGGTGCTCCAGCTCCCTGGATGGCTACACAGCTCCAAGGACCCCCTCCGTGATATGCAGCTTACTGCACCTTTCTCCCAGCCAGCCCCACATGGCTCACAAACTGGCAAACCCTACCCTGGCATTAGGCCAGCCAGAAGGAAGACCTGTCTACAGCAACTACAAACGCAAAGCATAGAGGCTTATACCTGTGTGCTCGGCCCACTGGCTCAGGCAGTGGAGACACACATATGGGAAGCAGGACACAGCTCTTTCCTCCCCGCAGGAACCAATACTGCTCCCCTGTGACCACTGACATTGTTTCAGGGGCTGAGCAGCTCCAGAAAGTAGAGCTTCTGGGCACTAGAGGGCGCCATATACAAATATGAAACACCAAAGGAACCTGATTCAAAGTAAAATTATGAATACAAACCCTGAGAAAGATTCAAATGAAATCTACCTCATGACACTTCCTGAAAGGGAGTTCAAAATAAAAATCATTAACATGCTCATGGAGGTACGGAAAGATATTCAAGAACTCAGGAATGAATTCCAGTCAGAAATCCAATCACTGAAGAGCACAATGGAGGATATTAAAAGCAGATTAGATATGGTGGTCAAGACAATAAATGAAATAGAAACTAGAGGAGTACAAAGAAGCTGAGGCACAGAGAGAAAAAAGGATCTCTAAGAATGAAAGAATATTGAGAGAACTGTGTGACCAATCCAAACGGAAAAATATCCACATTATAGGGATACCAGAAGAAGAAGAGAGAGAAAAAGGAATAGAAAGTGTCTTTGAGGAGGTCATTGCTGAAAACTTCCCCAATATGGGGAAGGAGATAGTCTCTAAGGCCATGGAGGTGCACAGATCTCCCAACACAAGGGACCCAAGGAAGATAACACCAAGACATATAATAATTAAAATAGCAAATATCAAGGATGAGGACAGAAAATTAAAAGCAGCCAGAGAGAGAAATAAGATCATATACAAAGGAAAGCCTACCAGGCTATCATCAGACTTCTCAGCAGAAACTTTACAGGCCAGAAGGTAGTGGCATGATGTATTTAATGCAATGAAGCAGAAAGGCCTCAAACCAAGATTACTTTATCCAGCAAGATTATCATTTAAATTTGAAGGAGGGATTAAACAATTTCCAGATAAGCAAAAGCTGAGAGAATTTACCTCCCACAAACCATCTCTACAGTGTATTTTGGAGGTACTGTTATAGATGGAAGTGTTTCTAAGGTTTAATAGCTGTCACCAGAGGTAATAAAACCATAGTAAAGAAAATATAACAGTTAATTACTAAGCAAATGCAAAATTCAATCAACTATCCCCAAAGTCAATCAAGAGATAGACAAAGAGTACAGAATATGATACCTAATATATAAAGAATGGAGGAGGAAGAAAAAGGAGGAGAAAAAAAAAAGAACCTTTAGATTGTGTTTGTAACAGCATACTAAGTGAGTTAAGTTAGATTCTTATATAGTAAGGAAGTTAACCTTGAACCTTTGGTAACCACGAATGTAAAGCCTTCAATGGCAATAAGTACATACTTATCGATAATCACCCTAAATAGGGTGAATGCACCAATCAGAAGACAGAGTCACTGAATGGATAAAAAAAGAATACCCCTCTATATGCTGCCTACAGGAGGCTCTCTTTAAACCCAAAGACATACAGGGACTAAAAGTGGAGAGATGGAAAAAAGATATTTTATGCAACTAATAGGGAGAAAAAAGCAGGAGTTGCAGTACTGCTCAGACAAAATAGACTTCAAAACAAAGAATATCACAAGTGACAAAGAAGGACATTACATAATGATAAAAGGGTCAGTCCAACAAGAAGATATAACCATTATAAATATCTGTGCACCCAACACAGGATCACCTACATATGTGAAACAAATACTAACAGAATTAAAAGGGGAAATAGAACGCAATGCATTCTTTCTAGGAGACTTCAACACTCCACTTACTCTGATGGGCAGATCAACCAGACAGAAAATAAGTAAGGAGACAGAGGCACTGAACAACACATTAGAACAGATGGACCTAACAGACATCTACAAAACTCTACACCCAAAAGCAACAGAATACACATTCTTTTCCAGTGCACATGGAACATTTTCAAGAATATATCATATACTAGGCCACTAAAAGAGCCTCAGTAAATTCAAAAAGATTGAAATTGTACCAACCAGTTTCTCAGAACACAAAGGTATGAAACTAGAAATAAATTACACAAAGAAAATGAAAAATCCCACAAACACATGGAGGCTTCACAACATGCTCCTAAATAACCAATGGATCAATGACCAAATAAAAACAGAGATCAAGCAATATATGGAGACAAATGACACCAATAATTCAACACCACAAAATCTATGGGACGCTGCGAAGGCCATGCTAAGAGGAAAATATATTGCAATACAGGCCTACCTCAGGAAAGAATAACAATCCCATATGAGCAGTCTAAACTCACAATTAATAAAACTAGAAAAGGAAAACAAATGAGACCCCAAGTCAGTAGAAGGAGGGACATAAAAAAGATTAGAGCATAAATAAATAAAATCTAGAAGAATAAAACAATAGAAAGGATTAATGAAAGCAATAGCTAGTTCTTCGAGAAAATAAACAAAATAGATAAACCCCTAGCCAGACTTATCAAGAAAAAAAGAGAGTCTACTCACATAAACAGAATCAGAAATGAGAAAGGAAAAATCACTACAGATACTACAGAAATACAAGGAATTATTAGAGAATACTATGAAAAATTATATGCTAACTAACTGAATAACTTAGAAGAAATAGACAGCTTTCTAGAAAAATACTACCTTCCAAGGCTGACCCAGAAAGAAACAGAAAATATGAACAGACTAATTACCAGCAACGAAATTGAATCAAAAACCTACCTAAGAACAAAATCCCTGGACCAGATGACTGTACCACAGAATTTTATCAAGTATTTAGTGAAGACCTAATACCAATCCTCCTTAAAGTTTTCCAAAGAGTAGAAGAAGAGGGAATACATTCAAACTCATTCAATGAGGCCAGCATCACTATAATACCAAAACCAGGCAAAGACACCAAAAAAAAAGAAAATTACAGACCAATATCCTTGATGAACATAGATGCAAAAATACTCAACAAAATATTAGCAAACCGAATTCAAAAATACATCACAAAGATCATCCATCATGATCAAGTGGGATTCATCCCAGGGATACAAGGATGGTACAACATTCGAAAATCCATCAACATCATCCACCACATCAACAAAAAGAAGGACAAAAACCACATGATCATCTTCATAGATGCTGAAAAAGCATTTGACAAAATTCAACATCCACTCGTGATAAAAACTCTCAACAAAATGTGTATAGAGGGCAAGTACCTCAACATAATAAAGGCCATATATGACAAACACACAGCCAACATACTTAACAGCGAGAAGCTGAAAGCTTTTCCTTTAAGATTGGGAACAAGACAAGGATGCCCACTTTCCCCACTTTTATTCAACATAGTTCTGGAGGTCCTAGCCACGACAATCAGACAACACAAAGAAATAAAAGGTATCCTGATTGGTAAGGAAGAAGTCAAACTGTCCCTGTTTGCAGATGACATGATATTGTACATAAAAAACCCTAAAGAATCCACTCCAAAACTAGTAGATCTAATATCTGAATTCAGCAAAGTTGTGGGATACAAAATAAATATGCAGAAATCTGTGGCATTCCTATACACTAACAATGAACTAGCAGAGGGAGAAATCAGGAAAACAATTCCATTCATAATTGCCTCAAAAAGAATAAAATACCTAGGAATAAACCTAACGAAGGAATTGAAATACCTGTACTCTGAAAACTACAAGACACTCACGAGAGAAGTTAAAGAACATACCAATAAATGGAAACACATCCCATGCTCATGGATAGGAAGAATTAATATTGTCAAAATGGCCATCCCGCCTAAAGCAATCTACAGATTCAATGCAATTCCTACTAAGTTGCCAACAGCATTCTTCAACAAACTAGAAAAAATCGTTCTAAAATTCATATGGAACCACAAAAGACCCCAAATAGCCATAGCAATCCTGAGAAGGAAGAATAAAGCTGGGGGATTACACTCCCCAACTTCAAGCTCTACTACAAAGCCAGAGTAATCAAGACAATTTGGTACTGGCAAAAGAACAGACCAATAGAACTGGAGAGCCCTGATATAAACCCCACCATATATGGTCAATTAATATATGATAAAGGAGCCATGGACATACAATGGGGAAATGACTGTCTTTTCAATGATTGGTGTTGGCAAAACTGGGCAGCTACATGCAAGAGAATGAAACTGGATTATTGTTTAACCCCATACACAAAAGTAAACTTGAAATGGATCAAAGACCAGAATGTAAGTCATGAAACCATAAAACTCTTAGAAGACAACATAGGCAAAAATCTCCTGAATATAAGTATGAGCAACTTCTTCCTGAACGCATCTCCTTGAGCAAGAGAAACAGAAGCAAAAATGAACCCATGAGACTACATAAAACAAAAAAGTTTCTGTACTGCAAAGGACACCATCAACAGAACAAGCAGGTATCCTGCAGTATGGGAGAATATATTTGTAAATGACATGTATGACAAGGGGTTAGCATCCAAAATATGTAAAGAACTCACGCGCCTCAGCAACCAAAAAGCAAATAACCCGATTAAAAATGGGCAGAGGATATGAACAGACACTTCTCCAAACAGGAAATTCAAATGGCCAGCAGACACATGAAAAGATGCTCCACATCACTAATCATCAGGGAAATTCAAGTTAAAACCATAATGAGATATCACCTCACACCAGTAAGGATGGCCAACATCGAAAATACTGAAAACAACAAATGCTGGTGAGGATGCAGAGAAAGGGGAACCCTCCTACACTGCTGGTGGGAATGTAAGCTAGTTCAACCATTGTGGAAAGCAATGTGGAGGTTCCTCAAAAAACTAAAAATAGAAATACCATTTGACCCGGGAATCCCATTCCTTGGAATTTACCCAAAGCATACAATTTCTCAGATTCAAAAAGACATATGCACCCCTATGTTTATTGCAGCACTATTTACAATAGGCAAGCTATGGAAGCAACCTAAGTGTCCATCAGTAGAGGAATGGATAAAGATGTGGTATATATACACAATGGAATACTATTCAGCCATAAGAAAGAAACAAATCCTACCATTTGCAACAACATGGATGGAGCTGGAGGATATTATGCTCAGTAAAATAAGCCAGGCGGAGAAAGACAAGTGCCAAATGGTTTCCCTCATTTGTGGAGTATAACAACAAAGCAAAACTGAAGGAACAAAACAGCAGCAGACTCACAGACTCCAAGAAGGGACTAGTGGTTACCAAAGGGGGTGGGTGTGGGAGGGAGAAGAGGATTGAGGCGTATTATGCCTAGTACACGTGGTGTTGGGGATCACTGGGAAGACAGTGTAGCACAGAGAAGGCAAACAGTGAATCTGTGGCATCTTACTACACTGATGGACAGCGACTGCATTGGGGTATGGGTGGGGACTTGATAATATGGGTAATTTACTAACCACATTGTGTTTTCATGTGAAATCTTCATAAGAGTGTATATCAATAATAGCTTAATAAAACAACTTTTTAAATAAAAATAAAAAATAAAATTAACTCATGAAGACTCATGAGTGGGTCAACATTATAATTTGTAAAATCCTGATTTAATTGAAATGATTGACACCCAGTTGTAAATATTCTATAAGCTAGCTTCCCCTCCGTCCCCTGCCCCATACACACACACACACACACACACACACACACACACACACAAACACACACCTTGGGCTATTTGCAACTGCTAAAAGAGGCTATTAGCCAAATTAATCATAAGTTATAGAAAGTGTGTGAGAGGTTTTTCTGAGCAGTGATTTCTAAGACTCTATTCTTACTCACGGTTGTTGCGTCTCTTCTTTTTCCTATAAGTGACCTAGAATTCTCTCTCTACAAACAAATCTGAATCCTATGAACTCATATTATAATGACACTTTTTCTGTGTCAGTACAGCTATGACATGTAAAACATTCTCCTGATATGTAGAGGAATCAGGCACAATATTTCTAAATTTGCACATATTTTATATTCATGATTTAGGCTTCTGTGATTATTTTCTATTCTACATTCTTGTCCACAGAATCATATACTTAATAATTATAGGTAAGGCAGTATATAGATTAATCAGTCCATCAACATCATCCTGTTATTTTATATTTTATTTAAAATATACATTTTTATCCTTCTACATGGATTACTGCGCAGGCCTAGAAGGGACAATCAAAGCAACATAAATTCAGCTTGACAGTCGTCCATCAGATCATATATTGTACCAAAACGTTCTCTGTTTCCATCAGACTTGTTTCCTCCCGTTTCTGGTGTGTTGCAGCTTTCTCTAATGGCAGGCATTAAGGAAACATAACTTTTGGTTTAAACTGGGAAATAATTTGAGGAAGCTGCTTATGGTCTGATGGAAATTTTAAGTCACGTTAGAAAAAATGGTTCTGACTTAGAACTAGGAAACTCATGTTCAAATCACACCTTAACATAAGAACTATGTGGCCTTTATTTATGAAAATGTCTTTATATATTCAGTTTCTTCCAATGTAAAATCAAGATACGACTACCCTCCTTATCTCACAGGCTCTTATTTGTGAGGTAGTGATTAGTAAATACATGTATATTTCTCTGTAAATGTGAAACTATCATGAAATGGAATAAATCCCCTCTATATGGAGAACTATTAAATAACTTTTGTCACTTTTAATCTCCCTTTGACCAGGAAGCCACATCTAACCTCTCCTGCCTCCAGAGTTCTGTGACTGTGACATAGCCTCTCTATTTCCCTGTACAGAGGCAGACTAGGTGTGCACATGTGTGTATTCCAAGTGTATTATTTACTACTTTTGTCAGCTTAAATGCAGTGATAGCACAGGGTTTTGACAGTTTGTGGAGACAGAAATTTCAGCAATAATAATAACATGAATATATAGGTAAAAAATTTTAACATTATCATGACTTACTGCTGGAAGACACTGAATAAATGCATTAGACACACATCAGCTCTTTTAATTATCCTTTTAAAGCTTCACTAGTTCTTTTATCCTTTACATTTAATAAGCTATTACTACAGTTTCATACTATCCTCAAATTAAACTTTTCTTCCATTAAAAATTGAAACCTTTAAAAATGATTGAAATGTTTTAATGCATAGTCGAAAACTGTTTCAAAGTGAAAAAGTCAGGTAATTCTTCTTGCTATTCTTTCATATATGTAGGCACATATTAAGCTGGAAGAAACTCCTTAACAAAACCTATACTGTACGAGACAAAAAACCTGAGACCTCCCATGGGAGGGTGGGAATGAAGACCCGTGCCTTCCTATGAGACGTGAGGAAAGCATATGAGTTAATAACAGCCAAAATGTGTAGTGCCGCATACAACCGTATATCAATCTTCAGGTCCCCTGAATATGAAATCAGATTTTATTGTTTTATCATTTTCTGATGCTCAAATGCATAGTGTTGAGCTAATTACACTAACTCATTTCACGGCACATTATCATGATGATCCATGCAAAGTTTCTCTCTTGTTTTCCTTCTTTAGTCACTTCTTTATTCTCTTTTATTCTTATACTCCACTGCATTCCTATTTACCCAGTAGTCATTACACTCATATGTTTAATGTATATTTGGCATGTATTTTTTTTTTTTTTGGCAAATGTGTATCATTTTGTGTGCGTGTATTTTTAATGTACTTAAATAGTATTGTGTTAATGTGATGATCTTTCTCATTGTTCTTCACTTTTATCATTAAATACAGTTTTAAGAACACGCATATTTCTCTGTATAACTCTAATCCCTTGCTTTGGATTTCATGCACAATGGTTCACACTGTTTCATGATTTCATTTTCTTTTATAACTTTCTAGCAATGCATTCCCAGGCCAGCTCAAACTCCCTATTACTGTAAGTCTTGGTGCAATGAACATCCATGTGCATGTCTCTCTGATGACTTCGGTGAGGATTTCTTAGAACTATATATATACTCCTAGGAATGAGATTCTTGGACGGTAAGACATACATAATTTTATTTTCTGAGGAAATGACAATATGTCCAGAATGAGTATTACAATTTACATTCTCAGCAGCAGAGATGAATATTCATGTAGCTATGCCAACGTCTTGTATTATCCAGATTTTCTGTTTTTAGCCATTTAATAGGGGTGACATATCTCATTACCTTTGCATTTGTAATTTTCTGTTTACTATTGACCCTGAACACTTCTTTATGTTTCTTATCTTTTGCATTTACTCTGTGAAATTCTTATTCACTTTATCAATTTCAATTCCTTTGTAAGTTTTTCTCCCAGGACTGACCTGCTGGTTTTTGGGAATTCTAGCTTTTGTTCCTGTGCTTTTTATAGACTTCAAATCTTTCCCCATTCTGTTTTGTATGTACTAACTTTGTTCAGAGTTCATTTTGAACATAAATTCTTAATTTTATGTAATCTTTAATTACAAGATTTCCAAAGATCGCATAGCTAGTGCCGGGCACAGGATTCGACCCCAGGATTTCATCTGAGAGCCTCAGCCAGGTGCCTTTCTCACTGGGTTTCTGGTCCTTATGTCCAGGACTTACCATTGTCCCTGTGCATCTAGCATACCTGAAACGTACATCCCTTCTCCAAAGTCATATAATAATACTGCAAGAGCTAGACTCCATCTTTAGAAGTACTTCCGAAGTGAGGAGTGAAGTCTGTTCCTCACTTTTTGTTTTACCAAAGGAGAAACAGGCCCCCCACCCAGGCTCACAGAGGTAAGTATCAGAGAAGGAACTGACACCCAGAACCCATCCATGTCTCAGGAACCCCAGTGGTCTCTACACTAACTCAACTGGTATTTCTTTAATTACAGATTTTTTTTTTGCCTACAGTTTGTGCTTCTGAAATTTTAAGAGGTCCTTCCTTATCATGAAGATATTTTCCAACATTTCCCACTAATATTTTCATAGTGTTACCTTCAACATTTCCTATTTAATTCTTTTGAGTCATCATTTTTATGTGCTGATAAGTAGTGATCCATCTTAGTTTTTTCATATTATAAGGTAAATTATCTAACAGTATATTAAACAACTTATCATTTTTTTCACTGATCTGTAGGGTCTCTTTATTGTAAATCCAGGGTCTGGACTATTGTCTGTTTCTGTCTGATACCATACCATATTTATTATTATGGCTTTATAATCCATCTATTTTTCTGGCTGGTCAGTTTTATAGATAAGAAGGGATCATAAAGTCATTTAGTCCAGATATTTTTCTGTTGCCCGAATCTCTTACAACATCCATGATAGGTCATCCTCAGCTTCTCTTTAAACGACTCTATTGATACTTTTCCACTTAATCCGTTCTGTTGTTAATAGGTGTCTTCACATATGATCTTTGCACTTTGAAATGAAATCTATTCTTCTATAACTCTCACCCTTTCACCATAGCTAATTCTTCTGGAGCAAAACAAAACATTCACTTCATCTAATACATGACAGTTCTTTAGCTATTATGTTCTTCAAAGTGATTCCTTTTCCTCTAGGCTTAATGTCCTCAACTACTCTGTCTGTCCTCATGTACCTTAATATTCGGACACACCCCAATTCCAGCTATGCTCCTAATGCACAATGCATTTAATCTTTGATCCTTTGAAACTTTGTACATGTAATTGGAAAACAATTTGGGTGTGGCCTTATAAACAAACATATAGTCTGGTGAAGTTGCAATCTCTCCACGTGGACACTAAAGCTCTATTGCAGGTTGCTCTTTCCATAGCTTATCTGTTGTAACTCTTAAAAATGTAGCATGTCTTGAAAAACAAAAGAGTACCTGTCCTCTAACTACTCCAACTAGCACTAATCTTAATCTCTTTAAACAGAGAAAAATAAAGCAGTGCTTTTGAGTGCACTTAAATTTATGATTTTCAAAATCATCCTTCCATGAACTAATTCTCAGAGACCTTTGACTTCCTACTTGTCAGGACATTCGCCAAGATTGGCCACTTCTATGGGCACACATCACAAAACTGGCATTAAATATAGTATACTTGCTATTTTAACTTATTTCACAGGAGATCTAGTTTCCTTGGACCGCTCCAAGTTAAATTGGCCATAATAATGCCCTGACATGTCTCTTTCCTATTTTTAGGTAAGATTTCCTTACACATCAGTCGGCTCTCAGCATGGAAATATCTGGGAAAATATTAGAAGGATGATTTGTCCCCTCTAAGCAAGAAGGGAGAAAAATTTAAGAACCATTGACAAGTTCCATGTGAAGAGAACCCAAAGTGTGACAAATCCTGTCAACCATAAGACACACTGCTGCAGGTCTGCCAGCTCACCTTCAGTGCTATTAAAGGATTAGTCGCATCACATCCTCATGCAAATTCCAGCTGTGTGCTCTGAAATCCAGGGTAAAGGCCCAGCAACCCTATGGCGTGTGGTGTTCACTGAAGAAGTTCATTGAAATGAATTTTCTTAGTTTTTTTTCCCCCATATATTCTTGCTTACACAGCTTGAAAAATAAATACTTTTGCTGCTTTGAGCTTCAATGTATTTCCCTAAGCAATTTCCAGGCTATTTTGATAAGCTGTCTTTAGTCTGTGTTTGGTCACTAAGCAATTTGAATGCATTTAGAATCAGCTTAGAAATCTGTTGAGCTTTGTCTGATTGTATCCTAGCATAATTTATCTCATCCTTTAAAATCCAAGTTGAAGGTCATTTCCTCAGTGATGACTTCCTCTCTGCTAGAATCAACGCTTTGCCTATTTTATGCTCTATTCAAAGATATTTCACAACATTATTATAGTATTCATTCATTCATTCAGAAATGTTTCTGAGCCTGTTACAAATCAGACTCTGTATTGGGTACTAAAGGTATAGAGTTGAACAAAAGATAACCTTTAGAAGAAGCTAACAATCTAGTTGTGGAGAAAGACATAAACATATGATTGCATAAAAAGAAAATGTATGATTGCAACAGTTAAACTTAGCAAAAGCTTGGTTTAAAAATAATAATACCATCTTGAGGTGAGGTTAGTAGGCCCCAAATAGATCTGAAACCAGTAATTTTTGCTACTTTTAGTTAAAGTGTAGTTTTATCTCCACTTCAGAGATTAGGAACTAAGGTGAAAGTGATTAATAAATGTGTCCAAACATTCAAAAAGATATATGCACCCCTGTTTATTGCAGCATCATTTACTATGGCCAAGATATGGAAGCAACCTAAGTGTCCATTGATGGATGAATGGATAAAGAAGATATGGTACATATATGCAACTGAATATTACCTACCCATAAAAAAAGAATGAATTCTTGTCATGGATAGACCTTGAGGGCATTATGCTAAGTGAAATGAGTCAGAAAGAGAAAGAAACTCCACATGATCTCTCTTACATGAGAAATCTAAAGAAAAGGAAAACAGCAACATTCCAAGCTCATATATAGAGAGAATAGATTGATGGTTGCCAGAGGCAGGAGGCAGAGGGTAGGAGAAATTAAGTTTTATTTTTTACTTTAAATAACTCAAATAATAAAAAATAATAACAATTCTATGTGGCATTATATAGTACTGAATATACATTTTAGTAAAAACCAATATACATCTTATACTTGCATTTAGGCATTAATTTTATTTGCCTGGCTCATGCAAGCATTTAAATTTGTAACCACTAGGTCAAAACAAGGTCAGCTATATATATAGAAATCAAACTGATGTGGACTTCCGGGAAGATGGCGGTGTGAGCAGGGCAGCGGAAATCTCCTCCCAAAACCATATGTATTTATGAAAATACAACAAGTACAACTATTCCTAAAAAAGAGACTAGAAGATACAGGATAGCACATAGCCTGCAGCTACACCTGAGAGGACTTGGCACCCTGTGGGGCAGTTAAGATACGGAGCCGTGAGTCGGTGGGACCTGAGCACTCCCCCACCCCAGCGCACCGGCAGGAGGAGAGGATTCAGAGCCGGGAGGGAGTGGAAGTACAGGCCCGTGAAATAACCAGCCCTGGTGATCTGCACCGGGAGCACCGACACACAGCGCGCGGTGTAGCAGAGATTGGAGAGACAGAGGGGGCAGGGTCTCAGTGGGGAACCTGCCAGGGTACTTGCAGCTGGCTACCGGGAAGGAAAAAAAAAAAGAAGAAAAGCGTGGGCTTTTTTCAGCGGTCTTAAAGAGACAGGAGCCCAGCAGAGGACGGGATCGTCCTGGCACACTCAGCCCAGCAGGCTGGGAGTCCTGGGGAGCTTCGGACCCCTTGGCTGTCGACTGGGAAAGGATGGCCGCACTTCGACTTCCCACAGAGATCAACAGCCTCTCATTCATTCGCCCCCCAGCCAGAGCTATAAAGGGCCCTGTGGAGCGGCATGCTGGTGGCTGTGGAATAGTGGAGCAACAGCGCCACCTACAGCATTCCCACAGAATCTATGCCCGGTGGGCATTTTTTTCTTTTGGTTCTTTTGTTTTATTTTGTTTTTTGTTTTTTCTTCTCTTCCTTTTTTCTTTTCTTTTCTTTCTTTTTCTTCTTTTTTTTCTTTTCTTTTTAAAGTCTTAAAGAGACCAGCTGACATATGTGGCACCTACCAGCGACCACTTCTATAGCCATGAAAAGACAGAGGAACATGGTCCAGACTAAGATCAACCAGACAACCCCAGAGAGGGAGCCTGAAGGGATGGAAATGCACAATCTTTGTGAAAAAGAATTCAGAATAAAAGTCATAACCATACTGATGGATCTACAGAGAAAGGTGCAAGAGCTGAGGGAGGAAGTGAGGGAAGGGAGGAAAGACAATGCAGAAATCAGACAAGCAATAGATGGGCTTAACAGCAGACTGGATGAGATGCAAGAGACTGTTAATGGAATAGAAATAAGAGAAAAGGAATACAGAGAAGCTGAGACAGAGAGAGATAAAAGGATCTCTAGGAATGAAAGAATATTAAGAGAACTGTGTGACCAATCCAACTGGAGCAATATTTGCATTATAGGAGTACCAGAGGAAGAAGAGAGAGAAAAAGGGATAGAAAGTGTCTTTGAAGAAATAATTGCTGAAAACTTCCCCATGTTGGGGAAGGAAATAGTCTCACAGTCCACGGAAGCCCACAGATCTCCCAACACAAGGGACCCAAGGAAGACGACACCAAGACATGTAATAATTAAAATGGCAAAGATCAAAGACAAGGACAGAGTATTAAAGGCAGCTAGAGAGAGAAAAAAGATCACCTACAAAGGAAAACCCATCAGACTATAATCAGACTTCTCAACAGAAACCTTAAAGGCCAGAAGAGAATGGCACGATATATTTAATGTATTGAAACAGAAGGGCCTCGAACCAAGAATATTGGTTCAGCACGATTATCATTTAAATATGATGGAAGGATTAAACAATTGCCAGACAAATGAAAGTTGAGAGAGTTTGCCTTTCATAAACCACCACTACAGGATATCTTAAACGGACAGCTCTAGAGGGAAGCACCCCTAAGGCTTAAAAGATGTCACCGGAGAAAATAAAATCATAGCAAAGAAAGCAGACCATCCAAATACTAACTAAAGGCAAAGAATAAAACACCTAATATATAAAGAATGGAGGAGGAAGAATAGGAAGGGAGAGATAAAGAAACATCAGACAGCTTTCACAATAACTTAAAGAAAGTTAAGTTAGACTGTTAGATAGTAAAGAAGCAACCCTTGAACCTTTGGTAACAACAAATCTAAAGCCAGCAATGGCAATACGTACATATCTATCGATAATAACCCTAAATGTAAATGGACTGAATGCACCAATCAAAAGACACAGAGTAACAGAATGGATAAAAAAGCAAGACCCATCTATATGCTGCTTACAAGAGACTCACCTCAAACCCAAAGATACACGCAGACTAAAAGTGAAGGGATGGAAAAAGATATTTCATGCAAACAACAAAGAGAAAAAAGCAGGTGTTGCAGTACTTGTGTCAGAAAAAATAGACTTCAAAACGAAGAAAGTAGCAAGAGATAAAGAAGGACATTACATAATGATAAAGGGGTCAGTCCAACAAGAAGATATAACCATTATAAATATATATGCACCCAACATGGGAGCACCAGCATATGTGAAACAAATACTAACAGAATTGAAGGAGGAAATAGACAGCAATGCATTCATTTTAGGAGACTTGAACACACCACTCACTGCAAAGGACAGATCAACCAGACAGAGAATAAGTAAAGACACAGAGGCACTGAACAACACACTAGAACAGATGGACCTAACAGACATCTACAGAACACTCCATCCAAAAGCAACAGTATACACATTCTTTTCAAGTGCGCATGGAACATTTTCCAAAATAGACCACATACTAGGCCACAAAAAGAACCTCAGTATATTCAAAAATATTGAAATTCTACCAACCAACTTCTCAGACCACAAAGGAATAAAACTAGAAATAAATTTTAGAAAGAAATCAAAAAGGCTCACAAATACATGGAGACTTAACAACATACTCCTAATTAATCAATGGGTTAACAAACAAATCAAAACAGAAATCAAAGAATATATGGAGACTAATGACAACAACAACACAAAGCCACAACTTCTGTGGGACGCAGCAAAGGCAGTTCCAAGAGGAAAGTATATTGCAATCCAGGCCTATTTAAAGAAGGAAGAACATTTCCAAATGAATAGTCTAAAGACACAGTTACTGAAATTGGAAAAAGAAGAACAAATGAGGCCCAAAGTCACCAGAAGGAGGGACATAATAAAGATCAGAGAAGAAATAAATAAAATTGAGAAGTACAAAACAATAGAAAAAATCAATAAAACCAAGAGCTGGTTCTTTCAAAAAATAAACAAAATAGATAAACCCCTAGCCAGACTCATTAAGAGAAAAAGAGAATCTATACACATAAACAGAATCAGAAATGAGAAAGGAAAAATAACGACGGACCACACAGAAATATAAAAAATTATAAGAGAATATTATGAGAATCTATATGCTAACAAGCTGGAAAACCTAGAAGAATGGACAACTTCTTAGAAAAATACAACCTTCCAAGACTGACCAAGCAAGAAACAGAAAAACTAAACAGACCAATCACCAGCAACGAAATTGAATCGGTAATCAAAAAACTACCCAAGAACAAAACACCCGGACCAGATGGATTCACCTCTGAATTCTACCAGACATGTAGAAAAGAAATAACACCCATTCTCCTTAAAGTTTTTCAAAAAATAGAAGGGTAGGGAATACTTCCAAACCCATTCTATGAAGCCAGCATCACTCTAATAGCAAAACTGGGCAAAGACCTCACCAAAAAAGAAAATTACAGACCGATATCCGTGATGAACGTTGATGCAAAAATACTCAACAAAATATTAGCAAACCAATTTCAAAAATACATCAAGAGGATCATACACCATGATCAAGTGGGATTCATCCCAGGGATGCAAGGATGGTACAACATTCGAAAATCCATCAACATCATCCACTACATCAACAAAAAGAAGAACAAAAAACACATGACCATCTCCATAGATACTGAAAAAGCATTTGACAAAATTCAGCACCCATTCATGATAAAAACTCTCAACAAAATGGGTATAGAGGGCAAGTACCTCAACATCATAAAGGCCATATATGACAAACCCACAGCTAACATCATACTTAACAGTGAGAAGCTGAAAGCCTTGCATCTAAGATCAGGAACAAGACAGGGATGCCCACTCTCTCCACTGTTATTCAACATAGTACTGGAGGTCCTAGCCACGGCAATTAGACAAAACAAAGACATACAATTCATCCAGATTGGTAAAGAAGAAGTCAAATTGTCACTATTTGCAGATGACATGGTATTGTACATAAAAAACCCTAAAGACTCCACTCCAAAACAACTAGAACTAATATCTGAATTCAGCAAAGTTGCAGTATACAAAATTAACACACAGAAATCTGTTACTTTCCTATACACTAACAATGAACTAAGAGAAAGAGGAATCAGAAAAACAATTCCATTCACAATTGCATCAAAAAGAATAAAATACCTAGGAATAAACCTAACCAAGGAAGTGAAAGACCTGTACTCTGAAATCTACAAGACCCTCCTAAGAGAAATTAAAGAGGACACTAACAAATGGAAATGCATCCATGCTCTTGGCTGGGAAGAATAAATATTATCAAAATGGCTGTACTACCTAAAGCAATCTACAGATTCAATGCAATCCCTATCAAAATAGCAACAGCTTTCTTCAATGACCTGGAACAAATAATTCTAAAATTCATATGGAACCACAAAAGACCCCGAATAGCCAAAGCAATCCTGAGAAGGAGGAATAAAACAGGGGGAATTACACTCCCTGACTTCAAACTCTACTACAAAGCCACAGTAATCAAGACAACTTGGTATTGGCACAAAAGCAGACCCACAGACCAGTGGAACAGAATAGAAAATCCAAACATTAACCCAAACATATACAGTCAATTAATATTTGATAAAAGAGCCTTAGATATACAATGGGGAGAGGACAGCCTCTTCAGCAGCTGGTGTTGGAAAAACTGGACAGCTACATGTAAGAGAATGAAACTGGACTACTGTCTAGCCCCATACACAAAGGTAAACTCAAGGTGGATCAAAGACCTGAATGTAAGTCATGAAACCATAAAACTCTTAGAAAAAAACATAGGCAAAAATCTCTTGGACATAAACATGAGTGACATCTTCATGAACATATCTCCCCAGCAAGGGAAACAAAATAAAAAATGAACAAGTGGGACTATATCAAGCTGAAAAGCTTCTGTACAGCAAAGGACACCATCAGTAGAACAAAAAGAAATCCTACACTATGGGAGAATATATTCATAAATGACATATCCAATATGGGGTTGACATCCAAAATATATAAAGAACTCTCACACATTAACAAACAAGAAGCAAATAATCCAATTAAGAAATGGGCAGAGGACATGAATAGACACCTCTCTAAAGAAGAAATTCAGATGGCCAACAGGCATATGAAAAGATGCTCCACATCACTAATCATCAGAGAAATGCAGATTTAAACCACAATGAGATATCACCTCACACCAGTGAGTATGGCCAACATCCAAAACAAACAACAACAAATGTTGGCGAGGATGTGGAGAAAAGGGAACCCTCCTGCACTGCTGGTGAGAATGCAAATTAGTTCAACCATTGTGGAAAGAGTATGCAGGTTCCTCAAAAAACTCAAAATAGAAATACCGTTTGACCCAGGAGTTTGCCCTCCTAGGAATTTACCCTAAGAATTCAGCAGCCCAGTTTGAAAAAGACAGATGCACCCCTGTGTTTATTGCAGCACTATTTACAATATAGCCAATAAATGGAAGCAACCTAAGTGTCCATCAGTAGATGAGTGGATAAAGAAGAAGTGGTATATATACACAATGGAATATTATTCAGCCATAAGAAGAAAACAAAGCCTACCATTTGCAACAACATGGATGGAGCTAGAGGGTATTATGTTCAGTGAAATAAGCCAAGCCAAAAAAGACAAGTATCAAATGATTTCACTCATCTGTGGAGTATAAGAACAAAGAAAAAAACTGAAGGAACAAAACAGCAGCAGACTCACAGAACCCAAGAATGGACTAACTGTTAGCAAAGGGAAAGGGACTGGGGAAGATGGGTAGGAAAGGAGGGATAAGGGGGAAAACGGGGCATTACGATTAGCAGATGTAATGTTGGGGGGGCACGGGGAGGGCTGTACAACTCAGAGAAGACAAGTAGTGACTCTATAGCATCTCACTACGCTGATGGACAGTGACTGTAATGGGATTGGTGGGGGCGACCTGATGAAGGGGGTAGTTTAATAACCATAATATTGCACATTTAATTGTAGATTAATGATACCAAAATAAACTATAAAAAAAAGAAATCAAACTGATGTGAATAGTTGAGGGTGAATACTTTGTACTCCATAACATGGAAAGCTACAGATTGAATGAATAAAGGGCAGTGGAGAGTTAAGTTTATGAGTACTTTAGTTGTACCAATAGTACCTTCTAAGAAATATTGAAAATACGGGAAATTAAAGGTTGAAATATTCATGATCCTACACATTTGCATATATCACCTACTCTTTCTCATCTTAACCAGAAGTACATTTTTTCTACTACATCAGAAAGTATCATTGCCATCTAAGCAACATGATCAAAATTTATTTTAGAGGCACACGTAAACAAAGCGGTACTGTAGCTACAGTTGTGGAGTTGCAGGAATAAACATGTATTGGCCTGTGGGAAAGGGATAAAACCTCCACAATTTTCAAGGTAAAGCATTCAATTCAATTAAATATCACTTAAAGCCCTTTCTTCTGAAACCAGCTTCTTTATCTTTAACCTGACCTTCTCCCTGAGCGTTTGCTGTTTAAATTGTTTATTGATACCAGGTATGATAAAGGTCACAGCCAGTAAATACGCCCTACTTCTTACTGCACGTCATGCTGGGCTAGTGTCCTGACCAAACCCCAGCAGAATGAATGTTAGTCACAGAGCTCAGCATTAGGGAAATAATTGGATTTGTCTGGCTCTGCAATATAAAATGGTTTGAAGGACAAAGAGGACTAATAGTTTGAAAGGCCAAGTCAGAAAAAGAGGTGTGTTTTGAAAATGTTTTATTCCCCCGCGAGTCTGCCCTGCCTCTATAGAAGGTTATGTGAGATACCTAGGTAAAGATCTTAAGCCAGAGGAAAATCTGCACAGTTTTGTCTTAATTTTCTGGATATTTTAGACAAATTCATTTCAACAAGAGTGGGAAAGAGAAAGGGAAAATGGAGTGACTGTCCTTAAATGAGTGGGATAACTGTATCATTTCTTCATTTTATTTTGCAAGTAGTGTAACGCTACTTCAGGAGCATGGCCTTGTCAAAAGGATAAAAGAAGGACCAGCCTATTAGGATAAATTTGAATTGGGACTGTGTAGCTTCATGGAAAAATTGAGTTACAGTTGCAGATGTACCAGGTTAAACTCAGAGAACCATTTGATTTTTCAGGATATTGCAAACTTGAGCCATTTTTACTGGCTTCTAAAATGTTTTGGGCATGTATTATGCTCCAAGCACATTCTAAGCACCTTAAGTGTGTTCTCTTAATCTGTCCAATAACCTAGTAAAATTACCAGTACAATAACCCAGGTACAATCAAATCTCTATGTTATGGAGGAGGAACTGAGGTCCAGAGTCTAAAAGTTTGCCCAAGGTTGCATAGCTAGTGCCGGGCGCAGAATTTGTTCCCAGGATTTGAATTGAGAGCCTCAGCCTGGTGCCTTTCTCACTGGGTTTCTGATCCTGAAGTCTAGTGCTTATCATTCTCCCTGTGTGTCCAGCGTGCCTGAGACACACTTCCGTCTCCAAAGTCACATAATACTGCGAGAGCTAGACTTCATCTTTAGAAGTACTTCCGAAGCGAGGAGTGAAGTCTGCTTCTCACGTTTTGTTTTACCAAAGGAGAAACAGGCCCCCCACCCAGTCTCACAGAGAGGTAAGACCCACCCCATGTGTCAGAAACCCCAGTGGGCTCTACACTAGATCAACTGATACTTTTCGACTGTTTACTATTTTCCTGGCACTGTTCCAATATAATTTGCTGCATCTCATCACATTTCCCATCAAAATACCATGGATATCTGCCTTTGGATAAACGTCATGCACTTTAATACTTCATTGGGAATTTTTCTTGATAAAATAATTGGAGCCCCATTTTTAGACTGATCTTTTTTAGAGCGGTCACCAGTGGGTTCACGGTAAACCCAGGTGGACTGAATGAAAAGTCATTGGAAGGAGACAGATGAGTCGGCCTGACACACACATCTTTGCCTTTAACTTGCTCTGAAGAACTTACAGTGATTTTGGATTCGACTTGATCCTCCCTGTTTCAATCTACTTTTTGTCTGTTTTGTATTCCACCCTCATTTTCCCAAAACAATAAAATTTATCCAGGGTAACTTTTCCATGTTTTAAAAATTCTCAAACTACTTAATAATATAATCATTATGGGGCCCCTATTGTCCCAATTTGCTTGTGATTACTGACTTTATTGTCTTAATATTATATAGTTTCTCATATCCACTAATAGAATAGAAACTCTCCAAAAAAATTTTGGTAGCATTATGTATTTCAGAAATATGTTATAAAATTGAAAAGTCTAAATAGATGCATAAGTCTTCTTTGACAACAAAATATCTACTTGTACTATTAACTTTTTCTTCACTTGTTTATACTTGAGGAATAAAAGTCTGAAGTCTAGGGCTGAAATGCATTCATTATTATTAATAAAAATCACAGTGAGTGTACTTTGACCTCAAAATATAAAGTAATAACAATGTAGAGAAATCATATTGTCATTGTTAGTGGGAAAATTATATTGACATAGGTATTAAAAGGTAATGTACATTTTTTTCACAAGATTTTATTTAAAGACCAACCTTTTTGAAAACAATCTTAAAAGCACCCTTTGGATTTTCTTTGTTATTCTCTTTGTTACCTTTACAAGGTTCTTTCAAAAAGTACCAATTTTATTGTAAAGTTTTAATCAATATTTCACACAGTGAAATCTTTTTCTTTGACACAATGAGTTATCAAAGCATTTTTCCTTCTCAAGGCAGCGGCTTTGAGCTGTGACTGACAATAGATCTTGTGGGTACTGTCTGTGTCAAGATTAGATCAGACACCATGGGGATTCTTTTTCAGGTTTGTAACTCTTAAATCAGCATAAACAATACACAAATTTCTCTATTCTAAAGGTGAGTTTTTCTCAGTGGAATGACTATTGCTGATCCTATTTGATTTTCATTACTTCAAAAACAACATATGACTCTACAGCAGGAAATTGCATCTGGATATATACTTATCTGACTCCTTCTTTTTCTTAAAAGTGGTTGTCTTCAAAAACCACCTAAAATTTTCTCCTTAATATACTGTCTACAAATTAAATGGCATATGCAGTTAAATCTTTCAGGTAAAAAGACTAGTTCTCTCTCAATACAAAGTCCTTTTTCATATTAAAAAAAAGTAAATGTGTTACCAGCAATTCCTGAATGCAAAAGTGGCAACTTGGGTTTGAACTTACACCTGAAAATACTTTCCAGTTACATTTGTGCCAGTAGAAGAGATTCTCTCCATTAAGACTTGGAGAAGGGTTATTCTATACCTGCTGAGTGCAGCCTGACATCAGACCTTTGTGGGCTTGACTCCTATCTCTGCCACTTACTCACTGTATGACCTTGGATAAGTCACTTAAATTCTGAGTCTCAATTTCCTTACATGTAACAGTAACTTGATTCATTGGTCAGGTAGAAGGCTCTAGTAGTACAAACCCCATAAACACTTAACCCTCATAATGAGTGTTTCATACATATCACCATCACTGTTATCTACATAGTAAGTCTGATGTGTACAGAGATAAAACAGTTGCCTAAAATGGCTCATACTTACTTAAGAAAGGGAGAATTTATTTTCACCACATTTTATCCCCAATTTATTTATGTCTTTGAATGTTTTATTAGCTTTTATTTTCCCAATGAGGTCTAAAAGGTAAAATAATGTCATTTCCTAAGAGTAGAAAGCAATTGGAGTGTAACTAATACCGCCTTCTTGGGGTAACATTTTAAATATGGATTTTCTTAAGACGTCCATATTCTTTTAGTACTAGATAGCTTTAGATTTTTATGATTTCAATGTTCTGTGACTAGCCAACCAGGAGGAGTCTTAAAGGAAAATGCCAAAGCTGGTAGGGCCCAAGAAAAATTTATAGTTGGACTAGGAGGGCAATTTGCTTCTGATTTCAGCTAATAGAGCATTAGGTCCTGTTAAGAGAGGTAATGGCTATCTTGGTTATTGACGACCATCTGGAGACCTCCCTGCTGTAGAAGAATTGGGTGAATAGAAGATGAAGTGATTTTCTAAAGCTTGGCCCACTGCCCTGCATTCTCTTCACTCTGACCATTCAGATGGTGGGCACAGATGAGCTAAAAGGAAGTGCAGTGCTGACATGAAAAATAGAGGTAATGAACCACGAAGATGCGTAATACAAACAAAGCCATTTCAGCAAAGTAGAGTTTGCCTCTTTTGTTTCATAAACAATGAGCAGGCACTCCAGAAATTAGCCAGCTTTTAAAATTTTAATTAATTTTAAATGTTAAGTGGATCATAGGTATCTACTTCCCTGTTAAATGCCGGAGGCAAGTTAATTACCAACAGAACTTCTGGGAAAAGGAATGTTTCTGCAACCAGGAAATTGCCACACATAGGGAATTTTCATATATGATTTTAGTACTTTTAAGTAGAGTCTAAATCATTCTACAATTAAACCATTCCATGCCATAATTTTCTCCACAATGATTCAGATTATATTCAGGAGAGGTACTAACATCCTAATGACATGAATGACAGATATATGTATTTAAAAAGAAAACTATATGATATAGTTATTTGGAGAATTAAATGTTTATGGAGTAAAACTGAGAGGGTGTTTAAAAACCCTATTCATTCCCTTAGCTAGAATTATTCCCAGAATTTCTCTTCTATGGAACTTATATCCAAAAGTCACCCTTTCATTTTCTGAATGAAGATATTTTTTTAATGATGTGCAGGTGGATAAGAGAATGACCCTCTATTTCCAGCAAAGACCCCTAAAACCATGCCTTATTCCTGTCATGCAAACCACCCCCAGTGAAAAACAGCCACCTATCCAGGTAGGTCAATCCAGATTAGCTCCACTCAAAGAGAAATTTCCTGTTTGATCCTAAACAAATTATCTTAAAATGAGCTTCCAAGCCAGTGGTAATCAGAAATTAGATTTTAAAAACAAAACAAAACAAAAACAGCTCTCTACTGTTTTGCCCTCATCCTCATCTGTCTGGAGAGTTTCT